>JASERS010000003.1:41301887-41926887 GCA_036711965.1 Onthophagus sagittarius | reverse complement strand
TCACAAATATGCTGCTATGCGGTTTCTTTTCAACCGCATTTTCAATGTCCCTTTCAATATTGAAGATTTGGAATCATTTTCTATATAATAAACACTTTTACTAAAAGCTTACATAAATACAATGTACAATGTCGGGCCTGCCTTCAATAAATTATACAACCACATTATCAATACCAAAAATATTACCAGAAAGAAGGGAATGTGTGGTGTATATAAGATTCAATGTCCAGATTGCGATATGTTATACGTAAAATAGGTCGAAATTTGCTCCTGGATGTTGAGAAATTGACCTATACGAAGAATATTATAAAACAATATTTTAATGAACGACCTTACTGATCTATGTATCCATAGAAATTTTACTAAATTCATTTGATTTATTTATTTTTGATTGTATACATGTACATGATGGATCTCCAAAACTTGTTCTCGTTGTTCTTGTCTTTAGTTTTCCAAAAATTTCCTTTACAACTTAATCCTACTATATTTTTTATTTATTTTATATAATATATTCGTCTTTCTGTTTTCAATGTCAATTTTAAAGAGTAAGTTATTTATTACCTTTTTGATACCTTTTTTATTCAAAGGGCATAAAAGTCGTTATCTGACTGAAAAGTTAGTTTGTACTGTATTACAATGTACGGATATCTTTGTCAAGGAAATTATCGGCATGATAACTTATTAAGTGGTTATATAAACGTATTAAGTGGTGTCGATATGAGAGTTATCCGTATGGTTATTCGCCAGATATCTATGTTACCAGGAAGTTTTATAATAAAAAACCTCACAAATCTTATATGTCAAACAAAATTCTTTCTACTTAAAAAATTGTGTAAGGCAAGAAAATTAGTTGTACTAATAATTATATACAAGAGGAGAATTGGCGATTAATTGAAATAGTCCAAAATTTTGCTGATACATATACCTATATCATATCAACCTTTAACATTATATTACATTAGTGAGAAGTTCCAATCAATCCACAATTGGCCCAAATAGATACTTAACAATTTTTTAAAACCGAAATCATCTAAAAAATCCATTTCCTTCCCCTGTTCAATGCGATTAGGTCGATCTCCAATTCCATTTCCTTTCCTTTATTTACATATTAAAGAAAATTCGTTTTTAGACTTGCTATGTTGCTTATCGTACAAATTAAACATATTTTCAATATTTTTAAAGGTGCTAATTGTACGGGTTCCACAATTATTTTTGTTAAAAATAACAAATCAAATTCAAATTTTAAATAATGACATTAGCGCTACCAAATTACTCTATATAGGGAAAAAGTGATACTAACCGCCTTTTATTTTGCCAATAGCAATCCTCCCGATAAAATCAATTTGTTCAACACAGAATATCTTTATTCTCCCGAAGTTTATCGGCCGGATACTTATCAGATAGTTATTGGTATATTATACAATCGGCCCTTAATGTTTCAGACTCTGTACTTTTTATATCTTACGCTTTCAGTCGTAGCTGAGGTAGCTGACCTTCCAAATTAGTCGCATGAATTACCTTGATTATTTATAATTTTTGCGGTAATAGTTCACTTAATTTTCATTTCCTATAACTTTACTCTTGACTTTACTCATCAAAACTCTTCTTCGTTCACACCATTATTAAATACAGCCTCATAGTAGTCCTTGTATGTTATAAATATGTTAAACATATTTATGAATAAACACAGAAGGGTTTAAATAAACTCAGAAGGGCTACTATGCAGCTTTATACTATTGCTGCAGAGTTTAGGTTGTTATATTTTGGTTTACCTTTACATTAATTCCCATCATGTCCATAAATACATTCCAGACCTGTATATAAATTTTGCGCATCCTTCTAAATTCTTTTTGAATTTCTAGATTTGTTTTTTATTTATGGCTTCTCTTACTTCTTGACCTCATCATCAAAAAGATCCTGATCTGTCATTGTAAATGTTTTCTATTCCACCGTCTTGCTCTTCTTTGATTTTAGTCCATCATATTATCTTCCATATGCTTTGATTGTCGCCCATATTATCGATTTCCTGAATTAATTCAGGGAGGTGAAAAATCATTGATGGAGGAGTGAGTTTCAAAATGTTGGATTCGTATGGTAAAGTATATAATATAATGAAGCTTTCTATTAATATGTTATAAATATATTTAATATTTAAATTTCTCTTAATTTTTGCTACATTTTTTACATATTATAATCAATTTTTTAGTTTATTTGTAACTGTACTTTGTCTTTGTACCGCTTAAAAGTATAAAACTACCTATTACATATGAAAGTTTCTGTATTTATAATAAATTTTAAAACGAGAGCTTAAAAATAAAACAATTCCCATGGAATTTTAGTTTAACCGGCTCCTCCGCTAAATTTATTTCTATTCTACTATATTTTTTTAAAACGAGTATTTTTATTCCGAGAGTAACTTAGGGTTGTATGTTATTAACTTTCCTTCAACCGACCTCGTCCAGATGCTGAACACGGTTTTGCGGAAGAGCCCGCACGACGGCGGTATTCATTTCGAGTTCGCTATCCGTCAGCGGGGGTGAAACGAACCGGCGTCGCGACGCTCGCCCATATTTCAACTATTTTTCATTAAAAACACACGATCGCCGTCCTCATCGCGTATGCATTGTCGACCTGGGCCGTACTTTATTAGGACCGTCTCGACGCCTTCGGGACTTCCCCACTTCTCGCTGCGGGAGATAAATTAAAATTGCGGCTGCCTTCGCCGAAAGCACCCTCGTATTAAAATAAGGGCATTTTTTGACGTTAAACCTGCTAGCAGCGATATTTTTACTTAACAAATGCGAATGTAAATTAAACTATTAATCAACATACTTTAGGTAATGAAATCTGATCTAATTTAAGGGTGAATATAGTTTTTGCTTACTTGAAAGAAACCGTGGTTTTTCTATATTGTTCCAAGTTCTAAGTAGAATTTATGGCGGAACTCGCATCTAAACCGCCTGAATCTAAGTAGTAAACTAGTCAACTCCAGGGCAAACACATAAATAGGTCGCCCGACCCACGGGGTTGGTCCATTGTAACCCCTGCGCGCATTACTATTCGATTTAAAACCGTTCGCAGTGTTGCCGCATTTCGAATTCCGTCCGCGATGACCCTAAGAGTCGAAGTAATAACACTATTAGTCATCTTTATGGGCCCCTGGGCGCGGCGCCACCGACGAACGACCGCCGGAATACATTTTTAATGGTTTTGAGGCCGCCGACACAAAACTACGGCTCGCGGACCAAAATGGCGAATTTACGTCTGCCTTTACGGTTTATCTTCCTCCGTCTCCCTTACGCGGGGAATTTGAAGAAGCGAGCGAATCGAGGCATAAAAATACGGGAAGCTCCTTTTTTGTTGCCCTTTTATTCCGTCTACGGGTAATTATTTGTTGTTTCTCTTTGCCCATTTTTGCGTCGACGGCGTGACTCCGTTCTGCACCTTCCGGTAAAGCTAATCTGTCTTGTATGAAAAAGTCGTTTCAGAGAAAACACCCAGGGCGGATAAACGAAATCGTTTGTTCTACGTTTCCCTCATTTTCTAGCGAACCAACGTACAATTTCTTTCTGTAACGTAACAGGGTCTGTAATAACTTCTAAATACCCTTGGTAGCTATTTGGTGAGCGATTTTGGGGTTTTTAGAGGCACTTTTAAACATGTTATTTTTATAATGAAATTTTGGTGCTTTCACTTGAATACATTTTTCCAAACCATTTATCAAGCCCAGAATTTTTCACCTCTGGAGAGCATTTTAAACCCAAACCGTTCAACTGCGCGCTCGCGAATAATGTTACCCAACTGACCCTTCCAATGCATATAAAGAACACATTACATCGAGGTCTTTTCTATAGCAGTCGCGCCCGTGTAACCCTTGAGATCTGCATTGAGCAGTTTAAAGCCACAACATCTTACTTTGAATTAAAAAGCGTTCCACAAAAGTTTTGATTTAATATTAATAAAATTTGGCGAGGCAGAGTGAATGTTTTAGAAACGTATCCAGTTATAATATATCTTCCACGTTTTTGTACGATTAAAGTTGAATATCGGAAAACCCAAGAGTGGGCGTATATTTTCGCAAAGACATACGAACGATAGGGGAGAGCAATGAACAATTAGCGAACCGAGAGTGGGCAGAATGCCATTTGGCACGCTCCGCAAGTGTCGGTGAACCCGAAAGAGTCACTCCCCGAAGCTTTAAAGTGTATCGAACCTCCTATATCACCACAGATCACCACCTTCGAAACACCCATTACTCCTAACCCCAGTATAAACGAGTTTATAAACGAGAAATTTTCAACACGAAAATCAAACCACATCGCCGATTCTCGTCAAATTTCAGATTTCCGTTATCAAACATACTCTATCTGAACGGTAATCCTGATTTACGAGCGCCAAACCCGGTGGTACGTCCGAGAAGGGTTACTTATGGCGAGATAAAGGGCGGCCGGATTGTAACTCCCCTTTACAACCAGCCGCCGACCGCAAAGTTAAGTCCTCCACGGAAAATAAATAGAAAAAAACGCGTGGTGGAAACAGAGGGTCTCGATCGAGTTGCAGAGAAAATACCGGTCTAAACTAGAGCTGGATCGGAAATCTCATTACGTGAGTGTACACTGATGCGGTGCCATAATATCCCCCTGCAGAGTCGTTTCAGTTTCTTCGTTTACCAACTTGCATTTATCGAATAAGAAACCTGGTCACTCCGGAAATCGATACTTTCAACTAATTTAAAAAAGTGATGTGTAAAAGTAATAACAAAGTGCGCGTTTAAAACAAGATGCATTAAGGCGAAAAGCTATTTCGAAATCTTTGGGCAATATCATAGTAGTTGCCATCTCGGACACGGAAACTTCTCAACGTAAAACTTAATTTCAGCGGACGTCGTGGCAGTACCCCACGCCTTTAGCCAAAAGCATTATCACTCGACGTTCGGTTTAGCTGAAATCGAATCACCAAGACCGACGAAAGTTTTGTTCAGGCAACGGCCCCGCATTCGGTTTTGAAGCCGTCCGGAAGCCGCGATTCAATTTCGAAACTATTCGCCACCCCACTGAAAACTAATTATTACCTCCATCCCCCCAACTGAAGCCACTATCCCCAACGTAACCAAAAAAAGTAACACAGAAAGAGAAGTTTACCGCTGTACCAGCTTCCAGAACCTTGTTAATGAACTGTGGGCAGGTTAATGGAAACAATAAAAGGAGCTTATCTCAGTTTTTACATTTTGTCATAGAATTCCTTTAAGTATTGACATCTATCCCGATTCATCAAGAATCAATAATCTAATTACGATCTTTCATATATTTTCCTTATCTTGATGCTTGCTTAGTTTTTCAGTTATAACTTAAGAACCACTGATGACTTCTCATTTCATTCTTCAGAAAAATTGCAGTTAGGGCTTGAATAAATAATATCTATTAAAATATCTACTAATTATCAGTGGTAGAGAGTCAGTAGAGGAGTCGTACATAGGCGCCGGATACGTGGGTGATCTGGATATGCAAACATACATACAAAATTGTAATGGATGCAGAGCACAATAAGTATAACTGCCTAATACGTATGTTATCTCGGTGCTCAAGCGTCTAACCAATTTTTTAATTTGAATATACTATTGAGCTTTTTCTTCCCGTTTCAATGCCAGTATCTGCTACGAAAACTTAATACTACCCCTCGAAGACTTGATACTGCTTCTAAATAACTTAACTTTGCTTTTACAAGTCTAGCTATTGCTTCTAGGAGACTTGATACTACTTCCAGAAGACTTGAAATGCTTTCAGAAGACTTAAACTGCTTCCAGAAGACTTGAAATGCTTTCAGAAAACTTAAACTGCTTCCAGAAGACTCGATACTGCCTGTGGCAGACTTCATACTGCTTTTAAAATGTTTGAAATGCTATTAGAAAATTTTGTATGCTTCGAGAAGACTTGAAATGCTTTAAAACACTTAAACGGCCTCCAGAAGACTCGATACTGTCTGGAAGATACTAGGTTTACAAGGCTTGAAGTGATTTTAGAAGACTTAAAATGCTTCGATAAGGTTTGAACTGCCTCCAAAAGACTTGATACTGCTCCTAAATGATTTCAAAACTTGATACTGAACACTTGATTTTGTTTCTAAATGATTTAAAATGAACTAAAATTAGAACTAACACTAGCACTAACACTAGAACTATCAGTAGAACTATCACTAGGACTATCACTAGATCTAAAACTAGAAACTTTCGGGTTTCTAGGGCCTTGTAGTATGTTGGACGTTTCGTGTGTTGCAACCTTCTTCAGAAACTGGTTCTAACTGACTGTTCTAACTAGTTAGAACCAGTTTCTGAAGAAGGTTGCAACATGGCATCCGAAACGTCAAACATTTTTTCAAAAAACGCACGGCGAAACCCGAAAGTTTCTAGTTTTAGATCTAGTGTTAGTAATAGTGATAGTTCTAGTGATAGTTCTAGTGTTAGTGCTAGTGTTAGTTCTAATTTTAGTTCATTTTAAATCATTTAGAAACAAAATCAAGTGTTCCGTATCAAGTTTTGAAATCATTTAGGAGCAGTATCAAGTCTTCTGGAGGCCGTTTAAGTCTTTTTAAAAGTTCTAATTTTAGTTCAATTAACACTGGTCGTAAAAGTCTTCGTACTTATATGATTTAAAATGCTTCCCGAAGACTTGAACTGCTTTTAAATGACTTGACATTGCTTCCAGAAGACTTTAAACGGTTCCAAACCACTTGATGCTATTTGTAGAAAACTTGGGATGTCTCCAAATGACTTGATGCTGCTTCTAGAAAATTTGAAATGCTTCTAATATACTTGGCATATCTTGTGTTAAAAAATATGTCTTATTTGGTATGAGAAGCGTGTCTACAATAGCTGGTGATGATGGATCGGCAGGGTAAGAGTGCCCTTGAATCGAATATCTAAGGTGTAGACATCGGTACGAAATTTTTATCCAATAAACAAAACATGCTGTTGCCCCGTAATATAAATATTAAGCTCAAGCAAGAATTTTGAATTTTTTGAAATTTTCTTGTACTACTATAAGAGATACACGAGTTATACAATGGATCACAATTATGAAAATGGGACACCACCAAGACCTCGCACAATAGCACCCTTTTTCTGCGATTGAGGAACGACTGACCGTGATAAATCAGCTTAAGAGTAGCATACACGGATGCAGTGCACTTACTGATATGTTTATCAAAGCTTGAATTCTCGTCCAATAAGACACCCAAGCTCTCACACTATCCTTCAGCGGTAATACTTGTTTGTCGACAACTATCCAGACCCGATCCCGAATAGAATTGTCACTTATTACCTTTCTTGGCCCGAATAAGATCAGTTTTAGCATTATTTAGATAACAACAGAAAAAGGCCTAGAAACTTGCATACTTCTCGTTATTATTCAGTCTTAGATTATTGTATTTTATTAAAACTAAAACTAACACTTGCCCTACAACTAGAAAGTTTCGGTTAATCGACCTGCCAATTCGCACCTCTTCATCATAAAACGAATCGTGTGCGTCCCTTAAAATGGTTTTTGATCATATATTCTTTATGTTGAAAATTTGTTTATATAAGAATGCTATCCCATATTGTCAAGTATAATCATCATTCCGGCTAACAACTTCATAGTTCTTAAGAATATTTTTTATATATTCTGGGCATTTAAAACCGTTTTTAGCAATATGACTTGTCATTTTATTAACATCGCCGTGCTTATACCTTTGAGTGCAATATCTGCAAATTACCCTAAACTTTTGATATTTTTATACTTTTTGTTTTCAAACGTTATTCTCTTGATATACGCCTAACTTCCGATATATCTAGTGTATGGATCATGGTAATGTATGAATCTGCCCCATTCTCCCTTACATTTTAATTTTTAAAATAAAACAAGTGTAAAGTAAAGAGATTCGATTTTCTTTGAAACTTTCTTCGAAATTCAAAATTAGTACGAGTTGTTGATGTCGAAAGTGCTAATTGAAATTGTCAGTTATCTGAAAGAGGGTGAAATTGAGATCAAAGCGCTGTTTTCGGGAAGCTTGTTCACGTTAATTTACTGTTCACGATGTGGCAAAAAAGTTTCTTCAACCACATTCAATGTTAAAAACGTGTCCTAGCAATGGACTAAAAAAGTAGTCCGAGGGAAAGCGATAACATTAATTATTCTGAAGGTATGAATCAGTGGCGTTCGTGTCCGTGAGGTTAAAACATCGCGGGTGGCTGGTTATTTCACTTTCCATGAGGTGACGTCATTCATTCACCCTCGCTCATTCACGGCACATTCACCTGAACGACGTCGTTGTGCGCATTTCTAACCTAGCCGTGCGTGTCTTGGATATCACGATGTTATCCATTTTTAATGACAATCGATTAAAGTCTCAAATCAGTTAATAACTCCTTAAATTCAATGTGGGTATTACATACAGTAGTTTAAGACGTCATTAGGGTACCGGTTAGTGTAGTATATACTCTGGGTTTAATGCATGGAACGTCGTTCGATGGTGGTGGCACTATTCCATCCCGGAGTTAACCCCGTCCTCTGGTAAACATCAGTGAGTTGGTTCACAAAGGGAAGCCGAGCATAGAGACGGGTCGGGGTTTCAATTAGGCCCACGCGCGGGACGACTTGAACAAACGAAACGGAGCCTCGCTGTAATCTAACCCGCAGATGGCGCGGCGTGTCGTGGCCCGGCCGCCGCCGTCTAGAATCAGATTAGCGAATTACATCCGGTTCAACTTATTGCGGACCTCAAATTGGGTTATCAACGGAGGCCCCGTAATTCAGCCCGTTAGCAGACTGATATCGCCCTGCAGACGGATAATGTTCTCTCGTGTACCGGGATAACCGGTTACAGTCACCCCCACCCTCATCGTAATTAAGCCAGTAGCAGAGCGCTCTCTGGGATTTCCCGAAATGATTTCTCTTATGCTGGGTTTACTTTTCGGTTTAATATATATTAACGGTTGTATTTAGGGTGGAAGGCTGTACCTAAATAGTTAAATTGTTGCTTCTATTGCCGATGTAATAAAACAGGCTTCCGTGGAATATCCATGTTTCCGGCGACAAAAATTTACAGCCTACCGAGTCGGGTACGTTGTGAAATATGGTGTTGTAACGGTACCGGTGTTTAGGACAGGGTATATCGCTGAGTGTATTGGATGCAGCTTCCTCGCGAACGTTGTCTCGTCTCACCTCCATCCAGTCATTCATCCGTCCGGAGCGAGTCGCGTGAATGCTCGCAATGTATCTTCCGGGCACTTAGGTTTTACGGTCCGTCCGCTGCGCAACCCCATAAACGTGTCACATAAATAATCGCTGGCTTAGGCTTAACCCCGCGACGCCTTCTTTATCCACTCACCGAAAAAGATATACGATCAACAACTCCAAACAAAAAAGAACAGGTATATCGGTATTGCAATACATCATATATGCTTTATTATATCCTGCATTCGTATATATTTTAAAATTGCGCACTCAGTATTTAGAATTGAAACGGTAGCAATCGCCGTAATAAACTCCAAGCGACACCGGACTCTGTTTCAGGATTACGTCGTGCAAATGTTGACCTTCCATACATGTACACTTCCATAAATGTAAATACTCGGGCATCATCAAAAGTGGCGTCGGCGGTGGTGGTGGTTAGCAGGGTGTATGTTATGCCGTACGCGTGCGATAGCGCCATGTTTATAGTCACGTTCAGTATGCGGGGGTGGCACCCCGCTGCTGCACAAGCTATGTAAATGCCCTATCAATTTATCGCCAGTACGTGTCTGTCCTCGTCCAGGAGGCTGTAATATTCAGTCGGTTGAGACTTGCCAAATAAATTGCCGAAAAACCCGTTCGACCGTCTTCCTCCACCTCGACACCGCTCCCTATTGATTTGTAAGGATAAAGGTGACGTGGTGTCGAAGGCCGACCCTTAATGCACCCCCATCCTGCCCCTAAGACCGCTCCGAAAGGACCTACGGAAAGGATGTGGCGTGTTACAAGCGGGATTATCGGGATCGGCGCTGTCCCTCTTTAAGGTTTCGACGGGTAATAGGGGTAAAATAAAAGGAGTTTTCGAGATCCTCGCAAGAGGATCGGCAGGAAAATGCAGTTTGCCCGTCCAGCGGACGTGTGCACAACATTTCGCTTTGTTACTCCACCGAAAGGGGGTCGGAGTTCAGCTAACTGGCACCCGATCTCTCGGCCCCTTTTCGTTTTCTTCGTTTTACTTCGTTGCGCCTTGCGTCGCCTCTCAATTCTTAGCCGTTCCTTTGTCAGCCCAACGGGATATTGGAAAAATGTTTTCCGGAAATGCACAAGATAGGTAAAAGGGTTTCACCCGTTACGTTAATTTAAGACCACTTTGGTGAACTTCCGCCTCTGTTAGCCTATATAACTTAGCAGATTATTACGAAGGTTATTATGATTCACGAGTCCATTAGATGTTGTTTAAGAGGACTTTGGGTACTATGCTGGTTAGTGGTGTAAATTGCTTCACAACGGGAAAGGGGGTCAACCTTTAGTAGCAGGTTTAAAGAAAATAAACGCCTTATATCTCCCATAAATTTTTCAAGTTAAACAGTCCTAACAAGATTCAATTTAAACTTTATCATATTTCTTAATAATTGCACTGAAAACGGATATATCTCAATTGGTAGCCCATCGTGCAAACCACTAAATGTGAATTGAATCGCTTTCCCAGAGTGGAGCTTAGGTGTTCGTATACCGAGTCGGAGGTCATGGTGGTAATCAAGGATGCACCGGAACCCACCCGGTTACCCGAAACAATGGAGTCGCCATTCTGAGGCTAAACGGAAAGTTCCTCGGATGCCAGGGCAGAGCCGGAGGCGCTCAACGTTCTCGAAGGAAGACGGGGATTCCCTGCGATTAGCACCACTTCCTGTCGACGTTTCGCGGCTACTTCCGCGCGCACGCCACCGTTAATCAACGTTACAGAGAAGCAAATGGGTTGGAAACGAGTTTCAAGTTTAAACTTCGGTTCACGTCTTCGTTGCTATTTTCAATTCGAATTTCTCACAACTTGACCATTTCAATTTAATCGTTTTGTTTACGTACCTAATAACAGGCGGCCAATATAATTTGCGAAAGGGCTGCGGATAAAGCAAATGTACACGATTTCTAACTCCCCCTTCGTATTTACTCAATAGGTTCGCGAGTTTGTTTTGCGCCAATGTTTACCGACTCCATTAAGGCAGATGCCCAATCGCCGGTTCCCGAAGGACAAAAGACCGAAGGATAAAGGTTACGTTTTCAGTAAACCTGTTTTCCTAAGTTGACATACACCCAGTTGGGTTTCTACGATGCCTAGACGGAGTGCGACACTTCAAACACAATTTTCAAACATCGTTGAGTTCTCATTTTGCATCCGATCATTGGAGTTCATCTTATGTCCTTAAACACAAATGTCAATATATTGTGTTGTTTCAATGAGTAAACTAGAAATAAAATTGTAGTTAATATTAGCAAAGCAACAAATGCTTTTTACAGTTAAAGCTTTAAAACGGTAACTTCAAAATCCATTATGCCATCAGTTTCAATTACGGCCAGCCTATATCGAGTTACAAAGTTTTTAAATTCTATTTTGCCTCGTTCATCCAGAAACGATATAAAGCCGTCGTTCGTTTCAGTTGTAACAAAATTACGTGCAGGGTACGATTACGGGTCCTGTCAAAATTCGCGGTGACGCACCAATAGTGTCACCATGCCGCAATTTAATGAAATCCCAGTCCCTGTTCCCGTCGTGCATAATTATACCGTTCGGGTCTAAATAAAGCCATGCGCTGCGGATGTCAACAAAATTTAACACCTAATTGAGATAAATGCGTGCGCATTTTTTATCGGACCTAGTATGTCGTAATGCATTTACGCTCTCAATTTAGATGGAAAGAGATCGTAAAACCTAAACAATAAACTAGGGAAACCGGAGAAGTGAAGGAATGGAAGAGTGGACTCGGATTCCGTAATTTCCCTTGAAATTGCTTCGGGATCCAATTCAGTTTTATGTCTGGCGTAGGAGGAGCTGTTCGAGGTGATTAAGAAATGCAGAACGCGTAGTTAGCATCTAAGGAGACACGCCCGTAAGAATACAAGTGCAATTAAATCGTTAAATATCCTAGGAGGTTGCGTTAAATGGTAATAAATTTGACAACGTAGTAATAGTAATAGGCTCTATCTACTTTAAAGTAGAATTTTACGACAATTACAAAGTACCAAAACGTATGACTTTTAATTAGGGTCAAATTACGCTTTGAATTTGAACAAGTTAAACCTCTATTTAATCACGAAATGTATTCAAGTTTAACACATTTGTTAAGTTGTTCTAGTAAATGTAGCAACCAGCAAGCTTTCGAGGGTTATACTAATCAATTAATCTAAGTAGTTTGCATCGGGGCGGTACCAATCACGTCCTCCCGGATTCCAACATATGTACACTCGTTTAGGTAAGGTTAATAGACTATTATACAACCAGGCACGACACCGTAAACTCTGCACGATTGAGAGGAAAAGTTTCAAGCCATTCTGAAATATATGCAATCCACACATGCTATAATTATAAATAATAACAATTTTTGGAGATGGTTTAAAGTTTCAATTTCAAAGTTCTTTGTTTTCATAGCGTCACTAAGCGTGTTTGTTAAATATGCGCCAAAAATGATTATTCTTTTTGTTTGTTGAAAATCCTCTGCATTTCAAAAATATAAAACAAAATTTAAAGCAAAACTATTTTTGATTTTTTGAAGTTACTAATTTAAACGAAATAAAAACATCTATTAACATCATTTCGAAAATTAAGTCTTTTGAAAAGAAGAAATAACGGATTTATGCCTGTGATGACACTTTGTAATGATGGCCCGTCCGTCATGTTTTCATATTTTCCGCGATTTTGAAATAATAAATGCTGCTAATCATGCTGCTAACAAGTTAGCAGCCGTTGAGATAATGTATAGTGTTTGGAACAGTAACAGCTCATAGTTCCAACAAGTTGAGCAGGACTTTGAAGACATAACAGATCATGCTGCCAACAAGTCAACTGTTTTTAAGATATTATATAGTGTTTGGAACACTAATAGCTCATACTGTCAACAAGTTGGTAATCTTAAGACACTGTACAGTGTTGGGAACAGTGATAGCTCATACTGCCACCAAGTGGACAGACTTCAACTTGATGGGCAGGACTTTGGAGACATAACAGCTCATGCTGCCAACAAGTTGGGAGTTTTAAAGATAATGCAGAGTGTTTGTAATAACTTAGTTGCCAACAAGTTGGCAGACTTTAAATTGATACATAGAACGTTGGAGACATAATACCTCATGCTGCAATAAGATGGTAGTATATAAAATAATATATAGTTTGTGGAAGCTATATTATATCTCCAAAGTCCAAAGCAGGACTTGTTACCAACAGGTTCGTAGTCTTTTAGATAATGTTATTTTTTTTTGAAATTTCAATCAAGAAAAATATAGTTAGAAAATCAGCAGAAATGTGAAATTTCTCTGAAGTTTTCACCACTTCACCAGATCACGAACAAAATCATCAGATGTGAAATTTCACCAGGTCTGACAACAATGCGCCTTCCAACTCAGCTTTATTGTAAACTTAAAAATATTATATACTTAACACACCTCACTTTGAATGATAGCAAGATGGAATGATGATGGACTTTTACATTATTCAATGTTGTATTTTTATCATTCTAGCCCATGCAAGTTTGTTCACTTTTCTTTTGTTTTTACCACATATCTGACAGTATATTTCGACCACGTTTAACCGCACATAAAAAACTTATGTTTCTTATTTTTATCAGTGGGATAATACATAATTTTTTAGTAGTTTCATATATACGACTGCAATGGGATGAAGTTAATATGGAACAAACCATCAAAAATGTACAGCCCAACAAAAGGGTGTGTTAGTGCTGGCTGCTCAAACTTTTAACGTCCCAAAAATCACGTTAAGGAGAAGATTAGTCATGAATAAAGGTGCTCTTAAACAGGGGCTTGGTTGAAAACGCCCCACTTTTTCTAAAGATGTTGAAAAGGAAATTGTTTCTTCAGGGGAATATATGCAATATGGATGAGTCCGTTTTGAACACAGTCCAAATGAGGTCGCAAAAAATATATGCTTGTAAAGAACGCAAACAAGTTAGATGCCTCAGCAGCGCAGAACGCGGTCAACATGTTACAGTCGTTTGCTTAATGGGTACTATGGGTTTTTACGTCCCTCCTGTCATCATTTTTCCTCGTAAAGGAATGAAAGATGAGTTAATAAATGGTGCTCCACCAGGATGCATTTAGTTTGTACAAGAGAAAATTTGGATGACCAGCGCACTTTTCTGCAAATGACTTAAAGATTTTGACAGATACACTAAAGCTTCTCACGAAAATATTATTCTATTATTATTAGATGGTCATAGAAGTCACAAAACTCTCGAAGTCTTGCATCATGTTCAGCCCATGCACGTGGGATTTTTTTGACCTTGCAAATATATTACGGAATACAACTATGGTTGCGACAGAATCCTGGCAAAATTGTAACTCAATTTCAAATAGCAACTTCATTCTGACTAACTGAAAATAACGCCAGGACATTCCAATCAAGGAAATGTCATTCAATTGGAAAGTTCTGTGTCTTTGCCAGTACTTTTCTCGCATTTGTCCTCCACCTTCAGTCTCAGATATTCAATTAATGCAATAAAGGGATAGGAAACGTGGGACAATGGGAACATTGAATTCTACACCAGAACATGATGAGCTTAAAGAAATAGGACATCAAGAGGCGGTCAAAGTACGAAGACCTAATGCACGAAAAGCGAAACGACAGGTTTTAGTGAGTAATGAAAATTCTGCAAATGACAACAGTGATGAAAACATCAAGTTCTGGAAAAATATTTGCGACAAGACAATTCGGATGATGCCGTATGCCTTTGTTGCAATGAACTTTATTCATAATCGAAATCTAAGGATAAGTCACTGTGCTTGCCTCTTTCGCAGCGTCATGATGTATAAATGTCCACCATATTTGACCAACAAAATCAAGTATCGCAGTGACGTGCACAATATTAATATACGACATCAGCGTCAAGTCTGTAAATCTCATCACAGTCGTTCGTTTGTAAACTGTGTGAATATATGTCCATAATAGTAGGTATTTTGTAGTTATAGTTTATTTTAACGGAAGTGATTTTTAAGTTTTTTAATACAAAAATTTTTTAATAAAATGTTAGAAAGAAGATATTCTTCCATTATTTCTCATAAATATTTTAAGTATATTAATATGATTTTTAAAAAGGACTGTCGAAAACTTAAACTATAAACTACTTAAACTAAAATTTATAGACAGCCCTTATCAAGCATCGCAAAATGGACTGAAGCAATCCACAAAATATTCATAATTATAAAAATTCGGAGGCATTTTTTAAGTTATCATCAGCTCACTTCCCCTGGTGCGTTTATTACTTAAATTGAGTACATCTCACGATTGATGTAGGATTTATCGAGGTAGAGTGACATGTTGATTATTATCTTTTTTTATTATTAGGTACTTTATTAATTATTACTAAAAAAGTTGTTCGTCGTGAATTGCTATACGATCGGTGAGATGATTGACATGCATCTTATTTATGAGCTTACTGATGGTAATTCATCGAAAATTTGCCGATTAATACTCTTTCAAAGTAATCATCAGCGTCTTCAAGAAGGAAGTTCATTCGATGCGTGTGATCAGGAAGGCCAATGCGTGTGATCAGGAAGGCCAATGGCCAATACATTCATCATTCCTACAAGAAAGATTTTTTCAATAACCATGTTTGAGATGAGTAATAGTATATTACAGTATAAGTGTAAAGACTAAAGTTTTTCACTCACGCGTATGTCAGACTCGCCTACGGCTCGTGTGGAAAGACATACAAATGAGTAGAAAATATTGGTTTCTCACGTGTGCTGTATAGCGTTTTGTTCAATCCTACTATTTAGAGAAAATTTGGTCTTCAAATTCGTTAATTCCTGGCTAATGTCATGTAGATATGTCGGAGACGACACTTTTTGATATTGTTATCCTCGTAATTGATTGATAAACAACCAGTTGTGTCAAATTGTTAATTGTCATCATTATGCAAATTAATTAAGATTAATAATTTATACAAGTGAAATACTGCATTTAATTTTCTTTTTTAGTTCTTTTACCGTTTTTTAGTTCACATCCGTTACGTTTAAACAAAGAGTTGTACCTTTAAAGGTTTAAATTTCGCTAATAGTGGATAAAGAAAATTAGAGTGAGTGAAAAATATTTTCACTCACCCGTTGCTATGAATGTTAGCATAGTGAATTGCTAGAAACTGGCAATTTCAAAGGTAGGATTGAACAAAATTCACATAAACTAAGTGAACAACGAGTTTAACATTACTTCTAGTACAATTTTTGAGTAGAATTATTGGCCGGATTTTACCAACGAAGTGTATTAATTTTGGAACAAACGTTATATTAATTTTCAAAAGATATATTATTGGCAATAAGAAATTCAATGCGGTTTATGCACACAGCTGCCCCTATGCTTTTTAGTCGAGTTCTTCTTAAGTTCTTGATAGTAACATATAGCGATCGATGAATTGGTCAAGGTGGACCTCACTTGTGGTCCGGGCGATCTGTGGACTGAAACTTCCTGGATTTATTTTCTGTGTGACCATCTTAAATCTTTAGTTTACATTACTCAAGTGGAATATGTGGAAGACTTGCGAAAACGTAAGATATAATTCAATAAAAAACAATTTTGGTGTTCATGATTCATCAATGAAGATTGCAGCATCTCAGTTGGGGATGATAGTTTTCAACAGTTATTGTGGATTAATAAGTTTATATTTGCAATTTTTAGTAATAAAATGTTGTTGGAAATCTTTATTTATATTTAATATTCGAAACAAAGAATATAACATTCTCAAAATAGCACAGTAAAAAACTTTTAACATTTTTGCCGCATATTTAATAAACACCTATGTATATCAATGCTGTAAACGTATAAAACGGCTAGTGTATTTAAAAACCAATAAATAAAACATCTTGTCAGTATTAATATTTATCTCAAAATCTAAGGAGCTACGCTGCTAAAACAGTGGAGAGTACTTAACAGTAAAATAAATTCTTGTTTTGCAAATGTCGGAATCTAACAATAAACATATCTCTTTTTAATACGATAATGTTATTAGTAGCCGATGCAGCTGTGCAAGTGAAGTGGCGGCTCGAGGATTTAAAAAGTAATGACTACAAGTCTTGTTTTCAGTGTCATTCAATGCCGAGAAGGCCATCCTACCGAGGCAGTGAAGAACACTTGACCGTAAGGTCCTTTAGCTGTTCAACGGTTTTTTTTCACAAAAGAATTTAAGGCGTGTTCAACAATTTTCATAAACAAATACATAGCTTAATGTGCAAAAGCGGTTATTTCTTAGAACACATACTTTGACACAAAAAAAGTTCTTAGATTATTGAAAGGAGACCTTTTTTTAGATCAAGTTCAAGTGTTTTCAAGTAACAGCTACAAATAAATATTAATTCAAACGTCTTCATCAAAAAAACTTGCCTACATTAAAGGAAAAATGTTCGTAAGAAATTAACTAATGCAATAACTCGTACCGTAGTTAACTAAATATTTTATGAAGATCATTAAAAAACGATTTTTCGTTGGATTTAAAACGACTACTAGCTTAGAGGTATTGGGTGACCAGCCAAATAATGCGATAAATTCTAATTTATTTGATTGTTCGGAAGCTTAACACCGAATCTATTAACACGTTCGATGCCGCTGACGCTTATAAGCGACGACTAGATAGATGCGCCGGTACCGCTCTCGCTTATAAGCGTCGCTGTCGCATGGAACTTGTTCCTTAACCAGTCTTGTCTGCTTTGACTTTACGTACATTGTTGTTTGCATATACTCGACTGACGGCATATACAACGTAGAAAGCCGCGTGGTCTGTATTTTTACTTGTTTTTAAAGTTTTTGTTGCAATGCAAAGTGATAACGCTAAAGCAGGGCCTTCTAGGCCAAACAGAGACAAATCTCGTAAATTTACAGACGCAGAACTGTTACAAATTTTGGAAAACAGTAGTGAGGAAAGTGATGTTGACTATGTGGAGTCCGAAAGTGATGATTATGAGCGGTTAGGCGTAGAGTCAGCACGGAATGAATCAGAAAAAAGTTCAGGTTCATTATTTTTTATTTATTTATGTTATTTTTTCATTACATACTGTATATTTAGATGAAGAAACTGAAGACGATAAGTCAGAAGAAAGTGCAGGTTTACTATTTTTATTTTAGTTATTTTTTTTCTTTACATATTTTGTATTTAGGTAAAGAAACTGCAGATAATGAGTCGGACATTGAATGGGAAGACGAGCCTGTTGACATGGAGGATTTTCCATTTTTAGGAAATGAGACATTCCGTACCGTGCCACCTGAAAATACTCCGTTTGGTTATTTTCGTAGCTTATTGACTGATGAAATTTTACAATTAATAGTCAATGAAACGAATACCAATGCTGAAAACTTATTGAGTTCTAAAAAAATCACAAAAAAGTCCAGAATTTGCGCATGGAAACCGGTTACAAAGGAGGAAATATTGGTTTTTCTTGGAGTATTTTTACACATGGGTGTTGTACGACAGCCAAGGATGCGCGATTATTGGAAGAGGGATCCTTTATTCAATATCAAAGGAATTTCATCAAGTATGAGCAGAAATCGGTTTTTGCTTATATTACGTGCAGTTCATTTTGCAAAGAATCCTGAACCAAATGAACCAGAACCTGAAGACCGGCTATACAAAATCAGGCCGATTATAGATTTTTTTAATGCAAGAATGGCAGAAGTGTTTTCTCCTGCACGAGAGCTTTCTTTAGACGAATCTATGGTGCTCTGGCGTGGACGGCTTGTATTTAGGCAATACATAAAAAACAAGAAACATAAATACGGAATTAAATTATACATGTTGACTACCCCTAAAGGTATTGTTCTGAGATTTGCCGTCTACACTGGTGTATTAGATGATTTGGGCGGCAAAGGGCATTCGGAAAAAGTTGTTATGCATTTACTGAACGATTTTTTAAATCATGGCCATCATGTGTATATGGACAATTATTACAACAGTTTTCATCTAGCCAGGAAGCTGTTGCAGAAGAAGACACATTGCACCGGTACACTACGATTTGGTAGGAAACAGACACCAACAGTTGTTACATCTACTAAACTAAAAAGAGGTGAAAGCATTTCAAAGTATGCCAAAGGGGTAATGATAGGGAAGTGGAAGGACAAGCGTGATGTACTTTATATTTCAAACAAATATGAGAATATAATGCTGGAAATTGAAAATAAGAGAAAAGAAAAGGTTTCTAAACCATTGCCAATAGTAGCGTACAACAAATATATGTCAGGTATTGACAATCACGATCAGATGCTTTCTTATTATCTTCATGAACGGAAAACAATACGTTGGCCAAAAAAAATTTTCTTTCATGTCATTGAAATGATGATGACCAATGCCTGTCATTTATATAACAGCTTTTCTGGGCACAAAATGCCATCTTTTGACTTTAGGATGGCAGTAATAAGACGACTTTTGCCACCTGCCCAAGATCGAAGTTCAAAAAGATCTACAAATTGCGAACATATTCTTAGAAAACGAAAACCTACTCCAAACAAAAAACAAATTCAAAGAAAAAGATGTAAGAGGTGCTCACAACAGAAAAAACGCGTAGATACTGCTTATGAATGTGTGGTCTGTCCAGGTAATCCGGGGTATTGCCTAAATTGCAGTGATATTATTCATAAATGATCAGTGGTTTAGCTATTGTTGAGTTCAATAATAACGATTAGATTAGGTTTATAATATTGCAGAATTTATTTATATTTTTATTACTTTTTCATTATGGTGCTTTTTCTTTGTTTATTGTTCCTATTTCTGAATTCATATTTGTTTTCCATACTTATGTGCTTTATTTGAACACCATTATTTGTCCTTTGTTTTTTTATTGAAAAATATTTAATGTATTTTAAAATTTAGTTATGGCCTTACATGTGTTACAAATAACTTAAATAGTCAACTTCTAATAAAATAATTACATTCTTTTTACATAAAAAAACTGACGCTTATAAGCGTCGGTGGCACTGAACCTCGAAGTTCTCTCTCCAGTACCGTCAACGCTAATAAGCGTCAGTTTGTTTATGTAAAAAGAATGTAATTATTTTATTAGAAGTTGACTATTTAAGTTATTTGTAACACATGTAAGGCTATAACTAAATTTTTAAATCAAAAATAAATGTTGGGATCGAGCAGAAGGCATTGAAATTAAAGCGGCATCGAACGTGTTAAACTTTGAAAGCTTTTGTCAAACGTTCAAAACTTTGATTTAACGATGTTTAATTCCATTTCGACTTTTAATTCCACCTAAATTCCATCTATGAATCAAAGAGCAATCGAACAAATAGTGATTGACAAAAATTATAATTAATAGTTTCCTAAATTTACATCAATTTCAAATTTCAATTCGCACTCAATTTTAAAAATAATTAGCAACATATCGCTAAACCGTATCAATTAAATATAAATATTAAAATTTCTGAGTCTTCTGCTCCGTATACCTTATAATATCGCACAAAGCAAGTAAGTGATAGATAATAATGTTCAGCTTACATAATTTTCTTGCATCTTAGCAGAAAATATTTGATTATGTTTTGGAATCTGACTGTTTTGTCTTTATTTCAACGGCATTATCCTCATAAACAAAATTTTAAAATAGTGTAGATCTTAGGTTGTCTATAATTACGTAATTTGTATTGCATTGTTGACAAATAAGGGCCGAGATTATGTTAAAAATTTTAGGTTGACATAATCAATAAGAAATCGAAATAAAATAGATGATTATCTATTTAACCCTTTAAAACAGAATGGTGTTAATTTTAATTCTTGTTCTATCTAAATTGCATTCTGTCATGTCAAGTGTTAGTTCACAGTTTTGTTGCAGCCCAGCGATAATAACAGGATTATCAGTCTTAGCCGCACATTCACTCCAGCTGACAGTAAGTATTAAGTTATTTCAATGTGGACAAACGCCATAATTTACTCCTTTGGTTCTTTATATAAAAGTTCTTTGCTTATTACAATCCCGTGGAGATATGGATGTTATTTTACAGTGGCTAAAAATTTATTTTACCTAGTAACGTACATTTGAACGAAACTTCTTATCTATGTTAATAATTAAAGTTTAGATATAAACAATTTATTTCATTTTCGCTTTGATATTATATTCTTGCAATTAAATGTAATTATCAGTCTTAAGCAAAAGTTGAGGGTATTAATCATACTCTGTAGGCACCCATAGTTGAGGAACAATATTCCGAAATGGAGTCGAGACTTCCAAAACTTACTAAAGTCGCCATGTATTGCATTCATTAATTATGTTAAGAAGTATTCATCACTAAAGATGGTCTTTATTTTTAATTTATATTTTTAATTGTAAGAGTTAATTTCGCATTCCACAATCACGATAAAACTCTGCACCGTGTATGTAATGATATGAAACATCAAATATCATAGAAAAAATCAGAAAACTTTCTGATAAGTCGAAATAAATAGAAATATCATAGAAAGGAAATGCAGAATAAAGCGTTAATTATTAAATTTCATAAAATTCATAATATAAAGATTTCTAATAATATCTTGTTATCTAGTCGAGGCACCAGATGTCCACTTGCTTTTTCTTCCTTTTGGAACATTAAGAATAGCAATTTAAGCGTTGCGCTTAGGTACAAATCTTTTTGTTTGGTGGGGTAAATTATTTCACCTCATCGTCTCATTTAATGGACGTTTTAATAATGTTGTTAAATTATATGCTCCGCATAAAATTTTTTACTAAAATTAAGTGTACTACACTCAAGTTAACTAGTTTACGAGTTATAATAAAACTGTTTATCGAAAAACGTTAATTTAGCGGTTTGACGAGTTAATATCTATAAAATATGCGGAATGAATAATATATGGACCGTTTTATCTTTTAGTCCTTAATTATGAATAATTTTTATCAGTTTCATCAACAATTTTTAATATTTGAGCTACAAATTAATATCAAAGATTCATTGTTTACTCAAATCTAATAATACAAATCTAAGATATTGTCATACATGTATGACTAAACATGATGATATAATCGTTTGAAGATGACAGTACTTGAGACATAAAAACTATCGATGCGAAGGACATTTAAGTTACTATCTAAAGCAGGCATGTTTTACCAATAAAGGTCATACAAAAAGAGAAAGTCTGGGTTAATAAAACCATCAAACCTAGAAGTAGGTATTTGCCAAAGGTATAAACGCGGGGTATGTACTTCTAGTTTAAAAATAGAACTATGCCCTGTACAAGTAAGAAAAAGTTATTTAATTCGGTAAATTAATATGTACAATCCGTATTTCAACGCAATATGCACAATAAATAACAGTTTTATCTTTCGGCAGTTTTCGAAACGAGCTCGAAATGAAACGGTGTACCATTTGTTTTAAAACAACTGCTTTTGCGCCCGATCTCTAAACAAATTCGCAGATACACACAGAGAGATTGAACAAAGCGTGGGCGTGCAACAATGCGGCGTCGAAAGTCGGAAGTTAATAATGCCGCCACCGCAAGAGTTGACATCGAATAGCGCCACCAGAGAGAACTACCGCTAATGGTATTCGGTTAATTTTTCGATCCACAACAACAATGAAAAAACTGTTTCAGACCGCATAAAAGTATAAACATCGGAAATCGAATTGCAAACAATTTCGTACAAAATCGAGAGTAAACAGAAATGAATTGAAATGTATGAAATCGGAGTAATGGTCACTTGACGTGGAGAGATGTGGGATGGTAAATGGTGTAGCGTCGACTTGGCGACGCCAAGGGATCGAGCTCAAGTTAATTAACTGGGCGACAAATTAATTTCTCGAAAGAATGGGCTCTCCTCGGACCCGGTGCTGCAATAATAATGGCCGCGATAATGAGACGAGATAATTGGGCCAGGTACTTCAATTGTGATGATTTAATAACGTTTTCAGTCGACGCACCCGCTCCTCCGAATAATTGGGGATACCATCACCCCTTGGAAAATATTAATTTTAAATCATAAACGCTAATTGGAACTACTTTCACGCTGTAACACATTATTTATTTCATAATAAAAAAGTTGACTTCGTTTTTCGTTTTAATTATAAATTGTCACGGCGCAAACTACAAGAGAGATAAATCACGAGTTGACCGTGCAATTTGTCGTTTCAAACTTATCGCAAAGACAAACGAAAACAAGAAGTGTTAAAACAATAACCTCAGAGTGCTAATTTTAATTCTAATTAACGCTGCCGCATTTCCATTCGATTTAAAATTCAAATTCCTTATCTTCTATCGCATTTTCACCGTTTCTTTTTCATTTAGAAGGATCTACTATAAAAAATTGGGTGAATTCGTATATGTATAAGGGAGGTTGGTGGGCCACTTTGTTACATTGCTTTATATGATCTGCACTGCTTCATTCAATATATTATTTTTATTCAAGAAACCTGTAACCAAGAACTATCTATACGAGAACATTACGTTAGGCTCTGCATTGGTACTTAGTGCATCGATAAAGAAATTGGCAGTAATTTGTTTTATGTCATCAAATAGTCATTTAAGTAAACTAATTATATATTTTTTTAACTCAAGTTAGATACAAGCCTGAGTACAGAATATTTATTTATTTACTTATTATTATTGCTATAAAATGTCAAAAAATTAGGAGAACAACTCGAGGCTAGATACCAATTGCAATATTTCAGCAAACTACTGTAAAAATGTCTATAAGTAATTTGTAAAAAAAATGAATCCTATATCTATTGAGTAAGAGGAGTTGATGTAGAAGTCCACTCAAAAAAATTATTATGGACTAACTGCAAGAGACTTACGAAAATTGTCTTATGATTTAGGTGCTACTAATAACAATGAATTACTCCAAAATTGGATTACTAGTGGAATAGCATGTAGAGATTGGTTAATAGGCTTCATGAAGCGACATCAAGTTTTATGTAGACGCACCGAGTCGAAAAAGCTTTCAAGAGCTACATCATTCAATCATACAAATGTTAATTTATATTTTGGAAATCTTACAATCGTTTATGATAAGCATAAATTTCAGTCTAAGAATATATGCAATGTTGATGAGACTGGACTTACAACGGTCCAAAAACCATCCAAAATTATTGCAAAAAATGGAGTAAAACATGTTGGGGCTATTACAAAATAGAAAGAAGTACATTATGAACTGTAGTCATGGCAATAAACACAACTGGTATGATTGCCACCTATGTTAGTACATCCTTGAAAAAAAGTTTAAGACATTTATGATAGCAAATGTACCTCTTGGATGACTGCAAAAAATTTAATAATATTTATTCAACATTTCACTGTATTTAATCGATGGACAAACTTGTTTTACTTATCCTAGATAACCATAAATCACATCTATCAATTCCAGTGTTTAGTCACTGCAAAGATAATAGTATGGCACCTTTAAGGGGGTATTGCTGTGTGATGAAAAAACATTTTTTTTTATATTTCGAAAGTATGATCCATTATTATTTAGTATACTATTAAAAATTCAAACCGAAATTCATATCATTTACAAAGTCGTAGCCAATTATAAACACTATAATTGAAGCCAATGCAAAACCAGATTTGCTTACTAACAAACCGGGTCTTACTCTCTTAATTAAAATGATTATTTCTTGTTTTTGGAAGGAAATTGGCAGTAAAAATGGATCGTAAAGGAAACTGCAAATCAAATAAGAATTTCAAACAAATCAAATAACCAACACACTGTATATAATGTGTTAGTACATCTGTAGAAAAATCAAATCGATTTTGAAGTAACTATAGATTCAAAATGTTTGTTACACCTTATTAAATTTTAATTTGGTGTTTACGGCTTTGGAAACATTGCTTAAGTGCAAGTTACGTGGTAGTGATACAACTTTTTCCAAGAAATCTGAGCGTGGATTAGGATTCAAATTGTGTGTCAAGTGCACTTGCTAAGAATTATTAATAGATTCTTGCCCGATGATCAACAATGCATATGGAATTAATAGACGTTTTGTTTTGGTGATGCGATTGCTTGGCGTTGGCATAAGTACCATTAATCTTTTTTTTTTTCATGGAAATAAGTCATGATTTTAGTACTTTACTATATTACTTAGCGCTGAACTATATAAGTACTGCCGTAAAAGCTGTATCTCAGATTATTTTCAAAAAAACAGTGCAAGAAGAAAACAAAAATAATATTGACAATGGGAATACTGAAAATGAACAAAAAAAGTAAAATAGAAAAAAGACAGAAAGAAAGTCTGGCGATGAGTCATGGCCAAAACGAGGATTTTTCTCCCTTTTGGCCATAGTCTCGTTAATAGAAAAACACTAAAAGAAAGTGTTAGATGTAGCTGTAAAATTAGGTAGTTGCAAAGCATGTCAACGTTGGATACGTCAAACTGTGGACTGCAGTGCTACGCCGATCACAAAGACGAATACAGTATTAATCACGATGGAAGTACTGGTAAAATAAAATTAGCTGGAATCCGTGATATGTTTAAACGAGTGATATGGCGTAAAATAAACGGAATAATTCGGCTACGGCGATTCAAAAACCAGTAGATGAAAATATTTATGATGACACCTTATGATAGCAGGGAAGAAGTTCTCGCTCAGTTATTGAAACCAAACAAACAACTTTAAGATGAAGATAAAAAAGGCAGAAAGAAAGAAAAACGCCATAAAAAACAGATGAAAGTACATCAAAAAACCAAAAAACTTTAACATTCATGAATAAAGTTATAGATAAAATGCCACGGTATTATGGCTTATTGTTAGCCATTTTAAACAATCCTAATTCTCTTCAAAATATAAAGAAGATACATAGCAGCATGTCTTAAATAAGGAATTTATGCCTCTGTTAAAAATTCATTTCGTTCAGATTCGAAACAAACAACATACTTGGAGAGCGGAGATAGCCACTTACAAAAAATAAGTGGCATGTAATCATAACTTAAATCTGATTTAACCAATCTTGCCACAATTTTAACATGTTATTCTACACATCAGCCATTCTAGTTGGAAACTGAAGTTTGTCAAACAATTACCAATTTATTATTTTTTATCTCGACCTTTAACAAACAAAAAATGGATTTTTGGAATAAAAAGTTCTTTGCATATAGACTTGTTTACTTTTTGTTTATATATAATTTTAATCCTGCTTCATACGATGGAGGAAGTACTGCACATCGTTAAAAAATAAATTTGCTTCAAATCACTAGTAGTTGAGTTCTACTTCCCACCATTCACCCACCTTTTTTCGAGAGAATCAACTTTGGCCGTAAAAAATATGAGCTGAATACAAATGAACATAATAAAATTTGAAACATATATGATTTTGTGTAGTTTAAGATGCCAATAATCACATATATAGAATATTGGCAGATTCTACATTGTTTTGTTCGACAAAAATCATAAGAAATGGTTGAAATATCGAGCGTCACACAACAACCCCCTTAAGTACCTCTTCATACCTCCCATCATCTGTAGCCTTTCGATACAATAGTGTTTGGTTCATTCAAAACATGTTTCAACCGCCATGCCGATGGATCTCTAAAGTTGCACCCAGGCGTTTCTATGAACATTTATGATATTCCAGCTGTCTTGAAGAACATTCAAATGGAATTTCCGGTTCCGGAATTAGGCCTTTTAATAAAGATATTTTTACAGATGATGATTCTTTGAACGTCGGAAGCTACGAACAGAGCTTCCTTCGATTTTTTTCTTTAACAATTCGTCATTTAACGCCATTTTCTCAACCAGCAACTTCAACTACTAGATGCTCTATAGATGTGTCCACTCATATTTCACCACAGCAATTGAAACTATTCCAGAATGCTCCTCCTCGGAAGCAACGAGTAAACCGTCGGAAATGTAAGTCCGCAATTCTAACCACCTCTGTAAAACATCTAGTAGAAGCAGAAGCTAGAGAAAATCAAAAGACACAATGCCTTCAAATGATTTCTATATAATTTGAAAACCTTCTGTATCTGTCTCCACATATCGATTATTATCAAGCAATTTTTAGATTTTATAAGGACCTTTTTTTAGGTTCTTATCAAAAACTTTTATTTAAGTGTATCACTTTGCACCATGCAATTCCGCACTTCTTATTTTTACTGAGAATTCTGCCTTCAATGCATTTTTCAGTTTTTCCCAAGAAGTAAGAAGTTGCTCTTCTTGCGTTAATAATATTGCCGATCATGTTAACAATGTTTTACCAAATGTTAACTTCTGTATCGGATCCCGTTCCAACAATATAGCATTATCTTCAAATTCAATTATCCATGAATCAATGGACTATTTATCATTTCCAGAAAAAGTATGGTATCTAGAGCACCTTTGAAATTCACGGTAAATTTTGGTGTTACCGTAGATGTTATCGTACTTCGTCTTTCTTCATAAGTTTCTATGTCTGAATTTTATTTTCTTCCTCTTGTATATTTGTTGTACTTTCTAAACTCATAAGGTTAAGACAAATGCATTTACTATTCTCAGTTTTAGGTCACCAATTTCTTCTCTATAAAAGTCAATCTCGTTCTAAATTAAAAAGAATCAACTTCAAATTCGAACTCTGAAAATTTGCATAGTCGTTTTCAGTTTTCGCGGTCATCCACAAGTTAGAATCAATCGATTACCATCCACAAATATAGTGATACACGTCGGCTCGATATTTTCTTTCCTCTCCTCACTGTGAACTGTGATTGTCTGTCCTATTCTAGCACCGCGCCAAAAACACCTAAGTGGCGGCAGCCTTCCTCCCTGAACAGCGTGGACTTATTTCTTCATAGCTTCACCGGATGAAATTCTTAATTTTCATTTCTTTATTTCACTACTGAAAACTGTAGAAAAGACTTCTAGGGATTTTTGTCTCAAAATGTGCATTTTTTATTAAAAACCTTTTTAACATTTTTGTGATTATTATTAAAGATATACATAAATTAATTCTTTGTGTTAAAGGCATATTGTGTAACCAAGATTTGTTTTAGTTTAATAAATTGAAAAAAAGTATTAATATGTGAAAAATTTAATACCCATTCTCCATAATATATTATAAAAAATATTTTTAATTATTATTAGAATTATTCAAAAATTCATAACAGCTCTCCATGCTGAAAATATTGCAAAAACCTTACAAGAATAAATTTTTTAACACCCTCTAAAAGAAGAGAGCCATTTAGGATGGTTCCCATCTGTTCACTTCAAGTGGGACATTAATCACGTGGACTCACTTATCGAAAGGGCAAAAGTGGCACCATCAGTTATCAGTTGATGTCACCGGGGTGGCGAACTTATCCCATAAAAGTTCGTTGGAGCCCAGGTGGTGACAATAACACTATCTGCATGCAAGCGAAAGGAATTGGTTCGAAGAGTCAAATTTAAAAAATGAAATTCTTTTTTTAAATACTTCTACCTCTCTTTCTATCCTCCCGATCTCCAGGAATGCGGCTGGGAGTTAATCGAAATTCCTAACGGATTTAAAGGACGATGTGCCACATCGACGATACTTCAGTCAAAACTAATTTGATTCTAAATGCCGGTGGATTTTAGTTTGCCGAGGAGACCGAGTGTTTGTCACAGGATAAGAAGGTGAACGACGATTAAAATTGGCTGTCATGTTCGAAATTTAATTCGAATGAAAATTAACGTCCATCTTGACGAAGGTTTAAAATTAGTTTTCGGGCTCTTTTCAAGATTTCAGTCAGTTTAGATTCCACCGGTCGAAAACTCTAATTTCGATCGTCGCCCATGAATAAGACAGACGCTCTCGAAATAATTTATTAACTTCGGAAAGTTGGGGCAGTCGTAATTGTAGCGCGTCAGCAAAGTAAATCGACTTCAAACGCGGCAAAATCGACGCGGATGAAGCAGATGCTCGAAATTGTCGTTCATCCTCAAACGTCGCTTCCACCCTTCACTTCCCTCTTCTAGCATTCCGCGACAATTACAAATAGCTCGTCGTTCGTCACGGGGCCGTTCAATAACCGATATCGTGCCATTTTCGCGCTGTCGCCTTTTCCGTTCAACAATAACATTTATCTCAATTTTCTAACGCCTCAAAAAATATATTAATCATTAAAACTCGCTTATGTCATCGCTTTCTTTATCTACTTGTTTACACACAATTTATTGCATTTCTTTAATATATATATATTTTCAGAGAGATTATTAGATAATCGTGATCGAAGAAACGAAAAACGTACTGAAATGTTGATGTTGAGAAATATGAAGGGATAGAAAAATATAGAGAGAAAGTAGTCACGTAGAACGCCACTCTCTTAATTACGGCAGTTTTGCCGACGGAGAGTGGAACTGTGCGCAGTAAAAATAAAATTATGGGCCGACGAGGATTTTCCGAAAACGTCAGATAAGGTTTATTGCACGGCCGTTGTTCGCGAAACTTCCTATAATGAGTTTCGATTTGGAAAAGTTTATTCTTCGCCGTGGTCCCGGGATAAACGGCACCAATTACTGTTATCTCTAATGTGACTGGCCGTTTTTATTTCCCCGGTTTACGGTTCTCTCCAACCGATCGTTAACAGTGAAAATTCGGCGAAACGAGAACATACTGGGGAATTCACTCGATAACTTTTCCTTATTGTAGCGTTTAGTAAACAAGATTCTTTTTTCACCTTACATAAACTGATCGATTTCTTTTTATACCTTCGCTACTGTATTGGAAGAAAGCGGGGATTGGCCGGAAAGTAACGTAATGGACTTAAACGGCAAACGTGTTCCTTTCCCAGCCTAATTTATGCCATTACCGCGTCAGTTCTTTCCCTCTTTTCGCATTCCGCGGTAGTAATCCGGCTTCGGGGTGCAGAACACGTCTGTCCCATTATCTAACGTTCTGAGCTCTCTTACATTACCCACCCTATCATTAATAACTCTCGCAGACCACTGCTTTCAGCATCACCAAGTTCTTCTAATAAGTAATAAAAGTCACTTATATTGGTTAAACGCGTAAATTATTAACGTGATGACCAATGGGGTATTGAAATTTTCATTTTATCATTAAATTACAAGTAGTCATTCTAGAGCACTCATGCCCTCTTGGTTCGACATTGTCGAACGAGAAACGTTCACTCTACCGGACATTTCCCCAATGGGTAAGCCGTTGCCCGATGTTTGATATTCTATCCAATTTGTACGATTGTCGTCGCTGTCGGTCCGATGGTTGGTCGCTAATTTCAGCAAACACTCACCACGGCGGCTCGCTATGATTGAATCCAGTACCGGACGACCCCTACGTGCGGATTACTGGCAATCGGGGGCCAGTAATTAGGCCGCCGCTTAACCGAAGGTTATCTTTGATGTACCGCTCTAATTTAATACGCGTTACGCGTGTAGATACAACGAACCCAAAATCGAATTTCAACGAACGCCGAACGTTTTGTTTTCAAGTGGAAGGAAAATTGATGTAGCCGATTAATCCAAACGTACGTCAACACGATGATTAATTGGTTATTGAATAACCAAATGTTATTGGTTCTGCGTAGAAATATTATCATATTGAAATATTCATATTCACTTACTAATTAAAACTATTCTCCTTTGTAGCGCTATCAACGAAACGTACCTGTAACAAAACGAATACAACATATTAGTTTAAAAGTTAAAAAATCAATTTATAAATATTAAGTATTAATGAATCTGTCATTTACATTACTATCTTTACAAATAAAATTTGAGTATAAAAAAGGCGCAAAGTGGTCCTTTTGACCAAAAATTGTTTTCTACTTTTCTTTAATTCTATTACCTATTACCCACTTTTACCAACTCTTCATAAATTTATCCAACAGTTAAAAACTTGCTTATAGTTAAAGGATCATTTAAATTCTCTCTAATCATGGTAACTATCACCTAGCTAGTTTTTCTGGATGTTGATACAACTTTAACTTTAAGAGTTAACCTCTATAGGTCAACAGGAAAATCGTTATAATGTACTCAAATCTGATATGTGAACGATTTTCTAAACAGTGACAACTTATACTTAGAAAGAGAAATTCTACACCTGACCCTGGTATTCAAATTGTGCACATCAAAGGATATCTTATTTTGTTTGTCAGGTAAACAGGCTTCTCACTAGTTGAAATCTTATGATAGAGACAGAGCGTTAGCAATCTGCGTCTATTGATCACGTTTAACCAGATAATGTCGTGATGTTTGTATGAAATACGAACATACGAAACACAAAAGTGTGGTGAAGCAGAACACAATAGGCAAAATGGGATAAAACTAGTGAATTACATATCTGTTTTGTTAGTATTAGCGGCAAACAGTAACGATGACGATACATTGCACGGAGACTGGAATATGCGCAATGCATATGTAGCGAAATCTACTCTTTGCGAATAAATTACCCATAATAACACCAAAGATTTATACCTTCGCTTATCGAAATACTAACATTATTAATACTAATTGAGAACTGTGGAATAAGTGGTTTTTGATTACCACAGAACTACCGAATAAAATAACTTGAGCCTTAAAAGGATTCAAATGGAGATTATACTTGAGTGTCAATTGATGTAATTAATTTGTTGTTAGTTAGATTCTGCAGAGTTATTTGCCAGTTATCTGGTGCAAAAGACATGTAAATATAGCTGTGTATGATCAGCATACATAATAATAAACTGCCTTTATTTCCAAAGTAAAGAGTACAAAACAACAATAATCGTCACCATAGTGCAAAATAAAGGTACCAAAAAATAAAAGAAAATATTTAACAAGAAAAATAACGGAAGTGTAAAACAACTGGAACTATTAATTGATTCTGCATAATTGCCTTATAATTTTATGTTATATATGAGCAATAAAAATATGAAAAATAATATAATAAAATAAAACAAGACAAATTCCGCCTGCATTAACATTAGATAGATTCAAAAATAAAATCATCTAATTTTTTTATTCTGAAACCTCATGCAAGCATTCTGCACTCTTTGCACTCTCAATCTATTCATGGAATCTAAACATAGATAGTAGACCGGAATACAATAATCAAGTGAAGACAGAACATAACATTCATAAAGCATCTTCTTAATTTTTAAATTTTAAATATCTTTGAAAGAATGGAGCAATTTCAAAAAACAAACACTTATAGTTTTAGTGATGTGCTAAAACTGTTGAAGTAAAGGTATTATCAAAAATTAGCGCAAGATTGCTTGCCAGATTAAGTATTGGTATATTTAAATCGTTTAAGTTAAGAATCACATTAGGTTGCTATTCCTGAATTTCCATATTTGCCAGACACAATAACAACACTTTTATCAGGGCTTAATATCAAGGCGTCATTCTTTACAAATTCACTAACATTAACTAAGTCCTTATTAATTTTCCATCCTCGTATTCATGAAAGGAAAGTTATAATATATGAATGTTACAATAATTAACAGCTTTTAGAAGCATATATGTGTATAAATAGAACAGTAAAGAACCCAAGATCGATCCCTGCAGTTCTCTACGCTTCAGCTTCAATGGTTACCATTGAAGTTCAGCCATTGACCTGCACACATTGGCATCTGTCTATTAAATACGTTTTGAACTAACTATATAAATTCCTCGCCGCATCCAATATAGTGAAGTATTGACAACATCGAACGCTTTACTAAAATCTAACAATACAAAACCGGTGCACTTTTTACCGTCCTTAGCCTTTAATATACCATGAGTGACATATAAAAGTGCAGTTGTGCAACTACGTCCAGCCACAAATCCTGATTGACACTCTGGTTATATATTATTCATAAATAGCACGGGGTTCAAAAAATATCTAACAGAGTTTATAGGATCGGATACAAAATGCAACACAGCAATTACCAGAAAACCATTAGTCAACTCAATGGCCTCGCTTATTTCTTCGTTCAACAAATTAATGTTGGCATCACCAGCACACGCAACAAAATCATAATTCATACAAAGATCAGACAATTGAGGCTCCAATTCAACAATGAATGTAGAAATAGTAAATGCATGAGGTCTATAAATATATCCAAAGGCGTATTTCTTTCCTTTGATTGTGTATATAGTTACAGCTCTTACGTAAATTCCCATCCTACCACCACGACCATCGCCGAGGTCAATAATATCTCAACGATATTGAGAAAAGTTTTGCTTTACCTTAATCACATAAAACCTGTCACAAAGATACCACCTAAACAGACTCAAAGCCATCGCACAAAACCCCATCTTGGACAGAATATTAGCAAAGTATCATGTCTAACTGTAAAAAACGCGCTACTGAAATCAAGTAACACGAGAATTGTGATTATTCTCCTATCTGTAGTAGTAAAAATATCATTCGTCACTTTTATTAAAGCAGTACAGCAGCTATGTCCCTACCTAAAGCTCGATTGACACATGGTAAGAAATCAATTCATCTTGTTCCTCTCCAACACCTTCGACAATACCGGGGGCTATAGTGGGATTACTTATTTTAGGCAAAGGAAGAGTACTTGCAGTCTTCAACTGCGGCCTTCTAGTCAAATATCAACAATATGAATGATTGTATAATAAATACTGAAAATACCGTAAAATATTATTTTCAGTTGTCCTTACGATTTTTTCCATTAGCATTATGAAACTTACTCATTATTACAGCCAAACAATGCCTCCTTCTTCGACGTTTTGAACTCCTCCAGGATAAACCGCTTGTTGAGCGAGTAATGTCCACAATTGCTAGATTCAATCTACGCTGTTCTTCATCCCAGTCTAAAGACGTGAAGAAATTGTCGCAATACTTTGTTCGACCAGTTATACCAGTGATTCACAAAGTGGTCTATATCGACCTCCAGGAATCTATGACAACCTGCATGAACCCATATGTCAGCGAAAAAAAATTTGAGGTTCATCAAATGGAAATGGGGGTGCACGGTAGACAATCAAAAACGAAGTTACAAAAAGGTCATATGGATAGGTGCTTCCATTTCGTTTCGTTAATATATCAATTACTTTTTGAGATACGATATCTTAAATCTCGTCTTATATTAATCAATAGTTATATCAGCCCATTTAATTTCAAAGATGGCATCATCCACATTAATTGAACGAACATTTCCAGCGCATAATGTGAAAGCAAAGAAGCAAAATACTTCTTGGTTCACCCTAATATATCGCCGAATTTTTGAAATACAACTACTTTAAATTAACAATGATATTTGTAGGAACAAAAATAATCAATTAGTTCTTTCGATACAATGTATTAAAATTCGTTTTGTGTCAAAACTTCGTGAATTGCAATAACATATCCAGTCGAAAATCGCATCATCCAGATTTATTGCAATAAATATTTTGAACGTTGAAACTGGATTAAAATCAGTGTAAAATGCTTTTCATTTCATCTTATTATCTCGTCTATTTTTATTATACTTTTTTTTAGATCATAATTTATTTACTAAAGTATGAAAGATTTATTTTTAAGAAATGGTGGAGGTGCCGGACATTCACGGATGTAGTTACGACGCATTAAATAATTCTGTTACTCGATTATTAAACAACAATGTATAAATGATTTACGGAACAAAATCTAAATAAAATATGACCGATATAAATACGTGGATGGACATTTATATTTAACGGTGTTTTGTTTTATTTACAACAAACTTTGCGTCGTTTTACTAATCTTCGATCGTTAACAATCGTTAACCTACCTCTTGTTTATGAAACAATTGGAAAATAGACGTATGCCAAGTAAACTGAACATTACGGCATTTGAATGGAGACCACAACCGTCAACGGCCTCACGCCACTTCAAAGGCGTCGCAACGTCGTATGAACTGATTGCACCTGAACAGCTGAATTTGTAGATATAGAAACATAGGACGGCATAGACATCGACGTCGTGGGTTCGTTCGTAGGCAATGATCGCACTCAATCCAAACGGAACGAACGGAGATATTTTCATTCGCAGCGCAGTTTCGCTGACAAAACGACGCCGTAAACTGTCGATGTGTCATCGAGGCGTTCCGTGCATTTGACGCCAACGCCTAGATCACCAAGCCACCTCGTTCTCTCTTTCTCTCGGTTCCACTGGTTTCTTGACTATCCTCGTCTAACATTTGGAAGGGAATGTTAGGGCGAGGTGCTAGGAGTGGATTGTTGGGAGCGAAGCACGTAGAGAGCGAGCTCGGGTTATCGCGCGATTTCCGGAAGTTTTACTATCCGGAAATCGCGGGGAAATGTCGCCGCGGTTACCCTAATTCAAGCTTCCAGTGGGTGTGCTAATTATTACGTCGGTATATATCTCCGAAGGCTTTGTACTTAGTTTCTAGCTTAGTTATGCTCACTTTAAATTAAACCATAGCTACAAATTCAATGGATAAACTTATCGTATTAACTATTATTAGCAAATTTAAAATTTTATTCTACTTTATCAAAGAATGAACTGGTCTATTACCTTAAGCTTTCGGTATCTCGAAGGAAGCTTACATTTATGGGGTGTAACCCTTAGTGGGTCGTTACAGTTTCCGATACACGAAAATCCGATCCAATGTCGTGTAGTAGTTATTTTTCAATCCTTTTGTGTCCAGGAAGGAAGCGAAATTGGTTCACGGTTAAACCTCCGGCGCCCCCTAATGCCATCATTAAGCTTGATGATGTCATGAAACAAGAGTAATAAAACGGCACACCCGTTGGAGGGGTGTAAATAAAAAATAATTATGCATCTATTTCCCCGCAATTTACTGATTGCCAGTGCGCGCGCCCCATCAACAAAAAGGTTCCTTTTAATGGACTAATTTTTACTCGTCTCCCCCGGCCGAGGCTTTTAAAAGGTTAATTCGCCACCCCACCGCCCCCGGTCTCGTAAAAATTAAGCGCGGGCGTAATTTCCTTATCGCGCATTTTTAACAGGGGCCTATTAATTTTTTCTCTCCCGTTTGGAGGTTGTTACCTATCCCTCGTGCTCGACGATCAATTTCAGTAATTGGTTTTTTTCCTATCCCGCCGTATAAATGGTGACGGACAGAATCAAAAACTCTTCCAGATTTTAAAACGTTTCCTTTCAGATTTCAAGCCAAGTAAACATCTTGACTGGAAATTAATAATTAGATGAAGGCGTCGACGGGGACGATGAAGGCGCCCAACTAACCTCCACCTTTAACGACAAAATTGAATTTGAAGCCAAAATACATTCAGTGGATTATCATAAATTAGAGGCGATGGTCCTCTGAACCCCCTTTAACCCGCATGCCGTCGTGCACCAGATTCCCTCGAAACGTCGCCCTCGTTTCTTCACTGCGTCCGTCTTAATGCCTAATTCATATGCGCCTCCGCCGCCGCATCGTCGTGATGAATATTTAATATTTATCTCGAACGCGAGGAAACCGTGATCGATCCGGATAGTGTATGCACCGTAGAGATCTGAAGCCCTAAACGTACTAACACAGTTTGGGATTTCGGATTACCAGATCTCCTGGTACGTCTTAGTTTACATGAAACCATACCAGAGATAACTAACCAGCGATTTCCGAAAGTTTAAACCCGAACGTTTCCTACTCCCGCCCTTTGAGCCCCAGGGCACAAACTCGGGGCTCTGCGTAGGAGGCGTTCGCCTATGCAAATTCAGGTGAGCAAACTATGCTGTTAAAAGCGCCTCTTCGTTCGTACTACCTAGAAATGTATAAACCACAATGCAAGCTTGCGATAACAGGTAGTTATTATCCTCTTGTATAAGTATATTTACTGAAAATGCTTCGTTAGTTAACTTTGTGTTGCAATTAATTCCAAATAAACCCACAGAGGAACTCTATAATATTGCAAAATATAATTTGTCAAACTTTACTTTCATACAATTTTCTCCACTTTTAAATCATTAATGGTACAAAGAAAACGTTTCAAATAATCAATAAGTTAATTGGTAGCAAACAATGAAGGTACGTCTGCTTCTGTCACCGGCTTGTTTGATGGATACGTTGTAATTGGAAGCCGATGACGTCGCGTTCTGTTGTTTCCCGTCGCGGCAGAAGGATAACGAGACACCGAGATGAATAATAATGTATAAAAAATCGCTATAAGTTTACATCTGGGTTATACAAAGGTAATTTAATACTTAAGATGAAAATTTTGTATCAATTCCAAGATAAAGCATTTCATAAACTATAACAAACATGTAAAAAAGAAGGAAAAAAGTTCAATATAGCCCATCGTTCCAAAGATAACGCATGTGCGTGAGATTTACCCCCTATAAATAAGAAAGACCATAACATTGCTGACGCACAAAGGCACCGGAAAATTTTACAACTGTTTTATGACGCCCACTGCCTGATTTATTCCAATATTTCCCGAGTTTATGTATAATATCTCTTCTCCCTACCGTTTATTGTTGATGTCTAATTCCATATTCCTTCTTCCCCTTTTTATGTATAAGCATATATATAGTGGCGAACGTTTACGACGACGTATTATATCTATATGGAAACGATGGCGATTATAATAAACGCCGAGGGGTTAATGTGAGTATCAATTCATTCCCTCGAGTAATCGATGAAGGGATGAAACCGAAAAGGACAAGGACAACCTTTTCAGCCGCAACTCGTAAATCCAGTGTTAACTCCCGCGTAATAAACCGGCATCAATATCGCGCGAGGGTAAGTTTTATCGCGGCAAAAATGTCTTAATAAAATCCAAGAAATTTTTAATCAACGCGAGTTACGGGGTGGTCCTTGCCACTTTCCCGGCGGAATTTTCTCTTCTAAAGCCTAACGCGCACACGTGCTGGGAATGCCTTCGCAATACATAAAGGAAACACAAACTTTCCCCTTTACAAACAGTTTAATCGTCCTCTCGACCCTCATAATTTATTAATACTATGGAAAGTCCAAGAAACCTGTAGGATAGTTTCATACCTGTCAGATGTTATCACCTCGAGTTATCTACTTCAACGATCGAAGTCGGTTAAGGGAGGTTATGTTACAACCGTGACTCGGAATTATGCCACCCCAAACACGTGCCACGTTCGGTCATAGTCAAAAGACCGAAGAAAGAGAGAGAATGAAGTCGCGCTACTTGATTTGTGTCCTACGGTAAAAGAAGGAAAATGCAGCCTCCGGGGGGTCATAAAGAAGGTACGTGTGTGGGTGACATGAACCGCCTCCAAAATGGGTCAACGAGTGCTCCGGACCCTCTAACTTCTCGAAACTATCGCGGGAATTATTAATTTGGCCCGTCCTTCTCTCCTAGATTTTCAAGTTGAAAGAAAAATGATCACAAAGTAAATGAATTTGAAGGAAATTCAAGCGCATAAAATAAGGGGAGTAGTTGAACAAACGTCCAATTCCAACTGGAGGCCGCAATTTTCACCGGTTACTAGACTGCGTAATACGAGAGATAATACACACAACCATATTGTTAATTAAACCGGGGTCCATTATTATTATTAATGGCCAGGTTAGCACTACTGCAACAGGAGCTCGCAAGCAGAAGGGCCCCCATTTCCAGTCTGTTCCGCACTTTATCTCCCGGATCTCGAGTATCCCGTGGGACGTGTTCTAAGATCCCGTCCTGCAGACGAGAGAACCAAAACACGAGAAGAAGACGATCCCATTACGAGACCTCGTCTGTTAGCATCATAATCTTTAAATCCATTAAAAAAAGCATTATTTCGTAAATGTCTGTAAAACGAAATTCAATCACGTATCCCATTCCGAGAAGTGGTACTCGTTAGTAGAGGAATGCTAAACATTTCCGGTCATTGTAAACTGTCGCCATTTAGGACGTCAACGATCATTGTTTATAATGTACTAGCCATTTTGTGATGTTACGACCTAAATGAACGTTAACCAACCGTATAGACTCGGATATACAAAACCGACATTTTATTGAATTTCGTTAAATTTCCAACACTTAAAATTGTAGTAGGTAATACAGACGTCGCGTCGGCGTCGTCCGCTTTATGCACCGAAATAGCACCGCAATTCTCGCGTCCCGTACATTTTATTTTCGCGTAGGTATATTTCATTCCCCGAGCTTCCAGGATTTTGCTCCCCGCCCGACGGAATTTATGACTCGAGAAAGAAGCGTCGGTATCAGATGCATAAAGCGCCGCAAAAATACCACGACCCGTTTTATTCGCGTGTGCTTTACAACACCATTCTTGTTATTCCCTTTCCTTCGTCTCTACTTTACCGTGGAGGATGACGACGACGTGCTAAAACTAGTTTAATCGGCGTCATTGCAATTGCTTCCGGAGAACGCGATGCCGTCGCCCTTTCGTCTCTTTCGAATTCCTATTTGCATACGAACGAGTGAGCGCGCGTCTTCTACGATTTATTACGAATGCTAATTGGAAAATTCGATGTGAATACGTGTATATGTGAGTATACAGGATGCGCTACGATTCGAATAAGTAATTTTGCCCAGTGATTTGTACATAGTAAAAGTCGTTAAATAGTTATTTATGGAACAGTGCGTGAAGTTGGCTTTTTCCGTACGAAAACGAGTGCTATGTATAGCGTGAGTGTACAAAAAGCACTTCACGCATAGTTTCATACAATATTTTATGTACGACTATTTGGATAAGTCATCTTTACCACACTCCTTTGAGGTGAGTTTAGTTACGTAAAGAAGTTCATTACCGTACCCAGAACATGCTTAATTTATTGAAACGAGTAATAATACAAAAAAGTGCTACCATTATAAAAAGAAATATTACTACTTATTACAAATAAGAATTCGATTTGCATGCGACAAAAATAAGCAACATACGTTTTTTTATATGTATTTAAAATTGGTCGAAATATGCAAATATATTTAATATTATTAATAGAATACGAGTCAGGAAGTGATTACGAAATGTACGTAATATCGATGCTTGCAATTCGGAGGTATATTGCACTGACAAATTGAGGACATTGATAAACATGTTGAATAAGCAAATTGGTTTCTGTTTAATTCGATTAATATTAAGTTTGAAAAATAAGTCGTCGACATGTATTCGTAAAGACAACATTAATAGAACGTTATAATGAACCCGAATCTTCTATTTCTACTATCAACATAAATCAATACTTTTAATTTATCATCGAAAAGTTATCACATGGAGATCCTGCTAATTAAGAACCAAAACAACAATTAAAAGTAAATTCAAGAGAAAAAGAAGATTAACTTAACAAAATGGGTTACTATCAATCTAAAGAAAATAAAGAAATAACAATAATCAAATGGTAAATTTAAAAGAAGCAACTTTTAGATTGGATCAATCGTTCACTACATGCGAAATTGGTTATGCGCTAGTTATAATCGTGTTATCCTGATTTTCGTGGGTGTGTACATTTGCGTCGGTATATGAAGAAGATACAAAAGAAGATTCGACCGGAAGTTTCGAGGAGCCAAGAGTTAGTTTCTATGCGCAACAATGTGTAACAATTAATAAGTACGTATTTAAAATGTTTTATGGAGGCATATATACAGACTTGCTAAATTGCTTTGTAAAGTACCCTATTTCAGAAACTATTCATTGTTGAGGCTTTCGTTAGAAAAATATCTTCAAATGTACGGCTAAACCCAACCCAACCCTGTATATTTAAACTAAAATAAAACTAAAACTACCACTAAACCTACAGTTAGAATCATCCGTGTTTAGCCGTCTTGACAGATATACAGCTAAACCCGGATGTTTCTAGTTCTAGATCTAGAGTTAGATCTAATGATATAAAACTAGAACTAACACTAGACCTAGAAGTGGAAAGATCCTGAGTTAGCCGTGCTTCTGAAGACGAACGGTTAAACTAGTTTTACTTCAATTCAAATATACAGAGTTGCCAAATCAATTATTAATAAAACACTAATTTGGTTTAAACGATGAGTTACTACGATGACACAAACCACAATACACTTGAATGTAACATCTTTAGAAAACATACTTCCCCTGATTGTATAACATCCACACATTCATTTAATCTAACAGAACACAAGGAAGCCAGCTTCAGGTTTTTATTTAATAAATTGAATAATATTTCTCTCAACGAATGAGATTACATCAAGGAATTAAACTATATTATAAAAACTGGATTAAACATTCAACATACCATTTAGACATATAAATCATCTACAATAAAATTCATAAAAAACATGAGTTGAGTGGTATATACAATCTGAAATGCAGATTTAAAACGATTTTAAATATTTTATAACAAATTTTATATTGAACAGTCTGAGAGAAACCTTAATATTAGATACAAGGAACATGTCACTAAAACATCGTCTATATCCTTTAAATACCTACATACGGAAAAACATAATATTAATCCAAATAAAACAAAAATTTTAAAATACCTTAAAAGGAGCTATTATATACTAGTGATGTAACGAATATCCGCATCTGCATCAGCATATATTTTAACGGAGCTCCGGTCTGGTCAGCGTTCGGCATTAATAAATAATTTTTTTTAATCGTTTAAGAAGCTCTATAATACTAGACATAGAACTAGAAGTATCCAGGTTTAGCTGTGCATTAGAAAACTGTTTTTGGTGCATTAGAACCGTTTTGGTAACTATATTATAGTAACTCATTTATTTTGCGTATATTAAACAACTTGAAGATGTATCTAAACAATTAGTACTATTTTGACACACCCTAACAGTCTTTTTCTAGCTTTTGACATCTTTGACATCCTTGACACTTTCTCAAAAACACCAACATCAATTATTTTCGACCTTGATTAAGTATCCTACAGATAGTTTTAGTACTTTAGAACCGATTTGTCACTACCCAAACGTGTATCACATAATCAAAATTTTTACATTTTTGAAAAATATCTCATTTAATGTTTTTTAATTGTTTTGCATCGATTAAACAACCTAAAAATGTATAGACACAATTGCTATTATTTTGATACACTCTAAGGGGAGTTCGTAATTTTTCGACTATGATTAAGTATCCCACAGATATTTTTAGTAGTTTAGAACCAGTTTGGTTACTACCAAAAAGTATATCACATAGTCAATTTTTTTTCATTTTCTGAAAAACATCCTATTTAGTGTTTTTAATGGTTTTGCATCGATTAAACAACCTAGCAATATATAGACTCAATTGCTATTATTTTGATAAAATCTAAGAGGCGTTTTATAGGCTTTTACAACTAAAACCCTCGTTGAAAATTTTCAAAATCAATTGTTTTAAGTTTTTTAACATTCATTAAGTATCTAATCCAACCCATAATATTCCTCATTTTGAATGATATAAAGATGGAGCTTAATCCAACTAAACTCAACCCAATCTAACGAATCTTCTAAATTTTTTTGGAAATATTCCGTGACAGTTTCTTCTATAGTTTTATTAGGTTGAGCTTTCACTTCGTATCATTCAATATGAGGGATGGTATGAAGGTTTTCTTCTATGGTTGAGTACTAACTTTAAATTATTAAGTATGAGGCATAGTATGAAGTTCAATCACGGAATATTTTGAGTTTTGCTTCTATAGTTGAGTTGTGTTAACTTTCAACTTCATGGCATAACTCATATAAAAAAAATCAATTTCCAAAATTCTTCTGTGCTTGGGTTTGGGTTGGGCTCCAACTTCATACCATTCAATTGAGGGATAGTTTGAAGTTGAAGCTCAACCTAACCCAACCATAATATACCATATCTAAAATTTGGAATAATTTTTAATTTTTGGAAATAGTCCCTAATTTCTCTTCCACGTTTTAGATTTGACATTTTCTTATATATTTGGGTTGAGTCAAGATTCAACTTTATACCATCCCAATAACAAAAAATTAAATCCAAAACAACAAAACTTCTAAGATCAATTCAATCTTTCAAGTTCATTCTTTCTTACTTCATACCATTCAATATGAGGGATGGTATCACGTTGAAGCTTTACCCAACCCAACTTGTTACCACGATGCCAGGCCGATTTCTTTCAATTTCCTCCCAAATTGCATAATTTCATTCAATTTAATAATCATTAAAAAGGTCAAGTTGATTTAAATACTTTCATGATTTTTTTTAATTTTTGCTTACAACGAAGTTCGGGCATAATGAACCGATTTTCAGGTCCCTTGAGGGTTCGTTATATTCGGGTTTCCTGTTCGCGCCTTTTACACACATTGCCGGCTTGACATTCGGCATGTTATAGAATACTACGTAAAGAGTAAAATTAATAACACTTCATATATTACAGACGTTTTATATACTAATTCATTGTAAAGTGATTAATATATACTAATTTTGTAGTGGTGCCCGAAGAAGAATACTAAGCATTTGAAACAATTATAGCACTGAAAATAAATACATATTAAATCATTTAAATAGAGTCAATACTCTCAAATATTGCTAAATCAGTTTGTAAAGTACTCTATTTCAGAAGCTATTCGTTCTAAAGGCCTTGGTTACAACCTTGTATATTTGAACCAGAGCCGCAAGATATTCGGACTAGGTTGGACAAACGAAAGGAGTGCGCCCCTTTTCATACAAAATTCAATGCCAAAGAAAAGGTTAGCATCTCAAAGGGGACACTGGGTACATGTATGACGCGGACACCATGCATTTCATTACAAAAGCAGGCGTCCCCCAAGGAGTTAGCGCTCTAGGACTTTCAGGTGTAAGACGGCACTGCTTATATGAAATTACCTGTGATTATATCGAAGTATATGGATAACTATATTTATATGCGATAAAAATGCAAAATATAAAGTTAAACATCAAAATATGCAAAAGTATATAAATCCGGTCTCTAATTATAAACATAAATTGCAATAAATATATTAAATAAACATCTATATTACAAACATTAATCAAAATGAATGTTATTGAAATTGACATTAATTGGAATTTGTCAACAATCATGTCAAAATATTTTTATAAATGTTAAAATAGACATCAAAAGTAATTTTTAGCAGCAATCGGATAAAAAGTTGTATATCACACGTGGACTAGAACATAATTACAATATTCGTGTAATTAAACCCCATTTATAATACATTGTTACTTCACGCACTCTTTCCTTACTTAACGCACTCGTGTTAATAATGATGTACTTTACGAATTGAAAATGTTTTCAAAATAATGATGTTACGAGAATAGATAAAGATCAATTTCTTTTTAAAATTATGGATTTTTTTTTCATTTTTGGGACATATTTGAACGATGGGCAAAGTTCAAATAATGGTTGTGTTGATGGGACATGCACAATTCGTGCGCAAAAATTGAATACAACCTACAATAATGGATAAAATTGCGTGTCAATTTTGCACGCAAACAGATAAATACGTACTCGTTCTGTGTATAGGATTTCATTTTAGCGTTTAATTAATTTTCATCGACAGACAGAATTTTTCATTTCTATACATGAAACGTGGTACATTTGGGAACTATAACGGAGCCCATGTAGATTATCGTTTACACCATTTTTTTATACTTTTCTATTACCAAAACGTTCAGTTATATTATTGTATTAATTTAACTGGTAGTCTGATAATAGGACAATTCATCATCTACGTTAAATTATGGAAGCTGAGCTTTAGGTTTAAATTGCATTTAAATGTATTGCGTTCTAAAAATATACCCTCGTGGTGCCAGCAATTAAATATAGACCGGTAATAAATTTAAAATAAACATACTTTGGGGATGTGGAACATTTATTATTATTGCTATTATGTAATTAATTTATATCGCATCTACAGACATTATTAAATTGTTTTAAAATTATTAGTTATGTTATAAAACTAGGTACATTAAAACATTGACTTAACGAACCTATATAAAGCCTTATCGACCCAAAAACGGTGATGTAAAATTGTCACTTGCATACTGGGGTGATAAATACTAGCAAATGACTATTATTGTCTTTTATTGAAATTAAAAAAGTTTCGTATAACAGTCACTCTCTTCACCGAATTAATCCATTATATCGAGATTTCACTGTATATTTCGTTTCTATACGTGATTATCTACATCCTTCTTTACGGATTATTTCAACTATACATCAAACCATATTAGACGTACTACGTCAGCTTTATCATAGAGGACGAGTGAAAAAAAAAGAACGTACGTTTCTGATTACTCTGTCAGTCACGTCCGTCGCGATGCCGACGTCGTTTTTTCATTAGCATAATCCGGTCGGACAGAGTGATTTTCGCGCGGCTCCAAGAGACGACCGAAACGGGAACGAAATTGAAAACTCGATCTCGGGGGAGTACCGGGATGGATGTCACCGGCATTTCTATACTCACTCCGCAGAATTTGACAGCTACTTTACATACTTTTTAGACTCAAATCAAATATTTTCCGGGAACGTTTCCAAAAAAAAATGCAAAAGTTTTTAAAGTGTTATTAGATATCCACGGAATGAATAAATGGTACCGTGATCAATTTCGCTTTCGGTTAATTAAGATTCCTTAATTAAAGCTGAAATATATACGGAAATATTTTGCTAATTATCGAGTCAGGTGTTACAATCAAGTTTTAATTCTAGTTCGTTTAATTAATTGTTAATAATTAAGCCATTTGTATGCTTATTTTAACTGACACTAACCGTATAATAAATAAATCAACTCCACGGCATCGTTTGGCGAAAATAATATATTGAATTTATTTACTACTCCGTGGATTCAATATTTTTATAGAGTTATTTATTTTATTAGCGATGAATGAGAGAAAACCAGAAATAACTTTCGCAGTAAATATTTATTTTTATTATTGCTGAGTTTTGAATTTTCTATTAGTTGTATCCAGTGTTTGTGTCCTTGCATTCATTTCTTTTATTATTCATGTTGTATTGTCATTTGTTTTCCACAAAGCTTAAAATTTCGTACATTTTTAAACTAGCTAGAGGCAAACGACCTCTACAAAATGTGTGATTTTCAAACTTATCTTCAAGATGAATGAAATAATTGATCGTGCTAGACTAGTTCTGAATATTTAATTTAGACATATAGGATTATGCAGGATCAATTATGAAGCGCAGAAACGTTCTGAAATATTCGAAGCTACAGAACCCAAAATGGTCCCAATAGTTAAAGCATATGTAATTTAGTGTATGAAGTATACTAAATATTACTTTTGGCATCAAATTAACTTTTATATCAGTATTGTTAAATACCCGTGTATTTCTTCTTAAGAGAATATACCCTAGGGTATTTACATAAGTTGGGTGTTTTGTGGTATTTATAAAATTTTAAAAAAGTATAACAAAGACAAAGACCTCTAAAAAGTAGCTATGTTTAATCCAAAAATACGAGTTCCTTTTTAACAAAAAGCAATAACAATAGTTATTTACACATAAACTCAAAAATAATATAAAACCCTCTAAATCAGAGATTTCCAATCTTTTCAGTTTGCGGCTCCCAAAATTTTTTTTTGCGGCACGTTAAATACATTCGATTTTTTTTTAATTTTTAACTTTCTTGAAAGATTGAAAATCTTTCCGTACGTCTCTTAAGACCGTTCAACCGACGATTGTATAGGTACGAGTAAACTTCTATGTTTTTCGTTTTAGGTCTAGTATTAGCTCCAGCGTAAGTGTTGGCTCTATTTTTACTTGTTGAATGTCTTCAATTGTAGTATACCTGCATCAAACTAAAACTAGAACCAACACTAGACCTAGTACTAGAAAGTTTCGGTTTAGCCGTGTGTCTTCAGACGCACGATTAAACCTGAAACTTTTTATATATAACGTTTTATATGCCATTCAATTGTAAATTTATTTGCAATTCTATTGATTGTTGTAAATTCTTCTGGAAGTATAGTATAGACCTAAGAACTTTTGGTATATTTATACTTTTCTCTATTGACTACACAAAGTGATATTTTTATTTGTTTGTGAATAAATTAATACATTCGAATTAAAAAATATATTCATGTATTACTATAAATTTTTAATTGGTTAAGTATCCCCTGTTAGACCGGGGTAAATACCGGGAGAATATCCATTTTGTTAATCCCTTCCCTCCCGGGTATTTACCTGTCGCCCATCACTGCTTCATATAGACAAAATAAAGCTTAGAGTCTAGCTTTTATGTTTCTTTTCCTCAGATGACACTGGTCATTACACATATATTTAGTTGACCAAGCATTTTAGTATTTCAGTACAAAGAAACAACTCACTACCTATATGAATGTGTCAGCCAGACGAGAAGAGTCAGTGATCCGTCGAGGAAGCGTAATAAATAAAATACAAATGCATATAAATTCCACTGGTTTTTCTGTAATTTAAAACTTGGAGTTGTAACAATATTGTACAGCTCCTAAATATAGTAAAAACAATAGATAATTAGAAAAAATATGTAAACAAGTTACTACTAAAACTAATAATAGAATGGAAGGTTAGAGAATAAAAGGGTCCAGGATGGAGAGAGTATTAGGAGTTGAAGAATGTGAGAGACGCAGGTATGGACGAAGAAGTAGGATTGCAGTAAAATGTGTACATTTAATATTGATGTAGAACTTTGGACAACATGAGACAGTTCACTCTACTATGGGAAATAGCTATCTATATCATACTCCTAAGGAATCATACAATTGCACTCAACATAAAAATGCATCTTTCAGGTTTTATATTAACAGGTTAAATAATATTCTTCTTTCAAAACAAAATTATGCAATAGAAGTGAATAATATCTTTCATTTGGCAATAAAAAATGGCTGCAGTATTAACTACATGCAGCAAATATTGAATAGTATAATAATGATAATGAAAAACTTGCAGTAACTGCGAGAACTCTTATATAGAGCAAACCGGAAGAAAAACCGGAAGCTAGGTATAAAGAACACATGACTAAAAACTTCTCTAATTTTTATAAACACCTATGAAGAGAAAATCATACTACCGATAAAACAAACATCTCTCTGTTACAACAAATTAACAAATTCAAACAAATGGACATACACAAGGTCCATTTGGAAGGCTAAAAGGGGTCTCCCACTTCTCGTCATTAATAAAATTACTGATTTTAATAGTAATAGATTATTTGTAAAATACTCTTAAAACTTTATATTCTATTTTTTATAATAATTTCTTCTAACTTTTTCATAATACTGCATTTGCGCGCAGAACGTGTTTTTTCAAAACCCACGGTAAAAATGTTTCGTTCTTTATGTTTCAAGATGTCGACTTCCAGTTAAGTTTAGTTTTACGTTTGTATTATTTTGTTCGATTAACACCGTTTTGTCAAATTTCGTTTTTCATTTGTGTTTGTGATCATAATTTATAAAAATTTTTCTTGACTTTTACCTAAACCTTCAATTTTATATGACTTAGATAATTGAATTTATTATTTTTTAAATAATGTGTTAAATTAAAGTGTAATGAAAAATTCAGGTAAAAAAAACTTTCTTTCGTAACATATTTAATACTATTGTTCCAAAAATTCCTGTATATAACACAGATTTAATTATTTTGCAGAATACTTTACAATGCATTAATGCTAGTCTTAAAACTTGTAATTGAGGCTAAAGGTCATCTTAAGGTTAAAACACGTATATACATAATTCAATTTAAATATATATCAATATTTGAGACGATTTAATTGGTTTTTTCCTGAATTTCCTAATATTGTATGGTGATATTGGAGAAAAAACTTGACTTCTTAATCTGTCAGAAGATTAGATACTGTTGGATATATTTGTACTAGAACATTGCGCCCAAGTATATGCCTATGTTAATGATAGCAACTATCAATAGAAAAAGTTGATTGATGCTTGTAACATTTTTGTATATTCTCTGAAATTTCCAAAAATCTTATATAAACCTGACGACTCAAGCCAATCTACTTGCCGATCTTTAAAATATCTAAGAATTCGTAAATTCCAGATATTTCATCTAACGTCTTTCTTATTATTATTTTGGAAGCTAACCCTGTTTTTCCATTTTCCACTATCTTCCTCTTCTCTCTTTTTTCCTTTTAACACATCCTATCCTAGCATTCGTTGTTTCCGGCTGCATCTTATGCATCCAATACATCTTTACACCATCATCTTTCTAGTACATTCTCTTCGATTTTATCTGTAGCTCTCATTACTTGTTTAGATATCAATATTACAATTCTTGTCTCGGCATCGTATGTTTATTCATTTATAAAATTTCCTCTCGACAAGCAGATATTACTTCATGAATAATATCACTTCATGTCTGCTGTTGTTAGTGCTTGATATGATGGCTCTAAAATGTTTAATCCGTTTATCTATTTGATCGACTTTCCATGTACCTCCAATTTCCACAGCGGTTATTTTCAGCTTGAACAGATGACGTTACAGATCATCTTTATTTTCAATTGTTAAAACTATGTCGCTAGAACTCGTGGTCTCTATTTTACAATTTTTAATTTTCTAAGGTATATTAAACGGTTTTAGGTTTTGGTTCTTGTTCCGTTATCATTATTTAGAATCTCTGTTAATTATTTTACTCATCTATCAATGATGTTAATAAGTATGTATTGTAACATATTTTCTGTGTGATATATATATAGAACTGTCGATATTAGACTATTCACACAGTATTATCATATTTAAAATGTTACAGTTTAATGTGCTTTATTAAAAGTTGGGATAATTGAATATAATTTTGAAGATATGGGAGTAGCTGGTTTAAAGTCACCAGTATACTTTAAAGCGCAACACAGTTTTGCGTCATAGAAGCAAAACATCTGATTTAATCAGGACGGAGCCGCTGCACCATATCGCAAAAGTTGCTGTGAAAACCGAGAAAAATAATTTGAAACATCTAATTTTTCGATCCCAACTTTACCTGGAAATACCGCGGGTGTAACGTTATTTGAACTTCAAAGCGAACATTGATGAACCAAACCAATTCAACACTAAATCTACCGAAGCTTTTGTATACCTATTTCAACTGCGCTCGTTCAAATTGGACGGTTAACGTTATTGAATTTATTATTCAGTTCCGTTAATGGTTGATTTATTGGATGTGTAAAAAGTGTAGAATTCTTAAGATATTTCAATTTTAAACCTAACACGTCTCCAGTTTTTATTCCACAAATATGAGATATCCAAATTTTTTGACTCATATGCTCAGAGATGTATTACAATAAAGCTTAATAATAAAGCTGTATAAGCTTGTTTTATTCTTAATTCTTAACAAAAAAATTAAGAAACATGTTAAGTTTTCAATACGACGTCTAAAATTAAAAGAATAGTATCAAATAATTGCCAACCGAGTCATCTATAATTTTATAAAAAACATTTATGTTCTTGATAAGCTCCGAGAAAGGAAAAGAACTACCGAAGTAAAATCTATAAAAAATAAGAGAATATAATCAGAAATAGTATAAAATGTAATGTTACCTTTATCATTAAAGTATATTAAAGAAGGTATAAAAAGTATATTAGCAGGGGATAGTTCGAAATATCTGTAAGTTATGTTAATCTCTTCAATATTAAGTAGTGTGGAGAACCATCAAGTTAAAAAAATTCCTGATGAAATAATAAAATTAACAGAAGAAAGAGGCTAACGTCATTAATAAGTATTTAATATGGGTTAAACTGGGCTTTATTGGAAACAAATACTACACGAACATACATCTTAAAAATGAAGAAATCAACTCTTGGTTTTAAATCAATTAAAGATAGAGGTACGTTTTTATTTTAAGCAAGCAAAGTGTCCACTTTACTACAAAATCAATGTTTATATACCGACAGGTTATCCATGAGCTTTAAAGAATAAGGACAAAGAAGCTCTTTAAGTCTATTGACGAGCTAATTCAAAAGATTAGACGACTTCTCAGGTATATAATAAACAAATAATCTTGCAGAAAATATCATTTCTTACATTTCTCAACCATTATATATTAAAGTAAATTTGTTTTTTATTAATTTATTTTGTTGCTGTTATTTATTATGGCGTTTATTTGTTTTATATATTAAACAATTATAATTATTTTAATATACTATGAATTAATTTTAATATATTATTTATTATTAATATATTTTATTACGTAATTGTAAGGTGTGAAAATTAAATGAAATTTAATACAAGTATAATTTCATCAACATCGAGGTAGTTAATCCCACATAACATCCACTGCTTCAATATTCGTGGCATATTTTCAAAATCTAACCGAACCTAACTAATTATGCTTGTATCTTAATTACAAATATTTTTCAATATAAATCACTCATCGTGTTTTTTTAAATTGCGGTATAGTAAATTGTTTTTAAATACTTTAATGATATTCAAATATTGATAATCAACTGATAATAAAATATTTTGCGAGCTATAGGTCGTGTAATTTTTTTTTATTCATCTACTATTATTTTAAAATATATCAATATGTATGTTAAGCGATATTTGGTGTTATTGGATCAAGGTATTATTTTTTTGTCAGAAATTTTCGCGGTCACGTTATGAAAAAAGTGTCACGGCATTCACGGTAGTAGAAGCGGGAAACATTGCGGTGGGGGATTCGCATCACAATTTCATTAGGGTAGGTAAAAATACAGACAGAGCTCGGCACGGCGCGCGCGATTATTTGTTCCGGACGAAGCAGTGGTGGCGGCGGCGGTGGCAGCAGCAGAGATAACCAAAACAAACGAGGCGGCTCGCATAAATTTAAATAAATACTGCCACCCCCGCCTCCTCTGCTACCGGCGACGGACGATTGTTTTTCGGGATGCCCCCCAACCGCCAGGTACTACACGCCGAAACATTCGACAAATGGATATCGATGTTTTCGATTGCGACGCCTAATGGACGCAGCCGTAACCGACGGTTGTTTCGGAAATTATTTCGAATTGGGTTGTATACATATTAATGAGGGCGTAGCGGACAATCAAACGGTATGGTATTCCCGAACGCCACGACGATCCTGTCACCGCCACCAATCCCCAATTTATTTTTTAACCGGAATCGCGCGCATTCCGTTATACTTCAAACCTATCCCAATATTGGTTTTATTGGATTTTTATTTTACTAGTAACGAATCAGTAATTTATTTTCGTTTTTATTACGAAAAATATGTACATACTCGTTGTGAACACGTTATGTTGAATCACAATAGGTACAGTTGTTTTAAAGGAATTCAGAGATGAGCAATATTTTAGTAATACTGTTTTTTTACCGTTACTAAAAAATCATGTTCGACAAAGGTGATATAAAATGAAAGGAACGGTAAGTGTGATTTTATGTATGATGTCTATACATCCCGATATGATTTGCGTTATCATGATAGGTTATCCATTTCTTTGGATATGAACATGAATGATATGAATATTTAGTTCGGTATTTATTTTCAAGAGAACATACCCTGGCTAAGCCCAGGGGTATTTTTATGTATTTATAAAATTAAAGGAAAACAACAAAGACAAAGAAAGATATTTCTTTAGTAAAAAGCAATAACCATAGTTATTTACACATTAACTCAATAATAATATAATAATCTAAATCAGAGGCTCTTTAATAATAGCAATATATTCCGCGACGCCCTAAATACATTTGATTTTTTGTTAAATTGTAAAATTTCTTGAAAAATTGAAAAACACATTAGTTACTGTTTCAAGTTCTAAGTCTAGTGTTCGTTTTGAAACTAGGGTTGTATTGGGTTCCGTATTAAGAGAGGTACGACTAAACCTATATGTTTTTCGTTTTAGGTCTAGTATTAGCTCTAGAGTTAGCTGTATTATTAGTTGTTATTCAGTCTTAAATTATTGTATACTTGTATCAAACTAAAATTAGAACCAACACTAGACCTAGTCCTAGAAAGTTTGAATCTTTCTGGTACTAGGTCTAGTGTTAGTTCTAGTTCTAATTATCATTCAGTGCTTGATTAATGTAAATTCTTCTGGAACTAAGAGCATAACTAATACTATACCTAGTGTTATTTCTAAGACTAGGTTGGGTTGGCTTCGTCTAAAGAGACGCACGACTAAACCCGAATAATTCTAGTGCCTATATTTAGTGTTAGTTCTAGTTTTAGTATTTATTACTTGATTATTGTCCCTTAGATACTTTACATAGGTAATGTATACAATTCCTAGGGATTACATAGAATTGATAGACGGCCAATATGTAAAAAAATATGTACTTTTTTTATTTTTAAGTTATTATACAAAAAAGGTACCTAGTACCTTTCTGTATAGTAAATCACAATTAAACTACATTAAACTTAGAATTATTCCGGATTAACTAACATCATTTGCTTATAAGTGATCAAGTAATAAGTATTAAAATCTTAGGAAACTAAATAATTCTGACGTAGATCTACAGGCCTCTCAGAATTAAATAAGTAAAAAATATATTAACTTATTCTTACATGAAGAACTATTGCGACATTTTAATCTGCACAAATCTTAATTTTAAGACATGATCACTTTTTAGCATCACACTGTTTTTTGCAAGTACATTTAATAAATCCCTGACCTAACCTCATAGATTCCAAATTCGCAACTGTACGGAACGTCGTTTCTTGATTCGAGACTTTTTCTTTTTTAAGTAGTTCTTGAATATAAATCTTTATAAAGTTCGTAAACCATTTTTATAAGATTACAGTTAGTATATTGCGAGCATCACTATGATCTCTATCGACTTCCGAAACATGGATGGTTACAGTGGTCCCCAATGGCACAGGGGGATTCTTTTCAGAAGCGTTAAGCATTTTCTGAGCTTGCTTTATTAAATTATCTTTGGAACTGATACGATTTTCTACAGTTAAAGTGTGTTGGCATGAATGGGTCTATTGTATGATCTATACATCACAAGAGTGGGGAATCTAATGACTGCTCACGATCTGATACGAAATTCAGAACATTTAAAGGTTGTTCATGTACCTCAGAAGAAAGACGAACATAAAGGTTTATCAATAATCTCAGCAAATCAGATAATCATGTGTTTATCGTCATGTTCACGAAACAAACTTTGAGTCGCATAAAGAAATTTAGATAATTTTTGCATTTTTACTGGTTGAAATTGTATATTATTTTGAATAAAATGTTCTATTTTTACATGTTTCGCTTAAATATTGCAGCTATCATTAGAAAAAAAGGAACTGTTTTATGAGTTAAAAATTTCGAATAAAATATGTATTAATAATTCACACTCAGACTATTTTTTGTTTCTACCTCATAAACCTCAGAAGATAATAGGAAACTAGCCCTTGCTTTCAAAGACGGACATTTTTGTTAACTTTTTCTATTTAGTTGTATCGTAAGTACTTGCAATTTTTTAAAAGCCAATGATGTTTTTTGTGCCAATCATATCGATAATTGTTTTAGGTTTACGTTTTGGATTAGAAGAACGAAATGAGTGCTTTTCATACAAAATTTAACAAAAAAAGGATTCTAGGTCTAATATTATTTCTAGTTTTATTTCAATTCAAATATACAGGATTTCTAACTGAGTTTGTAAAGTACTTTATTTCAGAAACTATTCATTGTATAGACTCAACCTTGTATGTACATTTGAATTTAAGTAAAGCTAGAACTAACACTAGATTTGAGCCGTCTCGAAAGTGTACGGCTAAACCCAAATGTTTCTAGTTCGAGATCTAGAGTTAGATCTAATGATATAAAACTGTCTGAACATGCACGGCTAAAATCGAATCTTTCCACTTCTAGGTCTAGTGTTAGCTCTAATTTTATTTCAATTCAAATTTGCAGAGTTGTCAAATCATTCCAACTTAACCCTACATATTTAAACCAAAGCCGTCTCACGATATTCGGCGCCCCAGAGCTGGGTTGGACGAACGAAATGAGTCCGTCCCTTTTCATACAAAATGCAATGCCAAAAGAAAAGGTCCGTACCTCAAAAGGGCCGCTGGGTACATGTGTGATAGGGATACCATCCATTTTATTGCATGCCCTCCAAGGGAGTTGATGCCCCAAGGCTATTGCCTTTAGGTTAAATATTCCAGGTGTAAACTATTTTACATCTGTATACAGTAGTAAATTGAAGTGCTTAATAGATTCGCTTTGTACTTTAGAGAGCTTAAGGACAGCTCTATAAGCTGTAGGCAAGGACGGAGTTAACAATTTTCATTGTAATGTTCATACCTTCGCGTTAAGCGTATTTGAAGAAAGTACTTGCTGATCAATGATGAGTGAATGACATAAAGAGAATGCTGGAAAATCATCATTAGCACGACACATAACAACAAACCCTTTTTGATTGCCAATCATGACTGGAGCTCCGTCTATAGTTATACATACAAGTTTGTGAAACGATAGCTTATATTTACTTCAAAATTTATGACACCATGGTATATATCTTTACCACCAGTTTTCTCCTCCAGAAAGATCATTATCAAGAACTCGTAACAACATTTTGGGGATCGACTTATAAGATGACACTTTCGCGATGGACCGGTCGACCCCTTCTGTGTAAATAACTTATTTTGTTTTTTCATCATAACATTTCGTTGACGTCTTCTATGCTTCTTTCATAGTAATTTCTACAATTTCTTATATGTTTTTCAATTGTTCTAGTAATTTCAAAACATAACTAACTTCTGGTTCATTAGTATCTCTGTCATGCCATAAATCTTTTAACATACTTAGGCCCACTTTTACCAACCAGCAGTTAAACTAACTAGCGATGGCACATTTTATGCGCTCCCTTTGGGTATGAATCGGTATTTAACTATTAGATAAATTTATTAAGAGGTTATAAAAGTGGCTCTTAATGCAGCTCCAAAACATAACTTCGCAGGACTGAAACCATATGCTGTATATGGTATACTTTTTATGGCAAATATTGTTTGATCTATATACTCGCCCCACTCTTTATGGATTATTGTAATATCTCCTTCTCTCAAAAATTAGCTAATTAGATTACTAACAAAAACTCTCCCCAGATCTGTTTGTATCTCTGAAGGCAACTCAACTCTAGAAGATATGTTGAATAATTTTTCTACGCGTGATTCTGAATAAGCTACTTTTAATGGTGTTTTTGTGATTCGTCTGGGCAAATGTAGACAGCCTCTGTAAGTAAAAGAATGTGATTGAGAAAGAACCGTTACCGCTCACTATGTTCCTTAAAAATCACGAGATAGCTAACATGGATCGCTAAAGGAATCGATAATGTGAGATTTTGCTGTTCGATTACACTAAAATTACAAGAGATGGTAGGATCACTGTGGAGATACTCGGAAGATCGAAACTATCTATGGCTCGTCTATTTTCCACGAAAATTATACGGGTTCGGGGTCCGTCATCGGTTCGTTAGATGAACACGGTCGGTGTAGACGTAGTTGTCGCAGTGAAGCGTCCCGACGACATTGCCGATGGTGGTGGTGCACGGAAGAGGTTGCCGATATTTGCACAACCAACTACTGGTGATTATCCGAGCCCGCTAATCCACTTTCGTCTATCTTCTGTTCCTGCCTCCGCAAACGTACCCCTAATTAATTTACCCTGCGACGCTCCGCCTCCCTAGGGGGTCCCAGGTTCTCCTCGCGGCCTCTCCCCCGACCGCAAACACCACCGCCCTCGAGTAGCGTCGTCGTTCCCCGGATCGGGCTGATTGCGGATTTTTACTTCCGGTGCCGCTGCCGCAGCGAGCTCCGAGCCAATATTTGGCTCCCCAGGGGAGGAGTTTAACGAACTCTGAAGGAGGGCATCGCGGCGCCCCCCAACGCGCCTCGGATAAATTTTTAGTAACCGTTTGGACCGTTTCCAATTTGCCGGCGGAGCTTCCGCTGCACTCGTTGTCCCGGAAGACACCCGGGCTCAAAAAGCCTACTCTTCTTTGAAAACTACTTGATTTGTGTACTACTAAGATTAAATGGATGGACCAAAAACGGGTTTGAAAATAAGAAAAATTATCTTAACACTAAATCTACTTGATTTGTCCGTAATGACATTTAGAAACCCTCCCGATCGCAATACATCTTTGTTATCTCAGTAATATAATTTACAATCCCCTCAATAACTCGTCACGAATCCATTCCCTTCCCCTTTTATTGGGGGATTCCGGACCGGAACCCCCGGAAGCCGGGTTCGGATGGGATCGATGAGCCGGTAAGCAATAACTCATTTGACTTTTTAATTGATCCGAGCCGGTCCGGAACAACCCTTTCAGCCGAAACCGTCCCCTCTCATCCTCTCGAACCGCTACCACCCCGAATCGTGCGTACGACCGGTGAGTTCGGCTCTTCAACTGATCAATGATTCGAACGGTTGCCGAAATTAATTGGTTTGCGATTCGCGCTAGCGCCGAAATGTTTGCCGTCGTTGTTTCCGCTTTCGTTCTGTTCTTTTTTCGGTGACACCCGCGAACAATTGTGCCCCCTAAATGTCGTTGATAAAAAAAAATAAAAAGATTGGAAAAGCTACCCGATTATTATTCAACAGAATAAGTCCCTCGCTTGGCAATTATTCACCGTTACGTCAGCTATCTATCTTAATTTAGCCCAAGCTTTGTAATAAGTGTCGATAAGGAAAATGTTACCGGGGTCAATTTTTGTAAGGGATGACTGCAAATTCTTTAGTCCCATTTATTTCTTCTTAGTTATTTCTTCCATGTATTAAGAAAAGTTTGTCGCTGGGGAGACTAGGTGGGTTGGTAGTTCCCAAATGAATTTGGTGCAATTTGCGGATCCCGCCCTTCGTCGTATTGACCGGAGGGCTTGCTTCTGTCGATTTTAGGGGTTGAATTGGACGGCGACAAACGGGACTCCGTTCGATGGGTCGGCGCGTTAAATTTTTATGAGATTCCCTAGACGCCCGGACGCGATTTTTCCATCTCCGTCGGCGGCTATGGCTACGCCTTTTCGCCCGCTGCGACAGTCCCCTGAGGACGCGTAAAATTATTTAGGACCCGAAGACGTATTGCCGTTCCGAATTCCGAAAGATCGGAGGTTGAATACGTAATGTCGCGTTTGCAGATGGGCAACCGACAAAACCCGTGACTCTTTTCGTATATATTAAAATATCATCAAGAAAGTCATCCGAATACGACCTCATAAAATATACAAACCGTTTAATGACTGTTTATCTTTAAAAAATTCTCTAATAGATTATTTTTACGCGATTCGCACGTAGCACTTTACTTGGTTCAAACCCAGTTCAAATTGACGGTTAATTCTGAACCTGCGCGCACCAATTTACGGCGGAACGTGGACTTGGAGAAGTCCTTTTATCTCCGGCTTTTATTACAGCAACCGAGGTTGCGATTGTAATTCTCCTCCAAACGGTCGCAATAGACAGCGGGTATCCTCGTAAATACCAGCTGTTTAATTGCCAAAAAGTGCAATAATCGTTAAGGGAACCGTTGCGGTGGTGCACTGTAATTCGCCGGATTGAGTCCAAAACCTAATCGGGGTGGTAGGATTTTCTTTATAGCCACGACAACTATATATAGTATTAGTAATAAATCCGTTACACATATATCATATAAATTATTAAACATATCTTTATTCATACATATTTTTCTTTTGTATAGAAATAATTAATTTCTTTATTGACCAATAAACAAAATAAAAATATTACAAAACTTTAAACAAAAATTAATGGAGGCAGTTGAAGACTTAAATTAAATATTTTGTATAGTATGCAAGACACGACATGGATTCTTTTTGAATGTTTTTGGTCTTTTCTTTTCAACCGGACAAGAATTACATTGGGATGTACCGCTGTATAAAATGGATGTTTTATAAAAAGATGTTTTGTGAGCAGGTATGCCATATTATCTGTTTGCATCTAATGAATTTATATTATGTAGGTCAGTTATATATGTTAGTTTTCGACAGAGATATGGTGGAGATGATAGAAGTATTACTCTATCGACTAAAAGCTAGAAAATAATACTTGACCCTGTTCCTCATGTTGAACCAATTAACAATAACGATTTTGAGCGTGTAAAACTCGTTCAAATTTGCGAATACCAAATATAAATCATCACATAAATCAAGATCATAACGCATGGACAACATTGGAAAGACCCAAGCAGTAACACAGGACTGTCTTCACAATATGTGCCAATTTTGGTTAATGCGTCCATAGCATTTAAATTACTGAAACATAATATTTTGGATTTTGCCAAATTTTAATGTAATGATATTCGAATTAAAAAGCATACATTAAAAAATCATTACAAAAAGACATTACAAATCATTAACCGTATTTACTGTCAAAAAACTTTTTCAATATTAAAGAAAAACGGAGGCATGTTGGTTGGTAAAACTCGTTATCAGGATATGTCGCATTATTTTGTTAAAAAACCACTATTAAAATTCACATAAACAAAAGTACTTATTAAAAATTTCTATAAAAATGTGATTTTTGTTGATTTCAGTAAATTTTATCCTCTTCGTAGTGTTTATGTCTGCAAATTTCCCATTCTTCATACAGACCCAAACTTTTTGATTCTGGAATGTTGTTTAAACCTGTTGGATGAAATATATTCGTTGCGATGATATTATGACCTGAACTTTATTCGTTAAGCGAATAGCGCGTTGATAAGTCTAATTGCTGTGTTCGTTTAGTTATGTATGTGAAAAGTTTGTTACTACCATAGGTTGTACGCCGGAAGCTATTATTTAGTATGAAATAAACGGTATTAAGTGTACTAAGAACGCCATTTTGTTACTAGAAGTTAGATAATAAATTAGAATTTGTTATAATCAATTAAATATATTTTAATTAATAAAAATGGTTATAAAATCGTACCAGTTTAATGTAAAAATCTTGAAAATATTCTTTCTAGGAGTTACTTTGACGCATTCGAAGTTGAACTAACAAATTCTTTTATTTCGTTAACAACTTCCTTCAAATTATCCAACGATTTTACACAAGTTTACTGAAGTTGACTAATGGAAAAATGTATATGACCGTTGTTAAAAAAACTTCCTTCCAATTTACATTATTTTTTTAAATAATATTATTATAATGAAAATGGTTAAGTATTATTATAAATATGGTTAAGTACTTTAGTTTTAAGTTTAGTTAACAAACATAAACAAATTTGCAAGTCAAAGCTATGAATATTTTAATGTATGAACATCTATAGGTATATTGAACATTTATATGCTCTCAATATTAGCATATTAATTATCAATAAGAAATAATAAACTCATTCTAAATACAAATATTAACTGAAAACTACCGCTAACCAATTTTAAGTGATTGTCACATATTCTCCGTACATATTATTGATATAGTCACTAATTCTACTTGAAATAAATTACTATTGGTGTAGTGGTAAAGGTATTATCTTGTTACAAAGAAATAGATTTACTTGAATTAAGATAACTGTTTAGCAGTAATTAAATTTATAAGTATTAATAAGTAAATATACAGTATATTTAAGGATGTTACCTTATACTTAAGTTAAGTTTGGTATATTGGTGCATAGTAACAATTTATATGAGTGATTCATAAAAATGAAACTAGTGTTTATTCGCCCAATCCAGCCCTGGAGCGGCGAACATTTTAGGCCGGTTCTGGTTCATATATACAGGGTTGGGTTGGGTTGTATTTAACAATGCATCTAAAGATATTTTTTAACGAAGGAAAGTCACAGCCATTTTGGTTTAAAAATATTTTAATGTGTTCTGTTACTTTGGATTTATAGATTTTATTAGTATTAATTCATTATTAACAAAAAATCCGTATTAGACGCTTTTAGATGTTATTGAATGCCTATGTGGCCTGAACTAATTATTTTCCTTTGTTCTGTAACTCCGATGAAGGAATAAAAAAGATTCCGAAGGCTTGGTATAGGTACAAGGAGGCTGTTCTATTACAATTCTTGAAAATTTGATCGCGTGTCCTGAGATTGTTTTCCTCATTCCACATGATTAATGTATTGTAGACAATCAGACCCATACTTTTTAATTAAAGTAACATTCAAATCTTAAAAAAATTAATTAAAGTAACATATGTCTACAAAATTGAATATAAATTTATCACAATACTCGGGAAAACGCTCATCAGAATTATAGAATTGTAATAACTCATTAGATAGGACCGAATTACGGAAATGTATTCTTAAAATCTATAAGTAACATTAAAGTTGAGTTGAGAAAATATAAGAGCGATGGTAATAGAAAATAAGAAATTAGTTCATGAAATTTGTTTTAAAATACTTATAATTTCATCCTCATAATAATATATCAATTTGTTCTTAAAAGACGGTTTCTTAAATTTCCACTATTAAAATCTATACGCATCAAACATGCAAAATTTGGTTTCAACGATTCGTATGGGAATTGTTCAGTGAAAAACTGTTCATTATATTTTAAATCTTCACTAATTTTCTTATAAAATGCTTTCTAGTTCATAATTATAACTCAATTCATTCTTGAGATACGTTCTATTCTTAAAATCTATACGCATCAAACAATAATTTGAGTTTAAAATAATATTTTTTTTTATTAATTACACAATAAATCCTCACTAAATTTGTTTTAACACAGTTTTTATTCCATCATCTCATCTCAATTTGTTCTTCCTAAAATTGTATTCTTAAAATCAATAAATAACGATGTTAATGGAATACTACTGTTATTTACCTATGTGCTAATAATTTTTTCATTCATAACATTAGCTTTTATAACCATCGTTTGCAGTTATGCAATTAAATGTTCTTTAATTTTCTATTATCCTTTCATTAATTTTAAAGGGTGTAACTAATGAATACAATAAGCAGCTACCAACAAACTTTATTATAAATGTAATTAAGTTGTAGATACTTATTGATTTTCTCAATAACCGGGAGTCATGACCTAAATCCTTTCATCACTTCACCACAATAAACACAAACAAAAATTATTGCTTAAATAGCTCGAGTACAATAGAGTTTTCTAGAATTTTGCATCGGCAACGATAATTATTTTTTAAATAATCGCGGTCTATATTAATAAATTTACACAAATTAATTTAATTTAATTTGCAATTAATTTAAGTGAAAAAAATTAAGAATATATTGAGATCTTTTTGTAAATTGTTTATTTGGGTTCAGTTAGTTTAGTGGGTAACTGAATTATCCCTTATCTCATTTGTATATGTCACTAACAACGTTTGTAAAAGTCCATCAATGTATTTCGTTCTCAAAATATTGATCTAATATCAAATTAAAAATTTCGTTTTTTGCATTCTAGCTATGCAATTTGATTGAAATTTTGTCTAAATGAGAAAAAATAATACTTTAGGGGTCAACAACAAAAATATTCACAATTAAGCTTAACATTATAATCGGTTTTATCTTATCGATCAATTTAATCGAAATGTAATAACAAAGATGAAAATTAATATTTCGAGGCATTTAAATTAAGACGACCTTAAAACTCATAAACTTTCAATTTTATCGAAAATGTTTTAGGAACTTTCGTCATATCAAGAAGGAAAATATTTTGTATGATTATGATGTAGATATGGATACCATGTATAACGCATAATAGAAATTCAAAATGCTACCTGATCAAATTATCATTTTTTTTTTCTCAATATTTTACATCAATATTGATGCCATTAAAAATGAGAAAGGAGCGAAAAAAATAAAATTTCCTAAATCTTTTGTGCTTAAAGTTTTTTCATGACAGGCTCTGAATACGGAGTTGTCACCATTAATAACTTGTAAACAAAGGGTTATAAAATTTTCATATACTCATTTTCTACCAATATCTATGCATCTATGTACATACATCTTTGTACATAAGTGTATGACAACATTTTATGAAACATGCTCCAATTCCTAAGTCTTAATTCATCAAGTTTCTATATTTTCGTTTTCTCTCAATATCTATGCATTTAAGCTATTCTACTGCTATAATATATAATGTATAAAAATTAACAGCTTTATATTTATTAATGGTTGCAGCGGTGCAAGAAAATAATGCCACAATAAACAAAAGAGTGATTAAATGTTACGCAGAACAGGGACTAGAACAAAAATTACAAACTTGAGTTGTAACTTGACTTTTGGATTCACAAAGATTGGGTAACACACAAGAAGATAAAAATGCAACATATATATATATATATATATATATATATATATTAATTTGCAATATATATTAATTTGCAATATGTACATGCAGCTATATACATATAGAGATACACGCAAATGAAGAAAGATAATTTAAAAAATTTTGTCTGATATAAAAACATATAACTAGGAATAACACAAGAACAAAATAGTAGACGACACGTTAAGGGTCAATGTAAGGAGACAATAAGACTGTTTTGTAAGGCATTCTAAAAGAAGATAATTTAGAGGATAATTTGCAATCACAACTACTATTTAAAACAATTACACTTGTTAATTTAAATAAATCTGTGTGCTTCATAAATGTTATTTTCTACGACTAATAATTATTTTTTTGTGCTGCTTATAATCTCAGCACAATTCAATTTGGTCAATCTTGTTCATCAACAACGGCATTTAATGTGTTAAAAAGAAAATAAAATGAATACCAAGAAAATACGAGAAAGCGTCATTAAATTTTTTTTTTTGGACACAATAAAAATCAATGATTAATTTTAGAATCACAATAAAATAAATCAAAATCTTCTAAAATTGTGTCAGAATCCCATTTGAAAGTTGGAAATAAAACACTTGATATACGTTTATGTACCGCTGTACACGAGCTATATTCATAAAAATCCGAATGCTAGAAGATTGTAAAACAATAAAACTTTTTCAATTTGAACATGGTTTACGACTGACGCGTCTACGAAATTTAATCTGCACTGACCGCCAAAGAGTCCAACCATAAACCATCGCCGCACACCTTTTACGGGGACAGGGTATATTCAATAATTTATAATGCCGCAGGTACGTTATATACGTAAAGGGAGAAAACCGAGGTGTGTCACCGATAAATATTTATTGGCGTTGGTATGCGGGGATATGTCTTCAACTAAACGCGAATACTCTCTTACAAGATGTATTTAGAATCAACAATAATCAAAATTTAAAAAGTACGAATGTTTTCTCGGCCGGTGTTGATTGAACTAAAATTAAATATAACACTAAAACTATTATTAGAACCAATATTATTATATACCCGTATTTATTTTCATGGGAATTTACCGACGAAGTTGTTAAATACCCCCGATTTAACAACTTATCAATCAAGATAGGTATTTGAGGTATTTAAAAAAATACAGCAAAGACTAAAAAAGTAACCAAATTTATAAACTCTTAATAATACATTACGTCGGATTCGTCTAATAGTATTACATTGTGTTATCAAATATCTTCTTTCAATATTACTCTCGCTATAACTGTTATGATCAAATCACGATCATTGCAAAGCAATATTCTTCTAATCAATTTTTCTTATACACTATTTGAATATCAAATTTTAGCTCATGTCAAAGAAACATCATGTCAAAGAAACATCAGAACTGATGTTTCTAGTTCTAGTGTTAGTTCTAGTTTTAGTTCGATACAAGTATACAACAATTTAAGACTGGATAAGAACTAAAAAGAGAGCCAACACTAACGCTAGAGTTAACAATCGACCTAGAACGAAAAACATTTGGGTTGGGTGCTGCTCTCTTAGAATCCAACCCAACTTAACCTAGCTTCAGAACTAACACTAGACTTAGAACTAGAAAATATATCCTCCGTTTTCATCATTAAATTTTGAAGAACCATTAAAAGTCCTTGATTTAGTGTAAAAAAAGTGCGAAAATATATACAATTACCATTTGTTGGTAATTGTATATATTTTTCGTTTATATTTTTAGCTTAATCAGAACTGAAAATTGTTTTTCTGAAGGCTTAATTAGATTGAAAGAAAACAAAAAATTAAATTTAAAAAACCATTACAGTAGTTTTTTAACATTGAATTACAATAAAAACGCATTAGAAACTTTTAAAAGCACAAAAATGTAACCGGTAGTGAATTTAGTAAAAATATAAAATCAAGGAAAAAATACTTCCAACAGATAATTAACATAAAAATTGATAAAGTAAGAAACATTCAACTTAATAAAAACTCCAAATTTTTGATATAAACAATCTTTATAGTAATGTTTTCATTAATCATTCCATAGATAGTATTCACAATTTTCTTTTCAACAATAGGTTAATGTTCAAGGATGTCGGCTACATTTTTTTGTAATATCTTGGAGTAGATATGCAGGCAAAATATTTTATCTAAGTTTTACTCCATGAACGATTTGCCTATGGGTTCTCCTATTTCTGGAGTTGTGGCTGACTTCTTTGTTAACCACTTAGAAAATATTGTTTTCTTTGATACACACTAAGGACGTCATACTCTATAGCACATATATTTTGATGATATACTCATTATTTTTAATAGTAATAATGTACAACTATTTGCCTTGAAGAATCTGTTTAATTTTGCTAGCAATCGTGACTTCACAACAGAATATGAAATCAACTGAACCATTAATTTTCGGGATCTCAACATATATCGCAATATTAAACAAAACGTTTTAAATTTCAAAATTTATAGAAAGCCCACAGCCACCGATTTTATCATTCGGTGGCTGTAAAAAATTAAGTCATTTACTTGTCTATTATAAACATAAATTTAAAGATAGAGGGAAAAGGGGGGTTTATAAGATCGAATGTAATCGTTGTAGCAGTTGTTGCATAGGTCAAACAGGTAGGTCCGTGAAGTTGGCGGTATACTGAACACACTAACGACGAAACATATCCTATTTGTTAGTGCTTCGTTTTTCAGTGGCGTACCAACTTCACACCTCATGAAAAGCACTAATGACGAGATCGGTGTCGTTCGATGGACTTTCAGAACACTATATTAGCGCCGTCAACTAAAATTCAGCGAAATACTCCGTTTCTGAAATAAATGGTTTCTTCATTTCGTTCACACTTGAAGCATTATCGTCGAAATTATAGTCAACCATTAGAGCTTTGCTGGCAGTTGATAATGGTGTAAATCGAATATTAGCGGGAAAAAATAACTTCAAAAAATATAACGGTTAAGATATTAGGGCAATTTTTCATGTTATCGGAAATTTTTCCAAATTCCAAGTTCATTTGAAGTGTTTATTCTTTTTTTTTATTATATATTATTATATTTCGTGTTTTTCTTTATATACTTGCATTATATTCATTTTATTTTTATGTTAAGGAGCCTCCTTGAGTTACTTACATTTTTCAAAGTTTAGTCAAATTTTTTGTAATTTTTGGCTAAAGTTTATCAAGATTTTTGACAAGATAAGATTGATTATATATCTTACTTTAGTTGTCTAAATGTATCGTCATCGTCTTCAATGGGATCGTCTCGAATTCATTTTTTGGTTCATTTTGGATGTTTTTTTATATAATTCCAGTTGTGCCGTCGTCTTAAGACGACTAAGCCCTAATGTTTCTAGTACTAAGTCTAGTTTTTGTACTAAAGCTAGGTTGTAGATTTAATATTGTAAAGGCATAAGGGCGCCGATATATGGTAATAATCGCTTTAAAAAACGAAAGCTTCCCAATTTTTCAAGAAAATTAACAAGTCAAAAAAAACGTCGGATAAATTGAAGTCGAAATAAAGGATAAAGAAAAATTATTTAGGCTGCTGAAAACCAAAAAAGATAGGGACCTTTGATCCCAATTTTGTTAACAATATTTCTAAAATGTTGTGGGCTTTGAAAACAGTTTTTAACAATATGAATTGTCATCCTATTGACATTGTCGGGTTCATCAGTATTAGAAAGCTCAAAGGTTTACCCTGAACTTTTAGAATTTTAAAATATTTCTTTACTACAGAAACTGATACATTTAGTTCATTCTGATTTCGCGTAACCCAAAAGCTTTAGTATTAGTTCTAATTTTAGTTCTTAATATTAATTAGAAAAATGATACAATAGATTTCTAAACACATGTTCGTGTTGGTAAACAACTGGTCTTCTATAAACAGATAAGAACTCGAATGGATGTCGTGTAAAGGAGAAGTAGGAAATGAAAGGGGGCCGAGTTCATCCGGTACGATGACGGGACGTCAAAGTTGCGGCAAAACGTCTCGGCATCACGACGTTGCGACAGTCTCGCGAGAGCTAGTGCTAAAGGGATTACTTCGCGAACTTCCCCATTGCGAATGACGTATTTCAAACCGGGAAATTGATAAAGTTGCCCGTTAAGCTTGGAAAAGGCGCACACGATGAGGACCTTCAATTTTCTCGGAATTATTTTTTTTATTTTCGGACATTTATTTTCAAATCAATAGTACGCGCCAAAACATTTGTATATTAACACAACGTAAAATTAACCCCTCAATTATATTCTATTACAAGAACACCGAGATCGAGTTTCAAAGTATCTCGATAAAAGCACAGGCGGCGGTTTGTAAAGTCTTAGGGAAAACTCTCATACAATGAAACTTGATCGTACAACCATGTTTTGTAAATTTTACCCACTCTAAACTTCCTTACATATATCATCGAGTTACATTTAGTGGATCAATTATTTCCCAGGATAATAATAGATACGTTCTATTTTTAGCCTTCATTTATACACCAGATATAGAGAGACTGACGATGGAGGCCTTGTTTAGCGATTACGGCAACATTTTCCTGTATAGAGCCGATTTAACGCAAGCAAACGATGCAACAACGCTTTGTATGCCATATCAAGTAATATTTCCTGCTCGCTAGACGGAAAGAAGCGCGCGATTAAATTGAATGTAATAACCTCCGAGACAAATTATTGTTTATCGCTATACAGCGTCTCCCTCATAAAATATTCATTAGATAGCCCATATAAGCTAGCTCATTGTATTCTATTTTTGGAAGAAGCACTTATCTCGAAAATTCCCGCGTCAATGGTTTTCTTAAGGCGTCGATTTCCGTCCATTTAAAACGAACCATAACGAACGCTTTGTCAGGTTATTATTCTTTGCCAATTAGGCGGTACCGCTTCGACTCGGGCACCAGTTGCATCCAAAAAACGAGGGCGACAAGAAACGAAAAGAAAACGGTTTTAATATCGCTTTCGTCTCGTTGTCGCGCGAGGTTAAATGGTCGACATTTAAGGGCGCCTATTGTGTAGCAAACGCCCTTTTTGAGGCGCCTCCTGAAAGTGAGGGGAATTTTAAAACGGCTATCACTTTCACCCGGAACCAGGAGAGCTCGGAGTCGGGGTTTCAGAGACGATGGTGAAAGCGGGGGAGGCTTTCCTCGTCCCTCTTTGGCGGCGAAACAAAAATGCACTCTCGTTCCACTTCCGGCGGTGCCGGGCCTAAGTGCTTTTAAAAATTCCCCTCAAATTAGCGACACTAGCAGCAACCCTCCTTCGACCCAAAGAATACGACCCACGTTAACTGCTAGTTACGATAAAAGGGGTAAATAGTTTTTTTTTCTTTTGGCTTAGTCTCACCCTCTTTTTCAACGTTAAGGGAGGAAAAATTGAATTTCAGATCCAATAAAGATTAGGGTCTTTTTTAACGGGACGCCTTTACTAGTTTTAAGTTTTATATTATGTAGTTAAAGGGTAAAAGGCGTTTTAATAGGAGTCTGACCTCTTAACAAATTTACAATTTCAATGTTAACATTTTAAATTTTCATTTTTAGTAAAGTTTTAAACACTTTCCAATTCGTTCGGCGATAATATAGACGCCTCGAGGACGTAGTAAAAATTAAACGATTTACGGATCTACTAATGGCATTTAACACTTTATGGTCTTGTATATAGATGTGAGCGCGCAATGCCTTTAAAGAACATAAAAATCCCGATCAACAGTAAACACGGATAACAGCTCCAACTTTATGGCCAAACGTATAAATTAGGGGTATATTTTTATTGTAGCGAAAAAGGCTTAAACTAACTCTTTATTTGAAAATATTAGTTGTTCATTCTTAATAATTCCAAAGATGATGAAGCTACGTAATCTAACGTCTTGGTTAATATTAAATATACCTCAAAATCTAAGTCATTTTACGAATTTGATTCTATTCAAAAAGTAGCTCCTCTTTTTTTCAGACATAGCCTAAAGATCTGATTCAATGTATATGATGGGCATCAATACCGGACCAAAATCTTAGTACCAATTTTCAGTATTTCTATTATTTTAAAATCGGGATACCGGTATTAGCTAAAATAGTTTTTATTAGTCCAGCATTAAAGAGAAATAATAAATAATTGGTCATCGTGAGCTGTCATGCATTAAAGCACTTCGGCAAGCTTTTGTGGAATGTCTTTGGTCAAATACTGGAACAAGAGCGTGATAGAAAAGATATAAAATTGCACACTTATGCAAACGACCTTACAACTATAATTGGTGTTTATGAAATTGAAGATTTTGAACAAACTGCATAGCTAGTATTGGATACTACAATAAATAAAATCACGGAATTTGTGTAATGATTGAAAAAAAACTTAAAATGAGTGCTCGGATGTAGAAAATAAGGCACAACTCGTCAATGCCTTAAAAATCATGGGTTGTGCAAATGAACCGAAGCTAGAAAAGTGGGCGTTGATCGAACGAACAGGCAAAATCAAACCGATGAACAGGAGGCTATTATAGCTTCTTCTGTCTGCCCTAGATGATGCTGGATGAGAGTTTAAGTAGTCAGATCAAAGATGACATGCAGGATTGGCCTTGTATAACGAGTTGGTAGGCATAGGACAACCTGGATGACAGGAGAGAGGGTTTATACACCCACCTCCAGTTCTTTATATAGAACCTTTAAAAGACCGTGAGATATGTTCCTTTTTAATTATTTTCTTGAGCCGTGGATGATGCGACACGAAGATTTTTGAAGGAACAGATAAACAAAAGGGAGATATCGAAGAACAGGCCAGAAATGACAGCCTAGACTTCCAGAGCCAATTGAGATGGAGGCTCCGAAGAAAAGCCGGAAGAGTTTCCGAAGAATATGAGGAAAGGAGTTTTTAATGCGTCCGGGTGCAGTTCGTTTTGCAATCCCACTCCACAGTCTGTATAGCAAATTTTCTCCGACCTCGTAAAAATAGAGTTATATTCTGGTTGGTTGGGTTGGACGACAGGGATAGAGACAGAAGAAAGAGATGTTGATAATACAGATGTGGGGTTTTAGAAGCTACTTATAGAGCAGCTTCTAAAATATCTTGTGAACAAAAAGAATGAGATAAGAAAGGAAGTAGCTGGTGGCCAAATGCTGTTGTGGCAATAAGTACTACAAGAGCGAATTGGATTGCGTTGGGTTGTGCTCACCTGATGATTAGGTGCTTTTTATTAATTTACTTTGTTATTAGTTTAGATATAATACTAATCTCAATATTTTCGATCGATACTTTTAGGACAATAACTGTTCCAATACCGCTCATAGTTCAGTCTGGATCTCGATATTTGAAATCCAGGAATATCGGTATTAAAAGCTCTAATAAGCAAATTTGATATACGACAAAAATAGATGCCATGTCCCGGTCTCCTTCAAATATCTATCTTCTTTTGTTAAGTAATTGCCAAGTAATTTTCCATTAAGTTGAGTAAGTTATTCTCCACTATTTCATGCTTTGAGTTAGCAAATGCTAATAATAGAAAACTATCAGTAGAATTACAAAATTTTACTGCTGCTCCCCCTGTTCGCTTTTCTATGGAAAAAGGAAAATTTGGAAAATTCAAAGGATTTTATTTTTAATTTTAGTTATTACAATCTTGCGAACATTTAGCCTTTTTGGATTCCAAAGGGTTCTTAAGAATTTATCTTTGTAGTTCACCACATTGACATGAATAGTATTTTGACGTACTAACTTAAGTTTAATAATAACATTAAAAAATGTACACCAGAAAAAAATCAGCCAGAGACATGGTATCTTCCGGCATTAGGATATACAATTAACGATTAATGCTTTTGATGACACCTATCCAGAAACAACTTGAAATTTGAAAAGAAAAGGATGAGTAGAATCATCTTATTGGAAATCAAAATTATCGAAGTTATCAATTGAGCTTCTAGCAGGCAATTGGTTAGACTATTTGGGATAAATTAATCCAATGTATTAAAATTTATGAAAAGCAAAACGTACCATTATTTCAGATTTGAAAATTATCAAAAACGTAGACCTCGGAGATAACTAAAACAGAAATGTTTTATCAAAAATATGCCCTGATTTTTTAATCAAATCGTATACACAAATGAAACGTCATTTTACATTACTGGTGAAGTAAACGGAATACACTCGATATTGAGCAGAAGAAATTTGTATTTGTTTAGGGAAACATCATCCCCAAAAAGTAACTGTTTTGTCAGGTTTTCAAGTTTTCATATTTTGTCAAACGCTAGCTCTCGAATTATGGAACCATTTTTTGTGGAGGGATACTTACATACGAATAACATCGAAAAAGTTTTTATAGTTACTGCAAAAAGACATATTTCCAGCTTTAAATCGTTCTTGGTGATTATGCTAACATGCGTGGAGAGCCATCTTAAGTTTTGTTTAAAGCATCAAAACTAGATATTGTATTGGATATACAGTATATCCTTAATCGAGTTACAAAGAGGAAAAAATATTATTGAATTTTCAAACTTAACTTAGTATAAATAATGGGCCAGATAAAAGATTCCAATTCGGCCGACTATAGGAATACTCAGCGATAATTGGCAAAATTGCTAATCCGATGTGGTGCATGTTCTCGATTTCGCCATGGATAGCCAAGTTAGTAAACAAATCGGGTCTTGCATTGGCTTCAAACTGGTACACTTTGGTATCGTTATGTTTCAAAACAATATTTGGTTTGTAATTTACTTCGAAATTGCTTATTTCATGTGTATGCTACAAAGCTAGATTACATTAGAATCAGTCTCTAAGTAACTTTTTTTAACGTTTTAGCTAACTATATTCACATATTTCACTATCATTTTAGAATATTCATAAAAATTTGATAATGATTTTACTATTGGTTGTGCTTGATTTTTCTCAATTTTTTCCTCACAACCTCTCTATTATTTTTTTCCAAAATGTCAGTCAACCTCTCCCAGAGATGCACGCTTATAAATTACATTTCTCTCAAACCGAATCTAAGTCTATGTTATCGAATGGAAAATATCGGTTGAGTGCAATATTGTGATTCCGAAGATAACAATCACTAATAACAACTTCCCATAACAATAACAATCTTTGTAGCATATTGTATGAGAATAAAAATACTGGAGAATATGTGAAAGAACAACAACATTCAACTTTGATTTCGTATATTATGTAAACAACTATTGTTTTCGGATCATTATTGACCCAATTTTGGTCTTACATGAGTAAACTTTTTTCGGCGATAGTATCGGTTATCTCTTGATCCTATCATCACCAAAACTATCCAATATATGTACAATAAGCTATGTATATTCCAAGTTATGTATAATTCAGTAAAAATATAAAACATAAATTTAGAAATATTCTATAAACTTTCTAGTTCTAGATATAGCAATATATGTAGTTTTAGTTCTATGCAAAATATATAACAATCTTAGGCTGAATAACAACTAAACTTGTAATTAGCACTGGTACCGACACTAAACCTAGAACTAGAAATATTCGAGTTTAGCTGTCTTTAGAGACGTACGGTTAAACTGGAATATTTTTAGTTCCAACTCTAGTGATAGTTCTACTTTTCATCTAAGTAAGAAGTGTTTATATTTATTATAGTTTTTGTTTATATTTAAAAATATTCACCTATTAAAGACATAATATAAGCAGTGTAACTTAAAAAATTGTCCGTTATACCTGAAATCCGGTCTAATATCATTTGTTATACATTGTTATGCTTTGCTACGTTTTATAACTCAACAATTCATAACAATATCATAGTATTAATAGTGAAACGTTGTAAATTCCAGCGATAAAGTTGAGTCTATATTTTAACTTGATACTGACAAATTTTTGTCGGTCAGTCCAAAATTAACCTGGTAAAAGAGGAACGCTCGCCGAAAGTATTCGAAGCTCGCGACGAAAATGCGCGGTTTTAAACGGGAGTTTTCCGAGTAACGTAGCGCAAAATTTTGCACGGTTTACGTTTCAAATGGAAAACGGGGCGCACATTAAAAAGTCAATTTTCGACTTTTAGAAACGGAATGTGTACCTTACCTTCGAGGCGTTTCGCGCTCACGTCAATTTGCTCTCCTGGAATTGAGTTAATACGTAGCCGTCTACAATTGTAGGGAAACGTGGCTTTTCATCGCAAGATGTCGAAGCAAAACGGTTTCCACGTGCGTTTCGTTTTGGAATATTAGGAGGGGAGGAATTGCAAGCGTTGGCGTAATTTACTTTGGCAGCATTGAGTACGTCGACGAGTACCTCAGTACGAGTTAGTTATGCAAATGTGTACAAATTTGTTGTGGCAGTTTTAATGTACGCAATCGTAAATGCAATATTAAATATTTTTGTGGTATACTTCATGAAATATGACAAAAACAAATCAATTAAAACTTGAACTTAAATTTTGAAGTATTTAATCTAATCGAAACACGACCTCGTTGAATATTATCGACATTGACATTCATAACGTTCTTAACATTATTTATTTATTATTAACCAGAAATAACCTTTAAAATAACCTTCATTTACGTAATTATTGTTTATATTTAGTAATATGCTTTTTTTTTGATATTCACCTTCCCCTTTTGCATGATATCGCAAAGAACAACTTATCTCAACCACGGTGCGATAAGATACTTTCGCGTTTATATCCCCATGCGAAAGACGCCACCAAGGAAACTCTTCGCCCTCTTGGCTAATTTTAGAAATTGGTAGTCGCAGGGTTGGTGACACCATCGGGTGAATAATTAAAGGCTCGGTCGCGTTATCTCCTTGTGTCGGCGTTATTACGAGTCATTAATTTAACATGCCCAGCAGTTAACTGAAATCGTGTGTCAACTGACGGAAACGACCGATTGGAAAGTATAAAAGTTGACTTTTTGATAAGAACTTGAACCGTTAAAACATCATTTTTAAAACAAAGGAATATATTCTTCAAAAAAATGTGTTTTTAATAAGATAAGTCTTAAAAGATCATGCATTGCTTTTGTGTAAGTATGGAATAATTTCTTTAGAAAAATGGCACGTGGAGTTTCTGGTATTGCGGTGGATGCCTTTTTCGTTTTCTCTTTACGGATTCGGAGTTGGGTTTATGACTCGTTAGGTGAGGCCACGACTGCCGACGACGACGCCGAGGTAATGTCACAAAAAGGGATAAAAGACTGGCGTCGCTGCACATCGTTAGCGCCGCGCACGTAACAAGTCTATTTGCATATCTCGAGTAATAAAGTTACTTTCAGGACGCGACGCCACGGTTAGTTCACCGTCTGAAGTGACGTTGGAACAAAACCGCCTAAACGTAGTCAACTATTTAGCAGGAAGCCTAGGGAGGTACTATTACAACACTGTCGAAATTTATCAAAATTTGAATTCACTGAATATGAGAAGATGGAGACGCTAGATTGTAATTTATTCAAAAGCTGAGTACATACACACTCTTAAATTTTCATCAATTTAAAAATCGAATTAGTAATAAATTGATTATTTGATATTGACTCAAATTACATCAAAGAATACAGGCAGTGTACTTTACCCTTTCTTTGAAGTCGTCCAATAACTAGACAAGCGATTCCTGGAGTAAATGTGTAACCTTAGAACAGTGTCCTCAAACCGGTGTTCGGCGGGAGCCTATGGTTCCACTAAAATGCTTTAAGGGTTCCAAATATTACTATTGACGAATTAAATACATGTCAGATGTCTTCACTAGAACCGTTTGAAATACTACAAAAAATCTACGTTTGCATATGATGGCATTGTCGCCTTAGGATAAAATTAATACCTTTCTTAACAACCTATCTCTGTGAGAAATTGTTTTCCTCATACGTCTCTACAAAAATGAAGTACAGAAATCAAGTTGATTCTGAAAATTATATGCGTCTCTAATTAACATCGATCCACCCAAAAATCATTATCTATTACTGCTTATAACATAGATATATTTTATAAAAAAAACTATGATTTGTTTTCTTTTTTTTTGAATAAATACAGGTAAGTTGCTCTTACATAAAGTTTTTACCACGAAGACAGAGACGCAGCTTGTTCATAACAGGTAATATGTGATTCTTAACGTGAGTTTTTGGTGGCACCACATATCAGTTCACCTTCCCGCATATGTCTCGAAGATGTGATGTTTCATATTTTGTAATGGTTATAGATAATAATTTAATTTAGTTTAGTTTTAAGAAATTTAATTGTATTTGAACAAATTAAAGCAATTCTTCTTAACCAATATGCCCCCTCATTCCAGAACATAACTTCCATACAAGATAGTTATTTTATAGTCTGTAGAAGTGTCTTCTACAGCTATCAATATTTTTCAAAACAAAGATTGTGGTCGTACACCTCTTCTGTCATATGAAAATTCTGTGTATACCAACACACAGCAACTATATCTTATAAGAATATCTTAGTAAGAAATGAACATATGCATAATAAGCATTTAATGTTGTCTCAATGCCAGCTGCTCTGTAAATAATCCGTATGGCATATGAGAAATGACTGATTAAAACAGTCCATGATCCATTTTCCAGCCCAGAAATGAAATCGCTTCAGCACTTGCGATTTTAGTATCCTGATACTTCGCAGTAATCTGGTCTGAGCATAAGTGATAATTAAGAGTTTTCGTTCTTTTTTAGTTAACTTCATGATGTGCACTTCAAATCAATTTGTAAGTTTATTCATATCTACAGCAAAAATTTCTGACACGATTCAGAAACATTATCGTAATATTGTTCCTTACTCATGGTAAACCATTCATAACTGGAAAAACAACCCAACCCAACATTTAACTCTGACCTACACCCAGCTTGATTTCCTTCCAATCTGATCTTTCTATTCCCTGCTCAATGTGGGCTACTACACACTACAATCCTTGATAGAGTGATTTCATTGGTGACAAGCTAACACTTTTAAAGGTCTCCAATTTGGTGTCAAAATCGTGGGTGGGCGCACTAGTTTGAATTGATTGATGTCAATATTGCGGACATGATCTTGCCTTCCAAAAACCACTTTGTGTCTCGTGCAAAATATTATATTTGTTTAAATAATTAAATAATTAATTTAAAATAATTAACTTAAATAATTAATAATAAATAAATAATTAATAATACATCCATCCCTAAAATCAAGTTTGATAATGTGATTCAACAAAGGGTTCCATATAAAGAAATACTTCAAAGCTGTGTTCCGCACGATAACAAAGGTTGTGAAGAACCTTAGAACAAGGATGCCCGAGATTGTGGTTGGTCTAAAAGCTGATGTTATCAAAAGACTAGTAACCATCACGGGTTATTGCTAAAAAGAGTTAACCGAGCTTAACATTTACGTAACCAGAGCTTAAAACGAATCACCTAAACCAAGTTGGTAGCAAAAATCGTGAGTAGGCACACTGGTTTGAATTGATTGATGTCAATATTCTGTTCTTTGATTGACATTATAGAATTTCTTTAGGTAGTGTCGGACATTGTTATTAAAATTGTACCGTAAACAATAAATCAAATACTTACTTAAATACTATAATTAAGAATATCGAACGAATACATTAACGAAATCAAACAGCATTTGATTAATTTTTTTAGAGACTGACCGATGCTATTTCAGTTGCCACCAATGCGGCTGGTATGCAATGGTACTTATCCGCTATTTTAGCTACCTTCGGAAATAGACATTTTTTCAATACAGAATTTGAGGGGATATAGTTTTTTGTCTATTTATGGTAATTGAATATGCAAAGTATGGTTTTATCTCCATGGCTGCTGAAAAAGTTGTAGTATATTTAGACTTCTCGACGGTTTGATTTTTTTTGTTCTATAACATCCCAAATTGATCATTTTCGGTAGTAGTAGAATCGCGTCCTGACCTAAAAGTAGATCTTTCATAGCCAATCCAGAAAAGGAATATTTGCTTAATCTCATCAACCTCAAGTATTTTTTATGTAAACCCAATCCGAGTTAATGGTATAACACCAATTCACTTCAAATAACCTCAATTCTAGTTAACCCTGTTTTATAAATCGAGTTGACCCATCTCTATAAAGGGCTGTATATTTGAACAAATAATTATACAACACAATTTTGCAACACCTGAAAACTAACCCTATTTTGCTCACACGACTTTGCTTAAACCTTACAAACCAAAATTTCCACATACCGGTGAGATATGTACTATTGGATATTTACCATAATTACTGGTCGAATGGCTAATCATGCCAAGTGAAATTACAGTAACCATGGAAAATATCCATTAATTAAATATTACCCAAGGTGAATAAACTGGGCCTTAGTACTTAAAACGATAACTGGATAATCAAGTCTTATTTTCACTAAGATAAGCAAAAATAAGATTTAGGTTATCGGACGATAACCATGAAAATTGTTAAACCGATATTACACGACTATGTTTTGCTGATGGCAATTTAAGCTTTCGTAATTACTTACTTTGTCGCATTACGTTTTTCCACATACCGATCAAAAGATGTGCCTCAAAATATATTTGACTTTGTGTTCAAAAAAAAATTGAATAATTAAGCCTGATTTTTGCAGAGATAAGCAAAAATAGAACTTATATTAATTGACTTATGAAAATTATCAAACCGATTTTGCAGAAGTATTTTTTGACCGATAATGGTTTAAACTTTGGTCATTTCTCATTTTGTCACATCAATTTTCGATTTTTAAAAACCAAAGTTTTATGTTTTTTTTGTCTTATAAAATTCGTTATTCTAGAACACGGCAGTGCGAACACTTTCATACAGGTATGGCCAGATTTGTACATGTAAAGAAATACAATACTTATACATAAAATGTTTTATTTTAGTTTTCAAAATATAGGTATGAAAACAAATTCGTATAATAAAAAATCTGATCGGTAGTAAAATTGTACCTCAAAATTGTATGCTCAAGGTTCAAAAAGAAATCATTCATTGCTGTTTTGTTAAAGGTGAATTATCCAGCAATATCTTTTTTGTAATTTTTGACCATAATCGTTCTGCAAAATGAAATTCCATTATCACTCCAATACCACAAACCAAAATAAAAATGAAGCACATTTACACATTATGACATACAAATAAGATAACTATGTATACACATTAACGTTGTCTTATGATGATGTACATAGAACATACGTGAGTCGTATGTACATCATAGGACACGATATCACTAACATACACCTAACGTCACATGTATAGTGTATAATGTGCTCCTTATATGAATCTGCCCCACTTTCCCCAACCCGTCAAGAAGATAATTGGATAATAATAATGCGATCGGCAGTAAAATTGTATACTCAAGGTTCAGATAGAAATCAGTCATTACTATTTTGTAAAGTAAAGCTGAATTCTCTAACAATATTTTTTTTTAATTTCTGGCTATAATCATGCTGCAAAACAAGTATGGCATCACTCTAATATCAGAAAACCAAAATAAATAATGGAGCACATTCATATATTAAACACACGTATAAGATAGCTATGTATACATGCTAACGTTGTCCTATGTCCTATATGTATACACGCTACATATACGCACTATAAGTAACGTTGATATGCGCCATGATGTATCTAGTATATGATGAATCTGCCCCACCATTCCCTACCCGTTAAAGCCTATCTTAGCCTTATTCAAGCCTTATTTTTGCAGAGATATGCAAAACTACGATTTAAATTAATGGACGGAAACCAAGAAAATTATAAAACCAATTTTATAGGACTATGTTTGACTGATCATAATTTAAACTTTGGTAATTACAAATTGTCGCAGTACGTTGGTTTAATTAAACCTTTCGGTGTTTTAACTCATGCCCACGATTTTATCTTTGGTATTGTAAACTTCCAACATAGAATTACAACATGATATAATAACCGATATTTTCTTACTTTTGTTTGGCAGTATTTTGCTTTATGGTTTATGCATGAGATGAAAATTTTCATCATCCGAGATAAATCTGTACATACCGAGTAGCATGATAATTATATAGCATCAACATTTTATTTCATTTTTATTTATATATCTGCCACAAACAAATAAGACAGCAAATATGCAACCACTTAAAATGAAACCAAGAAAAATAAATGCTGCATTACGTAAAAATAGTTTATTAACATAAAATCGTTGAAATTTTGTCTAAATTGAAATTTTTTTATCACAATTAGTCTCCTTGATTAATCAATCTCTTATTATGATTATATTCAATAAACAATATTTCTTCAAATGTCATAGATTCAAAATAGTTCATCATGATTTCAGTGATGGAAATATGAAACACGTTTTCAATGAAATTCAAGCTTGGACAGTTCGGTTTATTCTGGTAACCCTATTATGACCATATTAATTGAAACGCCACTGTTCATTTTGAGTCGATAGATATACTCTTTGTAGATCAGCTATTTCAATGTTACGCAATAATTACATCTTGCATTCGAGGAAAGCCAATGTTATTTATTGCACGATATTAAACAACGAACATCTAGACCACAAGTGATGTTTTTGATAGTAAAGACATTCCTTTATACTAAAGCACTATTAATAAATATAAGTGTACATAGACTTCTAAGAAAACTGAACATACTCCTATTAAAGGTCTTCATTCGTTTTCCTTTCTGTCAAGAAATTCCATCCTCAGACAGTATCAACAACTACTCCAATAGCACAAACATCAAGGATTTTATGATATCCCTCCCGACATTCTAAATGATAATATTTATCAACTATATGGTAATAATGCCACAATCATGAAAGTTTCATATTAACAAGAAAACAGAATTAATGATATGTCAAGTTTTTTTAAACGGATTTCATGATTTCTTAGAACACAACTCCTGAAAGATATTTAAAGTATATAAAATATTCAAGTTCGAAATCTAAAAATAATATGTAGATAAGTTGTTATGTTTTCATTTTCTTCGAATTATGTCTGTAGTGTGTTATACAAACATCTGATCGACTTCTGCCTTTCATCACAATTAAGTACAACGCTATTTTAGTTTTAATACATTTCCTTAATTCCAGACATTAGCTTAAAATATTTGAAATATTAAAATAAAATTGAACCTTGGCAAAAATACTCAATAGTGAAGAAATTCCAAAATTTCACCTGATATTGTTAGTGTAATAATAATCAATTATACCCATTTTAGATAAGAGTATTATAGAGACTGAAATCTTGAACTATTATTATTGGACTACAATTTATAGAGAATCAAGTTCAGTTAAATTCCATGTAGATCTCGCCATTTATATGCAAAGAGCGGAATCAATACTAGAAGCGCAATGTGAAATATCTCTTCATAACGTCGTCTCTTGTCTTCTCTTTTATTCGTTCGCAACCGGAGGCTTCGTTTTTTTGTCCAATGCCGCACCCTTAACAGACGCGTATCGGCCCTTCGACAATGGTGCTCGTAGCGTGATTTTAATGAAGTGGAAACGCTTTGATAGTGACTTGCGTCTTTTTGCGTTTATTTATGCAACGCGGCTAGGAAAATTTGCGACCGAAGCTAGAGAGAAGAAGTGGCGCTCTTCGGACGTTAATCTCGGCTAAAGTGGCGCACTTCGCATCCAGACTTTCGAACTGTAATAATTTAATGCGTCTTGGAGCCAAGATGCACGACTGTCTCCAGGAAATGCAATATAACGACAAACCTCTTCTGCGTCTCTTCTAAAAACGGACAACAGAATTTAATAATAAATCCAAGAAAGAAACAAATAAACGTTTTGAAGGTTTTCTTAGGACAACCAACATTTTACCTTTAAACACTAAAAGTTCTACTTGTATAATTTTTTTCAATTCTGTTAAATTCAATTTTATTTTAAAATCCACTCAACACGTATCTGTTAACTTATTACGTCATCTTTACAAATACCATCACGTCTTTCTAAACGGCCTTTCATTCTTTAAACCCACACATTATAGTAAGACGAGATCACATACATTTAATTATCCCCTCTACTTTTCAACTCGTTAATTTATCTCCTTATTTAATGATATTTTATAGTCCCTCTGTATTAAAAGGTTTAATTGAGGTCCTAAAATCTCTTTAAAAACGAGGTTCGGGGCGCCAACGTTGAGCGTGTTCCCTTGCAGCTGTCATCGCGTGGGTCAATTAGGAGAGAAAAAGTGAAACTGTCCCATATGGCGGCCACTCAATTTGTATGGGTTAATTGGTAGCTCGCCCTCGGTTGCTGGCGCTATGCGGAGTTTTTAGTCGAACTCGGTCAGCAACACACAACCTACGACTCTTCATAAAATTACGTAGGTGTAACGTTTAAAATGATTGTGAAAAAGAATTTCTGTATAGGCATTCTTCGAATACTCAGAGTGACTCACTGGTTTGCAATGAGACGCTTCGCAACATAGCGATATTAACAGCGGGACATTTTTGCGAAGCTGATAATAGGTCAGCGTAGATTCAAGGACTCTTAAACAACGCAATGTTGGAAGGAATTAATTGGATTTATTTAATTTGATAAAAAACTGCTATCTGTTTGATAGTTTAAGAATGATGTCACGTTTATTACTGCAAATAAATGTATGACTCAGGATAGAAGTATCGTTGATGTTTTGTTGTGAAGCAAAATAGGTGATTTTCAAATTTCTGACAGAATATAAATTAACTTATTCTAGGAAATACTACATTTAAATAACAAATGGGAATTGATTTGGACGCGATGTCACAGATATATATTTAAAGATGAAACATTAAGATAATGTGATTGAAAGTTGTAAACCCATAACGATTAGTGATCGACGAAAGATGGACTTTTAAGGGTTTAGAGAGACATTTTAATGGAATAAAATTCCAAAACATGTACTTTGCGGGAACGTTGCCGCCCTGTGGCGTGTTTTCGCATGCATCACGAGTTGGAAAAAAGCTCGCCCAACGGCTGGCTATTAAGCGATCGTAAAGAGCTGGTATTAACCCCGATAGAGGGAGCAGCTCGCATGATTAAGCGATTCAATAAGCTCGCCGACTATATCAAGTGCTCGTATCTGGCCGCGTCGCAAGCATTAACGTCTGAGTCATGGTATTTTTTTGTCATGGAGCGAGATTAAGTCTTCCTTGATGGGTTTCGTCGTGAATCGGTTTCAGGATATCCAGAAATGTTCAAGTAGTTGGTCTCTTAAAAACTTAATTGCATTTTATCGAATAGTATACTAACATATTTATTTCATCTATAAACGGCTTGAAAACGTTCAAATGGAACTCCTTTTATATCGTGGTCGGGCCAAATTGATCGCAGCCTTTGTACAGAAGGGGTTGGAAGGGGGAAAGATAGAGGGAAGTAGGAGGCAGGCATCGTCGGAGGTCGAGCTTTTCTCCCATACCAATTACAATTAGAGTTCGCTCGAGCGCCTGGTTATAATTGAGTGTGCGGGCAATTTTCGCGTGCAACCTCGCCTTGACGACGACGTCGAGAAAAACTAATTAACGCCAGTCCTTTTGTCACCTCTAAAAGACAGGATGAGTAGCGTATATTTTCGATCTCGATGTACTTTTATTGTTGATTTTCCTCACCTGATTAAAGATATTCATTATATTACAATCGTACAAATCATTACACTACAACTTGTCGACAAAGTTCGTTAAACAGTTCCAGCATTTAGATTTAAATGAACATGCGATTAATACGCGATTTAAGACAAATATTTATTTTTCGTTAAGAGCAATAACAAACGTTAGTAATTTAACGTGTGATTCTGTTAAAATCCTAAGGTGAACACTGTATATCATGAGTTAATATTTTATTATGTAGGCATTGAACTCTATATTATTAAGATAAGAAACTACTGTAGGGAAATACTAACTTTTACGGCATTCTTGGAATGGAATTGTGGTATACGAGATGTACACTTAATATACGAGATATCTGTGAAGTGCATCGTTTAGAGTAAGGTATGATACCCTGCTTTAAATAGGGTATGATTACACCCTGTCAAACGCTTTGATCACTTCCAGGAATAGAACTTTATTGTATTCATAACGGTTGTTTCACCTAAAGTCGAGCTCGATAAGGCGAAAAGCTATAATATTGTATCGTATTACGGACGAAATTTAAATACACTATAGGATATGATTTATTCTTTCGAAAATAAAAATTTTTCAAACGATTTATCCTTAGGCGCAAACAGGATGATTGGTTGATAACTTTCAATTTGGTTGCCCTTGAATTACGGATTTGTCTGATAGAGGGTTCATAGATAAGTTTGGCTAGTTTTGTTTTAATATGGTAACAAAGGAGCGTTTACTCACTTTAGAGATCGATATCTTCGTAACTAATCGACAAAGAAAATGTGGTGTAGATCATAGGTTACATCATATGTTACATACATTAAGAACATATCGGGTTATCACCAATTCAAATTTCAAATCATTTCGTCGGCACTCTCAAAATTGGATACTTAACTCACGATAAAAGAAAAATAATCACAATAAATATTGAAATTTAATAATATATAATATTTTTATATTTTAAATTTTGATAAATTTATTGTAAAGAAAAAACTTGTTTTCAATTTCTAGAGTTACGTTCTCTTTTAAATCCCAAAATTTCTCTTTGCCGTCGTTCAAATGTGAAAGATGGTAGCTTTCAAACGTTCTGGACAAAGTGTATGAAGTTCATTGTCCAAATTTATATCATTTTCAAACAGTACAGCTACTTCAGTTGTATTAGACATAAACAGCCGAAACAACATCATTAGTAAGATGAAAGTACTCGAGGCTTAAGGTTTTTTGCCATAAGCTTAGAGAATTTATGTAGTTCAACATCGATTTAACTAGATTATTGGTGGCTTTTCATTGTGTAACTGATGATTTGTAATGCTTTTGAGGAGCTCTTAAAAGTAGCTGAATATTGAACATATTTGCGGCAATGTTTATGTCAACGGATTAGGCGATTGCTAAATTCAGGGTTAACAATATACGGTTTTGTCTGCTTGAAGTCCTCAAAGATTAGTTTTGCTTTAACGTAATAATAAGAGGAGCTCATAGACTTTGTTAATCAAACTACACCGTACAGTTCCTGTTACATTTGGCGAGGTTGCTTATGCCGGGAAGCAGAGAATGATTACCTTTACGATAACTTTTATATGATTTTTAGTGTTTCTTGACTTTTGATGACTCCTCAAAGGAGTTATTTCAACAGTTAAACAAAAATTCGAAGTACACACCCTTTAAACCCAATCGTTGACGGGATATATGCGATTATCCTTCGTTTCTGATGTAGAAAATATAATACTGGCTGACTGGGAATGGGTATAATGAATTATTACTAATTCTGTTTATCAATGAATTCTTTTGCTTTCCACTCCCATCTAAATAAATATAGTTCGTTCAAATCTCTCTTATAAAACGTATATATTACTGAAAGGTAAAGTTGCCTTCAGAGTGAGTACTTCATGATGACATCAGGCATATTGAGCAGAAATATAGGAGTAACTATGGCTCCTCAGGGGTGCTGCTTGATTTTTCATTCTCTCCATGCCCCTGCTCTGTGTCGGTTCTTAAGTGAATCAGCTTGTATAGGTAGTTAGTGTCTCATTGAAATTAATTTAAATATGAATTCTAGTACAAAAAGGGCCGAAGAAAAACAATGGCAGACAAGCTATGTCTTGGCTCTTTTTGATGATGCGCTTTTGTTAGGTCTTGTCGTTTTTGTTGCAAAATTTAAACTGTTTATGTATTTTTTTTTCTTTTATATTTTTTTGCATGCTTCTGTTTACTTTTTTGTGCATCAATAAACATACACATAAATAACATTGCATCAACCCAATCTAACCCTGCCCAATTTTGTAATCGCCTAATCTGTAGAACTACTAGAAATTTAGCGCACAGCATCTAATAGTTCGAAAATCATTCTGTTACTAAACATTGCTGGACCTATTCAAACTATAATTATAGTCAACAACACAAGCATGGAATTTGGAGTTTACTATTCTCTCAATTAAATAATTGTATTTTGTGATTGTTAGGTATTTCTACTGTGAATTGTAATCTATGCTTGTATTTATTAAAAACATTTAGTAATTCGGAATGTTGTCCTTTAGGTAAAATTATCAATGTCATCTATATACTTTGCTATCAACAACGGTTTTATCAGTAAATATAAATATATTAAACATCAGTAAAACCCTTGATGATAGCAAGGTATATAGATGACTTATTGATAATTGTATTTTCTATGACGATCTTGATGACCGGCTAACGGATGACTGCATCGACTTTAAGAGATATCCATTTATATAACGTTTTGAGATCCGAGTATTTAGAACGGGTTAATCATTCATGGTCCCTTTTCAAGCATCGACCTCCAAGCATTTATTAATTATAATATATAGATTAACATTTTTGTCAAATATGCTTTAATAATGTAGTGAATAGTTAGTTTTAGTTGTATAATTTCGAAAATATTATTAACTGTAAGTAAAAATATGACGTAAACGAATACACCAAGATGTGAAACTAATTTATTTGATATCTTATTTACGTTTATGGCCGATCTCTATGAGTAAGAAACTCATCGTTCAATTAGTTATTGCTCTGAGTCACCACGACCATTCTAAAATACGCGATTACTAAACGGTTCTGTGGTAACTCGAGGTTAACGCTGATGGGTCAAGAGTTCAATCGTTTAATTTATCACACTCACTCGTAATTGACAGATCATTAACCCAACTCGAGAATCTTAAACCTCCCTCATTTCTCATCGGCACGTACCTGGAACAGAAAAAAAAGTTTAATCAAACAGTCATTTTTTCCAGAAGCATTGTGTTTAATGTATTCATATATCTCTGGAATACACGCGAATAAATTTCCATTTATATCGCAACAGAGTGGATTCGAACATAATGATGTATCGAAACTCGTTCCGAATTCGCAATTTAAACCGCAAACGAGGTAATACGTATCGAGATAGAGAGAGACTGGTGTACGATTTTGATCCTTTTTGAACGATATCGGGCAAATAACGCCTAATAGCCTTCTCGATTATCAAAGCAAATACGGCCACACAGTCGCGTAAACTACTTAATATCCGTCGTTAATTGGGTACGATTGCCGCTCAAACGGTACGAAATAGACACTTCGAGTTAACTGTGTTCATGTTCAAGAAAAAAAAAACTCAATTACTCCGGATTAATTAACTTGTGAAGGCGCCGATTGTGACGATCACTTCCAGCTCAATAATCATACATTCATTTACTCAGAGACACACAGTTCTTTGAAAACGAAATTGAGTACCAATACATTTTTTTTTTTATTTCAAGTTACACTTTTATTTCTTTCTCGCCGCGTTTTAACGAAACTTCATTTCAGCCGAGATGAAAAGAAATTCTGGCGAGATGGCCATACCAATTTAATAAGTAAGTGGCTAGACTGAAAAGCTGAAACTGAAAAGTGCCCGCTTCTGTAGCTATTAGTCCCTCTCGCACTTTACAATGATTCTTTTTACCCAACAGATTCAATTTATACTGTAATTGAAAATGTGGCAGAAATAACTTCTTGCTCAATTTGTAGATTATCGCGAATCGTTGCCGCCGTTATATTTGTGAAATAAAACAAAAACGAATTTAGCATGAATCAAAAAATCTCACCATCTTTATTATCTTATTGTGAAATGCAGATGTTTATCGTAACTGCTTCAATCAGCGTTTGGAAGGAATCCAAATTTTAATCGTGTCATAAAAAACATCCAATTAGACTCTAATGAAGAGTTCCATTGCCACGGTCTCGAATAAACGTGAGAAACAAGACGAACTCACGCAACTAGTTTAATGAATGGACCGTAGCACACTTTCCTGCTATGAAATCCGGGTTACGTAATAGTATTCCGGAAATAAAACTTGTCGGCTGGGCATAATTACCAAGAAATTCAATTAAAGCAAGATACACGAAATTATTTTAATTATAATTACATCTTGTTGTATAACTGATTAATTACTTTTGATTAAACATTTTAATTAAATAATTGATTGTGTATAAAGTTGAAGGTAATCTACCATGGAATGATTAAAGATAAAGAACCTTGCAAAATGAGCATACCAAGAATTTTCTATTAATACAAATAAGAATCAACAAAGACGGTTACGATTGTTATTCGGTTCTTTTCCAAGACAACTGTACATAACGTAGCAAATCGTGCACCTGTGACCCGATTCCCGGCATCAACAATGAGGTAATTAAACCGGTTTACGTAATCCGTCAGTGCGGATAAATAGTTCTGCTTTTCTCCTTTGACCCAACAAGCGAAACTCCGTTGAGCAGCACACTCTCTCAACGAATTTGTACAAAGAGTGCTCTTCTAAATTGGAATTGAACGGGGAAAAGTTGAAGCAGAAAGGGGCACTTTTCAGACGGCGCGATAATATGATTTAGCGAAACGAGTCCTGCATCGGTAATTCTACCACATTGAATCAAATTAATTCAATCAGTATCTTTACGTACTCAATCGACAGATTTAGTTTGTACATTTCTTTTAAATTTAAATGCAACAAGAAAAATTGAAACTTTCGAATCTTTTTGTATAGTAAGTATTCGTAGTAACATTTGCAGAAGTCCGCGCTGGTTGGAGTGGCACAAACGGGAGAGCTATAAAAGAGGTACCGATATGTTCCCGAAGTGCAGCCCGCCACAGCCGCAAATATTGATAATGCGGATATACTTACCGGGTCGGCCTTCCGGACGAGGCTTTGTGCAACCCATTTCTACGCCCGGATTCAGTTATCCGAAGGAGAAATCTCTAAGGAGTCGGAATGGAATGGAATCGCGAACGCGGAGTGTCGTTGTTTAAGGGGATGGAGGAATGGTTTCTTGTGTAGGAGATCAACCCACAGAATATTCCCCTCTTTGGTTACCCAAGATAATAGGCTTTTTGAATTACTCAATAAAACATCGATATGTTACTCGCAATATCTGTAATCTAACATTGTTCAATTTCTTTTTCCGGAACGCGTTGTAGTCAAGTTTAAACCGGATCCACACTACGCGGTGCTTGGCGAGTAATTGCAAAATACTCGGCAAGTAATGGCTAGTAGGTATATAACTTCCATTATAATAGCTAATATATGTCGAGGAGCTAGTTGGGGTTACATATTGAATACACACGATACATTGGGAGCAAGTGTGAAATACTAACAACTCGTTGAGGATACTTTTTGATGTCGACAACGTTTTTTGAGTAAAAGTTTCGGCTATTGAGTAAGCCTATATATATATCCTCAAGACGTTGTGTCTTAAGGATATATATATAGGCTTACTCTTAAACCACCTAAGCCAAAGTCTTAATACCGGTTTTCGGTATTTTCTCATGAATTGATCATAAATATGTATGAAGATCACTACTAAGAAAGCTACTAGGGGCAGATATATATCATAATCATATGTTAGCAGATGCTGTATATATGTGAAATATGGAGCGTTGCACTCACAGAAAGGCAAAATATCAGATCTTGATAAGGACAATTGATAAGGGACAATTAAAAGGACATTGATAATTTGATAAGGGCCTATAGAACTGTATCAACAAAGCGCTTAGTAGTGTTTTGCAATTTGATGCCAATAGATCTAATGATAAAAAGGTAATGGGAATGAACGGGAAAGGATGTAGAGAGAGAGAGAGATCATGAGGGAATGGGAAAACAGTTGGCACCCAGAATAGGTTATACCCGAAATAAAACTCTGGCTAACACGCAAATGGGGACAATTGAATTATTACTGGAGCCAAGTGTTAAGTGTCTGTACTGTGAGGAAATGGATGATGTGTAACAGACAGTGTTAAAATGTGATAAGTGGAAAGAGAACAGAATGGATATGATTAAGAGGTTGAGATAACTGGAACATTATTAAGGCACAATAAGTGAGGGAGGTGAGCATGCCAGAAGAGGAAAGGGAGGAGGTTGGTAACAGAAGAGGAGAGGTCTCGGAGAGAAGAAAGCAGTGGAGAGGGGGGCCAATCCAGTTCGCCCACCGGCTGCTTATAATATTGCTGTATAGACAATTGGAAAGTTGTGGTTTCTATTTGTCTTCGTTAATACCGATCGCTGAGAGATACATACAGTCAACCAAAGTGGTGGCGAGTAATATTGGGGGGAGAAGAGAAGGTGAACTTGAAGGAATGCTTATTTGTTTCGACAATACGGCCTCTCGGTGGATGAACACGTAGAGAACGTATGAACACGAGTACCAGCTCTCCTCACTGAATGGCATGCTTCTATCAACAGTAGAGAAAGTAGAAGGTCATATAGGAAGAGAAAAGCCACAATAATGGATTGAAGTGCAAAAAGTGGGTCGGAGATTCAAAGATGAACGCCAACCCACCACTATCCGGCCAATCAAGAACTTAAGGCCGGATGTCTGTTCGCAGATTTTCCCCGACCTCACAAAAAAAGCGTTACTTTGTGTTGCCTATAGACCTGTCTTCACGGAAGACAGGTCACATTCCAAATGATGGAAAGATCGAACTTCCCTGGAGGAAGACATAGCTGAAGATTGGAAAAACCGATGAATAGGCCAGATGCACTAAACGAATAATACCTGAATACTTGAAAACATGGTAATCACAATGAAGAGGGAATCAAACTACCTTATCAAGTAACTGTGAATAAACACGGCTCCTCCAGAAACTATATCTTTAAACACAACATAGACGATGTGTACTCCATCTTCTTTGAGTATACAAGATTGTAAGACGAAATACATGAAGGTTAAGGTGGAATATTATGAAGGATGGAATACAGTAAAGATGTTTGTAAGGGAAATCGTAGCCACGAAGGAGGCAGAGGAGAGGGCGTGAGAAAACAGTATGTAAATATGGTGAAAAAGTGATGGCATAGTGGAAAGCAAAATGGAGGGAAAGGGCTCACTCGAAAAAAGAGGTTGTGTTAGATATTATTATCAATTATAGAGGGCAGGTAAGCGGCAAGGATAGGAACGTCCAGAAACAGAACAGAAGGACGCCGCTAAGATAAGGAAGATACAATGGAAGATATGGAAATATTATCAAGGATATACATCCAAAACATCTGGTGAAGGAAGGGAGTAAGGGAAAGAAGATGCTGGTAAGCAGATTATGATATGGAAATGAGTACAGAGCGAACAGGTACTGGGTTGTGTTGGGTTAGGTTAGGTTGGGTTAGACTATGATTCCAAGAGATTGCAGCGACTTTTATTATTTTTTTATTAGTGTATTAATAATACCAATATCGGAAAATAAACATTTTTAGAACAACACCAGTATTAAATAACGCTCATATTTTTTCCGAGAACACGGTATTTGGAATCCCGGAATATCGGTTTCAAAGCTCTATTTGTGAATATTTCCCACTACTCGATGATCGAAGCAATTCTCAGAACGAGCTGCAATCATTTAAGCTTACAGTATTTAAGCGTACTGTAATTATTTAAACTTAAACGTAAAAATGTCCGAAAGCAATAACCGATTGCTCGTAACATACACACTGATATAACGTATAAAATTCGCTCAATTAGCTCATTAACTAGTTTTTTTTAAATATGAGGTATTCGAAAATCCATTGAAAATGACTTATTATATTCTTGATACAATTGTTGAGGCTGCTGGTAAGAAAAGTTTGTATTTCGGGATTTTTATCATGGTTTTACATATAATTTTATTAGCTTATTCTTCAGATTTTGTGATTTTTTCCAATATGAACATGATAACTGTTTTAGGCCCAGTTTATTCACTTTTCCTCTGGTGAATAAACTGGGCTTTCTGAAATAGTTTAGGTTATACTTTTAGTTCCAAAAAAATTTATAACAATCTAGAGCCACACAAGAATTAAAACTGGAACAAACACTAGATATAGAATTAGAAAGATTTAGGTTTAGCCGTGCGTCTCAAGACTCAGCGTTAACAATTTTAAAAAATAAGACGCCGCAGAAAAAAACTCCAATTATATAGGGAGCCGCAATCCGGAAAAGATTAGAATCCTCTTATGCAATATGAGATACATATTTCGACGATAATTGTGAAATCCTGAAATACTCGTGAAAAAAAGTTTCCTTCAATGACCGAATTCGGGTAGTACCTGTAACAAATGTCGATCTAATAAAGAGCAGGAAGTGTCTGTTATGACCAAAAACCCTATTTGAAACAAATAGTCGTTTTAAAAAATTTTTGAGTAAATAATATTATACAACTTTGCCGACTTAAGAGACTCTCGACTAAACCCAATTAAAGTTAAAACTACTCTCGAATAAACTTGAGGAATAACCCGAGTTGAGTTTCATCTACGACCGCTAACATTTTACAGGAAGCGGTAAAATGATTGGTAGCTTTGGAAATGTCAATAATAACCAAACCACACAAAGAAAAGACAAACTTGTTTTAATTTTAGAAATTACATGTTATGCCATTTTGGAAACAATTTATATTTTAAAAATAACATTAATTAAATAACGGTCATTACTGTAAATTCAATTTTATAGGCTTTCATGAAAGCGCGCTATTGTTCTATGAACCATCTATTGGAATTGTTGAACTATAGCGACATCTTGTTTTCCAGCTTTCGTCACAATTATGACTTTAAGGTATCCCCACGAAAAGAAGTCTTGTGAACGAACAACAAACTGAATGCCGAAGATACACTATTATACATTCGTCATGCCCTATAAACTCCTTGATTATACATGTGAGATGCATTCCAGTTCAAGCTTTTATGATAACTGAAAACTGCAGTTACTTTTCTCCAACCCAACCGCGCAACGTTTTCTTTTCAAATCGTACCTATTATTTTGCCTCACCCTATATTTAAACCTGAAAAGTATTTTGTATATTATATTGTTGTATTTCACTTTATGATAAAACAGGTTTTATATTCTTTTATAACACTAATTCGCATACAAATCATGTATTTGTTAATTAGCACTGCCAAAATTTCATTATTTAACCAAAAACATTAATATTCAATTTGTTCATTGTTCCCGAGGCTAACGCAGTAACTCTGGCACAGAATCCACGTCCGTATCAGACGCTAATAATAACCAAATTGGCATTCGAATTCTCGTCGAATACGTGATAGGAATTGCGGTACAACACGACATAACAATATTTAATATCGGCCAAGGGTGATATTTTAAAAGTGTCGCGACCAGTAACGACGGCTCGTCGGCCGGTTTAAACATTCCAAATATCGCGCTAAATTATTAATGACGCCGCTTTATAATTTATATATCGGGGCGTAATTGGATATTGTTAAAATCCGGACCGGGCAACGCGAGGAATACCGCCGGCTCTGCCGCCTCTCTCCCTCAAATATTTACCCGGGATTCAATTAAACAGTTCGTTCCGTGACCCGTTCGCCCTCGACATGCGCCCCGCAGAGTTTGTTAATATTTAGTTTCACCCGACATTTACAACCTGTAAATCATTTATTTTAATTATTATTATTCTTAAACTATATTATTTGTAATGTATTCAAATAGCTTGTCTTGAACTCAAACTTAGTTGGTACAGAATTTCTTCAAATATAACAACAAATTATACACAATAAATGAACGGTTGCCAAGTAGCACCATTTAATGATTTGTTAGATAATGTTTTTTAGCATTAGACTGTTACATTAAAATCACAAATTTGTTTTTTAAGTACTAGATGCAATTGCACCACAAGCCAGATATCAGCAAAATGATACAACAATGTTTCGGTTTATAATTTTTTAAAGAATTTAAAGACAAGTTTAACCATGGCTAGAAAAAGAAGAAGTTGCATAATTTACGCAACTCCTTTCTTTAGAGTACTTTCTAAAGGAAAATAGAAAATGCATTTCTAATTTTGTTAGGAATATCTCTTGAATAACTTAGCATAAGATTTGTAATTAAGACAAAAAGTAGATTCTACTTACAAAGTGCAAATCATTCATGGACTACTTACGACAATTGTTCATGGACAAAATTAAGCATTTGCAATTTTATCTATTCTTATCGTGTTTTTCATTCAAGTGAAATAGGAAATCAATCATTTCAACTACTATTACAGGTATATGAATTTAAAACATTTTTAAAAAGGAAACTTAGTTCGTTTCCTTAACTTAGTTACAAGCAATCTAGGCCTTTCAAAATACATTTGAATTTCTTGCACTTATATTGCATGACAGAATACAACAATGCAATGCAACAAAAAGAAAAGGATTTTGTTTTCTCAACAAGTTACCCTATATTACCTCATGATGTTAAGAGAATTTAATCAATATTGGTATTTTGAATTATTATTTAAGTAATTAACCAACATTTATTGTCTAATCAAAATGCGCTTTGAAGTATGTCGTTATTTACAATGAGAACAAATATGGTTTAATTCCAAGAGCCCATCTAACTACATTTATGATAGTTTTACTGTAATCAAAAAGTATTTCATCACAAAGAACCAATACATTAATATTAGGAAAGGTTTGATTATTTAGTGATTTATAATTTCTGTCCTCTTTTTTCATATCTTACAGTACTTCTTTACGATTTGATAATATTTCCTTTTCATATGCATACTTTATTTGCCAGTAGTAAGCATATCCTTTATTACTCAACATTACCTTCTCATTCTATCTATAAAGGCATAGATTTGCTTGCTTGGTAGAATGATCATTAGAGCTGTGATTATATGCAAAATGCATATTTGGTAATATTAATATGCGAAGAAAGAATTTTGTTTATCTTCATTAATTACGTAAAAATAAATCATTTGAGCCTATGTTTAATTTGCATATATTTTGCATATAATGCCGTTCCCATGCCATATTAATTATTACATTGCATATTTGAGCATATTTACGTGTTCTAATATATTTTGTCAAACGAAATATTTAATTCTGAATGCTATTCTTTATTTCGGTAATATTTGATTCTAACTGAACAAATGTGCAACCCTTCAGAAGCTGGTTCGAAGTATCACTTGTGTTAGTTGAGTACTCTGAATAATATTTAGGACGACTGATATCTTTGAAGTCAGCCGAAATACTTCTTCCATAAGGTTTAAAAAGAATAAATTTGAATAAATTTGTTAATGGTAACATTCAGAGAATGCAACCAAGTCTATACTACTTTAAGTTCTTTTTAGCGCGAAGTTACCTTTGAGTCCTCCCATATGCTAATTAATTAACTATTTTAAGTAGTTTTTTTGTGATTTACGGGTGGAATAAGTTTAGTTGGGTTGGGTTCCAATAAAAGTCCTTCTTAATGATTTTCAATTCTTGGAAGGCCGATGTCTGACTGAGCCCTGCCTACATCCAGGTATTTAGTCGCGCGAAATTTTTCCCCTTCTTAATTTTTTATTTAGATATGATCGTCCAAATATTGCCTATAACATCCTCAGAGGAGTCAGGTAATTCAGTTACAGTCGTCATGGTTTGGCAATATTAATGCCGTTGAGATTAATCTCCGATGCATACCCTCTTTTATTAAGTTAATTTTATTATAATTTTATTAACTGTCTTAATGATCCTTTTTTATATGGGGTTTAATTTACCTGACCTTAAATGGTCAGTTCTTGACGACTTTCGTTGTCTTATGTCAGGACTTGATATCGCTCGTTCTGGTGCCTTTCTCGATGCCATAACCTTTTGCTGTTTTAATCAACTTAATTTTCATAAAAACGCTGCTAATACGCTAAATCTTATTCTTGCTAATTCTAATGCTGTTATTACTAGAGCTGTAATAATAAGTACTAAGAAAGAATTTTGTTTATCTTTACAAATTACATAAAAATAAATCATTTGTGCTTTTAGTTCTAAATCTAGTATTAGTATAGAGTAATAGTTCTAGTGTTAGTTCAATTTTACTTTAATCAACACTTCTTCATTTGGAGTCGGACTTAATAATTTTTCAAAAATCAAAGTGGCGGACACAACATACAGAACTAAAATTGCAAGAAACAAGATAATTTACGAAAAGCTCAAAATATATCAAGGGTGTTTAACGAAAGCTTAAATATATCAGGGGGTTTTACGATCATTTATCGCTTGCCTCTGGCACAGACTGAGTTGACTTCAGATTCTAATTGAATAAAAGTAAAAAAAAACATTGTCAAAACTTACAGTTTGTAGACATAAGAAGTTATGCTTTATTCGGGCATGCCGAAATTTTATTACACATACGATTCAGAGGGACACAGGAACAAGAAATACGGACTTGAGGGATACTACAATGTCCTTATGTAAAATAAAATGGATGAGTAAATGATGACATTCTGAGTTTTTTGACAACTCCCGCAGAATTTTGCATTAGGTTTTATGTGGTAATGGACTAAGCGTTTATGGTTAATTGCCAATAAAATTCACGCAAAAAAAGCTCTGTTTTAGTTTTCGAGTTGTAGTAGTATGTTGAGTTGTAGTTTTATGAAAATTTTTGCTGTATTCCTGCAATTTCTAATAAATTTCTAATATCTGTAACTGACATCTCACATCATTATGAACAACTTTAGTGCATTAATGATAAAGTTTTACTACAAAAATTATCAATTATGATATTTCCGAGAGAGAGACTTACAATAACCAAACTTCTAACGAGGGATGGATTATGCATCCTTAAACCATAGCAAATAATTTTAATTTTTCAGTTTCTATTAATTTTTGTAGTAAGACTCTTAAATGATGACAGTTTGGAGATTTTTGACAATTTCCCCAAAGTCTTCATATTCTGGTTAAGTCTGGTTATGGATAGCGTTTATGGTTTATTACAAACAATGTTTATGCGAAAAGTATCTCACTGTCTTTTTTAATTTTTGAAGTTGATTTTTATTGTGTTAACCCGAAATTATAATATTTTGAAGATTTTACTGTGTTCCTACCATCTACTTACGTCTAGGATGTAACTGATTATTCTGACTGGTAACTAGTTTCTTGTTGATTATAAACGATATTCATTTAATAGGTTCTTCTCTAACAAATTCCATTAATTTTAAATAAATAGTTTTCAAAAAGTTAATAAAACCTGTGAAAAGTTAGTGCATAGGTTTTAACATCATTGGATCTTGACTTCTAGCCATTATCTAGCTAGAATCGGGATTCATCGCGATGTGCGTCGTTATTTATAATTTCTGAATAGCTCATTTAGTTATGAAACTGTTTGTCTTTTATAATGTATATTTAGTTACATAAGTAATTAAGCCGGAAAAAAGGCTTGCAATATACGCAATCCCTATTTACGTCATCTCACCTACAAAATCTTAACATAGCTAGCACTCAACTAAGGAACTAAATACTACCCAAATTTTTAAAAAAGGATTTTTGCCTTCAATGTCGAAAGTCGATTATATTTTGGATTAACAATGACGTCAATAAGGCCTGCAGATATTTAAAAATTTCCTAATTTAAAAAAGGCCTTCGTTAAAAAGTGTCATTAAATGCACGGCTAAACCCAAGTCAACCCAACTTGTATTTTTAAACCAAAGCCGCCTTAAAATATTCAGCGCCCCAAGGCTGGGTTGGGTTGACTATTCATACAAAATTCAAAGGCAAAAAAAGGTTCGCACCTCAGAGGGTACAGTGGGTACATGTATGATGCATTTCATTGCAAAGACAGGCGCCTTCCCCCAGAAGTTTGCGCCCTAAAGTTCCTGAAAATAGTGAACTATATGACGTAAAGTTAGCACTAATATAAATATGAATACCCAGCTATACATATAAAGATCAAGAATAAACATAAAAAGCCTTAATGATCTTGTGAACTTAACAAAACGATTATTACACACATAAAGACATGCATTTCGCTTTAAACTTCTTTGAATAAAACCCGCCCCTGTCATTGAACGAGGAACTCATCATTTGGTTCGCATGATAAACTCTTAACAATTGGGGTCCTTAGGGGCATATTTCTCAGTCACACCCTCCTTCTTCCTTCTCCCCCATTTCATGCCTAATTCTAACTCACTTTATGTATTACTTTAATAAATTAAGAAAAAAACACTTTCCTTTATTTATTTTATATTATTTATGGTATTTCATAATCAAATAAAAACTTTGTTGCAAAGTAAAAGAGGATTATAATGAGGGATGATATTTTAGATTTCATGTTATTCGTTGTTTGTTGTTAATGGGCATTAAATCACAGTCTTATTTCGCATAATTAGTAACATATAATGATTTGTAGAATAAGTTGCAAGTCTACAGTGGCCAAACAATCCTCTATCTTAAGATTAATGTCCCTGTAGTTGCTATTTGTTTCACTGAAATGGATATACATTATTTCCATTGAAGCAAAGATGTTTACTCAGTATATTTATATTTACCTTATAATTCTTTGATTTATGTATAATGCATTATCAAACAAGTAAAAGCTATTGAACGTAAAGTAACGTTTGTTTTAAGCCTTGAAGCATGAACTAAAATGGATAGAACTGTTTATATATTTGTTTATCAGTTTGTAGACAATAGTCAAGTCAATAGAAATGGGATGCCCGAGTATTTATCAAATGATTTTACAGAGCACTCTGTATTTAATTATGCACAATTATTACACACATTTGAGCTCAATGAAAAAATAAGGAGCCTCTTACCAAATTGTTCTCTTTATAAAACCATGTGATAGCAAGTTCTTTCATCATCGGTCTCAAATCTCCATCATCTTGTGAATTTAACGATTGTATGATAGCCACCAGAATATGAAAGGAGAAGATATTTAATATACATATTGGGTAAAGAGTTAAAAATGTAACTCAATGATATATTCGGAGAACATGAAATCGTGAAGTAAGTTGCATCCAAGCTAACACTTAGTATGATAAAGAAGGCAATTAAGAAGAGGTCAATTATTCAAATAAGTTACATAATATCTTAACAACAGGATGAATTGTAAAATTGTATTATTCATAGTCCGATACTTAAATGTTGCAATACTGTATTTACATAGGTCCCATAGGTAGTTTCCATGTTCCCTCTGTGTATAAATGACCAAACCATCACAAACCACCTCCTTATGTTGACTACCCTTGACGTAATGCGAAAGGGGCGTTGAATGATTATACTTTTTTGGGTTTAAAAGTTGCGTAATTATAACGTTATAGAATCTTGTTGAGATGAAGAAGAATTTTGTTGTGATTATGGTAACATCCCAATGCGCATTCCTATGCAAGTGATCAATCTATAAAGAGAGAAAAGTCGATGCTTTCTCCATGTGCAATAAATTCTATTGAAATACAAGTAGTATTAATAACTAATATTAGTAGTTTAAGTCAATTCAAAAGGATCGCGTGGCAACTACTCTTTGGCGTTAATCTCGTATGCAGTATTAATAATAGGATAAAAGTAACATGTAATAATTTTGAAATCTAATCTAATCCGTGTTTATTTGCGTGTATCTCACACCGTTTCCGCATTATTTGCATGTTACGATATTAGATACAATACAAAATGACAAAAAAATTAATCTTCCAATGTCCCAATGACTCATCCATTTCAATGTCATATTCGTCTTTACATAACTCTAATTTTCTAGCTGACGCATTCGTGTTCTTATTCCACGGAGTATCTATTTAAAGGCACCCTATTACAAAATTTAATTTCAACATGTTACTCACTACTATATGTTACGAAGATGAAACTTTGAACACCAGTACTGCAACAAGATATTTGATAGCATCTTTAGCGCTTCATAATTAATTTCACTTGGTTAAACTCAGAATTAAAAGTTTTTCTAAAAGTTGTAAATTCAAGAATCTCACTTTTAAAGAATGTATAAGGATAAAATCTTGTGCGTTTTCTGCGCATGTTGCTACTTAATAGCTCATAAAACCTTGTTTACAAAACATTTCGTTTCGTCAAAAATATGTTATGCTTGAGAAAAACAATCAAAGGATAGAAAAAAATAACAATCGCAATGTTCGCTTGTAATACAATAATAAAAATGTTTTTAGATGGTAGAAGGAAAAGACATAGAAAAGAAAATCCCTTTACTCCATTATGCGGAGAAGACTAAAGCCACATTATTAAGGGACGTAAAACTGGTTCGACGGAAAGTATACGTACTAGAATTCGCTTCGGTAACACGTACATGAGATCGTATCGAATAAAAATCCCTTATTCTCCGACGTAAGTGTTATTCAACTAGTGGAACGTGTCGTCTCGTCTTATTACAAAGAGCACCCCCATCGCCCGTCGGATGAGGGGTAGAGGCGTCGCATCGGTTTTCTAAACGCGATGGAAACCGACGGGTACCAATTCGATTTTACGGTACCGAATGGGTAAAACTCTGCCGCCTTCGTCCAAACCCCCGGATACGATGTAAAGGGTGCAGTCGCCCCCTTTCGCCTAATTCGCCGAGCGAATGTGTCGCCAAGAGATAGGTACAATATGCGCCGGCGAACGGGATTGTACTCCATTATTCCGTTGTTGTAACAGTAGATTGCGCCGTTTCGTTTCCTTTCTACCGCCTCAACTGGCTTTTGCATCGTTATTTGTTTGTTTTTATTCAGCTCTCGTCGGCGACAGCCTCCGAGGAGCTTATTTTCGTCTTGCTCCGCTGCGTCCGGGTCACGACGCGCGCCCTTCCGTACGTGTCAACCTTAATACGGTTTGAGAATAGCGTCCTCTAACCTAATACTGAAAGCAAAAACTTTCCTTCACGATATTGCAACTCCTTTAGGATTTATGGATTGTATTAACACTACAATAAAGCTCATATCTATCCGAAAACTTAACACTGTTCTATTTCGATTTCTTTTTAAAATATGCAGAAGTTGGATTTTTATTCCAAGCTATCAATTTATTCACAGCTAGCAATCGACTTGGAGATCCCCATCAAAAGTTTCCGTGTATTTTCAGGAGGTTATTCCGAACTTGAACTCGACTTTTATACCGATGCAAATGAACCATCTCCGCGGGGCGCTCCTCGATAGAAAAACTTATACATGTTTAGTCGTCCTCTCTCGTACCACAACTTCTGATGATGAAAGGACAGAGGCAAATAAAGCCAAAACGAAACGAGAAGTTGTGCTGCATTTCTAACTCGAGACCTAATTTTCTTTCCTTCTTTACTTATTGCCGACTCAATCATTCCTACCCTCATTCTCATTTATGAGGATTTTTGAAACCCTATTTTTAACAAATTACTGTAACAGACAGTGATGACAAAACAGTGAATATTTAACCCATAAAAAAAATTAGTAGTATCATTATTTATACTCTTACATTCAGAAGAATTTACAGCAATCAAGCACTGAATGGCAATTAAAACCGCAGCCGTGCGTGTTTGGTCGCACGGCTAAACCCAAAACTTGCCAGTTCTAGGTCTAGTGTTAGTTAAACTAGTATTAGTTAGTGTAAGCATACTAAAGCTAACACTAGACCTAGAACTAGAATCATTCGGATTTTGTCGTACGTTTTAAAATCAATAGGTCTTAGGGTTTTAGCTTTAATCTCACGATTTCATCATTTATGATAAAGGGAGATTTGACATCTTCTTAATATTTTATTAAATAAATAATATAATAAAAATTAATATAAAAAATAAATGTTATTTCCAAAATAAATTCCTTAATAAAATCAAATCCGAATAATGTTTTAAAACTGAACAAAATGTATTGTGGTGTAGTTAATTTAGATTTAATTATTAGAATAATGATTTTAAATAATAGATAAAGGCAAATATTAATTAGATTTCCGTTAAAAACAATATTTTGAAAAATTTTAACTTTCTAAATTTCGAAAATGTACTACATACGTGTGGATGCTGTGTGCTGAAAAACTGAATTGGGAAAAGAGTCACACGAAGACTGACGGTATTCAAAAAAACTGAAAAACTATTTGGTATCTAGTATCCGTCTTTAATTTTATCGAATAAACAACATTTTCTCCAAGCAGTTTTTTTGCAAGCCTCATAAGACTAGTACTATTAAGGCTTTTGAAGCAGTATTTTGGAAGCCATATCAAATCTTCTACAAGCAGTATCAAGTTTACTGAAGCACTGAAAGTCTGCTTGCGTAGCCAGAGTGCCCACGTATCCGGCGCCTAAACATCTATATCAAATTTATTTGATGATATCCCAAATTTAATAGATAATTAAATGAATAAATAATTTAATTTAAAAAAAGCAAAAATTATATAATGAGTGGCGACAACTATTAATTTTGATTTTATTAATTTTAAGGTAGATGTAGATGTGGAAGAATTTTGGATACAAGTTTCCAATATTAAATTAGGAATGGTGATTTCAAATTTCCAAAATTAACCGCACCAGTTTTTAATTTATTAGCCTCAGTTTAGAGCTACTCTAGAAAGGATTTTTAACAACGTTAATTTCACTTGCACTAAAATGAGCAAGTGACTAATATGCACTAAAATAGTGGCAAATTCTGGGGGACTGTATTAACTTCGAGATTAATCAAAATCTTATAAAAAATGTAATAATATATAGTATATTTCTTCCAGTCTTCTGTCCTCTGATACGAATTCAGATTATTTATTTAATAAATATTTAATGTAAGTTCACAATTATTATTATTATTAATTTAATATTAATTTTTTTGAAGCTTTTGAAGCAATTTTAATTATATCACAACACACAATCCTACATCTAACATATATTAAAACTGAATGATTTTTAAACAAATTTCAATATCTCACGATATTTTATGACATGGCTTAGGGTATTCTGTATGTGTAATCTGGCAACTCTCCTTAAGACGGAACCCAATCAAACCCAACCCAACCTAGCTTCAGAAGTAACATTAGATATAGAACTAGAAACATCAGGGTTTAGCCGTTGATAGAAACGTACGGGTTCTAGGTCTAGTGTTAATATCAAAGCTCGGTTATAGGCTTAGTATTAATTAATAAAGCACTGCATGGCTAGTAAAATTACAAAGAAAAAGATTTAGGCTTAATCGTATCTCCCTTAAGACGGGACGGAACCCAACCTAACCCAACCCAACCTAGCTTCAGAACTAACACTAGACTTAACACTAGACTTAACACTAGACTTAGAATTAGAATTTAGCTATACGTCTCTTTACACGGCTAAACCCTAACATTTCTAGTTCTAAGTCTAGTGTTAGTTCTAGTTTTAGTTCGACGCAACTATACAACAATTTAAGACTGAATAACAACTAAAAATAGAGCCAACACTAACGCTAGAACTAATACTAGACCTAAAACAAAAAACATTTATGTATAGTCGTACTTGTCTTAAGACGGAACCCAATCCAATCCAACCCAACTTAGGTTCAGGAGTAACACTAGACTTAGAACTAGAAAAATTGTAGTCTAGCGGTCTTAAGAAACGCACGGAAAGTTTTCCAATTTTTTAAGAAAGTTAATTTAAAATAAAATTGGATCTGTTAACTTTATTTCCCTTAAAAAAAACCTATCTTGGGTATATACCCAGTGTATATTCTCTTGAAAATAAATAACCAGGTATTTAACAACACTGGTTGCGGATAGTTTTTAAGTGTTAAATGAAAAGGCTAACGAACGTTTTCGTAACGTAAAAAAGGGGGCAACTTGAAAAGTCGAGGGTGGCCTTCTTTGTGCTTTTACAAAACAGCCCCCGCGTGGGCAATCCAAATGCGCCGCAATGACGTGCACACGTACGCCAATGAATGACTTTTATGGTAGAAATGAGAGAGGTAGACCTTTGGGGCCGCGATTCTATGGCTCGGTCGTAAACATAACGATCGTCGCCAAGAAGATGAATGCGCGGTGATTATTGAATTGGGAATGGCTGCGACAATTAGTAAGGAGAATTGAGGGGACAAGAGGAAACCGTTAACGATCGAGATATTAGGGAAGAAATTGCGCTCGAATAACTCGATATTTCTGAACCTTCCGCTTGAATAAATTGTTCTACTACTCAAAAGTAGCTCCCCCTTTTAGTCCATGTAGCTATACCGTGATTAATATTGCGTAAACTGGGATTTGCGGAATATAAATAATATTTTTGTATAACAAAACGAATATAGTATTATTAAAAAATTAACCAGCGCACAATCAAATAAGAATATACGTACAGTAAAAAATAAACAATATAGAAATTGCACCCCAAACAATTTTTACAGGCGCTTTGTTTTGTTTACCAGTCGAATTACATTTAACCGAAAAATATTTTAAACTGCTCTGATAAACTCGATTTTTTTGATATTGAGCAGTGGGTGAAAACTATTCAGATAACGATTGCAATAGTAAAGTATATTTATTCTACCGTTTAGTGGGTATTTTCCTATCGCATTGCTATATTTTAGAGGTGTTGTAGTGAATTTCACGATAATGCTTATAATCGATAGCAAAACTTTGGAACTACAACTATCCCGATAATGCAGGTAAAGTTTCATGAAAACAAGTATAAAAGGTACCTCGGAAAATAATTCCCAAGAAAAACGACGAAATCAACAAACGCCTATTTATGAAAAATCCATTTTTACGTGAATGTTTTTGTTTTGCTTGATATTCCAATCATTAACGGAGCGTAAATCAGTGTTAGAATTTACTACCTTTTTATATTTGAAAAGTATCTCATCTATTATTGTTTGTGAGTTCATTTAAACAAAATGACCGTCGTAAACTTGAACTCGTGGTTCGTCTTCATAAAGTTGTCCTTTCTGGGGAAAGAAGAGCAAATAGCGAATTTGTCACAACGTCGCGCCGTTTGTCCGGGGTAAATATAAAGACTTCTCACGTCTCTTCTCCTCTTTCCCATATTTATTTGTCGTCCTTCATTAATAACCGCAAACACACGGGGCAATAAATGCGGACCCGGACAGTTACGCAAGCGACCGAGTCGAGTGATACCGACCCGGTTTTATTGCTTCACTCTCCGTCGCTTTCCTTATCTGGTCAGGCCGATCTTGCAGTTTTATTGAGTGCGCGACGATTGTGCAAACCTCTTTTGCCCCGTTGGACCACTACGCGAAGATTGAACGTCGGCCATTTAATGTTGGACGTGCCGTGACAAACGATCGAAATGGGAAAAGTGGTGATATAAGCTATATATATATTGTAGTCCACGGAATGGATTTGAATCAAAATTCTAATCAAGTAAACTAAATCATATTCAAGTTGTAACTTAATAGCTTTCGGAATGATCAAGGCATGGAAATTATACAAGTCTGAAGAGCCTCGCTTCAGACCTTTTGACAAAACGAAGGGAGAACGTTCACAAGCTCTCGTGTAAACGTTAACATTAGATAACTACAAGTGAAGTTTGTGTACGTTCAAGTTCTCCGTGCATCCAATTCGAAAACTTCCGAAAACAGTAGACGGAGCCCTGCAGGTTATCAAAACGGTACTGTTGCTACTCTAAGTTCGTTCCAACTTGCATTCAGTTTACATGGCCCCCCGCTTTAAGTAGGCGGCAGTATCCTCAGCGGTCGACGGAGGTGTAAAACGATCTTTACGACCGATAGATGTCACCCATTCGCTCATTTATGGCGCCTCCGCCTTTTTACTGCTTATTTTCTATCCCTACGGCTTGTTTATTTTTTTTTACTTCCAGACTGCAAAGGCACTGCGGTCGATCGCTGGAACCCACGCGCTGTTATATATCTGTGTCAGGACGACCGAAGGGGTTCATTGTTAATTCTGTCGCAATTAGGCCCCTCGGGCCTCTCTCCGATATTCTCTTCTTCCCACACGGTATTCGCTTTCCGTAGCCTTGAGTCCAGTTAGGACCACATCTCATTTGCATATTAAAAGACAAGACAAGCCGATGGTGTAACTGCAGATATAGTAAAAATATAAAAATGAAAGCATTAATTTTAATAACTTCATTATATTAGATAAATAATAGAAGTAATAAAAGTTCCAAAATTTATAACATACGCATATATAACAAACGCAGAATTAAAGGAATTATTTGCAACGTTGAGATTAATATAATCAAATCATATAAAGTAAGAAATAGAAAAATAAATCTAATGCTAATAAATACTAAAACATCCAAATTAACATATATACATCATTAATGGTGCGAAATTTGCATACATAAATCTATGCTATGACATATTTCTTCATCTTGATTGAATCTGTACTTATGGTTGAGATGAATGATTATGAATTAAATAAGTATTGTTCGATGCATTCAAGATTCTTTAAAATGAATACAATACTTGTCATATATGCAAGATAGTAAAAAAATTAATTATGAAGTGAATTATATGAATAGGATTGATATGGGTGAAAAAGATTCTATAAACTTAACAAGAAGAAAATTTTAGCTTAAGATGGTAATTTGATAGACTATTGCATGGTAAGTTGACGATTACTATACAGTATGTTCCTAGATCAAGTTACAAAGTGGGAAAAAAATTATTCAAGTTCAATTTATGATATCTAACCATAGAAGATGGGTTTTATTTCTTTAATGTAGGTATTAGCTCTAATACGGCTCTTATTCAGTTTTGGTTATTGTAATTGTATCAAACTAAAACTAGAACTAACACTACTAGAAAGTTTCGTAGTAGTTTATAAAAAGACGTTTGTTGAACCTACGAACTCACAGCTCAAAAATGGTTTAGATTGATTATCGCGTTTTTGATTTATAAAGAATGAACGAATTTTTGAAGTCCTCTAGCGGCCAAACGAAGCAACTTCGGATATAGATAAGTTAACTTAAATCAACCTATATTGAGCCAAGGAATCTGTGGTTTTCTGTTGTACACGCATTTTAGAGACATCCTGTATTTTTAATAAATGTCTCGGTTAAGACGAAACCAAATCCAAACCGACCTAGCTTCAGAATTGATACTGGACCTAAAACTAGAACCATTAGAGTTTAGCCGCCTTAAAAGACTGCCTACAATCCAGCTTCAAAACTAAAAGAACTGAAAACATTAGAGACGTATTATATTTGAAAATTGTTTACAGTGATCATTAGAAGACCATGCAGAATTATTGGAACTAAGAATAGTTAATGCTATAAAATCTCTATCACTGGTGGAAATTAAGTACATTTATACAGAAATAAGATTGAAAAATCAGTAATAAATTTCCTGTATTCCTGTTTGTAACTCGATTCGGAGACATACTTTATAAACAAGATTTAATTATGTGAAGCAAGAATACCCAAATAAATAAAAATTTGCAATTTAAATGGCAGCTGATCAGTTGTTTTTTGAATTTTGAAGCGACGAAAACTTTCAAAGGAGATAAACGTGGAAGGAACCACTAAAAGATATTAGTTTTCTACAATAATTCATATCATCACTGTGTTTCGCAATAGACCGCACATCTTTCATTACTATCGTTGATACTTGAATCAATCCCCCCTGACCTTACTCAATATTGTCAACATGATAGCACTTAATATCATTGCTGTTAGTTTCTAATATTGCCTTACCTCAACGTAGTCTGCAACATCCCTCATAATAATCGAAACCATCTTTTAAAGTACTTTTTGTCTATGTATCCTAACGCCGTTTTAAAATACTACCTAATATCTTCCAACACTATTTTAGCATCCATCAATACCTTGATCATCATCAATATATATCTAATATCTTTCAATCTAATATCGTTCAAAATTTTCATTGCTTTTCTCAAACATAATCCCATTGTAACATCAATATGATGTACCTCAAAATTACTGCTTACATAGTTCAACAGCAACTAGACCTCCTTCAATACTATCCCCACAGCATCTTTGATATTTATTAATATCATGATAGATATCTTTTAATATCACTCTTCAAATATTTTCGCTGATCTTTCTCAACAACGTCGATGGCATTCCATTACATTATAGAAAAAAATCCTCCAGGTTTCTGAATAAAAACCCGTCGTTCATAATATATTTGGACATACTACTTTGCATTTTTCAACACTATCTGGGTGGACACCATCATTGCACAATCATATAACTTTTCATATCATCGTCTCTGATGCTTTTCAACTTGAATTATGTCATTCTATTATATTTGTTTCTGCCTGAAAATAATCCATAATAACATTCAGTATTACACTGACCTTCTCAAAAGAGTTCTTAATATCTTCAATTATTATCACTCGTCTTTCTCCATATCGTTCATGATATCTTCATGATATCCATCACATATCATTGCCAGCTATATAGTCTTCTCCAATATCTATCGGCATCATTCCTAATATCTTTTAATATTGCCTTACCCATCATCAATATTATTTAAAACTGTGATTCTTCTTATTTTACAGTGGTATACTTATTTACTTTCAATTATAATAAACACCACTTCTCAGTATAATTTACAATTTTATTTAAAAAATTAAAACATTTAAATATACGACGTTTCGAACTTAATCAGCTCATTATAAAATCTCCCACATTTTAAAAATAAAATGGTATTCGACAATTGTAATATATAACAATAGATGTTTTATAGTTAAATTTATACTTTAATGATGATATTCTTGATAATGAGCTGATTAAGCTCGAAACGTCAAAAATTTAAATGTTTTAATTTTTCAACTAAAATTGAAAATTATACTGAGAAGTGGCGTTTATTATAATTGAAAATAAATTATTTAAAACACTATTCCTAGTCTCTCTCGACGTCTTTTATGATCTATCAATATATCCATCGTTTTTGGTATCAATGCAGACTGATCTCAACATTTTTGCTATCATTCTGCTATATTATAATTGCAATTATCCTTATCTACTTAAAATCTTCATGATGTTTATAGGCAGTTCTCAACATACCTTTTAATATTATCATTGAATCTTTCAACATAGTCTCTGATCTTAACCCACATGACATGGGCTATTATGGAAAGTTTACAAAAAACACATGAATAAGCAAAACGAAATAACCTTTACACGATTATACCATAAAAAAACTGGGACTGCCTTATCTGGCTTACATTAATCTCCATTTAAAAAATATTATTATAAACAGTTTGCTGAATAAAATTTAAAATAAAGTATGAACTATAATGTGGACAAACTAAATTTCTTAGACATACAGAAGCTCCTTGGAAACGACAACAACAAAATTCCATACAAAGCCTTTCATATTACTTCTGTTAATTTATCGGTAAAATTAAATTAATCGTATAAATTAAAAATTACTAATTAGAGCATGGGGATATCAAATAACAAACCAACTTCCTTTCTCTCTTTGTTTGCAGTATTCATTCCTTGCCATTCCCCATTCACCAAAGACCTTTTACCTTTCTAAGTAAAGTTTTTAGTCATAACTTATATGCAAATACATTTTTTTATTTCTCAATTCGATACAAGCATTTTTTCACCTACTAGTTTCTTTTCAATAATTTTAGATATCTTCTAATATTTTCTATACAAAATTAAGAACACAGGCTGCATTAATTATTAATAATAGTAATCATTAAATAAGACCAGTAGATCCACCAATGGCAATAAAATTGACAAATGTTATTTTGATACACTCCTTAAATTCGAATACGTGGAACGAAAAAAGCATACAATTACTTTTTAAAGAAGTCGTTAAAATCAGTATAACGACCTTAACAGTATCATTATTTTAAAAAAATTTCTGCATTTAATAGTTTTTTAGAGTATTACAGATACAATTTTGCCTTAATAGACAATTTTAATAACTTCTTAGTTCAACATAGCTATCCAATAAATTGGTAACAACGTTTTCCTTGACCAATGATCATTCATAATCTATTGTACCAACGATGCGTCATCAATAAACAATTAAAAGAGTTTTTATGAGAATCATTCTAAGATGTGGTGAGCACTCGACTTCAATTAATTATTTTAATGATGATTGATAATTAAATTCGTTAGATGTCAAGGGTTGCAAAGTAGCTTACAAAGTAATTAAATTTAAAAATATTAAATGTTTCGAGAAATACATTTTACTTAATTTCAATTTTGTTTTACTTTTACTACAAGATTGTTATACAGTTGGACTTCTGATTTCGAATATCCCTTCCAATTTTCTGAGATAGGTCATTTTTTTATTCAAGTGTCTTACTTCTGCTGAACATAGGATTTTATAAGGCAACTGTAAATGTAAAGAGTTTGATTTTGGCATATTGATACAAAATGAAGTGGTTTCTTAACTTTTAGTAAGAGTGACATGTGTATATTACTATCAGTTATTTAAGAAAATTTAAAAATTTTATGAGTGTCCGATCGAACCTCAATTTTGAACCGAAACCAAACCCGAAATTCGACTTATTAATTTTTTTTCGAATGAAACTGAAACTTTTCTTACACGTAGCGACATTCTTCATTCATGTCTAAAGCGAAAATCATAATCTTAATCTTCGATTAACCATCAATTAACCCGGATCGAGTTACAAAGAGGGAAAAAAATTATTACTGATTTTTCAAACTTATCTAATTGTAAGCATAAACAAATCTGTAGAGTTCATTAAACTATAGAGTTGACTAATCAGTCCCATTTTTATGTAAAAACTGGACTTTCTTCTAAAATGAAAAGATTTATGTTCAATTTATTATATGTATCTTACATATCATATATCAGATTTAGTTGTGCGTCTAAAGACTCAACTTTCTAGCTCTAGATTGTTGCAAATTCTTCTGGAAGTAAAAGTGTAACTAACACTAGACCTATAACCTAGCTTTAACATCTAACACTAAATCTAGAACTACAAAAATTAAGGTTTAGCCGTACGTATCTTAAGACGGCTAAACCCTAATGTTTCTAGTTCTAGGTATAGTGAAAGGATTGTAGAAACGGGTTTCGGCCATGTTTCGGCCAAAATACACCCTAAACCGAATCTTCTCCGAGATCCCTGTTTAAGCCGAAACTGAAACCGAAACCAAAATTTTGGTCGGACACTAAATTTTATTTAATTGTTGATTTTTCATTTCTTTTTTTTGTGTATAGGATACACGATATCCACATTACCACATAAAATTGAGTTGAGTGGAAAATTTTGTGTGATCACTAGACAGAGAAAGCATTGCTTTTTAACGTCTTGGAGATGTTTTCCGAAAGTTACGCCAAGCTAAATTTGCATATTTGAAATCAGCAATCCGAAATTAACTAAAACCACCCAACTGAAATACCGTACACAAAAATATGTTAAAGTTTGCAACACAGTGTTTTATTATTCTTTTATTATACAACCAAATTATGAATAAAATACTTTACACGTCGTTTTCGGAAAGTTTTCCACCGTTGTTGCATAATTCTTGTCGGCGAATACATACTCGATGGTGTCGCCGTCGGTGTTCTCGTAACGCCACCAAATGCGGCAGGATGGAGTGCTTTTGAACGTGCGTTGCCTTTCGATGAGCACCGCGCCATATGCGACTGAAACGGGTGTTACGCAACTAGGCGAAGGACTCCCCGTGATGTTTTTCAAAGAAACATCAAAAAATTTCACGCATTATTCTATTGTTTTGATGTTTACGGAAGGTCGATGCATTACATTGAATTTTCCTGTAATTATTCTCGGTGAACGTAGAAAACTACAATCGATTATTTCTCCTTGAATTAAAGAGAAACGATATTGTTGCCGATACAGATTAAATCAAAGGTTTTTCTTCTTTATCTACCCTAAAATACCTTTTCTCTCTTGAGGGAAGAAGAAGATTCGGTCTTAATCGATACGTTTCGTTGCGTGGGGCGGCCGTTTGGCTCCCCAAATAACCTTTTCGTTTGCACAAACGTTGTACCGATGCTCCCCAAACCAGCAAGTCTGCAACGGCGTCTAGACAGTTGGGACGCCGTCTGCAGGGCGAAACGGGCCCAGGGGGGACTGCAACCCGGAAGGTTATCGATGGGCGTCTGGCTAACTCCAACGCTGGTTTTTCAGCCCCCTTTAGTGGGGGGGTATCGATCTCGTTGAACGAGAATTCGGGGCTGCGTTATAATCGGAAATGTCGTGTAACTGGCTCTTATCTTCATCTACAGGATTTCTACAAGAAAATTCTAACATAATGCTCTATAAGGAAGCGATTTTCCAAGTTTCATCGAAAGGCGATTTGAAAAATTTATTTTTAAACGGACAAAAATGTTAAGCAAACCTATTTTCCGATAAATTAAATGTTGGTTGGAGATTAGGAAAGTTTGTCGAGTAATCGTAACAACGATAACCATTAAACCACAGCGATAATCCTCCTTTGGGAGGGGAGCAAACAAAAATGTAATTTCCCCATTTCCGGCAACGTAACCGAACCCCTTCCTCTTCTTCCGAATACCGCAATGCATCTGAAATAATCGCGATAATTGTCCTACACTCGGTCAGGCTCCTAATTGCTCGACCATCCGTATGTTAATTGCATACGGTTAATTTCAAGTGGGGAATGCAGAAAACGTTTGCCATCGTCCCTCCTCTCCATCTCTTCGTCTCAACATTGTGGTTGGAAAGGAAGCGGCGCGGTGCGACTCGGCGTTCGGACGGACGGACAACAGCGGCAACAGCAGCAGATAACCGCAGCGGACGTGAAGCGAGGAATAGGGGGGAAATAGAGGGGCACCGAGGCCAAACCAAGGGACGTGGCGGAGAGGAATTGCGGTAGGACGTATGACTCATACACGTTGGAATCCTCGGCAATTATCATAAAAGCGCTTGCAACGGAGACGACTACGACGACGGTTCAACTCGATTCATTCTCCGCACAGTAATGGCCGACGCACCGTTGAACGTCGTTGCCGTTGGTCAAGGCGGCCTTGGCTAGTGCGGTTATGTGGCGACACCACGGACGGTTATGTAACTACCGGTAGACTCTACAAAGAACTTAGCGATGGATACATTTAAAGGATCTAAATTATGTCGAAGAATTTTAATGTATATTTTTATACCCGTCAAAAGCATGTCAAGTTATAACAATATACAGTGCAGCGCATAAGTATTGGCAACACCAACAATATTTAAATATAAATGAGAGAACCTTCTCTGAAAAGAACGGAAACTTGCGATTATAAGTACATTAGTAACACTAATGACTTCTGGGACACTATATTATTCCCTTGTCAGATGAAATTCATATTTAATATTTTTTAATTGGGTGGTCGAGTAAGGGTGTGAAGGTAACCAAATACAGGTTTTAATGTAAATAATCTGCAAGCATGGGGATTGGTGGAGTTATGGTATGGGAATTGGGGTTGTATGGCGTCGTATGATGTAGAAAATATCATCTTGATCGATGGTATTATGAATAAAATGTTATACTTAGACATATCTTGAAGGCAATTATGGAAAATTATTAAAAATAATTGTAAATATATTGTAGTTCTATCGGCATATATAAATGCAAAATAAAATAAAACCAAAAATATATCAATTACTTCATCTCATTCTTACTGAGTTAGCTATGTAATAAAATCAATTAACTCGTTATAGATGATAAATGGGAAAATTTGTTTGATTAGGAAAAAAGGGGAACAAAAAGAATATATGAGACCAAGAGTGGGGAAAGGAATGTAGCCAAAGGACCCAGTATGTTGCGATATTCAAGTTGCTGCAATATCTTGAACTCCTCGTACATCTAGAAAAGGGAAGGAAGTTTTTAAGGGGGGGTTATACGGAATTTTCATGTATATAAAGGCGGTTTGTAGTCGTATTTGGCAATTAAGCTTATTGTGTTGGGGTGATTATATTTAAGTTTGTTGGTCTCATAATTGAATGATGTACAAATTATCTTGTTTCATCAAAATGATTCGCCTTATTGAAAATGGCATGTTTTCCTCTTGGATTGAGTTTTGCGCTCCTTTCTTCTGGTTTTCAAGGTTCGTCCTGCCTCTCGGATGTACGTCGATTTACATGTCCCACACTCCAATCTATAAACAGCATTTATCCATCTTATCCACTTTGTCTTTGTTATTAATCAAAATTTGCCCCAATGTGCATACTTATATGTGCACATTGGGGCAAGATTAGATGTTATGTTTATTAAAGATCTTTTTTATTTTGTTGTTAATGTTCCCTTGAAAGTCTGCTATTTGTTTGAATATGTTCTTTTTTTGAATTCATTTTCTTTGAAGTTCAAATTAAGGGCTCTACGGAAATAGGATCTAATAGATAATAAAGCAGACCCTTACAATCTGTATATAATTGATTATTAAGCTTGCAAAAATTTTGTTTTATACATAGGTCAAACAATCTAGATCTATTCTTATTAGCAGTTTTGTTATCCATTTATCCAACAATTCCCTCAAAATTTCCAATTTGTGACCTGTAGGTATGTTGGTGTATGGGTTAGTTATGTCAAAAGATAGCATTTTGTATTCATTTGTGAGTTTCAAAAAATTCAGTTTACATAATAGTTCCTCTCGTTTTTTTTTGTAGGATTCGGTTTAAAATCTGTAATGTCTTTGAATATATTAAGTAGGAACTATCAAATTTTATTCGTACTGGTATTAATTAAAGAAACTATTGGTCGCATAAGTATGCTAATGCGATTTAGGCAATCCCTATAGTAGTGGTATTTTAGGGTTCATCGGAATAAGAAATTTAAGGTTCTTGTGGAATTTTTCTATTGTGTGTTTAGTTTCGTTTAGGTATGACTTTTTTGGTGAGTTTATGAAATGATTTTATGTTGTATATACTTCTATTATTTTCAATTCTTCTATATTTCTTGCCTTCTCTGTTGATAACTTTGTTCCTTCCTTAATTAATGTTTGTTAAAAATAACAGTTCCTTCCATAAATTTTCTCTATTGAGCATCTATTTTGTTGTGGCTTCTAACTGAATTGCTGTTCTGGAATTGCTTTTCATCTCTGGATAGAATTTTAAATTTGTAAGGTTTGTAAATCTTTCATGAAAAATGTGTTGGTATTCGTTGTTGCAGTTATTATTCTTTATTTTGTCATTCTGTAATTGTATTCTCTTTTCTCCCCTCAAATTGTTTATTTATTTTCGCTTGGTTGACCAATTCCATTGTGATGTTGTTCTTATTAACATCTTTATCTTGTGAATAATTTCATTTACCTCCAAGCTAATGTTTAATTATCTCTTGATAGTTGTTTTATTATATAGCTAATTTCTGTAAGAACAAAGGTTAACGAGTAAATTTTTTTATCTTTGGTAAGTATAAGATAACCTCAAACTTTTATAAACAGGTAATAAATTACTAATAGGTTTCCTTTTGTTACTTCAAAATAGTTAAAGATCGTGTTATAATTGAATATGTTAGTTTATTAACCTATGGTTCTTTTAAAATGTTAATTTAACGTGAGTTAACAGTTTCTTTTACGATTTCTTTGTAAAATTAGAAGTTCAAGTAGTCCTGAGGAAGGGTCATAGATTGAACCGAAACCGGTAGAACTGAATATCTTTATAAACATTTTAAATATAAAGTACGAAAAAGACATATACAGATTTTTAATTATTAAACCAAAATGGAAACAAATTACAATCTTAATTTTAATGAGAGTGGAAAAGTTAAGGGCAAAGGCTAAGGGTAAAACGCACCGCACATCTTGTGTGACAACCGATTATCCATAAAACACTCTCCATACCCTACCAACTCCTTCACAGACTGCAGATTTGAACGCCATGGAATATTTATAGGCTAAACTGGAAAATAGAATCCAAACGAATTCTGTCGGAAGAATGGAACAAAATCAGTGCTGATTGTGCAGAAGAATTGGTACATTCCATGCCTAATAGATTAAGAAAACTTTTTTCCAAACAAAGGAAGAACAATCAATTATTAAATAAGATTTTCTCTGAAGTGTGCCAATAATTTTGTATTATGATCACTCAAAAACGTTTTCTATGACCTATTCATATAATTTTTAACTTTGCTGGTGTATATGTAGATTGTAGAGCACATTGCGAAGTATTAATAAAAAAGTTACCAAGTACTTCTCGAATTTTACATTTTTAAATAAAGTTATATTGTGCTAAACAACAGTAACTAATTACAATTTAAAGTAAAAAAAATAAATGAGATATTTGAAATTAAAACTACAATATGTCCCCAGATCGAGTTAAAAAGTAGGAACAAAATTTATTACTGATTTTTTATTATTACATATTTCTGCATAAATAATACCTCGGATATGTTCAAATCACTAAATCACAGGAATTCTATACTCTAATTATAAAGGTTAACTACAAACTATTTCCATTTTTATGTAAATATTCATGTTTCCAAACTTATAAAAAAAATTGGAAACGGGTTCTGTATTTACCGTAAAGAAGCAGAAAAAAATACTATATGAGGAAGGGGATGTTTCGCTAATCCGAGAAAAAGCATTACAAACCCAAATTAGTAAGTCGCACCTCTCCAGAATTTACAAAGAAAATAAAATTAAACCACTTGAACCACGTTCAGACAGACTTTGGATGCTGGTGATGATATTCAATTACTAATATTTTCATAAATTTATTGCATTTTCTGGTGAATGCACCTTTTTAACAAATGGTATTACTTGTTCCCAGTATTATCGTTATTCGAGTGACGTAAATCCAAATTTTACACACTCTAGACGATGTTAACATTTCAAAACAGTAAATATGTTGTGTGCTATAATATACAAGGTAAACTATCCTCTCAGCATGACGGTTACCCAGCCCATCTCCACGCATTGTGGCCGAATAATTAAATTTACAATTTGATAGAATGGTCGTTGTTTATAGCCAGCAAGTAGTCCTGATCTTTCAATTATGAATTACTATTTTTTGGAACGATTGAAACAATTGTTTACCGTGAACCACTAGAAGATGCAGAATAGAACTATTAAAAACTTTAGTGAAAAGTTTAATTTGTTCGTATACTTTTCACCAATCAAACAATAAGTTGTAACTTTTATTGTTTCCATAGTTACATGTCAGTGAAAAAAGTTGAATTTAGAAAAAATAGTTTATCTCTACATTTAAAGTAGAAAATTTGTTGTGGTTCAATGATTTGGACATATCTTACGCCTAATTTATACTGAGATAAGTTTGAAAAATCAGTTAATTATTTTTCCCTTTGTAACGCGACCTAAGAAAAAAGAAAATGTTTACGAATCATCAAAATTGGAACTAAAAAACTGATTACGAAAAAAATCAGTTTAAACGGTTTATAAAATGCCTCGGAATTATAAACTTTACAGTAATTAGAAAGTAGCTATTTAACGCGTGAGCTTTGATATAAAATATGTTATTAAAGCTGAAGCAAAGTAGTTACAGGTATTTAAGTAGAAAAGTTCTTTGAGTATAAAAAACATAGTTTAATAATTAATGGGGTAAAATTAAACTTTTCGGTATTGCGATAAAAACCATTAAAAAAAAAGAATTCCATGATTTTTTAAAATTTTTAATAAAAATTCCTCGATGTCGATCTTTTCCAAAAAAAAAGATCATGCATGCAATAAAGGAAAATTATACGTAGAAAAAAATAAAAATATTTCGCATACGGTTATGAAAATGAGATGAGTGACTCGAAATTAACGCAAGATTTGAATTTGCCGCCATTTTTACGGTAAATGTTTGCATCTCACCTGAAGGTTAATAAAAATGAAGCATTATACAACAAAACACGTGTTTACATTATTGAACAGTATTTAAAAAATAACGAAAGTTTCACGCAATTCGAAAATTTTATACTAACTATGTTCGGAAAACCATTTTAACTTCGTCAACTGTGAAAACATTAATTGAAAAATTCAAGGAAAATAGATCAATTGAAGAAACTAAACACGCGGATGTTAAAAACCGTTCAAATGCCAATATCGAAGCAATGTGAGAAGTTCGGATTAAGTTAAATGTAGATACAACTTGCAAATTTCAAAAAGTTCCCTACCGCGTATACTCACAAAAGATCTGTGTCTCCATGCTTACAAAATTCAATTAACACCACAACTGAAGCCTAACGACTATGAAGAGAGAAAAGAGTTCATGGATTATTGAACATCAACAAGTGGATTTGGAGCAAAAACTTCAATTCACCTTGATGGCTTTGTTAATCGTAAAAATTGCCGTTTCTGTACGTTGTTGTCGAACAACAAATGCATCCACAATTCGTCATTGTTTGATGAGGATTTTGGGTTGGAGGCATGATTGAATCATACTTTTTTTTTTGAAAATGAGGCTGGTCAATAACTATTACTGGTACTCGATATTGCGACATAACAATATAATTTTTTCTGCCGAAATTGGATGCCAGTGATGAGATCAATATGTGGTTTCACGAAGACGTCGCCACATGCAATACAGCCAGTGAAACAATTTAATTACTGCACGAGACATTTCCTGGTCGTCTACTCTCTCGTTTCGGTAATCAGAATTGTCCCCTAGATCGTGATTTTAACACCATTAGATTTCCTCTTATGTGATAATTTGCAGTTACAGGTAAAGGCCTATGTCGACATATTCATACATTACTAGAGAAAATTAAACACTGCATCAACAAAACTCAGCCACTATTATGTAGAGACGTCATAAAAGCTTCGACAAGAGTGTTATTTCATAAATAACTTTATCCTAGTACGTTATGATTCAATGAAAATATAATAATCTAAAGATCAAAAAACTAAGCTTTCTATTCAATACAAACCTTGCGTTGATTTTGGAAAACCTTTCATAAGAAATCTGGGAACCCCTAGACCGTTGACGGTTATCATAACAAATTAATCAAAAAAAATATGGTTACTTTAGTATGGGCAATAATCTGTACGACAATAATATTTTCCTGTTGTGAGTTTTAAGCCTATGCAATTTATGGCTTAGATGATATATTAAATGTAATCTATCATATAAAGAGTATTCAAATCAGTACCTCGGCTAAAATACCTCAGCTTTCATCATTTATAATTCATCAAAAAAAATAGTAGGATATCAAGTTCACCAAGCAAACAGAGAACGAGAGAAACGAAGACATTGACAATTGCAAAATCAAATATGGTATAGGTTATAAAGTCAAGTAACATGTTTAGTAAGAGTTAATATTTAGTTAACACTAAAGAAAAAAAGGTATTAAATGAAAGTATAAGTTTATCAAACAGTATTGATAGTAATAAAGAACGGAAAAAAGCTATTCAACCAAAACTGTATGTGTAAATAAAATCAGTATGGAACGGAGACGTATCATATTAAATGTGAAGGCTAAATTAATTCTCGCAGAGTTTTCACTGAATAAATAATATATCCCTAGGGTTAAATATGTTGTTTACAGGAAAGTACTGTCTAATAGTGCCTTCACCACTTTCTAAACTCCCTAAATATTCAAACACACCGAATAGAAGACGCATATCTGACTTTTGTAATCTTTGTAATTAAATTAAAATTAATATAAGTAAAATATAGTTATTATTGGTTGCGGATTGTTTTTCGCATCAATCACCAGAACATGACTGGTAAAAACCGATTTTTCGTTATACTATCGAACTGCGTCATTACATCACTTTAGCAGTTACTTTAATCTTTAGTCGGTTAAGAACGAGTTGCACATCTTATCACTGTATCAAGAAACGGATAATATTCTTAATATATTACCCGTTTCTTCCTAATCTCCGTACAACGGAGTTATGGAAACTTGTTGACTAAAGTTTTTACATGTTTATTTGGGTGATAAAGTCAAAGTATTGACTAACCCTTTCCAATATTATTTTCAATAAGTAGTTTTAAAGATTTATACATAAGTCGGAAATTTTTCTGCAATTAATCAAGTCAAATTACTTACAACCCTTTCTTAGATAGTGTTGACTATTATTTATTTAAAATGAATAGTATGTATATCAATATGTAAACATTGATATGTAATGATAAAATTCTAAGAATTTCTGTTTCGAAAAAGTGTTTATAAAATATAAGTATGAAGTGTAAACATTTCACGGCGTAGTAGATTGAATCAGTGTATTTATATTTTTAGCTTGTAAACAAGGAAAGTAATTAAACTTGCTTCCTGTTATGAATTTGAATGACACATTGATACGTAATAAATGGCGATGTTATAGGAATGCGATTTTAAAGGAATTGTGTCATTATTGCCTCGGAGGCAATGACTAAACGAATTAGTTAATTGTTAATTCAATGTTACTTGAAATAGAGATGATAAAGACTGTTGAAACTATATAAATTTGTTCATATAATTTTTATAAAAATTTATGTTATTTAGGATGTTACAAAATTTAACCGTCTATTTTCGGCATGTAGGGCACGTACGGTTGGTCCCCGGGACATCATAACAGCCGGGCCCCGTTGAGCTGCCCCCGGGGCGCCCGTGCAAAGAAACACGTGCCGAAAAATCCACCGCCCCCCAAAACGAACTCCCATACCCTCCAGGATTTCCAAAGGACTCCGTCCTCGAGCACATAAATTTGGCCGCGGGCTTCTTGTTCGTACGTGCCCGTTCTTTCATTTCTTTATTCTTGGGTACATCCTTCGCGCCCCACGTCTCCACGCCCCCAGCTACGTCCCACGCCGTGCGGTCCATAACGTATTAATCCCGCGCCGAAATAAATCTCGAGACGTCCTCTGGATCAGTTGCTATTTCGGATCAGTCACGGACGTGACAAGAATGATTTCGAAGTCGTGCGGATACAGATAGAAACTATTATTTCGTTTTTTGATTAAACTTTTCTTCTAAATAAAGACAAAAAAACAAATCCAGATTTAATTGCAAAAAAAATATATTAAGGTCAAATTGTACATGAAACAAGAATTTCATAGTTCGTTATAAATATATCTTAAAGCCCGGCGGGTTTAGTGCTTAGCCCTTGGCTTGTCAAGTAAATTAAAATTAATCGCCCAGACCGCCAGAGAAATGGACCCAGCGTACGCCTAATGGAGTAGCGCAACACGCGAGTAAGGGTTGTTTGCTTTTTATTTCCAAAGAAAAAAAGGGATAATATTTGTCAGGGGGGGAAAATAAATTAAACTTTAAGTTTTAATATGAGTACTTTGTTTATCGTTGACACAAATCGCATAAAATAAACAAATCGTGCTTTTCTTAAACTTATTAATTCATTTTTTGTTTTATGATTTCGTTTTGTTTAGTGGTTACTTTTTCTGTTACTTTCAACAATAATAAACTATTAAAAATCATAAGTATTACAACAAACACTAAACTTAGGACTAGATACAACCATATTTTAACGTTTTTGGACGGCTAAACCCGGATATTTGTCGTTCTGGGATTAGTGTTAGTTCTCAAAAATGCGATTCATCAAAAAAGGGAACACGTTGGTGTTTACCAATGTGTGCGTGAACTTTTGTTTGTTGTTTTCGCTTTTAGTCCATACCAGCCCGAATATGTGTGTACTCACAGATTGTAGCGACCAGGTACTGAAAATATGGTTGACCAAAACGACGAGTTTATTTGTGCAAGAGCGTCACTGGTAGATGCATCATTTGTCGGAGGACAAAGGAAGGTGTAATCACTTAATATGGGTTAGAAGTACATTGCGTTGGGTTTGGATTAAGTTAAGTTGACTGAAATGTAACAATTTTGGTTACTAAGGATGAACAAATTCATCCAAATTGTCAAATGATATATACATGTCGATATGTATAAATTGAGTTTATAGTATACATATAGTTGCGTCCACTTTCATTTTCATCCACACCAAACGAGCAAGAACACAGTTCTTCCCTGAAGTACCAACACCGACTCGACCTTTCCCAAACATGAATGAACAAACATTCGCTTGCTCGCTGACTAGGACACACTCAAGGATTATTAATAACGAATTCTCGCTCGCTGTTGTTTGCTTGTGCTCCATCGTTAGCTGAATATGCTCCTTTATGTAGCGTTAAGGTGACAATGCGTAACATACTCGGACAACAGATCGGTGCGAGAATATTTCGCCTGACGTTTAGTTCGCCCTTTCGACCCTTCACCTTTACACTAAGTACAATGCTGCGCGATATAAACGAAAAAGAAGATGTGCCGACAGTTTGAGCGAAATAGCTATCGTTCCAGCGCGTTCGAGATTGTAATGATGTATTTAAACAAGAACCAGAAAATGAAAAGTTATCGTGGATCACGAAGTTGTTTTGTTAATATTTCCCTCATAAGCTGATTCCCATATTTCATTGTCAGTGTAGGAATCAACGTATGAGGGAAATGATTGTGAAACCTGTTAAAAATGTATACTTCAAGCTGTTGAATGTCGTGTTATTATTGTATTACAGGGAATAATGCGAGCAGCTCCGAAATTACAGGTCTTGCGCGGTCAGATAATATTACAGATCGGAATGATCGAAATACCTGTCTCAGAAGATCACCAGTATGAGTTATTTGATGAACTGACAGATCTTATCTGTGTTTGAGTTCTTTTGTCTTTCTTACCTCTCCTTCCCGTCTCTGACACACTGTACTCCAGTGGTTCTTCTTTCTGTTTCCACTCGTTAGTCATTTCCTAATCCATTGCAGTGCGTTTGTAATAGAGCATTCTCCATTGACATCCCCATTTATGACACCATAATAGCCTCTTGGTATACTCATGTTAGTAGAAGTACTCTCTCTTAGTCTGGCACTGAAGGTAATTGTATAATTTACATATTAAAATGTATCCTCAAAGCGGACTTTCTACTAACCGGACACGAACACACGATAACAACAATTTTTGCGGTTTTGTATCCTCCTAAGCTCTTGTTATATTACTGCTTGCTTCCCGGTAGTTCCCCGAATTCTGTCGCCCTCGCTTAAATGCATTACGGCAAAAGGTAACGACTAAAGCCCGTCGCTTTAATCGTTGTATAACTATCATCCATCCATGTTATTTGACATAAAAATATTTAAAAATATTTTTTTCTTCCTGCTAATACAAGAACAGTTTATCAACCGTTAGATCAAGGAATTATCAAAAGTTTTAAAATCTAGTACAGAACAATAATCTAAACACCCATTGTCGCAAAAATAGACACAGTTAATTCTTTAGAATAGCTAACCAAGTCGATTGATTTACTAGACGTTATTTATTTTATAAGCAGAGGGTGGAATCAAGTGACTTCAGCAACAATTTAAAATAATCCCGAAGATAAACTACCGTTATCTACTACTGCAAAAATGAATTAAATGTTTCATCAATTTGAATACGTAATTATTGACAATAACTTTAACAAAGGAAATGCCAGATAATGATGGAAAGGATACAATCAAAACATATAAGGATACAATACTAATTTCACACAACATAAAACTATTTACCTCCAAGAATGGCGATGCAAAGGGATTTGAGTTGGTATCTGACTTAGGACAATACTTTGAAAACATGTGTTTAAAAGCATTTTTTGCTTGTACATCGAACAACAATATTAGATTTTTCCGTCTCAAGGTTTTCTTATTATGGGCCACTTTTAAAGCCTGTTGATAAATTTATCTAATAGTTAAAAACCAGCTCATAGCCAATGGAAGCGACTAAAACCGTTGTAATCATCGCTAGTTTGTTTAACTGGAGGTTGATAAAAGTGTGCCTATGTGTATTACACTACTAAGTATTATATTAAGCGTAGTTGCAGTTCATTTTCATACTTTTAAATCTACTTAAACGTATATATTTAGATATGTATGCTCTTCAATGTAAACTAAACAAATTGTACACTGACAGTTCCACGTTTATTATATTCTTATATATCCACAAGATCATTTTCTTGATTGCAGGAAAATCACATATTCCCAAAATAATTATATAAGTATTCTTGAGCAAAGTATATTAATTATATTGAAACAAGAGTATCATAATTTTGCGTTAACAATCCCATTTTCTTGCAATAAAACATAGAATTTTATGGGGACGCTAGAGTCGAAAGAATAATTTTTAAAGGTAATGTCATGTCTCAATCACTTTCAGCTATAATCGTAAACAATCATTTACGTAAGTACTGGATTTTATTTCCACCCAATTTTGTAAGACTTATAATAATTTTAACCTAAAGATAAAAAAGATTTTAGATAATACTAACCATATTACTATAACTATATTACTACTTGACTATCAGAAATATATTTTAGATAGTTTTTGGTCATTGATGTCTAATCTTTAAACCTTTCTTAGCTATTAGATATATATTTTAGACAGTTTCTGATGATTTTAGACAACTTCAAACAAGTTTAAAGACAAATGGGTTAATTTAGATAATGTTGGATGATTAGAAGACAATTTGTGGATGATTTTAAGCTAATTTTGGATGATTTTAGACGGTTATTAATGATTTAATGAGCAATTTTAGACAATTATAGAAGATTGAGACATATTTCAGACAGTTTTTGACGGTTTTAAACAACTTTAGAATAGTTTACCCAACTGGGTTAATGTAGATAACGTGAAATAGTTTTAGACAATCTGTGGATGATTCAAAACTAATTTTAGTTGACTTTAGCCGGTTCTCAATGATTTTAAACATCTTTAAACACCATCTGCCGATGGTGTGAACACGAAATTATTTACGTTGAATGCCTTCGATGGTGCATATAAGTATATTGTGCCTCTCTGTCAGGGATTTTATCTAAAAAAATACGGAGTTTCAAAATCAACAATCACGGTAGGTCACAAGCTAAAGCTATAAAAAATGCACCTTAAAAATGTCGGTATTACAACTTTTTGAAAAAAAAATTACAATTGGTTTTTTAAAGAAAGAGAAAAGAATCCACGAATTTTCGGGAAATCTACTGAACTACAGATACATTGTCATTATCAAAACAATTGAATATTGATACTCTCACGGCAAGTGATAGTTGGCTGCGAAGATTTAAACACCGCCGTGTCTTAAGGTTTTTGAAAACCGCAGGGGAGAAATTATTCGCCAATCCAGATGCAGTAGACCCTTTTAAAAAGGATCTAAAATGTATGATTATCGCCTGACAAAACTTATGTATCATTAGTAGAAAAAACTGCTCCTGGATAAAAAATGCCGAAGCAACGGCTAACGTTATGGGTTGTGTAAATGCTTCAGGCTTGCATAAGCTGAAACCTCAAGTGATATGGAAATCAAAATATCCAAGATGTTTTAGGAATTTTATCAACCCATTGCTGGGCAAATACACTAAGAAGGCGTGGATGAATGGGGAACTGTTTGATGAATGGTTTTTTCAACATATTGTACCTGAAGTAAGAGTTAAAATTATTTGCCATTTCTTTCGTAATGCTGATTATATTTCAAAATTATATTACACAATTCGTAGGTGAGATATTTGCTGATAAGTGGTTTCAGAAGTCGATAACAAAATCATAAGCTGCATATTTTAGGGTGAAACACTGCTGCAGATATAGAACATTTGGACAAGAATGAATCAACACAGGTTGTGGATATGTCTTCTTCAAATGAAGATGAAATGAGTGCACTGAAAAAAATTGCCATTGCGATGCAATTATAGCATTTAATGTTGCTGTTGAATGATCAACTCAAAATTCGATAAATATTAGTGAAATTATCACCATGAAAGCAATTCAAGGAAAAGCAGTTATGGCCAAAATTGCTCAAATAAAAGTTACAGGTTTTTTTTAAGTCTTGGGAATAACAAAGTCTTAGTAATACCTGATCACAAAAAACTGATTCAGAGAATTTAGACAATTATAAGGAGTTTTTGATGATTAAAAACAAAACTTAAACAACTTTAGATGATTGGATTAATTTAGATAACGTTGGATGATTTTTATAAATTTGTGGATGATTTGAAGATTGTAGAGCATGAGTCTTTTTAAATCATTTTTTTCAGCACCCAGCACCCATACGTATTTTAAAAAACCGACACCTATATAGTCTATATAGTGGTGAGAGCAGAGAATCTGTCCTTGTTTAATTTTTATTTTTTTAATTTGTGGTAGTGTCTCTAAATCAACAACAATATAAAATAAAATATTGTCACATTCTTCAATTAATGAAGGAAATTTCGTATCTTAATTCTTAACATAATCAATACGGATGAAAGCGAATTCAAATAATAACTTTTTTAGTTTTTCCAAATCTTTCCGAATTTATATAGAAATTTAAAATATGTCATATAACAGAATTTTAGTTGAATTCATAGTAAAAATACGTTATATCGAAGTTTTGCTATATCTTAATATATTTTCTTCAAAAATTATATAACATAATACTTTCTATGTGGATGAGCGTGAATGAAGGCACGACATGTGACTTAAACGAGTTCTGTTTATTAGAGTTGAGTTGGATATGAAATTTCATCCGGTCGTAGTCAACAGCATCGAGTGTCGCAAAGATCCATTCGGCCGTGGTGCGGTCGTCGTAACCGCATTAATGAAAAAAAAGCGACGGCACAATGGCTCCATTGTGCAATCATAACAACTCCACTTCACGGGGACCTGCGGAACACGTCGTGCGTGCCCAAGGTCAAGTGCAACGTCCCCCCTCGACCGCCCATTCCCTCTTCCCTGATGGGAGAGACCCCTTTGTTTCGTTTTCCACCCCGCCCCGTTGAGGGTACTCGACCGCGACGGCGGAAACGCAGAAAAAACGTCCGTTCTCAAGCAATTTTCGTGAATGCCCCTCGTTTACCAGACTAAACAGCGCGGGGGACCTATTCGGAACTACGCCGCTGTTGTCGTCTGCCCCCGAACCCCCCTTTTTCGTTCCGATACAATGGACGCTTTTAGCCGGGACGCAAAGCGTCGTTCTTTTTCGAAATCGTTAAAATGTGTCGGGGTCCGTTCTCCTCTGGTCGACGCCGACGGTAAGACGACATTTAATAACCAGATGGCACGACACGCAACCTTGGCATTCTTTACAAAACCCGATGTATGTATGTATGTATGTCGTGAATAAAAAAAATTTTAAATAAAACTTTCAATGTATACTTTTCGTGCCATATCGAGATGATGTCAAAGAGCTTTCCAATGTCAATTAACGCAATACATTGAAATAAAAAAGACCGGGGTGGGTTGAGTTGTAAGCGGAATTATGTGTGAAGTATTTTCGGTGTTATGCCCTCTGCGAGCCTCGTCGTCGCGCTGATGACCTAATTTCTAGCTGTCAAATACAATTTGCGGGAGACCGTGTATCCTGTAAATCAGAGCTGCAATAATGCGGGGCGAGATATTCGTTTGTCGGGACCATTGGGGCGAACGCTTATTTATCGTTCGTTCAAAATCGCAAATCTGCCGCTTCCAATTTTTCTCTTTTCGCCTTTTTTTTGTCAGGTCACCCATCGGAAAATTTTACGTCGTATATCACCGGTTCGTCAAACCTCGATCAAAACAAGTCCGGATACGGCCAAATGAATTGTTATCTATGATCTACAGAGGATTTTAAAAAATATCCGCTCAAAAGAACGAATTTTCTCGTTTATGGTTTACCCTGTTATTGTCAAAGCTCGCCAAAATCACGCAGCGAATGAATGTAAATCAAATTTCCAATTTCGACTCCTCGAATAAATAATGTTAATGAACGAACATCGCTCCGGCAATAAGTCACGGGATGCTAAAGTACGCTTCGGTAAATATATTATAAAATAGGCGTACGAGCTCGGCCGCAGAATATCGGCCGTATCCGCTAAAACTGAATAATTGCACTGCAATTACGGGCACTAATTAACGGGGGAGCCGGGATTCGCCGTTTTATAACCTAATTGACGTCTACACGCATTTATCAAAAATCCCGATTTCGTTATTAATGCGGAACCTCCACTCCCCGCGATCCATCGAACGCGTGCCCTTCGAATAGCACTGTGTGACAGTCGCCCCCGTCAATTGTAAAAATTTTCGTGATATACAGCGATGGGACCGTCGGTGTTTTAGGGCGGAGATAACATTGTGATTTATTCGTTGAAAATATTTATACGCGGGATGGTTTTCGTTCGCGATACATTTTTGACATTAAATGCAACAATAATTTTGCGGGTGTAAATTTGTGAGCTTTAACTGGTAATCCAAATGTTTCCAAACCTCACCTCGATATATTCACATTTTCTGCCATCACATATTTCTAATATTGATCGAAGTATTTCGTAAATATTTTAAACAAATCACAGTTTAATAAAGTTTAAATTCCAATAAAATGTATGCGTTTAAAAATTATGCATTTGCTACAATAAAGTGGGCTTTTGTACCATTATACAGTATACTCCGGATATAACGAACCCACAAAAAATATAAAAATCGGTCCGTTATAACCCAGCTTCATTATAGGCAATAATTTAAAAAAACCATTCATTTAAATTAAATTGACAATTTAATCATTATTAATTTTATTGAAATTTAACTGTTTGGAAATATATTAATAATAATAAATTAAAAGCAATTAAATAAATTAAAAAGGATTAAAAGAAAGAAAAGTTCAGTTAAACCAAAGATATAAGAGTAAATTAATTAAAGAGTAATGCCATCATTTCGGGTTTTCAGCATAAAAATCAACGATAATTCAAAAATTAAAGCATGGACTAAACGCTTAGTCCATACCAGATACAACCTAGATATATGGACTTTCTAGTATGCTGCGCTCTGAATTCCTCATGTCCTCATTTCTTATCCCCTATGCTCTCCCTGAAAGCTGTACAATAATTTCTTACACACTACTGTTTGCTATAATAATAAATCTTTGGTGGAATTGGATTTCCAGAAGCTTGATTTAAGAAAAACTTTAGTAGAAAAAATTTTAGTTCTCTGTTGTATCCGCCATCTTGATATTTGAATAATTCATAATTTTGAGCCCAAATTCGTAATTAGCATCCCAGAAGATCTTACCACCACCCAACCCAATTTATAAATACCTATTCACCTGGTATTTAACTGTTGCCCATCACTGTTTACTAGTGATGGAACGGATAGTGATTTTACGAAGACATTATTTTCTGCCGGATATCCGGCCATTATGTGTAACTGTCAGTTTCAATTACATCAGTGTTAATTAGTATAAAATTGATTCAATGATCATCACAACGATTTTAGTCATTGATGATATTTGGTAATTAAAATAGAAAGAATTAAATTGAATTCGTACAACGATGATAGAATTATATATTTATATTATTCAATGGTTACTATAGTATTCGATCAGCAATAGTCCTCCTCAGACACAATTAGAATAACAAAATCTAGAAATATTTTAAACATTATGATCTAAAAATATAAATTTAAGAAATATAAAATTGACCACATACTGAGTGATATTTTTTATTTATTTATCTTCATAAGACACTTACATATTAAGAGATTTATATGTTAAAATAGAGAATTTTTGTGTTAAGTTTAAAACTTACGTCAATTAACAATTTAAAAGTTAAAACAATTACTACACATTTTTAAGTGTACACAAACATACATTTTACAAGAAAAATAAATGCCATTTACTAGAAATACTTGAAATGTATGAAATAACTAAATTTAAAAAACAAAATGGCACTAAATGAACAAATAAACCATACTACCCCTCCATTATATAATAATTTAAAAAATTCTTTCAAAAATCTTTAAAATCACCTTTCCTTTCTATATTTCTTTGGAAAACAAGTTTTATAGTTTGTGTACGCTTAAGAATGTGTAGTGATTGTTTTAACTCTTAAATCGTTAATTGACGTAAGTTTTAAACTTAACATAATAATTCTCTATTTTAAGATGTAAAGCTCTCAATATGTAGGTGTCTTCTGAAGATGGTAATGTAAATACCGAAACCTGCGAATTTTATATTTCTCTAACTTATAGGTAGTGATAATGGACAAAGAAGGGCTAGTTTCGATAGAGAAAAAAGGTGATATCTCATTCTAGAAAGTGGAAACATGTATCTATTCTACAACTTTAAATCTACTCCTCATCTATATCTACAAATATGAACTATCTGTCAATAGATTTTATGGAAAACTATTTATTGTATGTATTTCATGAAAAATCAATAATTAAATATTGTTCATCCGCTATATCGCTTATAAAACAATTATTGTTGTTATTTTTATATATATTCCTCAAATAGATCGAGTTTTTTCGATTTCTTATATATATTTTTCAAAAGACTCACGTTATTATTATGGATATTAAATCTTAAATGTAATAAAAATAATAAATTTAATATTAAATTTGTTTTTAATTTAATAATAAATTTAATTAAAAGCAGCTGAAGTATATCTATTTAGGCGTTCTTTAAATCTATTGTCCTTGCCAAAAGTCCGGTCCCCTGACTTTAGGGATCGATATCTTCGAAACCGACCGATGACAAAAAATGCGATAAAGTATATTGTAATCATCAACATTTCTGTGAATCATACATTAATTTGGAAATTTTTGGGTCTGCTGTTTTTCTTTTATCGCAAGTTAAATGAAACGAGTACCCGAATTTTGAGAGTTAAAACCTTTGCTTTGCATTTTTTTTTCAAAAACTAGTCAACGAAAAAATTTCAAATTTGAAGTGGTAATAATCCGATGTGTTCTTTATGTGGGGCATACTTTATTTTATCTATATGCAATTAATTTGAAAACTGTGCGGATTTGAACGCGATTTTTAACAAAATGTTAATTTTTCAAAGTTAGGTCTTCCTAATTTTTTATGAGCGATTTAATGGAATTATAAATTTAAAAAAAAACAGAAATAAACTAGGTGGAGAGAGGGAGGTTCCGACCAATCGGAACAAAGTTGTAGCGATTGTTCTGTGTAAGGCTTGCGATAAAACGTTATTTAAAATTATGTACAAAATTATTTTGTTACAAATTGAACAAATACATTCAAAGTTTATATATATAAAACATACATAATGCATTTACATTTAAACCAAATGGCGTGAAAATATGGGATACATTCATTACGCAAATAAATAAAAACTATTTTAATAAATATTTTTAATTTGTATGATGAGAATTGATTATAAAATTTTATAATTAAAGTTTTATTATTCTTGGTGTTTATTAAATCAATATTAAATATTTTGAAGAAAGTAGTTTAACGTTATTTTGTTTAAATTTATATGCATTATTTGTGTCTTATTTACAAAAATGAAACATAATTATTCAATTTGCAATAATAATAGCACCAGCACCATATCTTTTCAACTTCGATCGCATTGGCCGGAACCCCCTTTCCCCGCATGGCTTTTTTCTATTTCTCTTACTTTATAAATCCATTAAATCGCTCGTAAAATATTTGAGTGAGCTAACTTTGAAAAACTGATTACGGAATCCGGTAAACGATATTAATTGCCACATTTTGGTTAAAACCGGGATGAAATCTGTCCGGTCGTGTTCGAAATAACCGCATATCACTAAACCGCGATTTTCCGCGAAACTCGTGAGATATTGATAAAATGAAATATGCCTCGCATTAATAACACCTCGGGTTCAAATTTGAAATTTATTCTTTCTGAGAAAAAAAATCGCAAAGTAGACAAAATTGCCGGCGCTCTCAAAAATGGGCTACGGTTTCTATTGAACCCGCGTTAAATGAAAAACCGCAGAAATTCTAAATTTTCTGCGTATCATAATACGCAGAAATGTTCACTGATTACAATAAACTTTATCGCATTTTCTCATCGGGCGACTTCGAAGATATCGATCTCTAAAATGAGGGGCCCTGATTTTTGGCACGGACTTTAGTGAGAATGTTTCTTCCAGTATGTCCTATATTCGATCATACATACACCGCTTAAAGACGTATCATCTAATTTGAGTTTATTATTTAACAAAGATTTAGATATTTTTGAATTGGATGTGAAAACTGGGATTATGTCGACTTTACTGAGATTTTTCCTGATTTTTGATTGAATGAAAGACACATGGTAAGATTAGATATTTGACGCTTTTCATATATTGCGGAAAGACTACTTTAATGATGTTACACTTATATACTTTTAGTCTTTAATGTTGTATCTATTATCTAACCAATTTCCACAATTTCATGGGATTCTCTGAGATAATTAGAACCATTAGTGGTACATTTTATAATCTATTGAAAAGAAAACGTAATGATGCTTGTCTCTGTTGAATTATTACATGTGTGTTTTCTGAAATATATCAAAGCTTAAGTTATTATTAGGATCTCTTAAAATCACTAAGTCTAGAAATGTTAGTCTATAGTTTGTTTTAATATCAGAAGTAAACTACGTGTTATTAATATTATTAAAAATATTATTTAGTGCTGAAATTTTTGCTGCATTACCTTCAAAAACGATGATATCTTATCTACATATCTCTCATAAAACAAAATATCTTTGCTTATAACCTCATATTTATCTGAGAACAGCTATTTAGAGCTTATTTTCGAAATGATTGACATAAATATCAGCTATTATACCTGAGATGACGAAGAATGTTTTGGTGGCATACTATTTTTAGTAATTTTGAGAAATTTGAAGAAAAAGACATTTCTCAACAATGGGAATAGATTTATCTATTGGTATCTTAGTATATTGATTTTTAATGTCATATGATATGATATTCTATTTTTGGTTAATGAAATATTTTTTAGTTTGTTGATGAAGTTTATAGAATTTTGATATTATAACAGAGGTGGTTATTAAAGAATTAGAACAAAAATTTGAATGTGTTTCGCAATCCTCTTAGCAGGGGTATTATTATTCCCAATAATTGGTCTAACGCTATTGTCTGTCTTATGAAGCTTGATTAGACTTTCCAAGATTGCTAAAAGATTTCTATTGAATTAAAACCAGTTATATAAAACTTCGACATTAGAATATGGATACAAATTTCTTAAGTTTATGATAAAAATTTTTGGTTGGGTTGTTCTTAATTATATTGATATTATTCTCCTTGAAGAATTACAAAGCTTTTTCATTATATGTATCGGTATTTAATATCACTAGGCCGGCATGTTTGTCTCCAAAAGTTATCGTAAATTGTTATCTTTGATTTTATTTTGATTTTATTATTTTTTTTTAGTGGAGTGTAAAAAGTTAGTGCTGCCATTATATTTATTCAAACTAGAAATAATATTATGATTATTTACAAACAAAAAATATATATAATATAATTAATCGATTGTGATTCTATATCAATAATGTTTGGTGAAATTAGTGAAACGTAGAGGAAATTTAATATCACTCAAATTTCACTGGTCAATGGAAAAAATAGGTTTAACTTTTAAATTCTTTTAGCAGTGAAGCTATTGTTTTTGACCTTATCAATGAAGTTTCAAAGGTAGAAAATTTAACATTTTTTTCCTTAGAAGTTAGTAGTTCTTAGGTTGAAGTTACCTGCGGACCTGCAAACTAATTACAGGTTATTTCTAATACAGAAAAATAATCGTGCGTTTTCATTTGATGCTTGACTCATAAAAATCGGATTGTAAATGACAGTATTACAATTTGGAGCGTTCTTTGTGTAACACAACATGTTTCTTGTCATAAGCATCCTCAAATAAAAATAATACGACGTAGTAGTAGAGGTTGAAATTGTAGTTGCTTCGTATTTTCCTTCAAAGAAGGCATGTTCTACAAAAGAACAACAGTTATCTTTAAATACACACAGTTCATATGGACCAAAATTAAATACGAAAAAATCAATAATGTCAATTGGTCATTCAACTTTATTAACCACATTGTTATGAAATTCATTCCTGTTGGGACAATGTAAAGGCTACGCTTATATCTGGTGATTTCAATCTTACAAACGAGAAACTGCGCGTTATTTCTTACGTAAACCTACATCGAATACCGTAGTACAAAGGAAGGACTTATCTATACTTATTGTTTTAATAACAAAACATGCATTAACATTCTTTCATGCGACGTTGGTACGTCTAAATAATCGTCCCGTCCCGATAACTGTATTAGTTAAGCGTCACGTATGAAATTGGAAATTCATAATTTTTATTTGTCCTGTTTCCGATTAGATAAAACCGTATGAATCATGGTCCCCGGAGGTTTTTTCTCATGACATTTCGGGGAGCGCCACTGTTGTTATCGATGACCTCCTTTAAAGCTGCATGCAACCCAAACTGTCTTTCATACAAAAATAGATAAATGTGCCATCACTATTATTGTGTCACTCAACTTATACATGTTTTTAACAATCATATAATCATTAATTTTCATAATCGCTCAAAATACAGCGAGAGTATTGTGTTTCTGTGACATTTAGCTTTTAGATAGAAAAGCTAAGACGACAGAAGCAATCAGAAGAAGTTGAACTGCGATATTTCCACGTTGTTGTTTCCTAAGAGGACTTAGTATTATTAACGAAAGGGCAAAAGTTCGTCATCTGAAGATTACGTGTCTTGATTTTAACCAAAATTGGTTTAATGTTTAAAATTTGCTAATATTGCTAAAAATTTCAAAATAATATTAATAAGGATCTTAAATATTCGTAAAATTACTTCTAAAAATATATCAGTTAACAAATAAGCTATGCCGTAATGTATTTATATTTAGAAGAGTTATTTATGTTGTTTGTTTACCTCTTTACGCGAGCTGAAAATATTTATGAACACAAAAGGTTCCTTAATGCTTACTCATTTAAATAGAATAGGATTGTTTTCGTCGTAACATTTCTTTACATTCTTCTGGTTAGTCAAAATATTTATTGGGCACGCATAATTTTGAAGAACTTTAATACATATGAGCAAATAAAATAATAACTTGTATAGTTAATTATACCAAAGATGTGGATGATTAAGTAAATATTTTCTTATGCAAGACCAATTAAATTCGTCTATCATTTTTAACAAATTATGTATTTGCCACTTCAAATATTCCTAGAAAGTTTCAGTGCAATACGAAAAAGCACCAACTCAGAGATTATTGATAATATTTTGTTTACTCATGATTTTGTAGCAACATTTACTTGATTCTGGTAAAAATGTTCTGCCTGGTAAATATGAATTTAATATTTTTAGTATGAATCTAAGATTACCTTGACCTATATCGGTATTGTAGATGGATTAGATACACATATTAAGATATCATAACATCTTGGTTATTACATAATCGTTTTTTCTTTTTGCTGGTAAAGTTCCACTTTAGAACAAGCGGTATTCTAAAAAACACGTATTAAGTGATAGCAAAAAATCGTTAATGAGGATTAATTAACATAAAGATTAATTAATAAGCATTTTTTGGTTTATTTGCTTTCGATCTTTGAACATTAATTAAAGTTTAATGTATTTAATTAAAATTACATGATTAAGGATCAACCAAGATCTACATCGTAAATTAATGTAAATAAGAAATGAGATATCTAAATTTTCAGAAACAAAAATTTGCCTAAAATCATAAAATATCAAATAATATCTCATAAAATAACCGAAAGTCATAAAGTAACTCATAAAATAGCTGCACTTTACAAAAATAGATTTGTAGAATCTATTAGGAAATTTTACAATGCATCAATTGTAGATTGTGGCGTCTATGACATGATAATTTCTGTTGCACATCGATCTTTGTACTATCAAGAAAAACTTAATTATTTATTTACGTAATACCCATTTTAAAATTCGAAAATTCTCACGAAGATTATGATAAGCTTCCTCAATTTAAGGTTTACTATTAATTTCGAGCTAATTTGTAAATTGGAATGATAACGATTATGTAACTGTTTAAGCTAAATGTTCCTCTATAGAGCGTTTAAAGCAAACAGCAGTCTAGTGTTAATAAAATAAATAAAATGACAAAGTGTGAAATTTATATAAACAGATTATTCTGGACGACCTCACACAAAATGTTATGGCGTTAATTGTAAAGAGCGTAAGTATAGAGAGACATAAAAATACGAATAAAACACAACAATAATCTGTATTGTTCAAAAGATTGCACAAACCTTCATAACCAGCTCAACTGAACTTATCTCCACAATAACAACAGTCCAATAAACCAACCGTTATAACAAAATTCACCGAGGTTCATATCACATTAAATAACGCGTATTATCCGATATATCAACTGATCTCAAGATTATATTATCAAAAATATAAACTTAATTAAATATGGAAAAATTATTATGAATCACATTCACTTGATTTTACAGTTGATCAATAAAAAGAATGTTGCATTTGATAGATCAAGATTTAAGCAGGCAAAATATCCAACCATACAGATCATGATTAAGCACTTTATACAAGATGGAAAGCTACTAAGATGGAATCACATAGTTAGCATAAACCTAATAATAATAACCTAAAAATTAATCATAAATATATCATAAACACTTAAGTTCAACAAACTGCCATTAGTAATCTGCAAAACCCGCATTGATTACTTTGTAAAAATTATATAAAATGAAATAATATCCCTGACTTTATCGTAATCCATTATACTTTAATTGTATGTACCGTTACTAACTAATTAATGAACTAATTACTATTTGCCAATTGCCATGTTCGGTGTCCTATTTTAATCATATAATTTGTGATAGCGTTTTTGCTTTGTTGTATGTATGCCTGAATTTGTATTGAATAACCTTCAAACCACAATTTTGTTAAATACATTTATTGTCACTGCTGTATTTATTTTAATCATCTTAACCTCTGTATTTATACGAAATTTTAAACTCTACTTTTTTATTTATTTTGAGACATTTCCGCATGACGTTCAAACTAAGTATCAACCTGTTACTACAACTAATCTCTTTAGATGTTGCTTACACACTTCATCTAAATATTAGAAGTACATTTAATTAAACGAAGAGTGCTTTACGCTAAATGAAGTTGAGGTGTGTCTTTAATCAGTAGGAACTAGTAATGAGAATATTTTGAATTTTTGTTATCATTTCGAATGTCGCTGTTCAGGACAACTGGTCCACTATAGGCGATGTGTGTCTTACGTTTGGTCATCACCAATGATATATGTATATATAACTGTTGACTCTAGCCCCACAAATGGATTAGCGCTGCCCTTCCATGCTGGCTTATCTGACGTTTTATTTCCACCTTCATTTCAGAGTGACCTACAACCTAGATCAGAGAAACTCTGTTATCATCATTCATTTTACAGGTAATAGCATATACTTTCTATCTGAAATACAATACAATAAGATTTTTATGACATGCTTCGTTCAGCAAAATGTATAAACGAGAATTTCATTAAACTGAAGCTGATTGCATCAGATGCGTTCAATTAATACCATATGAACTCATACGTAGTTAACAAATAATGTAACGCCTTGACTGGTAGCCACCGGGAACTTTTCATATAATATCTATTTATGTTAATCCCAAATTCATAAACAAATAACGTAGCGTCTCAATTTCAAGAGCTCTTAATTAATTTTGAAACACAAAGATAATTAATTCTGTGTGGTATCTAACTCAAACAATTTCTATTAAAGAGAAATAAAATATCACCATATACTTAGTGATATTTAATTTTAGATAGAACAATCACAATGCGATTCACATTGTGATTGTTCTAACTTTTAAATTGTTAATTGACGTGTCTTCTGAAGATGGTAATATAAATACCTAAACCGGTTGAGACTAAAATAAAATTAAATATCACTAAGTATATGGTCATATTTTATTTCTCTAACTAATTAGTGATAATAGATAAAAACATATTTAAAAAAATTTCTATTAAATCTAAAGTAAAAAATTAAAGCCGTTTAAACAATTTTATTATATCGTAGGTCACGTTAATATATTCATAAAACATGTCTGAATCAACAAACGTATTAGAAAGCCCAGCCCATATTTACGTCGATTTCAGTGATGGTGTAGAATTGCAAATGACTCAAACACAAACAGCAAATGGAACGCATTTAATTTAAATGTTCAACATGATATTTGTTGACTATACACTAATAGTAAAAAAATTTCATCGTGCCCTCAATATACAGTTTTTTGCAAGTGTATGATAAAAAAAAAAGATTGGAGGTAGTCATTTACAAATTCACAAAAAAACGTGCTATTAATTCAGTGATTATATGCAGTTTCGTAATGAAAAATATTACCTATTAAAAATTAATATCAAAAAGAATTTTTTATCCACAAAACCGACCTTAATCATTTTCCTTTATAAACACGTTCGCAGACAGTAAAATTTTTAGTGAGGTGCAAGCATTGACAGTCATTTTATTATCAAATTTGTTGTGATATCCAAAATTTGATTAATCACAGTTTATAAGGATAGTCAGATTGTCATATTTTAAAAAAATGGATTTATGGTTTCACAACATAATTTGTTCAGAATTAGGTCTTTACACATATACAGGTGATTATGATGTAAGGAATAAATTCAATAAAATTTTGAATGCTTCCCTGGACAACTTTTAATTTTGATGGCTCAACCCAACCCGATTAATATCTAGTGCTAACTAGCTAATTGAGATTAAGTGAATGGGTCAACCCAACTAATATTCCGTGCCAACTAGCTAGTTAGGTTAGAAGAGTAATGGCTTAATTCAGCAGAACTAATATTTAGTACTAACTAGCAACTTGGTTGGGGTTCAAATCAGGTTGACTTTTTACGCAAACAAATTAATATTTGTTGATACAGCGCGAGTCACACTAGGCCACGAGTTGTGATAACCACTTCTGTCAGCCGTCTATCAGCTTGGTGTGACAATAAAATTTGCTGTTAGCGGCTGCTTTGAGTGAGTACCAGTCGCTGACCAGCCAGCTATGTCTGCATCTAGCTACTTAATTATCTAGATGGGTTAAGTTAAAGTTGGTTCACTTCAACCCAATCAATATCTTGCACTAATTGGCTAGAAGGGTTGGGTTAGGATCAGCTAAGGTTGATGGCTAAACCCAACTGATGTTTAGTGCCAATAAGCCAATTGGGTTGAGTTAAAATTAATGGCTCAACCCAACCCAATTAATATTTAAAGCTAACTAGATAGTTGGGTTCGGATAAGGTAGATGACTCAATCCAATCCAAATAATATTTTATGCTAATATGGTGCTTTAATCTTCAACTAATATCTAGTGTTAATGTAAAGTATCTAAATAAGTCAGAGATTCATCGGTTATATTATTAACTTTACACAGAAATTGCCAAAAATTTACCAAATTAGTTCCATTCATTGTGAACGCACTATGTAATGAATAAATACTACAACAGGTAATATATCCTAAAAATCATGGTAAAACTCACGAAAAATATTGTAGAGAATTCGATACGTTGCAATCTGTGGTATTACCTCCTTTCACATCATACTTTGAAAACTTTGAATTTATCAAAAGTGTATCATGATTGTACGGCCACACTATATATCGTAGTAGAATCTTTTAAAAAGGATGTCATAAATTAGCGGGATCTTATTTGATTGTATTGATTCATCTAATTTACATTCCATATTGAGATTTATCAACCGATTCACGATTTGGACTTGAAGTTACTACGTAGATTATCAGAGTTCGTAGAATTAGGGTTGGGACAATGTAAGATAAATAAGGTAATTGCAAAACTTGCGTTATCCGTCATAAAAAGTTTTTGAGAAATTGCAAAAAAGTGGTCAAAGTATTTGGAGATAACCAAATTTGTGCTATCCATCTCGTTTGATAGATTATCATCTTGCACAAATCAGAGAATCTGTATCAGATTTTCGAATAAATTGTTATTAATTGGAGTTGAAGTAGTTTTCAATTAATCAAAATTAAGATTAATAATAATCGCAAGAAATTAAGGTTATATAAAATTAAATTCAAAATAAAATAGTTGATTTTAATATTTGAATACTATAGCATTCATGTAATTCAGCATCATTATGAAAATGAATGTTATAGCATGAACGTGTTAAAACGTTAGCTTTCATAAACAGAATCAATTTTACCACACGCACATATAATTCATGTGTATTGACTGTTTTTGATCAATACTCCAAAGACTAGATTTTTCTGGTCAATATTCATTCACAAAGCGAAACGTGGAGAACACCGCCACTATTCGGGTGCGGTCGTTAAAGGGTTAACTGACTATAAATGTATATTTTGTAAATGTTGGTATTTTAAACCTATAAAACAGTTTTTATGGTTTTTTAAATCGTCTAGTAGAGCGAAACGTGCCTGTATTTCAATTTTTAAATAAAACTCGTAAACATTAAAACAAATCGTCTGTAACTGCGTATAACCGTTGTGTACGGAGGCTCATTAAAAGAAATTTTTATTTCGTTTTTAACGCGGGGATCATTACCCTGTTTTATACCAGCCATTTTACGATAACGTTACACAATAATTCGCTGCAAGGTCATAAAGCTGTTTAACTGACCGGGTCAGTGATGTGGTGTAGGATCGCGTTTCTTTATTAGGTCTTTAATTGAAAATATTATTCCGTAATATATCACGTGGCTTCGATTAATACGTTAGACCTGTAATATAATTTGCTGTGAAAAAATCTTAAATGTTCAAAATCGCTAAAAATCAAATTTTATTAATTTGTGCGGAGCAATTAATGGATGCATCAGCGAGTGCAGGCGCGGTCCGGTGCGATAATAATAATTGGTGCCGGTGTTCGTTGGTCCGTGGTCGCGTGAAATTCGTTTTGGGCCTTTTCGACCGAACTCGATGCGATAAACCCAACGCAGGTCCGTACCAAGGGACTAACATTTTAATATTTTACGGCAGAACGCCTCTCCAACGAATATCAAATCAAAATCGAAAACTTCTTTTTTTCAATTCAAAACCCAACTCTCTTTGATTTCAATTTCAAGTGATTATCATCTGATTTTAGGCTTGTTTCGTCAGCAATATACAATATAGGAACTATAAAGACGAAGAATTTGTGATTAAGGTGTACAATTCTCACGACCAATTCGGGGGTAACGTCTAAATCCCGGTACTTGGGCTACAGATCCAATTCTTCCCAATACTGGGACTGAATTGCATCTGTTGCGAGCACTTTTATTGGAGAGCATGTATTTTGAATTGAAACTTGATACTGCTTCTTGAAGATTTGATACTGTTTGTTATTTGACTTGAAAGTTGAAATGCTTCCAGAAGATTTATTACTGCCCTTGAAAAACTTGATGCTGCTTCTACAAGATTTGAAATGCTTTCAGAAAACTTGATACTGCCTCTGGAAGGGTTGGGGGAGTAAATAAAAGCACCTAGAACGAAAATGAAATTTCCCAGCCAAAAGGCGCGAAATTCGAACCAACCAAGGGTAAAACCAAATGGCCGAAAAAACGAATCATTAAGAGGTGGAGGGTGGGCAACATGCAAATTCACCAGACGCAATAGATGTCACTAACATTCTATACAGTATAAAGTCCCTAGATTACTAAAGTACCATGGCTTGCCGCCATTTTGGCTCGAAAAATGACGCGGCTAATTTGAAATTAAAAAAAAGGGTTATTTAATGTAACAACAAAAAAAAATCAATCAAGTATATTACCTAATTAATTTTAACCACTACATAGCCGGCATATAGTCTTCAAGAATTTCTTAACAATAAACTAACATCACAAAGTCTCTTCGCAATCCGGTGACGAAGCGATATCATTACACGCACAATTTTTTCAAAAACGCAAAGACATGTTGACAAGTAATGACACACACTGATAAGCTGACAAACCGCCATATTGGCTCGATTAGTTTGAATACTGTAGTAATCTAGGAACAGTAAAAAAGTAGTAAAAAAGTAGTACGAAAATTAGCAGAATTGGGTTCCCTCAGAATGTAGATCATCTCTAAAAAAAGGAGGTTGTAACAGGACACACTATAGAGAAATTATCAAAATCAAAAGTTTGTCCCGAGGCAATCGACTTTTTTAATCTACAATCTCTACGATGTTGGCAGAGTCTTTTTTTAAGATATTGGCTAGTCGTACTGACATCAAAGCCGGAACAATGCTGACAGTCGATCCTGTAAATCTGTGTAGCGTATATACCAGCGATAACCAGCTGTACGTCCATTTAAAATTAGTAGTTTTTATAAAAATTAAGTTATGGCTGTGTTGAATGACTCTATTATTGTACTAATAACAAAATGTCTTTATAAAATTTTGTCATTATAAAAGCAGCGATACTAACTAACTAAGGAAAAAATGTCTAGTAAAGGTTTGGTGGTATATTTCGCAAAATGTAAAGTTCTATCACTGAAAACCTTAATGAGACCATCAGTGAGTCACACTCTCAATAACTATACTCAATGGGATATTGGTGAAAAGCAACACATCCAGAGATGCCATACAAAACCTGGGGATAAAACTAGGCCTCTGACAAAGTCAGAGGCAAAGGCAGCGAAAATGAATGAATACTTATTGTTGTACTCGGTTCGATTTGAGAAGGAGTTAGAAAGAATTTCAGCAATAAAAGCGGACATAGTATTTGTGGACGAGCCAATGAAGGAATTGATCGGCCGTGGTGAGGCATTATCCATGTGTATCTTTATAAAACCATTTATATAACCAACTATTTTGGGATAATGCCATTGTGGCAGATTAATGTTCTTGAAATCTTAGGCAACAGTAAAAGAAGGTGCTTGATACTATACCTAGAACATTTGAAATGCTACCAGAAGATTTGATATTGCCTATGGACGACTTGATATTGCCACCGGAAGACTTGAAATGCTTCCAGAAGACTTAAAATGCTTGCAAAAGTTTTCCGAATAATTTTATATCTTATCATAAACTAAACTCGTTTGGCATCAATACAATATATCATTTCTTAACTCCTAAAAATGCGATTGGTACGATTGTTTAAAAAAAATCGATTTTATACTTATGCATAATTTGACCCTTTTTTGATTTTTTTCAGACCTGAAATGCTTTCAGAAGACAGACTTGATTATACCTCTAAAAGACTTTGAATGGTTCCAGAAGACTTGACACTGCTTCTAAAACGATTTGAGATGATTTCAGAAAATTTATTACTGCTCCTGAAAGACTTGATACTACTTTTAGAAAGCTTGATATTTCGTGCAGAAGATACTGCTTCTAAAAGGTTCGAAATGATTTATTTAGTTATTAAATGATTTATTATTGCCTTTGGAAGACTTGAAATACTTCCAGAAAGCTTTCAATGATTCCAGAAGATTTATTACTGCCCCGAAAGACTTGATACTGCTTCTAGATGACTTGAAATGCTTTCAGAAGACTTAAAGTGCGTCCAAAAGATTTAATACTGCTTCTAGAAGACATGAAATGCTTCCATAAGACTTGATATTAACTCTGGAAGACTTGAAATGCCTCCAGAAGACAACTAACGCTTTCAAAAGAACACCACGATTTTCTGGAGAGCACCTAAGATGTTTTGAATTTTCTCAGACCTTTTCTGAACCAATTCATGCTTTTTTTTGGGGTGCCGTCATTCGTCATTTAAGTCTGTTCACAATTTAGTTTTTTTCGGCACCCTTTCATATTTGAAAAAATCGGTGCCTCTGGACTTATCTAATTGCAATAAAACAAATTTATGTAGAATGAAAGAAATAACCAAATAGAATAAAATAAAAAATTTTTAAAAAGATTAAGTGCGTTTTAAAGATTCTTTAAATATTTCTCTCCTATTTCCGAGCGTATTTTCATTGCAAAACAACAGACTGCAGAACAATCATTGCAAATATATAAATTTCTTCTTAATTTCAAGACTTTGAAAATCCAAGGACTTCGGGGACTGAACATCCTATTTATGATAAATATTTTGGTACGATCCTTTTAGGCCATGATGATCGTTTTAAATGATATAGTAGATACGACACGAACATATTTCTTCGGTAAGTCAACGTTTTCTGAATTACAAGGAGAAATTATCAATCTTTCTTTTTGATTTCAATGTCAAGTATTTTTAGCTTGCTTCTATGGCAACAAACAATATAAGAATAAAAGATTAAGATTTAAGAATTTGTGATAAATATTTTGGGACATCCTGTAGTTATGAAACAGTATTTAGCTTATGATGATCCGTTTAAATGATATCGTAGATACGGCACGAACATATTACGTCGGTAATTCCACCCTTTCTGGATTATAAGGAGAGTTTACACCGGAATCAAAACCGTACGAAACTCGTTACCTATGTATATCACGGAGTTAGTGCCCGGTAGATTTAGTTTAAAACTTAAATAACTCGCGACGGGGTAATGCAACGCTGTTAGAGGTAATAAATTTATGAGACGCGCCAGCAATTTACCATACCCGCGAAAATAGGTTACCGTGGACTTGCATAACCGCGCATTAAGCGCTGGATTACGGTCGACTTTTTTTGGGAGATTTACTCTCCAAACTGTTATCTGATCGGCTTATACCCGGTATTAATCGTTCTATGTGAATTTCTCAAACCTCATTCCATTTTTATTTTTAATCGTAATGCCCGTTTGAAAAATGAAACTACAATATTTTAAAGTTGCTCTCTACGGGGTCATTTTCGCTTACGCAAGTCCGGCTGACCTGAAAATCGCGGTCGCAGGTTGCCCAATCCTGTTGTGGCCATCTGCGTAGGTACACGTACCTGCGACGAAGAGAAAAAGAGAAAAAGAATCGTACGGACCATCTGTTCGTTGGGACGACACAACAACGATGACGCGACGGCGGAGTCGGAAAAAACCCATGGGAATGACGAGGAAAGCGATCGCCTGGTAACCGAAACCGCCACATGGACGATGCTGCTATCGAATTCCGAATAGAGAAAGCACTCCACACATACATTTACACGCACACATAAACGTCAGGAAACTGACGACCGTGACGCAAGTAGGTGTTGTTTCTATTAGCCATAAACATGCGCCCATCTCATCCGAGGTTTTTCTTCCTTGGGAACCGAGAGAGATGAGATCGCCTCGTGCGAAGTGGGTTAACAAAGTGCCGATTACAGACAGTTTATGGCTTTTTCGTCATAACGCTTCGGGACTAGCAGAGGCGTTAATCTCATTCTCACACACCACATACATCCAAGGAATGTTACACCAAGTACGAAATAGCCACAAATTTAATAAGACAACGAACTTATTCAGTGAGAACAAACGGGACATATTTCCGTTAAAAACACTAATTAATGCATACCACATTCGATTCAGTATACACTACGTTGAAACAATAACTCATATAGCAATAACTCTCCCAGTAGGTTTCGACGTCAATTGACTACTCTCAAAGGACCTACCAACGTGGGTGGGACCTGGTAATTAATTGTAACATAATCATATCGTAACAAGGGAAAATTATATTATGTCAAAATTATATTGGTATAATTTGAAAGGAAAAATGACAGAAATTTCAATTAATAACTAATTTGAGTTGACTATGTGTGATTTATAAAATTAAGATTTTGGTATTCAAGATTTATTTTAAACAATATTTATTGGATTTCATGGAGATACTTCAAAAATTTTCGACAAGAATTTCATCCTTCAACGGAGTCAATGTATGTAGAAAGTCTACATCGTGTAATAAATCTTTCGAAACCTGACAAAAAAGCGACGCTTGCTAACAGAGTAACGACTCAACATATAGAAACAGAAAAAATATAAATAGTCGCCGATTTACGTTGGGGTTCATTCCATTGAATTCGTCATGGTTTCGAATTGGTAATTTATATTACAAAATGAAAAATAATTGTGTCAATTATGCTCAAAAAGCACATGCAAATTAATTTATGCATCTAATTAAAAAAAGAAAAACTAAAAATTAAAAACAATGAAAAATCAGTGGGTTTAGACCATTGAGGGTCTAAACCTTCACAAATTACCAAAAATTTTGTTCAATACAATGTTTTGAAACATAATGAACTCAATAACTCTCTCGGGGTTCCACATAGATTTCAATGCATATTTGCACATGCTTTTCTTCACATCGCTTTTATAATACATAGTGTCTCACGTTTAATCCGTTTTATTTTAATCGTTATTCTACGACTTGACTGAAGCCTTTAATTCTATGTTCCAGGAAGTTGTATGAAAAAATAACAAATTGTTATCATGTGTTCTCTCTTTAGTGTTTATTAATGTCAACAACTTCTGGCATTCGTGGCATTAATTTTATTTCTGTGTGATACAGTTGCAACTATGTTATAGCTATGTAACTATAGCTATAAAAAGGACTCAGTTTATGAATTACTATTTTAGACAACACTCGATTGTTGATTAGAGTTCTATTAAATTCTCGAATGATTTAAATATTTATAATTAGTGCCCGCCCGAAATTTCGGTTTCGGTTTCAGTGAATTTCTTGACTGTACTTTCAGCTCAAAGTACAGCTAATACCCACACTAAAGCTAACACTAGACCTAGAAATATTTGGGTTGGGTTTGATTCCGTCTCATAAGACGGGATTGAATGACTAGAAACATTTGTGTTTAGCCGCACGCCTTTTAGGATAGTTAAACCCAAATGTTTCTATTTCCAAGTCTATTTCTTAAGACGGAATCGAATCCAACCCGATCTAGCTTCAGAACTAACACTAGACCAAAACTAGAAACATTAGGGTAGCTATTAGTTTCTCCATGTTCATCATATTTAAAGTTAAATAAATAAAAAGAATAAATTGACGAAAATTATTTATTAATTGGGACACTTAATTAGGATCTGTGCACAGATCCCAATTAATAAATAATTTTCATCAACTTATTCATTTTATTTATTTAACTAAAAACATTAGGGTTTAGCCGTCTTAAAAGACGTACGGCTCTAGTATTAGTTATACTTTTAGTTCCAGAATAATTTAAAACAATCTAGCGTTAAGCACGAATTAAAACTAGAACTTGTTAGTTCTAGTTCTAGTTCTAGACCTAGAAAGTTTCGGTTTAACCGTACGTCTTCAGTCTCTTAGGACAGTTAAACCAAAATATTTCTATTTCCAAGTCTAATGTTGGATCTAATTTTAGTATTAGTGCTAGTGTTAATAAATTCTCTCTGTCGTGATCATTCACGGTTAACATCGTATGGAAAAACTTAATTTTATGGTTTGTATGGTTTTTACAGTTTATCGTGACGTCTAAGCGAAAGGCATTAAGTTGCTGACAAAATTAATGACGGCATGCAGGGAAAAACTGTAGTGCAAAAGCACATGATTCCTGCAAGTACGTTCTCAACCATAATTAAAATAAATTAAAACTGTAAAAGTTCGCTTCAATAGACGAAGCCATGAGAGAAATAGAGAGAAACCATGAAATACGCAAAAATGTAGGGTTTTATTGATTTCCAAGTAAGTGCCGGATGGTTGGACAAATTTAAAAAACGGCACAGAATATCTCAAAAGGTTATATCGGTATGTATTGGAAGCCCAAATTGCTGTCGATCTTAGAACATGGGCTTCTTTATAAATGTCTTCCCAATGAGACATTGGCATTTAAAGATGATAAGTATTTTGGTGGTAAAAACAGTAAAGACCGGGAAACTATAATAGTATGTGCTAACATCACAGGAACGGAAAAACTAAAACTTTTAGTAATTGGAAAAAGCAACCAACCGTGGTGTTTTAAAGAAGTAATCGTTAGAAGTGGACTATGATTTTAATAAAAAACCCTGGATTACCACCGAAATTTTCGCAAAATGGATAAAAATTTTGCCAAAAAGATTTTACGACAAACTAGAACGATGCTCCTTTTCAGATCATAAGCAGTTCATTGAAACAGTTATTGATCCAGGTGTTTGTATAACTGATCTGGGAACGGTTGGGCATAATGATGTCACAGAAAACACATTTAAAAATTGTTTTAATAACGCTGGATTTTCCGCAAATTTGACAGAGGAAGTAGTGGATATTTATATGATATTTACAAGACATCGACTTCATTCAAACGTATAATAAATGACAACATAAGCTTGACGGAATTTAGCAATAGATGATGATATAATAGAAGCGCCCAGAAAGCTTAGAAGTGGAAGATGGAGAAGCAGTAATTGCAATGATAAGCGAGTTTGAAACCAATAGGTATAGCTTTCGATGTGTGAAGGACTGCCAGATAATATGTTTAAAAAAATTAAATGAATATGAACATTTTTTTGAAAAGTTACGGACATGTGTTCAATAAGACGTTAGGAAATATTTAGCGAATTGCGGTTTCAGTTTCTTCTCAAAATTGAGTTTTGCATGGAAAAAATTTCATGGAAGGAAAACTAAAAATATGAACCATTCCTGCCAGCAAATCGTGATATATTACATATTACATTTGAAATATAGAAAATCGAGCTCAGAAATCGGGGTAGGGTCAAAAATTTTTTATGTAACTCTTCAATTAAACACTAAATTACTGTATCTGCCAGAATCTACAGCAACAGTTAATGATTACTTGTGAACAAACACATTGACTTGTGAAAATACTGTATTGAAACATAGAATTAATCGAATCGAAGACTTTTAAGCATCTCGAATGTAGAATTCCAAATTTTTGTTTTTAACATCCTCATAAACAGATAATTGGTTCCTTATATATTGATCAGGACTTGATCCGAGTTATCACTTTTATTCTGTACTTGTTCTCACATCTGATGCACATTATACATGTTTTACATATAGTCTAAAAAAACTGCACTTTGGTGTAAATCCCTTTGGAGTTCATTGTTGTCAAACGATCATTTCGATCAATTATCAATTATCGATCATTCATGGAATATATCTTCGAAAGTGAACTATAAGAACTTTAAATATGCTTAAAAGGTAATATTCTATGAGGTGTATAAATATAAATTGATGATAATGGCTATACTAGGTAATGCTATACAGGAAAACCCAAAATGAAATTAAACATAATTAATTTGCTCGTAATCAATATAAATTAATATAGAAAAGAGCAAAACTCAGAAACGAAACAGTATATTACAGGATATCAGAAAAGGAAATCGCACACATAATTAGCGACGAGGATTGGGAAAGAACAGGACTTACGAACTACTGATTTATTTATGCAGACGAAGTTAAAGTATAAAATAAACAATAATAAGAGGTTTCTGAGTATATATTGAAAAATACTTTAGCGTTACTTGAAAGAAATTACTAGAAAGTTGAGAGAACTAGATACACAACCTGTAGAAAACTATGGCACAACATTAATATGGAAATACACTCAGGAAACAGTATTTCAACAAACAACACATGGAAATTCATTTATTTCTTAATACTGACTTCATTTCAAGGAAAACGTTTTTCCTCAAAATTTATTTTAACCAAATTGACAATTTTTTATGATTTATATCTCAATCGAAAGTTTAAATCTCACTGAATACTTTGCATCAGTAAGTAAATCATATACACATTTCACACTCTATAATAAATAGTTGGATTCGTTGGTAAACATCAAACATGTAGACTCATTAACTAAATAGCTATTGCAGTACACGATTCTGAAAACACTAACTTACCGCATCGAAAACGACGTTTCCGGTGCGATAAGGTTATATTCAACATTAAACTAAGTAATACTTGTCATTGTTGCGACTTTAAAATAATTGGTGCATCATATTTAGGAATACGGTTATAACTGGTATTATTATCAATGGTTAGTAAAAGTACTGTTTCTAGTCTCAAAACGTAAGTTTTCGAGTAAATATGTTATATATATGAAACTGTCAGTTGTAATCTGTATCGAGCAAAGAATTGAACCAATTCCATAACCAAAGCGATCGCAATGAATCAAAACGAGGCCAACATTAAATCATCACGACGCGAACCGCAGAAGCAAAAAGGCGTCCGCGTTTCATAGCCTTTCGTGCATTCTATCACATATGCGTCATACACATACAGAACACGAAAGTGGCGCCGAGCAGCCGCAGGCGGCTAACCGAGAAACGAATAGCACGTGTCCAATACTGCCAATAAATAACGCGGCACATATAGACGAGGCGATAGAAAAAAAAACGCCGTCCGCTGATTTATGTAATAGGAATAATACGCGATCTTTGGGCGGCCCGAGAGGAAACCCGGGGGCTAACTCCCGTCGAACCGCCCCTTCCATTAGCTTAATTGATTATGAAACGTCCGGCCGATATCGGGCTACTGCCGCGTAGAAAGCGCGAGTAGGCCATGCACATGCCATTAGGCGATTCCGCCAGATGGCGCGTTTTATCCGCAGACACAGTTAAGAATTGATTTATGGATGGTTTACGTTCGGGAAGAAAAGTGGGAGAGATAATCTACGGCTATTTTTAAAACGAACTCGTAGTTTACGCCGGTCGATTTTGATCGGGCAGTAACCCGAAAGTTGCTTTCATATTCAATACCATATATGTAGTAAAATCTCTGTAATAGGCGTTCCTGTAAGTTGTGGCATAATTTTAATTACAAATACTACAATAGATAGAATGATAGCAATTCGTATAAAAATAAGCAAGAGATTGTTGTATATAGCTAGAACTAGAAACACTAGGGTCGGTTCGTCTGATAAGACAGCTAAAGCTGAACACTAGACTATCACTACAACTTATACTAGAAGCTTTGAGATATTTGCCATACATCATTTGAAAAAATATTTGGCGGATTCAAAGCGATTCATTTCGTTACACAACATTCTTTCAGCAAACGCATGGCGAAACTCAAAAGATTTTGATGATCTAGTATTAGTCTTAGTTAGTTCAATTATCAACGGCATTGAAAGCCTTCATATTTTTGAATCGCGTATTTTGAAAGTGATAAGTAAGTCCATTTTATCTTGTGTCGAGAATATTGAAGGTTAACTTATCTGTTAATTATAAAATTTTGGGTAAATTATATGAAATCTGTCGAAGTTTCATTTTCAAAATTAGGCAATTGTAGAAAAAGCTTTATATCAATTTTAAAAAATCAAGTATCATTTGAAATATACTTAATTCAATTTTAGCTTTTTTTTTAGCCCGTAGGGGCCTATTTGCTGTATGCTTTAGCATATCCTCCTCTTTCCTACATACATACAATTCAATTTTGTGTACAAATAATGAGACTACATAAAATAGAAGTAGTGGTTCAAACGTTATACACTAATTACATATTTGTAGTATTTACTTACGTTCTGTATGTGACAATGATCTGCACTTCGATCATTTCAAATTTTAGAGATCTTCCTGGACGTGCAAATAATAATTTTCTTAAACAGCAAGAAGTTAGGTTAAGGTAAGGCTTTTTGTAAGTCAAAAGTGAAGGAAAAGTATTTATCAAGATTTATATATGCCAGAATTTTGTCTTCTTGTAACGCTCCCTTTGTACAAGAATCCTTTTTTCTTAGTCACCGGTTGTTGTCTGATGTCAGATTAATTTTTATGTAAAAGAAAATTATAATTGTTTAACCTCACGCTTGCTTGGCAGATAGAGAGCAGGAATTGCAATCATCAATAAAAAGGAATTGAGGACAAAACCTTAACATTTACGAGAAACAACAATTATAAAAAACTCGAAAAATTTTCAGTATCAGAATGACAAAAGAAATTGTCAAAAAATGTAAAAAGATTTTAATTAAATTTACACCATATATATGATATAGATACTTATTCCGAATAATTAAAAGAAAAGAAATATTAGAGAAAATACGTTGCAGACACCTAGTAATTAGGAAAATGAAAAATAGAATCGCAAACAGTATTTATAGGTTAAATATACGAAAAGTCATCAAAAAATAAAAATCATAGTAAAAAAATTGTATACCGATTTAGCCAAAAAATCTGACATCGAGAATTCAAAAGATATTCAAAATAGGAATTCCCACGTGTATTGTCTAATCCTCATTTTTTCCAGTTTAATGGAAAAGCAGAGACTGCAGTAAAAATAATAAAAAGTTTATTTAAAAAATGTGAATATTGAAAAGATGATCCGTACCTAGCGCTATTGAATTTCCTGAACCAAATGTTGATATTAAGAAATTTAAGAAATTGTTACAATATAGACAACGAATATAAGAGATTAGAGGTAGACGGAAATGATGCTGAAACTGAGATAATGACAAATATCGGAATCAAGAAGAGTCTGCAAGAAAAACAGCAGATTATGAACTATATAATTAAAACAGAAATGAAAAAGAAATGAAATAATGCAAATGTTCATGTAACAGTTCATGTAAAAATTCCTGATATTCACAGAGGTAGACGTGATTTTACCAATGGTAATACTTGAATGTAATAACGATGGATTGTACAAATTGGATAGATAACATTTTACGGTAGAAAAAAGCTGCATCGATTCATATACAAACCATATTGTTTCTCCAGATGGATCAGACTATGTTCCTAATGATGGCAATGTAGAATAGTTCTTAGGAGTCTGAAGGGTCATGTGCAGGAAGTCACACTACAATTGAGATACAAAAGACAACCTGCTGCGCAACCAAGAACTATAAGACAAAAATATAGACTTGAAGAATTTCAACAACGGATGCTTATTAGTACCAGCTGTAGAAATGAAATCTGGATGCAAGGAAACTTGTAGGTTAAAGTGCTATACAGTTGCTGTGGAGGAAAGACTAAAATTTTTTAAAGCTTATTATGTTCGTCAGCGAGATTTTATTAATGCAAAAATAATTCATATCACATGATTAAATTTTATTACATTTTCTGAACAACATCTCATTGACTGTTTTTAGATACAATTTTTATCATTTTGACACGCTTTAGGAGGCCTTCTCTAACTTTTGACATCTTAAACGCTGTTTCATCAATCTCAAAATCAATTATTTTAAGTTTTTCAACATTGATTAAATATCTAAGACGTGCATTAGAATCACTTTAATTTTGTGTTTTCTGAAAAATATCCCATTCAGTACTTTTTAATTAATTTACATTGATTAAACAACTCAAATATGTATAGAAGATTTAGATAGATGGCACATCCTAAGATACTTTTTCTATCGTTTGACATATTAGAAACTTTTTAAAACAATCTGAAAATTACGAATATTAATTACTTTAACTGTCGAGTTCTATGTTATGTGTATATAGATATAAAATAGGAGTTAAAATTGAATATAAGAATCTTAAACCTAAGATTAAAAAATCTTGGGAAAAGCAACCAATGGATAGATTACAACCGGTACTCCATTTGGTCTTAAACCTAAGGTTTGAAAGAAGACAGAAAACAAATTGACATTTATAAAGATCAATACAAGAAAACATGTGATAGGCAAGCTAAAATGAAATAAGATGATTTTATGAAAGGTCGTCAAAAGATATGGTTGAAGAAAAAAAACCAAAGTATGAAAACAAGGAATAATTGTAAAAAGTGTGAAGAACCAAGATCATATTGGGTGAATGCGGAAAAAGGAGAAAAAAGATATAGGAAAAATGGAAAACATATAAACCATGAACGTCAGGAAGAAATTGACGGTGACGGAAACAACATAGAAGTAATATATGACAGTAATGAAAAAAAAGAAGCGATACTTGACTAAGACAAAAATTGATTATTACAAACATGATTAGCTATACAAGAATAGATCGAAGAATTGTAAATAAATATCAACAATAGGATTTATCTTAGGAATGTTGTTTTAGATTAAGAACCAATTTCAGTTAGTATTTATTAAGATAAATAAAAGGGGAGATGTCGTATATAGATTAGTAGTAATGACAATAATGTCAACATTAATGACATTATTGTTTCAGTGAAGTGAAGACCAATAGAGAAGAGGGGGTGTCGTTATAACCTAACTCCGAAAGAACAGTTACCCATTTGGCAATTTTAAAAGGTACTACTATTAACTAACTTGTTTTGATTAAGTTCCGATTCTCTAATTCTCTAACAAGTAAAAGGAAATGATCAAAACAAATCCATAAACATTTGCCTAAAGAAGTTTTACATTTGTTAAGTAATAGCAGGATGAAAATGATAATGAGATTGAAAATAATAATAGCGAAGAATTATTTTTTGAATAGTTACATCTTTGCCGTTCGATATGGATGTTACTAAAACATGAATAGTTGTTTTGTTTAGAAATAAATCATCATTTAAAGTTAGTTTAATTATATTAATAGCCAATTTATTACGAATTTATCGTTAATTTATGATACATTTTTAGTTGTTCTGCACCAGCGTGCGTTGTAACAAACCAACCTGTATATTAAATTGCATTTTATATAATTATTTTGCTTAAGACTCTAGCTTCTAGTTTCCTTGGTAATTGGTACTCGAATTCCGTCGCGCATCAACATCTCAGACAATAGGGCTGACTTAAACAAAATAATTATATAAAACTGTATAATTTAATATACAGGGTGATTTGTTACATCGTATTAATCCGATATGTCGAGGTTTTAATGTACGTAGGATTCAGTAATTGTTTGTAGTTATATTATAACTTTTGTTGTTTTCGTGATGGTGGATGTTCTTGAAAAGTAAAGTTATATAAACTTTGTTAATAATAATAAACACGTATACTCCCGGGGGAGAATTCGATTTCTCGGCGGAAATATAAACTTCCGTGATTAGAAATGTTGATTCTTCCGTAAATTGATCCGCCCACCGGAGAAACATCCTCAATCTCGCGAAATAAACTTCTCAACTGCTTCACGACACTCCGCAGCGTCCGGGTCATCAATAATCCGGCCGAGTCGCTCAACTAAGAGTACCAGCAAAGTTGGTTGGAATCCCGCATCCAGCCCGGAGGGCCACCATAAAACAACTCCAATTAAGTAGCCCTCGCGCCTGGAGATAGCGAGAAAGCGGGAGGAAGAGAGAGAAGGAGGAGGACGATTTTCTTTATTGTCCCCAGGAATGCGGAGCGCGCGTCGTGCCATCTCGCGGCCGCCCTCCAAGAGGGAATTCGATTAAAGTTTCAAAAGTGCGCGGCAATTAAAATGTTTCCCGTTTTTCGATCGGTGCGGGGAGCGAAAGCGGAACGCCCGTTGGCGTTGGGAACGCGGCCCCCCGTTTCGATACTATAGAGCTCCCCGGGTGCGAAATTAATGATCCGACAGATAAGATACGGCGGTACAGTAAATAGGAATTACGCTATCAGGTATGATATAACGAATCGCAGTCAACAATAGTCATCTATCACGCGCCTTCACATGCGGGTTCTCCACGCTCATAGTTAACCTCATGTCGAACCAACAACATAATATGCTTTTAAACAGCATTCCTTATCCATTTAAGCTGCCCTATCCATTTATGCGTGGGAGATTTGGGTATCTCCGATTATCCAAATCTCTCTCCCACAAAATGCAGCTTTAAAAATATTATTGAATTTTTTTTATAATTTTAAAAGGATTCCCCCAAAGCATGGTGTACTTGGGAATTTTTTGCTTTCTTGTACATTTTAATCAAACAGTTTCGCCGTGAGCAAAGCATTCCACCGTAGATAGAACGAGCCATTATTCCGTTTGCAAAACGGCGTCCAAAAATAGTTCAGCGCGAGCACCGCATCCAGGGAGCCAACGGCACTGAGGCGTTTTTATTGCCTGCTTGTAATTCCGGGTGCACCCCGAAGGGACCGGTGCCTGAATATTCAACTTCTCCTTGTTTTTGCCAGCATGCAAATCCAGATTATCGTTCAGTACCCGTCTCAACGTACCCGGACGGGTGTCGGCGTCGCGACGCTACCATGCCAAAAAAAGACCGAAAAAATTCGCGGTTCGTAGACCGAAAAGCTGCGACGCATCATGTATAAAACATAAGCGGCTTTAACATTTATCTTGATCGTGTCCAAAAATAAACCGATAACCGTGAAAAATTAATTAAAGATAACAATTCTCCAACGACGTCGAGGATATTGAGGGTTTAATCGGTTAGGGTCGAAACGATGGTCAGGAAAGGAGAACAAAATGTACGGAAAGTACGGAAATAGTTCCTTCTTCCCGGAAACCGTCGTTTCGGCTCGCACAATGGAATGGAGAAGTGGCGAACGACGGGTCGGATATTAAAAATTGCAAGTGGCGCTAGGCTTCCCGCTGCGACGTCGCGACGCTGACTCGACGACGCATAATCGAAGCGGAAAATGCTCCCGGAACTCTGCCGCAAATAATTTACGTCCGAAAATTGCTGTATAGTGTGTTGTGACTGGAACCATTACGACAAGAAATGTTTTGAAAGCCAAGTCAAAAATATCTACAATAGAATTTCTTAAATGGACTTTTCTACTCAAATACATTTAAAAGTATTAAAGCTGGGTAGTAATTAGCTTAAAACTAACACGTGTTATTTTAACAGTACTACAAAGGAAATTGCAATGGAAAAGTTTAAATAGAAGAACTAACCATCCGTGTAACAAAACGGTAACAGACACGAGTGCTGCATACCTAGTGGCCGGTAGACTGCGACCGCAGACCTCCATGAACAGGTATTTCCTGCTGCGGTTCATAAATGGATTCCATATCGTATACGTAAAATCGTATTAAAGGCACTCGATTAGTAAATTCCCCACACCGGTATATCTACTTATATCGAGAATCTAACCTATACATCACAATTATTTAATATTACTTGTATCAATGTATAACATTTACGCTAAATTGGACAAAAGTAATGGGGATATTCTCGTTTAACAAAAGTTAATATAGAAAAATAGGGTTTAATTTTAGTAGTTGAACACACGTTACAACATGGGATAGACGAAGTTGGATAACAACGAAATTGTAGCTAAACTAACTGTGTCGTATCCACACGGACTAATTGGCAAATTATAATTGCAAAAGGGTTTTAGGTGTATTCACATTCGTATTACATACGCAATCTTTTTTATGAATTCTAGGTATTATTCCTACCCTAGTGTTACCTCAAATAATCGTATCAATTATCCTTCCTTTGATGAATGCAATGTCACCTTTACTCCTACAATATTTTCAATATTATTTATATTAATAATATGCTTCTTGATAATGTATAGCGACTATATTTATATCATATTTCGTCAAGTTTGGTTAAACTTCTTATTTTAGTTTCCATTACAATATGAACCGCTAAAATAAATGTAATCTCCTTTCCTTGTAATTTTACCAAACTTGATATTCTGATAGGGATGTTTCTGGTGATGAAGAAAGGAAAATAAGATGGAAGATAGTGTGTAAGTGATTTACAATCGAATTCAAGGAAGTTTGCAATTTCAAAAAGTGCTTTAGAAGAAGTTTGTTACGGCTAAACCCAACCCAATCCAACCATGTATATCTGAATTGAAGTAACAATTGAACTAACACTAGATCTAGAACTACAATATCATTCAGGTTTAATTAAAAATCTCAATAATTAGATCGAAACTTGGACGGAATTAAAGACGACAACTGCAACGACATAAGGCAGTAATGTTTTAGGCATAAAATATTCAAGAGGAAATAATATGTTCAAGAAGAAAGTACTAAGAAGAAATTCCCGACCTATTGAGATAAACCAAATTGATATTTTGATGTTTATGGTGATGAAGAAAAAAAGATCAGATGGAAGATAGTATCTATGTGATTGGCAAATTATTGCATTCAGCAGGTCCAATAGCATTGGGTATTAAGCAGATTACTTACAACAAACATAATATCTAGATAATTGCTAAATACTTTGCTGATGACCAAATAGTCTTTGTACGGGATAAAAAATATCTGGAATCTGTATCAAAACATTAAGAAAGAACATCGCAACAAAAACATAATAAATAATTCCAAAGTTTGGTTTCCGGTGAGTATCGACAAAAAGGAGGTTTCGGAGGGCAAAGTCAAAGCAAAATCTGACAATGAGATAAAGAGACTAGAAGAGATAGGAAACGGTTACCGTATATAATTGAGGCATAAACTGGGATGTATGTCATTATTGATTACAAGTTCATCAACATAGAAACAATTACCTAACGCAACCCAACTCATCGAAACCCCACAAATAAAAAAGAGAATTTTATGTAAAATGTGAAATCAACCATAACCTTGTCTGTATAAAGATTGTCCTCCACCCAAGAAACAGCAATGAAAACAATAACAGAATCCTTTGTCATTCATTCCAATCTTTTTAATGGTTCAGTTTAGGAAGTATTTGAAACAAAGGTGTAATAATAAGTTGTGAAAGACAGGAACTCCAATATCGAAATATTTTATGTATAAGGTATTGTTTCAAATAAAATTTATATCATTATTGCTCAACGTTGCTCACAGGCAATTTTCTATATCGCCCAAACGGATGGACGTGACGTCTTATAACATTGAAGAGACACTTCTGGAATAAATATAATATGATTAAAAGTCAAAATGATCATAAAAAATCTAAATCGGAAGAAGAGTTGATGAATCCAAGAAATAAACACACTTTTTATCTTTATTGATTTTGGCTTTAATTGTCGATTGAAATATAGTGTTGAGTTATGTAAGGCGTGGTAAAGGACAATGGTTGTCGGTGGTAAATCTATGTTGGGTCAGTTATGACGGGCACACACTTCCCATCTGACATGTAACAGATCAATTACGGAGATAACGTGAGATAATGGTCCGAGAGAGCTACGACGATGTTTCACAACGACATCGACGTCGCGATGCCAACTTTGCTTTGTGTCTGTAAAATCGATCTGTATTGTCAAACTAAACCATCCTCAACTCGTATGCGGCGAACGATATTCGTTGAAATCGATTTTTATATTATTGTCTGTTTCGGGGAAAACCGATTGAGTGAAGTAATTATCAAGCATTCTCGACGCGCCATCAATTACTATATAAATAGATAACTTACTGGAAATTGTTATCGGTTTGAGCTCGGTGATAAGAATTTATGTGAACGTAACTACCGCAATAAATCTAGCCGTAAAATTCGTAGACGTCCCTATCCGCGTCTCGGTTTATCTCCGAAGAAAAGGTTAATTCAAGAGGAGCGGAGCCTCGAGTGGGGTCGAAAAAAAACGCATTATCCACCTACAGATATCCGACGTGAAGGGACATTTACATCACAAAAGGTAATGTACCTACGCACGACAAATGGAATTTGCTCAGAATTGAGTGGTAACAGAGACGAGGGAAGATGATTCGATGCGAAATCTGTAACTTTGTAGTATTGAGTACAAAACAAAATGGATTATAAATATTTGCCATTGTAAAGACAACTCCACGGAAACTTACCCATTGTCTTTTGAGTGCAAAATCCAATATCTCAAAAACGTACGTGAAGAGATACTTTTTAACATTTCGGTCGTGCATTTTCCTGCTAGGCGTAAGACGGATAATAGGAAATCGATGGTTACGAAAAATTTTCCTGGCGTCACGACGCCGACGGCGAACAGAGAGATGCGGAATCCAATAACGGCGTTGCTGCACGTATCGCGGCCCTCTTTGTATTAATGCGACTCTCACGACGACGACGACGAGGACGACGCTCGGCGACGACGACGTGTTCTATATTAGACGCCAGAGGACGCCCTAGTCGCCCCCTTTTTTTACTGAACCCGCTAGGAATAAAATGCAATCGGCTATGTGTCAACCCACTCTTTATGGGATCCGCAAGATATTTAAATTGCGAAAAACCAAGTGAAGAAGACGAAATAAATTTTAGTTCCTTTTACTCAAACATTATTCATAATCAATAATATGATTTCATTATTTCCCGGTATAATATTAATAATAAACTGGGACATATAATCACGAAAATGAAAACCTACAAAGCTCAAGCGTAAAATATACATGTGAAATCGTTAAAGTAGCGTGTAAGTGATTAACAATGCACGTAAATGTGTAAATATTACAAAACCAATAGTTTCGAATCGTTACGGCCCGTGAAAATTATTTATAGTAAATACATTTACAAACTTGTTACACTGAATCTGTTCTGGGAGTTCCCACTGCCACGTTTTAAATTAATTTAAATTCAATTAAATACATAATTAGCAACCCAGTGGAATGTTGACTATTTATTTCGAATTAACCTCTTTGGTTATTTAATTGGCAATTTTTGAAGCAGCTCAAGCCTTGTTTAAACAAATTAAATTTAATTGTTTTAAATGGCTTAACAAAATTAATAATGAGAGGACCCCCTAATGCTGGATTTATATTGCGAAATATATTTTAAAATCTGTAGATGAAAAATATATACAATAAAAATTGTATGTAACGGAACTTGATAAAACAGATTTCGGATATAACAAATCATTTTTAACTCATACATTATTATTAAAGCAGATTTATTCAGTATTGCCTAAATGATGTAAATTTAAGGACTTTACTTTTAATTGTTATGCAAGTAACGCTATAAAACTGTTGGAAATAATTCACGAGTACACCCTGTGTAATCTCTAAGTATCGTTGGCTCGTCATGGTCTGCTGTACACGCAGCAGACGTATATGTCCATCATGTGTAAGCGCACTCTATACCAAAATGTTTGTTTGGCGGTGTAAGTCGTTCTTGCAGGCACAGCTCGGGTAGACGGTTACCACGTCTCCAGCGGACCAAAATTTGTGCCATCGATGGCTAATTCGAATCTTGATTCATTAAAAAACATAATGTCCTTTGTGGAAGAACGTTGTATAAGAATCGTTCCCCGGATTTGAGACCAATTGAACATGGTTGGCATATGATGGGTCGGAGACTTCAAAATTATCCTGCTCCCCCGGCTAATGATGAAGAGCTATGGAGACGACTTGAGACGGTATGGTTGACCACTTATCCTACCACTATATAGCCACATATCAAGTCCATCCCACATCGTGCACCGATGGTACCCGCTACTCACAGAGGATACTTTCGCCATAGCTGTATCCTCTTCTAGCAGGGTTGGAACACCTTCCATGCGAGGGCAAGTTATATTACTTGACATATTACTTGACATATTACCTGACATACGAATAAACCCCAACTTTTCTAGTTCAAGGTATAGTGTTAGACGATTTAGATGTTATTTAGCGTTAGATTGTAGTATATTTTGTATTGAACTAAAACCAGATCTAATACTAGACCTAGAATTAGAAACATTTATTAATTAATAGTAGGATTAAGAGAATGTACCTATTTCTAGGTCTAGTGTTAGTTCTAATTTTTTTTACTTCGTACTCCGCCCAGGTTTAAACTCTGTTTTTCGACAATGATAACGCTAGTCTTTGCGCAAATTTTCGCTCTATTTTTTTGTTGACTTAGAGTTCCTTTTGCTTAGTGCGCTTTATCCCTACCCGATTGATGTCACTTTATATTTCACACAATGTTCTTATGTCTTTGTTTATTTCTCTATCATATAGAATTTAGCGGTGGTTCTGCTATCTTATATATTCATTTCTGCCATTTTCAATATTCGTTTGCTTCGTCAATACAGTGTCGTTTAAGCAACCTCTGATGTTACTGATTTTGCTCATGCTCCATCGTACCGGTAATTTTGCAAGTATCTTCATTTCTGCTATTTTCAATATGCATAGTGTCATGACTAGTCTTATCGTGCTCCATTCAGCATTTATTCCTCCATATAGTGCCGTTTAAGCAGCCTACTTGTAAACCGGAATCTCACGTTTTCTAAGTATCCTCTAGAAAATTGAACAAGAAGTTGATAAAACTGGTCCTAACTAAAAAGCCTTCATACAACGGAATTTTATGTATAACTGATACTTAATTCCTCATATTAATCCTTTATGACTTGGTTGTTTTAATATACTTTTTTATATCAACGTTCTTGTCCTTGAGGATAAATTTAATTTGTTGATTTGGCAAACATGCGTACCCGTTTGCTTCGTCACCACGCGAAAGAAATCAATATGTTCCAGCTTTGGGGTTGTGCGTGCAACGTACGCCACCCTTCTCCGCTTTTAAATCGTTTTCGTTATGGCCCCTCGTGTTGCCTTTTCCACGGCAAAATTACCCCGAAAATTTCCTCTTTTAACTAAAGATACGTCGGCTTACCGTCGCCGCTCTTTTTTCCCTTCGACTCTGTGTGTAATCCAATTTGCACTTGGGGCAACGCCGGCAAACACGCAACAACCACGAGCGTTGTTTCTTTTTTTTTGGTTAAAACCTTTTCCAAGTTTACATTTTTTACTAAATTTCCCGAGGAAAAGGTGTTCACAGAATACCTTTGGTGAAAGAGATTTTAGATTGTCTATTTATTGAAGTCTGAGGAGTTCATTAATGAATGAGATTTTCAAGACGGCGACGATTGCATCTAAGTTGCAAACGGATACACAGGGTTATCGTGTGACAAAGCTCCATGTCGACGCAGAAAGCTCACGTTTGAAGAACCGTTTAATATATACGCAGCTAGAGAACGTAGTGCTCGGTTTTCAAAGCAGCCGGTTTGAGAAGATTAAAAAGGAAAATTCCGAGATCAAGTTCTGTGCTTGGGGAAAACGGGGTTGATGTTGGGCCAATCGGAGGGGAAGCGGAAATTAATTAATAAGTAACTACAGAGTACCCCCGAGGTTTACCTTAGCACCACTGAAGGCATCGATCTAATCAAAAAAGAACCTTGTCGACCCAATTTCCTCTTTCCTCAAAAGAAAATAAAAGGAAAATACTGATTCGTGGACTTGTTTTTGAGCCAATAATTGATATTTTCAATGATGAAAGTAAAACACACAGCTAACTGATTTCTTTTTATTTACATTGGTTCATTTGACGTGACTTTGTGTTTTCAGCGATTTTCAGGAGGAAAACATACGACGCCGTGCCGCCGGCGATCTGGTTTTGCAAACGGGGCTCCGACCTCTATTATCTTTTCACGGTCGATGGAACCCGGTGAACCCCTCGAATTCTAGCCGTTTTTATTATCGTTACATCACCGGGGCAAAAATGTGATGGCTGAAAAGAAACAATCAACGAGAAAATCGTTACAACCATAAAATAGAAAAAATAGCCGTCGTAATCGATTACTGGCATAAGGAAATCGTTCAAATCGAAAGTTGAACTCTAGCACTCGATTTTAATTAACGGGAGCCGTCAAATAATCCATGTAAATAATCAGAGAAGTTTTAGCCACAGAGAGGAAGTGCTCCGACAAATTTCTTATCTGTGTCGAAATTAGTATTTGCCGAGACGATTTCAAGCCGACGAAATCGAAACTGCAAACAAGGAAGTGTTTTATCGGACTTCATTCTGTATAAGTATACGAACAAACAAGGAAGCACGCAAACGTTTTATAGGTATATTTGTTTTACGGGTTTCAGTATAAATAAAAGTTGTGTTTCTAAATAAACCGAACTGAAATGCAGTAAAGCCTTGATAAAACGGGTTAACACAGGGAAAAGAGTTTGTAAACCCGAATATTTCTACTGAGTAACCACTTAGAACACACACTAGCATTAGAACTAACAGTAAACAAAGAACATGAAAGGTTCAGATGTAAGCGTCTTAATTTTGACTAAACCTGAATATTTTAGTCCTGCTATTGGTGCTACATTTAGTTTAATAAATTTTACAATAACCTCAATTAAAAGTGGATCTACCTTTAAGTAAAATGTTGAAATTTATAACAAGCAAAATAAAATATAATTATATTCTAAAAATAGAATATAAAACATGAAGCGTAACCGAAACTTTCTAATACTAGGTCTGGTTGATAGGTTGGGTTGGATTACGTTGAATTGCATTGAGTTCCATCTTAAGAGCGGTACAGCTAAACCTAAATCTTTTGCGCAGTAGTAATAGGTATAGTATTAGCTCTAGCGTTAGTGCTGGCTCTACTTTTAGTTGTTATTCAGTCTTAAATTGTTGTATACTTGTATCAAATTAAAACTAGAACTAACAGTAAACCTAGTACTAGAAAGTTTCGTCTAAAGACGCACGGTTAAATCGAAACTTTCTAGTACTAGGTCTAGTGTTGATTGTTGTAAAATCTTCTGGAACTAACAGTATAACTAATACTAGACCTACCACCTGGCTTTAATATTAACACTAGACTTTTAGAATTGGGGGCATTAGGATTTAGCCGTACGTCTCCTTAGACGCCTAATCTCTAACGTTTTTAGTTGTAGTGTTAGTTATGAAGACAGGTTGGGTTAGGTTGGATTAGGTTCCGTGTTAAGTCCACGATAAACGCTATAACTAAGGTACAAGGAACTGTGGAGAACATAAAAGAAACATAAACAAGAACATAAAAAAGTCATTAACACACAGAGCGCAATGGTGTTGGTCGAAAAATCATCAAAAACGTCATCAACTCGGCCCCATGGAGAGGAGTGATAAAAGCGTTGGAAGAAGGTGAGCTCAACCCATATGTATTGAGGATCATAAGGAGCTACTTGTTCAGTAGAGGCATAAAGGCACCAAATGATAAGACATACGGTGTCACGTGCGGGGTTCCACAGGAGTCTCTCCTGGGACCTCTGATGTTGACCTCTGGCACCTTTTCTATGACGAGGTACTGAAATCGAAGGTAGAATAGGGAGTAACAGTGATCGAGTGGAAGTGGTTCGAGCAAAGGGCTAAGAAGTTTTGAAAGGTGAAACAACCCACGCGCTCCAAATGGTGATCAGAAGGTTAGAGAAGATTAATCTACAGGTAGCAAATCAGATCAGAAATGGTACTCCTACCAGGACGTCGCAATGTGGAAAACTTAAGCACTGATCTGGATAAATGCACCACGATAAGCGATTCGAGTGGAGACAAGTATCTAGGTGTGGTACTCGATAAAGATATCAAAATGACTAGACACGTGGTGGAAATAGCTCATAAAGCAATAAAGCAACACAAATGACAAATGAAGAAGGCGTGATAGCTAACAAACCACGGACAATCGCTATGGCGGCAACATCAGTCATCCTATACGTAGCACTCACCTTGGAAAAAACGGAAAGACGGGATGGACGAGGGAACTGATTCCGGGTATCTCGAGATGGCTGGCTAAGAAATGGGAGAACCAGATCATTTCCTGACGCAGTTCCTGACAGGTCACAAGATCTTCGGAACGTACTAATAAAGGATAAGGAAACCTGTTGGTTCTGCGGAGAGAGGGACAGTGTTGAGTACACGTTTTTATATCGCAGAAACTTCAACCTTTACAGAGAAAAAGACGAGGAAAGATTTGGGACAAGGCAGAATATAATAGGTCAGATGCTAGGAACGGAAGAAAAACGGGTTGCTATTAAAGAAAGGATCAGAGAAATGATGCATCAAAAGTGAAAGACACGAAAGCGAGCTGGAGAATCAAGGCAGCGACAGCGGAGGAAGAAAGGGAGGGTTCGTTCTTTTGTTTGTGGTTTTCCGAGCCAATGGTCTTGGAGATGAACAAAGAGAGTCCGAATCTGAGCCAAATTCCAGGCAATGAAATCGAGGAGAGAAAGAGAAGGTGCATGAGTTTGTAGCAAAAAGTAACTCTGTTCTTTGTTTATTGTTTGTTGATTCTTTTCGAATCACGTTAAGAAACAGATGGGCAGAAATCAGCCTGGATTAGTGAATTATGGGACTATAACTGTGAGCAGGGGACTAACTAGGTTCCCCCTAGGTCCCCAACCTGAGTACATGAACGGTAAAAAGTGTTTGAAAGAGCTTAGACAGCTTCCTTGTTTTTTGTAAGTTCCATGCCGACAAGGAAACTAAAGTTAAACGGAAGCCGTCAGGGACCTGTTAGAAGAAAAGAATAGGTTTTAACTACTCTGAAGAAATGCCAGCTGGCGGTTCCAGAAAAATGAGGAAATGGGTTTTTTAGTGGGTCGGGGTATTTTCTGCCCCAACCCCATACTATACAACAGTCCATCATAGGCCAGATGTCTGTTAACCGATTTTCCCCCAACCTCGATAAAAAAATGGTTCCGTCTTAACAGAGGTATGGCTAAACCTAAATATTTTTCGTTTTAGGTCTACTATTAGCTCTAGTGTTAGTTGTTATTCAATCTTAAATTGTTTAAGATTGATATAAGATTGATTTAACTTGTATCAAACTTAAACTAAAATTAATACTAGACCTAGCACTAGAAAGTTTCAGGTTGTTCAACCGGATAAACCTGAATAACCTGAATAACTGCTATTCAGTGCTTGATTATTGTAAATTCTTCTGTAACTAAAAGTATAACTAATACTAGACCTACAATATAGCTTTAGTATTGACACTACATCTAGAATTAGAAACATTAGGAGTTAGCTGTACGTCTCTTTAGACGGCTAAACCCTAATGTTTCTAGTTCTAAGTCTAGTATTAGTTCTAAAGCTATATATATATATATATATATATATATATATATCCAATTTTTAAATACTTACTCACCGGATATTTACATGTCGCGCATCACTGGATGCAATACATTAAAAGATGATTAAACTCGTACAAACAAAGAGTATAACTAATATGTATCTGTCTAAACTGAATAATAGTAACGGCTTAAACGGCAATAAGAAATGTATTATTTAGAAAAATTGTAGGCACTGTAGCACATGGTTTTGTGATTAAGTGAGCTGATATATCACAAAACGAGTTCGAACGAGTCCCGGAAAATAGCAGCGGAGAAAAACACGTAGCATAAAGTGTGGACAATTTATCATATCGTTCCTGAAAACCTTACAAGAGAACAACCCTCTATGTCGGGTTAAATTAATAGTAGTACAAAATAAGCTCCTCGGTACAAAACAGCTCAATGTTAGCCTTTCTTAGAAATCGTTCAATTATGCGCATTATCGAGGTTTCCTATTTAAATTTTGCGGAATTCTTTCACGAACGCACATTTTCTTTTTGACTAATTCAATTTGCAAGGAAAACCCTGATAAGCACAACGCGGCGAATAGGTTTTTCAAACGGAAACTTTTCTTGCTATCCGGTATTTTCCTCACGAATCTCAATAACCAACGCAATTTGCTACCCAATAAACCGAGCGGATCGTATATCGTACACCTACTTGCGTCTACCCTTCTCGTTCTACGGATCGGTTCTCGAGTTTCGGATGTCACTCAGCCCTCTCCTTACCTGTAACAAGAACATAATCGATTACAATACAGTTAAACTGAGACAACATAAAATCACAAGACAAAATAACGGAGGAAAAATCTAAAGGGATTCTAAGAAAATAATGATGAAATGTAGGTTAAGTGAACAATGGTCTGGAGATTTTTGCTGGATTATTATGAGTGTGGATAACACACAATGGAAACGCGCTTGTTTTAATGTTAACGTATTTTTCATCTTCACAATGGGTTTGTTGAAAATTCGATATGGGTGTTAAAGATATAATTACAAAATAAACAGGAGTGACCTGTAAACAATGTTCGTGCATTTACGGCACCATTTTACGAATAAACATAAGTATTCTAAAATCATAACATTTTAATTAATATATAATAAACTGTGATATTCAACTGATTGTTATCAGTGTTAGACTACTTAGTTATTAATAACTCAGTCACGTCAAAATCAACAATTACTAACAAAGGTGTATCTAATTCGCTCAACACTCTTTGGAAAATTAACCGACCTATGAATACAACAGCAGCACAAGCTTCAGTTTACAAAATGGATTGTTCCATCATCTCGGAGGATGGGCTTAGTTTAGTTATACCAAGCTTGGTGCTGTCCAGAGCTAATCTAAAGCGCAAAGCCAACACAATATTAATTAAAATGAATAACATGGTTACTGTGTCCAACTAAAATTTTATAAGGATGAACAATGTTAAATAAATACATCTTGAGAGAATAAGGTGCAAAAATATTTTCTCGAAATTTTGAAAGTATCTCAATTTTTTAATAAAAATTAGCGATTCAGAAAAATGTTCAAATTAAACCAATCTATAACGGAGTCCCTGGATCGTTGTTTAATAAATCGAGAAATTGAACAATATGAAACCAATAAAACAGCACAAACGAAAACTATTCTCTCGTACAAAACTCAAAATATTTGGGATAAAATCACGTGAGATGCCCTTTGACACTTTCAAAGGATGTCTGATGTGACGACATGTACCGAAATGATCGTTTGAAGTTACTACAAAGAGCACATTTGTTGAAGTATCGACTTTGAAAATTCTAGGAAGACTTTGTTATTGTTGGTAACGAGCATTTATCAACCTTGTAGACCATTAAACGCACACTCGGACCAAGACCAATTGGCATTCTCGCTTTGTATAAACCGAAATAGAGTTACTAGCATTGATTTAATAAACTATTTTTGTATATTAATGTTTATTATAGATAGAAATTAAGACGTAATATTTGCTAAGTAAATTATCTGAAATTATCTTTTATATAACCATCGATAGATCACATAACTACAAAAGCTAATGATTTACAGTGTATTATTACCTTAATACAAAATTTAGGTCTATTAATAATTAAACTTGATGGGTTTTTATTAATATTTTTTGTAAATCTGTTGTCTTTATATATTCTTTTTAGCCCACATTTTTGACTTTTGTTATTTGCTACCAAAAATCTTGAATATACAAGGTGGTGCAAGAGATATTTAGGTTTCTTGAAGCGTCACTACAAGCCTTACTAATAAAACATTTCATTTGGAACTAACTTGACACCAAGATATCCGAATACCGTAAAATTTTGCGAAAACTCAATATTACTTGATTACTACTATTTTTTCTTGAGACACTTTGCTAAATGTTTTAAATAATTTAACAAAGTGTGTTGGACATTTGAATAATCGAAAGAATTCATTGTCAGTTAGTATGCATATTAAACGTTTACTTGTTAGTAATTCGTTCTCATCTAAGCATTGAAGCTTAAATCATGATAACGACGACCCCTCCAAATAAAAATCATATTTCTCGCCATTCAAGCTTATCTATGTTGAAAGCAATAAAGCAAAGGGGAAATATTGCACATATGTTATTCGAAAGAAAAGCAATTTGCATTATTTTGATAGCAATTTTCTGCAAATCGATGTTCCACGAAAGATTATATCATTAGTACTTCTATTTCCCTGTCCATAATTAACCCTCGAGTAGACGCGCCTTTATACGTAAATGCAATAATGTTAAGGAATGGGATTGCCAATCCCATGCGCGTCTATTTATGGGTTAAAATAAAGAATACAACAAATCAGATTTCCGTAGAACACTATAAATAATTATTTTTTGTACTGAACACAATCAATAACAATTAGTATAGATATTAGTTTAGCATAATTATTGTGTCAAATGAACCAAAGGTGTCATTTGTAAACCTTAATCGGAGAGATCCCTACAAGTAAGTAGTCACAGGATTCCCAACTGAACATAATGAGGCTAAACAAGCACCTCTTCAACATGGTATGAAGCAACTATTATTATGTCTACAAACAAGAAAACGGGACACCAAAATAAAACCATTCATTTTAAAGGATGTTAAGACGATATTCTTCATTCCATAAAAATGAGTAATACTTATCAAAATTAAGATGAATAAATTTTGGATATCTTTCTAAATTGCAATAATATTCTACTAACAATAATTTAAAGGTTGTATTGAATGATTAGCTATAACAATTCATTTAGTGATTAATAAGTTAGTAATTACTTTTCTATTTCTATAAACATAATACATAATTACCTGCATTAAGAAATTAGTATCTTAAAAACGGATTAAGATATTAACAGAAAATAAACACCGTTTTAATGCAAATTTAATTAGTATTTAATGAGCAGAAGATTGATTCTTTATTTTTATAAGTTTCGTCGTAACGATTTTATTCGCTCATTTTTGCATTTCTGTTTAAAAATTAAACACCTACAGTGAGAAATTTATATCTGAACGGATTAAGACATCATTACGAATTAAAAGCCATTTTATAGCAATTTTCTTAAATATTTAATGAACTAAAAGTTATTTTTTATTCCTATAAAGTTTAATGAAATATTTTTTTAATTCATCCCGGTATTTTTATTTATTACAAAATTATATTGCATTATGATAATCATTTCTCACGAACGGATTAAGATATTATCACGAAATAAAAACAATTTGAAAAGTAATTTCATTAATATTTAGTGAGATGGGAAGTTGTTTCTATATTCTAATAAATTTGGCCGCAAAGATTTTTTAATTCATATTTGCATTTCTACACATAACAAGATTAAGCACTTACATAGAGAATATCATATCTCAGGAACGGATTAAGATGTCATGAAGTGCAAACTGTTTTAAAGCAAAGTTGGTTACTATATAATGAGTTGAAAATTATCTTAACTTTTGCACTTTTTTTATAAGAAGTTAACTTTGCATAAATCATATCTAAACAGTAAATGGGATGGATATCGAGACGATTTAGTAATCATTTTATTATATGTTTAATCTAATTTCAATATACTAAGAATTATTTCTTCGTTTCTGTAAGTTCCGCTGATATGATGTTTTAATTCCGGTGTTTGCGGTTAAGTTGATAAAAATCCAATTTAAATCAAACTTCAAGAAGGAATAATCCAGAGCGTGATATGACTACGCAATCAAAACCATTTTAAAGCACATTTAATTAATTGCTAATTAGTTTTTAAAAGGTACATCTTTATTGCTATACATTTAAACGGAAAGACGTTCTAATTTGAAATTCATTTAGAACAACAAATTTCAATATTTTCTTATTTATCTATATACCAGGTGAAGAATTCAAATTGAAGCTAAATTTGTAAAAAATATTTATGTCTATTTAATTTAATCAATTTAAAAATTAACAAATGGTGAAATCGTATCTAAAAAAGTAAATAAAATATCAAAATGATTTTGTGATTAGTTTATAATAAATTTAATTTAATTTCAATACACCAAGAATTAATTCTAAGTTTCAGTCAGTTATGGTGAAAGGATGTTTTTGAACTTCAGTGGTAGCGGTTAAGTTAATAAAAATCCAATTTAAATCGTATTTCAAGAACGTAATGTGACATCAATACGAAATAAAACCATTCAAAGGCAAATTTAATTAGTATTTAATGAATATAAAATTATTTGTATATTTCAACAAAAGTTTGAGGTAATGATTTAATCATCCCTCTATAATTGATAATGAGTAATTAATGAAAGTATCAAAGGGAAAAATAAAGCGCTTTAATAGTAAATTAAATCTAAATCCAACACGCCAAAAGTAATACTTTTGTTTCTGTAAACTCTGGTAAATCAATTTTTTAATATACATGCTCACTTTTATATGAAATCCATGATTTTAAAATAATCTATATTAAGAATTAAATCACCAAAAACCACATATTTTTCATAAATAGTTGTATAACGCCATCATTCGCCAAATATAATACTCATGTTTGAAAGAAGAAGGAAGACGAAATCTCACTCAAAAAATATTGAAGAAAAAGAAAGAAAACATTTTAAGACTATCAATCTAGAGAAGATGGTAAAATACCACAGAGAATTAAGAGAAATTTGCAAAAAAAAAGAAAAAAACTCAATGATCTCAGAAAACACAATCACAATAATAAAGCAAATAAAACAACTTCCAAAAGAACGCCTAACTTTTTACAAATTTGTTCAATGTCGAATTCATAGAGGATGAGATTCAATTCATGGATAAAGGAAATATATTTGCACTCCATTCTAAAGTTGATTTAACAAATACTGCCATCGGTGAAACCACACTAATCAAACGCCTTTAAAAAACGAACTCATCTCTTAAAAAATCTGGAAAACTACATAACTACAACAACAATTTCAAAGAACAAGGAAAGTACTGAAAAAATAGTTAAGGACTTAAAGAAGAAACTCAATGATAATGACCTAATATATAAGGGCCGACAAGAACGCTGGTATAGTTATTCTCGAACAACAATAATTACAAAATAGTAGAGAAGGGTCCTTTAGATAACATTATCAGAAAATCCAAAACAATTATTAACAACTGTAAGGATACATTCATCTCAAACTATTTTATTGAAATGAATCCTTCAATTCCAAAAGTGTATTCCCTCACAAAACTTCACAAATAAGAAGTAACTATACGTTCAATACTACTAGTTTTATGAATTCCCGGACGGCAAAACTGTCAAAGTTAATGCTAAACCATGTCCCATTGAATCCTAACTGAAGTAGGGAACCTGCGTTTAATTCTGAATGCTGTCACTGCTGGTTTCCATTATAAATCTATTGTGGCAGCTCTGATAGAGGAATCTGAAACAGAACTATTTACGAAGTCTAAATTGACCCATTTGACCAGGTTCGACATCAAGCATATAGATTTGGGTTGGGTGAGTTGGGTTTAGCCATGCATCTGAAGACATTTTTTTAAATAAAGGCCTCTATAATGAATAGTTTCTAAACTAGAGTACTTTACAAACTGATGTAGCAATTCTGTATATTTCAACTGACGTAGAACTAGAACTAACACTAGACATAGAAGTGGAAAGTTTTGTGCGTCTGAATATGGACGGCTAAACCCAAAATCTTTTCATTTCTAGATCTATTGTTAGTTCTAGTTTTTCACAAGATCTAACTCCAGATCTGAAATAAGAAACATTCGGATTTAGCCATATCTCTCAAGATGACTAAACCTCAATGATTTTAGATCTATTTCTAGTGTTCTAGTTTTATTTCATTTCAAATATATAGTGTAGGGCTGAGTTGGGTTTAGCCGTGTATCTGAAGATATTTTTTTAATGAAGGCGTCTACGGGGAATAGTATCTGAAATAAAGTACTTTACAAAGTGATTTGACATACAAATTAACAAATTAACCTTGAATATAGAAAATAACATATTTAATTTTTATTTCCTGTCACTGATAAACGACAGTATCCAAAACTAATTACGCATTTCAACCGAACGTTTACAGTTGCCTATCTATGTAACACATATTATACCTTAACTATGTGCTAAATCCCAAAAATAACAAATTTCAAACCTGACTTCAATGAAATGAGTTCAAGAATGAATGAAAAATGAAAATTTCAATGAATTTAAGAGTATTCATACACAGTAGTACACATCCCTATTGAACTCACGCTCAACTTAACTAAAACACTCTTTCACTCGATCTCCAATAGCTCAGAAGAAATAAATCATTTTAATAAAATACTTAAGCAAATACACACAAAAAACTTTTGCACGTTTGATAACAGCTACTACAATATAGTGAGTTACCCAGTGCCTGGTTTTCTTGCAGATGTCTGCATACCAATATTTAATATACCAATATTATATATACCAATGTTTACCAATATTTAAAAGTGGTATCGTTACGTTGACGACATCTTCTGTATTTGAGAAGGTAATTTTAAAACTCTGAGCCATTCTATAAACAAATACATAATATACACGAAATTGGAATTTACTCTCGAGATTGAAAACAGAAAACAACTGAATTTCCTAGACACTACGCTGTAAAGAATAACAATAAAATCAAATACAACATCTTTCGTAATCTTTCAGTGTTACCCATAACAATTCCTTTCGATTCCCATCCTCTACCATATAAACTGGTTAATTTTCGCTTTTCGATAAACAGAATGCTCGATTATCCCCTAAAACCGGAATATAGAGATACAGAGTTGATACACATTGAAAATCTAGGTGAGACCAATGTCACCATAATCAGAAAATTTATAAAAATTTATAAATTAAAACAAAATTCTTTACATACCAAAGACAACATAGGCACTACTTATAGATTCATACCATTTAACAGTCTTAACTCTCCAATCTAACATCATTATAACACATTAGTCTTTTCCAACAATTATACCATAGACAAGACTTGTCTGACTTGTGTGACTTGTGACAAGACAGACTTGTGTGAAATCTTGTCTAGTTGATGATCATATAATTTATCTAGCAGATGTTATATAAATAAGATCACAAAGTGGTAGGAATCTCAAACAAAGATTTAAAGATCACAAAATTGGTTATGAAATTAACATTTACAGACACAACATAGACACAGATCATAAAATCGATTATGATAATACAAAACTTATTCATAAATGACCAAAAGGGTACATATTAGATCTTTTGGAAATATTGGAAATAGAAAATTATATTTAAAATATGTTTAATATTTGAATAAAACTTGATGTATTAATTTATTCACAAAGAAATAAAGATATCAGTATGTGTAGTTGGTAAAGAAAAGTACAAAAATGCCAAAAGTTGAGAGTAAATTAAATGACAAATCATATTGTTGAAAACTGTTTTAAATGCCCATAACACTTAAAAAATTTTGTTAAGAACTATATGGTAGAGCTAATACTAAAACTAAGACTGACACTCGATCTAGAATTAGAATCCTTGGGGTTTAACTTTAGGGACTGAAGACGCACGGCTAAACCGAAACTTTGTAGTGCTAGGTCTAGTGTTAGTTCTAGTTTTAGTTTGATACAAGTATACAAAAATTTAAGACTGAATAATAATGAAAAATAGGGCCAACACTAACGCTAGAGCTAATACTAGACCTAGTATTAGCAATAACCAATCCAACCCAACTAAACCTAGCTCCAGAACTAACAATACACTTAGAACTAGAAACAATAGGATTTAACCGTCTAAAAAGAAAACCAGAAGAATTTCCAACAATCAAGCACTGAGTGACAGTTAAATCTAGAACTAACATTAAACTTGGAACTAGAAATATTTAGCCGTCTAAAGAGATGTATGGCTAAATTCTAATGTTTCTAGTTCTAGGTTTAGTCTTAATACTAAAGCTAGGTTGTAAGTCTAGTATGAGTTGTATTTTTAGTTCCAGAACGATTTACAACAATCAAGCACTGCGTGGCTATTAAAACTAGAACTAACACCAGACCTAGTATTAGAAAGATTTAGGTTTAGCCGAGTAGTACTAAGTCTAGTGTTAATTCTAGTTTTAGTTTGATACAAGCATACAACAATGTATGACTAAAATCAACCTAGCTGTAGAACTAACACTAGACTTCGAACTGGAAGCATTAGAGCTTAGCCGTCTTAAGAGACATACGGTTGAACATTAATTTTTCTAGTTCTAGGTCTAGTGTTGGTACTAAAAGATACTTTTTAAGTGGTCTTTGTCTTTGCTATACTTTTATTAAATTTTATAAATGCCTCAAAATACCCATATTGGATAAATACCCACGAGTATATACCCAGGGTCCATTTCCTTGAAAATAAATACGTGGGTATTTAACGACACAGGTTGTAATAATGTTCGCGTGTTCGCATGATTTTATTGCTATTTTACCTTTCTAATAGTAAGTTTACTTTTAATTTTTAATAATTTTAAATTCATTTAATAAAATACGCAATTAAGAAGTCACTTTTTTATGTTAAATAACACTAGTTTACAAGAAAAATCTCAAAGACTGCGATTTTTTATAATGTAGAATATTGTGCTGATTCTGAAACTGTCTTCAGTTTTTCTCCATTACATCCAGTTTTCGAGATATACCGAAAAATGTGGAAAATGGTAAATTAAAAAACACAGTAACGGTTCAGTATATTTGTTATTTTGCAAAGTGTGCTTCTATTCTAACATTTTGAGGTATTGATGGCATAAATCGGACTCTCCGTTATTTTGTTACAGCCTAAAACAACTCAACAAAATCAAATTTTTTGCCATATTTCCCAATTTTTTTTCACTTCATCGTATCCTAACGAAAAGGAATTATATATGAACAAAAAAATTAGCTATCTATCCTGTAGAATAGCTAACTTGTTCGTCACGTCCCGCTCCAAGATTGCATGAAAAGAAATCTAAGTACAAATGGAGAAAATAGATTTTAAGCGACATCTTTGCATTTATAGCATGGCAATCGTACAATAAATTAGAAATTGCAGAAATTATTTCGCGAGAATTCTCATCGTTATGGTTTTCTAAAAATCCATGAACGGTTTGAAGCTAATCCACGCCTTGCTTCTTTTGTTGTCAATGTTGACATTAATTCGTTGTCATTTATTAATTTTCTTATTTGATGGGCAACAAATACGTCTTCTTTTAGTTGAGCGTTCGATATTTGTGGAAAGAGCTGGGTGAGATATTTAAATACTAGGCCTTCTAGATTCAACGTTTTCGCAAAGTTTTTCATCAAATTCAATTTGATGTCTAGTGGGGGCAATATGAAAGATGCTGATCTCACCAGAGGTTTATTTAAAACATTGAAACCACCCGCATCGTAATGTTGTCTAGAAGGCCAGTCTTTGCACACATCATGATGCTCTCTCGCTCAGCTATCCCGCATATAAATAAAACAATAATGTTTTGTAAAATCGCCTTGTAAGCCTTTCACCTCCACAATTACCTGAAAATCATAGAAGTTAATAGTTAAAAAGAAGAAGTGTGTTCATTTCTTTACTGCAACTACTTTTAAATCTACAGAAACTTTCCATTCAAATGCGTTATACTGAATTAGTATAAAAATAATATTATTGATATTAATGAATTTAATGTTTATAGTTAATGCCTGGAACAGTTAAAATACATCTTTATTTAAAAAAAAATATCCGTAGTAATGTTTCAAGAATACAGTGAAAATGGTAAAAAATGAAATTTTGCACGTTTGTTGTAAAATAACGATATCTCTGGTAAAATACATTCGACCATGATGTTCAATGCATCAAAATTTAGAGAATTAAATGTTCTACAGGATAGCATAACAAACTTATTGTTTATATATAATTCCTTTTCGTTACGGTGCGATGAAGTGAAAAAAAATTATGAAAAATGGCAAAAAATTTGATTTTGTTGAGTTGTTTTAGGCTGTAACAAAATGACGGAGAGTCCGATTTATGCCATCAATACCTCAAAATGTTCATCTGGATCTCCACTTTCATGTCCATATAGCTCGAAAACTGGACGTAATGGAGAAAAACTAAAGACAGTTTTAGAATCAGCACAACATTCTACATTATAAAAAATAATACGCAGACTTTGAGGAAAAAATTGATTAAAATTTGTAAACTAGTGTAATTAGAACATATTAATTGTCAGTACTCTGTTTTTCACATTTTTATATAGCACTAAAAGATTGATAACAATTACAAAATGCCCATCGATAGATAATATGATAAATACTAAATTTAAAGTTCTTAATTAATGTGGAAATTTTATCAAAAATATTGGATGCGTGATCAGATAAAGCGTCACTTCCCGTTTCGGGATTTCATTGAAATTCTAATTGCATTTTCGCATAATATTTAACATTTAATTTTATATTTAAACAATATGATTACATAGAGCCAAAATTAAATTGAGATAATGATTGAGTTAATTAATATTTTATGAATTAATGCTTGTAAAGTTAATATATTCTTAATTATTTTCGACTAAAGAATAAAGTACTTTAAAAATCCAACCCTGGAAAATGACGTTACATGCGGTAGTTTATCCAATTTTCGTGACCAACTGGGTAAATTGCCGCCGTGGCGACATCGAGTCGGCCACAGGCTTTAATTAGCCGAAAACAAACATCGCACTCGGGATTTAAAGCGACGTCGGCGTTCACTAAAATATTTGACGTTGAATTTTTACTGCAGTTTTTCAGCCATTTCTCTTAATGGAAACCGGAATTCTTTCGCAGTACCACCGCGTTTGGGTAATCGCTTTTCATTACGCCGGGAAATACGAGGGAGCTGAATCGCCTTTCAAATTAAGACTGGCTGCAGCTTACTTTTTCGAGGAAGAGTACTTCCGGAATTAATGTTGAATGGGTCTCTGAACGGTATGTTCGCGTTAATCGGCGTTTATCCATTCAAATTGGGACTTTATAACTACAGAGAGCAGAACTCAACAAGAAATAGAAATAGTCGATGACATCTTCTGAGTAGTGACGCTACATTACATTTAAATAGTAACCGTTTGAATTATATTGAAGGCAATGAAAATCTATTACAAATTCTTTCCAAACCACAGTGATTCAACCGTCTCTTTAACGAGTCGAATGCGTTGAGTCACACAATTGTTTTCGTCTTGAAAAAAAAATACAAAAGAAAAATTAAAACCGCACGAACAATATGGTTTGTAAAGGGAGTGGCATTTTCTGTATTTTAAATGGACAAAGTCATAACGTCCTTGTAAGAAGTAGCAGTACTCGCTTAACCGGTAATTACACCTGAAATTATTCCCGCAATTACCATATTCAAATTAGTATAACTTATTCATCGAGGGGGAGAGAGTACAGAAGAAATGGCCGTAAGCTGCTGCTTGAATCTGGAATTTTGAGGCGAGCTAACTCACTTTCCTCATTTCCTTCCGCCCAGGTATCTCAGAAATCCTACGAAACGGATCGCGTATAAATTATGAAAAAAAGGAAGACGCAAAAACAATACAACGACCTCCGCCGAGTAAAACTTTCGAATTCCGTTGAGGAAACGTAACAAAAAAAGGGGTTGGCTGGAGATAAATTTTCCGGTGCGGGAAAACCGAAGGGAAACTGAGAATCACCGTTGGGGTGAAAGATCGCGTCCTGCGCCCCATCGCGACCAAAGAACTTATATATTTTCCAGGTAGACTCCCTAGAGCGGAAACACCTCGCTACCTTTTATCCCTTTTCCCTTTTGCATCTTTTCCACCCTGATTCAGACATACTATATCTTAAACGATGTAAAATTCTCGACAATAGAATTACATTTCAGCAAAAAATAATGTAATTATCGAGAATTTTCTCGATATTCGCTATTATATTGTTATTGCAAGAGTTTTATTATCGTTTCATTCGGGCACGGCAAATTGATAAGATAAACCTGGGCAAACCGAGCCTGTTTACAAAATGTTGTTTACTTATAGATTGTCTAGTTGTATTCAAAGAATGACACAATGTACTTCTTTTTACTCACTTTCAGTCGCAACAAATAAAACACAAAAATTGATCTGTACGAAGGGAGTTCGATGGTGAACTTTATCGGGACAAAGGATTGCCGATGGAGAAAGCGCTAAATCGACGACATCGCTTCATGAAAGAAAGAACGACCGACGCAGCCCCCAGGAACGGTTGCTTATTCGGTCGAAATCGAAAGTAATTTCGTTCCCCAACTGGAAAACGGGACTAAAACAAATGACACAACAAACTCTCGGACGGCCGTGGTCATCGGGAAATCCTCCGATATGTCATCAATCTTTTCAAGCCACCCCGTCCATACCACACAATCGATTTTCAACCGATGACCGATCGACTCAATTCTGAATCTGAGAAGTTTTTTTTGTTAATGATCGCCGAGGGACAAGAAAAAGTGAATGATCATAACAGAATAGAACCGAATGGAATGGATTTAGTATGCTATTTTTAGTAGTGACGCTAAACTCCGCCGTCGTGTACAATTTTAGCGTGGCGCACCCGATGATTAACGCCTTGTTTGTGTTGCCATCTCTGTCGTTGAACCGTACGTTCGTTGCCGTTGCCGAGTAAAACGTGGACGCCAGACGGACTAACGGGATCTTTCGCGAAAGTGAACTTCGGAGGAGAAATTCGTGGACCTTTGTAGGTTAAGTATTTCAAGACCACCATTGATAGAGTTGAAAAGTTGGTTTCACTTGACACCTGAAAGTTTTCCTTCATAGCAACTCAAACACAATTATATATTTACTTTAAAACTTTTAACGCTTAAAACGATTGAATTGAAAAAGAAGTGTAAAGTGTAATTTAACTAGAGTTAATTTGTAACTCAGTTCTAGTACTACAGAAAATGATGTAACAAATCTTGTAAGAATAGACAAAACATTTTAAAGTTATACTATTATTAACTGTTTATAAAGTTAAACTAACACTAGCGTTAGAACTAACACAAAACCTACAACTAGAGACATTCTGATGTGGCCATTTTCAATCGGTCCATACACTGTGATGTAAAACTGTTATGCAGCTAATGCAAACGAGCAAATGTGATCGCTTATATCCCAAAATATTTCGGATTTTTGTATCACCGCGTATGGACTCTTTCACCCCTTCAATACTATTAAGATACATACATCCCAAAGAATATTTGAAAAGTACTGTAGTCTAGTGTGTATCATATCATTTCGTGGAAAAAATGTACAACATTACATCAATTACACAATTTATTGCACTAAGCAAAAGTCGTGTTGAAAGGGTTAAGAAGCGCCGTGCTAAATCCATTGTTTCCAGTTGTAGGTTTAGGGCCGGTTTCAGAAACGAGTCTACATAATGTATAATCTCCAATTGAAGACTGAGAATCTGTTTTGCGCACACGGCGTTTTAACATGTCCGAACAGATCTGCAGTTGGAGATTATACATCAGAGGTTCCCAAAGTGTGGCCCGCAAAACCTGCGAATGCGGCTATATGATATCGACACTAGTACTAGTATGTTAAACATGTCTCTGTTTGACCATTCTTTTTTGTTGCTTATCTGTGTTTTGTGGAAATGCCACTGCGATATATTATATTTTACAAATAAGATACTTATATGTGACCTAGTTTACGAATAAAAAGTTATGTGTGAAAAAAAATGTTTCCACTATTTTATCGAATCAATGTGCTCTTTCACATGGTGAAAACCAAGAACTCATAGCTTATTTAAAAGTTCACTTTTAAACGATTATTACGTCACTAGTGGTGTAATCAAATTACAGTTGTGTAAAATGTGACGTTACCAAACGTCAAAATGGCATATAAAACCCGATATTTCCTAACAATTGAACTGAAATTAGAACTAATACTAGCACTAACACTAGAACTATCACTAGAACTATCACTAGGACTAACACTAGATCTAAAACTAGAAACTTTCGGGTTTCGCCGTGCAGTTAGAACCAGTTTCTGAAGAAGGTTGCAGCAACATGGCATCCGGAACGTCAAACATTTTTTCAAAAAACGCACGGCGAAACCCGAAAGTTTCTAGTTTTAGATCTAGTGTTAGTCCTAGTGATAGTTCTAGTGTTAGTGCTAGTGTTAGTTCTAATTTTAGTTCAATTAACACCGGTCGTGAAAGCCTTCGTACTTATATTTGCTAACGATGTTAGATAAAAAAATGTTGCTAACAAAATTATTTTTTCGGAAAATATATGATGAGATAAAAACTCCACTTCTTGCTCCGTACTTGGTTCGAGAACATTACTAAACTTTACCTTTCATTTCTTCGATGCTGAATATTTCTTCAATAATAGTGGTCAATATATATGCTTTCCTTTTTTCCGACACTAAGCTGCACCGGATACGTGCAGCTTAGTGTCACCATAGGCGCCGGATACGTGGATTCGCTGGGTACCCAAGCATATAAAGCTTACCAATAGGTACAAATGATTCCAGAAAACTTGATACTACTTCTATATAACTTGATCTGCTTTGAAAAGATAATTGATATTACTTTCAACACACTTGATACGCTTCCAGAAGACTTGAAATGCTTCCACAAGACTTGATACTGCTTCCAAAAACATTGTAAGGTTTTCAGAACACTTGATACTGCTTCTAGAAGACTTAACACTTGGCTTGTAAAACGACTGGCAAGAAATGTTGTTTATTGGACAAAATTCAAAATTAGTAATGTAAGTAGTAATTAAAACTAATAATTAAAGATTAAATACTGCTGACAGAAGACATTTTTATTGCAAAAGGCAAGAAACTATTAACAAGGTTTGATTTTACTTCAAAAATACCAAATAACATCATACAAAATGTAAATGTCAAAAGTTAAAAAGATTTCTGAATCTCATTGGTCATTGTTGATACGATTACATTACATTACTTGAACAATCTATGGTACCCAAAAGGCGAAGTATTTCCTCGTCATACAGTCCAATCCTTTATTTGGTCATCACAAATGTTACACAAACTGCTGGTTTTTGCCCTACAGACACATTAGCATTGCCCTCTCGTACTAGCTTATCTGTCAATTAATAAATTGGCAACCCTCTTATCACTACTCAGTGTGGTTAAAGCAACGAACCATTTGAGTCACCAGTATTTCCACATAAATTTTGATAGCTTCTGTCCTCGACTACAAACTCACTTCTCCAGTGTTGTTTCTTTATAAATCCAAAACTAACGTTATTAACTATGATAACATTCTGATTTAAAGAGGTATTTTGACGACTTGTTTATCTTTATTGCCTATTTGAGGAAAACTTATTAAATAGTAAAAAACTTATTAAATAGTAATCTTATTTTTTAACGTAAGCATCCTTTTCATAGATAGATTACAGACCATATAGATCTGTGTGCGTAAAAACTCGTTTCCGAATCGGGCCCTCAGTGTTTATTATAATGCTAGTGTTACTGAACTAGGACTAGAAGTACTAGATGAATTAAAATATTTGTACGTCTTAAGAGATGTTCTAAACTCGTGTAGTGTATTAACACTACAACTTATTATATTATTGAATATCAATAGTATCTCGCCGTTCGTCGCTCTCAGTGTTCATCGCCTGCGAAGTTCTTCAGTTATTTCGTTACAAATTTATTAACGGAATTTGTCGGTCTCGCCTACGTCCGTGGTTTTATTCCATGCGCCTTCTAGTGCACTAAAACACACTGAAAGTTGACACTCCGGTGTCAACTTTCAAGTAAAACTGTTTTTATAGTACATATTGATTGAAAACAGAAGTTTGTGGTAGAGGTCGTATAATTCTCCATTCTTTCAAAAAGATTTGCACAAACTTAACGAAAGATGAGGAAAAGATGGACTTTCTAGCATCTTCAGTGTGGTTTTAACACAGATACATAGTGTTGTTAGACATGTAAAAGCATATTTGATTCATAACAGATATTTAACTTTGTTGAAACGGATTTATATTGCAAGAAAATGTCAAAATGAAGCAAAAGTGCCAACTCTTCCGGGTCAAATTCTCAGACAAGATAAATAGACTAACGCTCCTCCTTTCTGCAAACGCCAGTGATGATTACAAGCCCTTATTAGTGTACCACTCTGAAAATCCTAACACACATCCACTGAGACAAGACCATTTTTTTGAGTGACGATTTCTTTTCAATAAGTATATGGTAATAAATCATATAGTGCGTGTAATAGGAGATCGGTTTAAATTATTTTTATTTCTCAATTTTATGTCTTAGAATTTTTATCTGTGACACAACAACATATTGTTTACCAAGAGATTTGACAATTTGGCACATCCAGAACCCATTAACGCCGAGAAATTTTTTGATGTAAAAGTTATTTTAAATTATTAAAAAAAATTATTTTAATTAAAATCCAAATGAATCCAAATGGTACCGATAAGCGCTAATGGGATAAACTGGTTTGCGCACATCGTAGTGCGCAAACCAGTTTATTAATGATGTGGTGTTTTAATGCTAGGACATCGGTAACTAAGATAAGTAACAGAATTGGATGTAAAATTTGGGTGAATTACAGCAAAATATCTGTCACCTGACACCACCTCCAGTATCCAGCCAATAGATCAATCTTATTTCGATAAAAGTGTTTTTATATATTTTTTTTTATTTAGTGCGACCAATTTAACATTAAAAGACTGGAAAGTCTGCTATAATGTTTATCGAGATATTCTACTGAAACTCTGCATAAAGGAAACTATTGCCATCAACTATTTCCGAGCACGACTTTGAGCCATTACTAGACCAAAAAGCAATGTGATGAAAGGAGCGAAATAACTGCTGGTAGTGAAGGCGGGGAATAAGAAGGGGATGAAGCAATAACGACAGATGAACTAAAACGAATACTTCGTATGTGAGGAACGCTTAAAGCTACAATAGCCAAATCCCACCCAAATAAACCCATGGCACGTTCTGTCAACAATAGTATGAACATGTCGTTTTTCAATAATTTTGGAGTTCGTTGGTTTTCAAGGAACGAATTAACAACGAACTCCAAGCAAATAGAGAAGAAGTGAGATAGCAAATAGGCGAACTTATATAAGCGAAAAAATTTAGTATATACACCGAAATATCACAGAATCGTAGAAACACATTATAATCTTAATTTAAATATTATTTTTTATTTAATGTTATATAATTTCCTGTGATTGAAAACACAATGTCTGAAAATAGAAAATAACTTGCAAATATGTAATGTTTTGTAATGATGTTATGAAATGAGCTTCGTAGTTAACACCCACCTTTGCGCATCTGACCTTGACTGGCCGGTAGATAAATAGATTTGTCAAGCTGTATACATTTTTTTAACTGAAGGTAGATTTAATAAAATATTACAAAAACTGTTCGTAAAACTTCTTTCCCCGTAGTAATTTATAATATTGTGAATTGAGGTATTAATATTTACTGAATATGTTAATTTTCAGTTTAATTATACTTATTTTATGTTAAGAGAAGAGTTTAATTTTGACTAAGCTGTTTCGAGGTGCTATTACGTTAATTAAACGATGAGAATGCCACAAAGGGATGAAGGAGGCTGGAATCGGTATTAATTTGTTAATAGGGCGTAAAATCCGACAACGGATCGTTGCCGATAGCCGACCGCAAAGGTACGACGGCGTCGGATTTACCGCGAACACCTGATGCCGGATTTACTTCAGAGCCCTTTTGGGGGATTTTCGCATTTCTTTTTGTACGAGACCGTGCTTTGGGTGTCGAATTGCCAGAAGCGTAAGCCGAATTAATGGGCCATCGGAAACTTAACAATGTATTTATAGACGACGACGGATGTTTGCGGGTTTTATTACCGTTGGTTATTCCGAGAAAAAAAAGATTTCTTTATTCCTTCTCATTTTTTTGGTTTTATAAAAGTTCGACATTTCCTTTTTGTGGTAACGGGAATTAAGTGGATTTACTTCTATTTCGGCAATATTTTTATTCGAATCTCGTCTCGTTCCAGCCCGCATATTTTTTTTATTAAGCGATTCATCATCGGCATGGGGGAAAACGATCCCGCCCTTGACGATGACGAAAGCATCACCACAGAAAAAAAATGAGTTGGAGGAGGATCTCGATATTTTCGTCTTCGCTCGGCGTTCATCCATCAAGACCCATCCCGCGGGACAATTTTTTTTTATTCACCGTTGAACATTTTTTCTCCGCATTAGCGTTTCACGTAATTAATTAAAACCGGCAACGACATAAATATGTTTTGCACTTCACAAAGCAAAAGCTCGTGCCCGTTACATAACCATATTTCTAGTAGACCCAATTTCAACATAAAATCAATATGATTCTATAAAATCCACCCCAATATTACAAAATTACAACGGACGTAGTATCTACTCGAAACGATCGATATCAAGTTGAGTCCTTTTCTCATCTAAACCTTCCATCCGTCGACGTCGCGACGCTAGAAACGTGTATCGAGGATCCAAAGAGAGTCGGTTTCCCCCATCAAACTTTACTGCATTCGTTCGGTTTGGTCGGGTTTATGGCCGAGGCACAGTTATATCTCCGTCGTCGGCACCACTACAAAGGTCAACGTTTGCCATGGACCCTACTAAAACCGATCTCGTACAGTTACCTCACTCTCGTACACGAAGCAGCGAAGCCTCGTGGCCTCAATCATTTTCTTCTTACAACGTACTATGCTATTGCAGAAGTCCTCAAACAAAAACCACACCAACATAGATTATATAAGGAAAATTCGATTATTTTTTTCCGTAATTTTTTGTGTTTACGTTGGGATAACGAAGATAGAACTGGAATAAAAGGGGAAAACTTGGAATCAGCCCAAAAAAACAAGGGGGATATTTTTTTTAATCATGTTAAAGTTTCTATGGGGAATTTTAACAGTTTTGATTAATAACTCTTATTCAATATCAACTTTTTACATCTTATTTGTAGAGTGAGTTATTAATGTACCGACCGTTCATAGATACTAGATAGTAAATATAAGGAAAAGTACTAAAGTTACTAAAGTTAGACTTGTTATTAATTAAAGGGCAATTAATGAGCATAATACACAGATGTCCCTTTGAAAAATTTATAAAAAAAAGTTAAAAACACCTTACTAAGATCATATTTTGGAAAAACAATTGATATCTTCGATTAGTAAAAATTTGTTTAATTTTTAAACAGTTTTAAACATTAACATGGTTCCTGATAATGATTACAAGATTTGATTGAAATCAGTAGAACCTAAAACACAAAAGATCTATCATAACAAAAATTTGAGTTTTACATTATTTAAATTTAGTTATATTCATAATCATATAAAATACGCAAGATTTTCTATTTAGAATATAACAAATAGATGAAAATAATTTTACATTATAGAAAATGATAAGTCAAAAGCTTCTTTTGTTGATGATTTTATAATGTTTTTAAATTTATTTGTACACACACTGCTAATGTATTTTAGATTCCTTGTAAAATTTTGTTCTCTTCTTAGTCAAGTTTAGAAGTGTTGCCGAGGTTAGTTTTTCAAAAAAATTACAAACAGCCTATGAACTTTTTTACTAATCCTACAGATTATTTAATAAATAAACTAAAAATCAATATAAGCGATTTCATCCTTTAAATTACTCAATTCCCTCCTTAATATCGAGTTTGTTACAGTATAAATTTCATTAACTCTGAAGTAGACAGTATGCTTAACCGCAAACTAGTTTTCTAAGTATTCTCGAAAGCACCAACAACAAACAAAAAGTTATAATACCATATTTTTCTCCAAGTTCTTCGTTAAATATAAGTAATTAGATTTGCAACTAAACTTGATAACTCTAAAGATTAACAAGTTGCTAATTTAATAACAATGAAGCAGTAAAAAATTATCAAATTTTAATGAATTTAAATAAATAACATATTGCAACAATAAATAACAATATTTTTTACTCGTTATGTTCCAAGCCTAATAATATAAATAATTATTAAAGGTAAAATACAATAATTCTTTCTTACGTTTAACGCCGTTTGCTATTTAAGCGAGGTAAGGTGTGCATGTAAAGCTGCGTTTTGTGCGAGGGAGATTTGAGATTATGGCGTCACGTGATCATCATCAGCCAATTCGAACGAATCTCCAAATCCCCAAATATCCCACTCACAAAAGGCAGCTTTATAGTGGATAAATTCGAGTTGAATGTAATCACTAATGGGTGTTATTGTAAGACAATGTATCGGGCGAAGTATCGAAAATATTCAATCGTTACTGTTTCATTTCAATATGGATCTAATCAGACGATTCCACATAATTCGCATGAATTAAAAATACCAAACTTACACTTTCAGAAGTATAAGATTTCGAAAGCTTATGCAATGATGTTAGCTATTTAAGATGATGTATGTACATAAAAAAACATTTTAAAAGAAAATACCGCCAAAAAATTATACCTTCTACTGATCATACACACAGAATGTCACTTAGAGATAAGCAATATTTCAGTAACAGTGCTTTTTCACTGTTATTGATCACCATTCAGAAAGAATGGCGATGAAGAAAGGCATTGACACGCCTTTATTTGATTCCCATCTTGTAAACAACTTCTTTTGCTGTTATCATAATATTTCTTTCACATGTCCTGTGCTTCTTACATACTAATTTCTATAATTTCTTACATTTTTTCAATCGTTCTAGTAATTTCAAAACATAACTGATTCCATAAATCTTTCAACACTGTTAACAGAGATTTTAGCTGCTGCCCATAACATAACTCTTTTTTATGTATTCCTTGATCAATGTATTTATGACTCTGAGTATTCTCTTAAATACACCATGAAGTCTTTCTATTGCATTTGACTGAGGATGGTAAGCAGACTTGTGGAATATTTTAATTCCACTTTGTTCCAAAAATTTTGTTTCTCTGAAGGAGCACTAATTCTAGAAAAAACATTCAATCATCCTTTTACCACTGATTCTGAGCAAGCTGCTTGTACATATACATTAGCTTCTTAATAATTAAGATCGTCAAAAGGTTAACAGCGAATGTTGTTTAAGCTTACATCTTTACAAATTCAAATTAATCAATTATCTTATTATATTATAAAATCCATATTCCTGCCTGAAATATACGCGCCCCTACCTATAACATTGCACCTTACATTTTCTTCCAGTAATTATTTTATTTGTCACCTAAAAATATTCTAGTTCAGTATATTTCAACAATCTAAACGTTACGGTTTTCAGATAATGTTGAAAAGTACTTTCTGACCGCCATCTTTATAATAAATCGCGTACGAAGCGATATGATGTCATCAAAGTTTTTCAAATCTTCATTATTTTTTTAAACTAAAGTCTAGTTTGATGAATAAATAATTATAAAAGTTTTTAATTTTGCTAAACACAACGAATAAGCCAATAAAAAAAACGTGTTATTGTTAAAAAAAAGTTGAAAACACGTTAATAAATATTTCATTACATTTTTTCAAATAATATTTATATTCGAATTTATTGAGAAAGAGGATGAAGGAAATCTTCCCAAGATTATTATCAAAAAATAAAGTTTAACACAACAAGGGATAATTACACTTCTTTATATCTAGGTTTTCGTATTTAATGAAGGAGCTGAAGATGACACTAACTTAAACTTCATATTTTAATACTTATGTTTCCTAGGAGTCTAATACTGATTATAAAATCGATTCTGTTTATAATGTTAGGGTTCAAACGAAAAATGTATGTTGTCCTATCAGAATGGCAAGAAGTATCCAACCATCGTACGTAGGCAACAAGAACAGAAAATTTAATCAGGATGAACGGTCCACAAGATGTTAATTAACGAAACAACAGGCTAATATTTCAATTGTGTTTCAATTCTATCGTTTTAATGAACGGAAACCGTTCATCCTGATTAAATTTTGTGTTTAATTAGAACAACTAACGATATGAAATCAATAATTTGAAATATATATTAATTAGCTTCTTTCGGACAATTTTTCTCATACAGTCAACAAAAATAAAAATTTAACGTTTGCTATTTCGTTGTATAATGTTTTCTGTTTCTAAAGATATATTCATAATTCTTTATTCCATTTCTATTTATTCAATATCTATTCAGTCCTATATTCTAAGTTGCTAAATACCTAGAAATAACACTAGATAAAATCCGAATGGAATTTCTTCTTATTTCTTTGTGAATGTTTCAATTCAGTATTTCTAGCTATAGTTGTAGAAATTCACATATCATCCTATTATGCCGTTTTTTATTAACACTAACGGCAAAGATTAGTTCGAAGAATATTATGGAACAAATTACAACTTTTAATCGAATTTCTTTATATTTTGCTACAATGCCATTTTGCAAAAAATTATATTTGTTATTGTTGTTTTCTCTGTGTTGAGTTCTTTCAAAGAGATACGCTTATCTAGAGATATTAGACCATAAAGGCAATCTAGTATATGTTATATAGATATACGCTTATCTAAACCCTCATGCTTTTTGTTGTTAATAATTAAATAAGAGAATAAAAAACTTTTATAGAGAAAGTTCTATATATTCCAAAACTTTGAGGTAATCGATCTCACGCACATACAACACACGAAGTGATCAACATGGATTTATTCTCCGTCGAGAAATTGATAACCGACAACGTGTTGCCCATTAAAGCAACGTATATAACTTATTTCCAGAGCCCAATCAATCAACCCCGTCCTTTAAAAATCGCACGGGCCGTGATGCATCAAAGTCTTTCCGCCGCCCCCATTCCCCTTATCCCAAAGGGGGGAAAAGGGTTTTATACTCGCGGCTTAGCGAAGCAATACGCGGCCCCCGCATCGTATCGCCCCCGCGCCTCTCACGCCTCCATCGTGACAAATTGCGTCCAACAAAGTCTCTCGCCGAAGTTAAACTCGCTTAAGAACACGTCGTTAGGGCGAGCTACACGCAAACTGCATTCGAGACCCCCTTCAACCTGGGGCAAAAACGCGAAGAAGAAGATGGGGGCGAAGTTACCTGAACGAAACACGTGGCCAGGAAGGGGAGATGACGTAACGGGTGGAAAGGGGGTGGAACCAGCTGGTTCATAAAGTACGTTTTGATGGGATACTTTGAGATAAGATAAAATCAAATACATATATCAAAATAAATAGTTTTATACAGGGTGTTCAGAAATTGGCGGATAATCTATACGCAGTGACATTCTTTGTTTGACTCTGAAACGAAAATCATAATGATGAAAGGTTGTATCATGCTTCGTATGGTTTCAGGGATCACTTAAAAGAAACGTATTTCTTTTTTCAATTTCAATGTACGAAAATATTTTACTCTTCATTTTGTTGTATTGCAGTATCAGACAAATGATAATTTATTGTTACAATAATATGTATTAAAAGCAACAGATAAATAACATACCTACATGTATGTACCTACCCAACATATTTTTTTTACATTTAGAAACATAATGGTTCGAATTGAAACTGAAACTCGTATGTGTCTAAAGAGAAATGTAATCTACGAGGTATCATTTGAAATAGTTAATATTTACTAACTTAACTAATTAATAGTTTCGAATCAACAAGGTACAAATCTGAGGATTAAATTTGAATGACATTAAAATGTCAAAATTAAATACTGTCAAATGTATTTTTCATGATAATATTAAAAAAATGTTAAAAACGAACTTTAAAGCTAAAAACACTAATTTAACAAAAAAACTAGTGTTCAAAATTCTTTGTATACCAAATGACAACTTACATATATCATATTGAATACTAATCATTATTTATCATCGACATAGTTGGACTACGGATATGATGGTAGTAATACCAAAAAGACACCATGTTAGAAATACTCGAATACGTCACAGGAAATTTAATGTTTATTATTAAACTGTGTCTTAAGCTAAGTTTCCATATGCATGGATTACTGGCGCTAGTACGAAAGCAGTTTAGTGGCGCCCATTAACTGGCGTCAGTAGTTGTTTCCACATAAATGTAATAATTGTGTACCGACACAATAGTAATACATCAACTGATGTACTTCGCGTTGCCATCAATGTGGTAGTCCTAATGTGCTCCTTGGAACTCCACATTTTATTAACAAAAAAAATGTGAAAACATAGTGTCATATAATTAGGACCACTTTTACCACCTCTTGATAAATTTATCTAATAGTTAAAAACCGGCTCATAGCCGATAGGAGCGCTTAAATTCACTGTAACCACCGATAGTTAGTTTAATTAGAAGTTGGTAAATGTGGGCCTAGAGAATTATGCTATGAAGATCAAGAAGCAGTTTTTAATCATTTATGAATGCCTGCAGAAAGTTTTATGTTTTCGTAAAACGTACATACTTTATCGTATACATACTTTCTCGTGTAAAGTATGCTTTAAAATATAAAAACTAAATACTCATATGGGAGATGCCATTCCAGATAACGTCAAGCTGCAAGCAAGTTTAAAATTTATGACGTCTCGAATTTTTTCCATCACAAGCGAGCTGCTATTTGAATTTAAATTTGGAAACTATAATTCTGTTGATAGTGATTCAGTCTTTGTTTTATAAAATGATTAAGAATTTCAGCCTGACATTCCAAGACTTTGTTTACTGGAAGTGTGAAACTGTTTTCCAAAATGCTACAAACTCGTCACATGTAGTTAGAGGATTTGATCTGCTCTGAAATTTCTTTTAAAACTTCAACTACTTTGGTCATAGCATGTATAGTAACATTTTTCTTTCTAATAAGAGACCGACAGAAATTTCTATTGCTAGGTATTTTATTGTTAACATGCGTTTCGCTTAAGTGAACATTTTTCGTACAGCCTTAACCCCATTGTTTCAGTGATGGTGTTGCTACCCTGTGAGGGTTTATATGGATCTCTGATCCTTAATTAGGGATGTCATCACAAGCCATTAAACTATTATTCGGTTTCTCGGCTATTTCCGCATCTTTTTAAATATTTTATAATTTCTAAATATAAACATGAAACTTTATAATAATTAATATGTACTTGAGCATAGCATAGTGAAATTAAAAATTATGTTTTAACGTTGAATTATCTTCAGACACCAACTACAGAGGATGACTAGATAAGGGTAGAAAACGGTATTGCAACAAAATGAACTTTTCCTACAAAGGAACGTTCAGTGTTATCATACTTGCTTTAGTTGATAGCAATTTTTGTTTTATATATGTAGATGTGGGTGCTGCAGAAAGAAAGTCGAATGGTGATGCTTTTTCTCGAAAGGGCTATAGGTAAAATATCACTATTTGATGTGATGTCCATTTTTTGGAAGATTTTTTAGCGGATTCATTCATTTTCATTGAACAAACACGTTAATATTGTACGTTTTCTTTATAAATACTGTAACGGGCGCCAAAAGGTAGAAGTTTGGATAACATTACTGGTACTATGATTAAATCTATGCTTGTGGGATTCTAATTTTAAGTATAGTGCTAGTTTTAAAACTAGGTTTGGTTGAAAATTAGTTTATTAAACACTAGATCTAGAACTAGAAACATTAGTATTTAGCGTACGTATCTTAAGACTGCTAAACCCTAATGTACATCTAGTGTTAGTACCAGTTTTAGTATTAGCTCTACTTCTCGTTGTTGTTCGGTCATAGATTGTTGTATACTTGTATCGAACTAAAACTAGAACGAACACCAGTCCTAGAATTAGTAAGTTCCGCTTTAGCCATGCGTCTTCAGATGCACGGATAAACCTGAATCTTTCTAATTTTAGGTCTAGTATTAGTTTTAATTCTTATTTAGATCTAGATTGTTATAATTTCTTCTTTGAACTAAACGTATATCCTAAGCTATTTCAGAAATCAGTATTGGCCCAAAAAAGATCCCAGTACCTTAGGAAGAAATTTTCAAAATCAAATAACTTCTTACTTTCATTGCCAAAGGTAGATTATGTGTACATATCATGTACAATAGACATTGAAAAAGCTTTAACACTTATAAAACATCAATTTGAACTCCTTTAGATTCTTCTAGATATTCATAGCATTGAAAATATTCAATGAATCGGGTAGGCGGTCACCTTAACTAATAAAGTAACTTTTTTCAAATGGCTTATATATTTCGGTTAATGGTTCTAACCTTTTTCAGAGCATTTCGTTTACTATAAGAACAAAAACAACATATTAAGTTACTTTTAATAACGTAGAAATTCTCAAATTATAATTCTGTATTGGCGAAAGCTTATTTCTTCCCCAATGTCCCTATGGAGGATGCTCTATTGAGACCTATCATTTCATCGGTGGACACTCTTTCTTTTGCATTATCGGGATACATATTCCTTATCCTTAGTAGAGCTCTAAGACATTGAACCGACTATAAATAAAATCACGAACACGTTTGCATTTGTCAAAAATTCTAGAGGTTACAAACTTCCACAGGAACATATTTTAATTTCGTTGGACGTGGTGAGCCTTTTGGTGAGCCACTGTTATTCCACTGAGCTTGATTAATATATCTTTTGGGGTTAAAATTAATTTTTGAGACATCTATATTCACTTTTGTTGACATCATTTACCATCAAATTGATGGCACACCAATGGGCTTCTATCCTTGCCTTGGTTGTAATGGATTTTGCGATTGATGAGGTTTTAAAACATAATAACACAGCCTTTCGAAATAACTTTATCAAAAAGTATGTTGACGGTTATTTTAATAACTTTCATCCAAATATCCAATTTACAATGGCAGTTGAACAAAACAACTACATCCCTTTTTTGGACACCAAAATTATTCGAAATGAAGAAAATTTATTGGGTTTTGATGGGTACGTGAAGCCAACTTATTCTGCGAGATATCTCAAGTTTAATTCCTGCTACAACTTTGGTCACAAGATCGCTACCGCAGAACTTTTAACATTTGTGATCCACAGTTTTCTTTGCAAGAAAACTTACTGGTACTAAAAAATAATTTTATTAGTAATGGATATCCGAGAAAATTGATCAATAAACTTTTGTTCACCTGAAATATTCAGGACACTAATAATAAAACAGAAAATGGTAATCTTATTAAGTATAGAAAGGTCCCTTATATTCGTAACTTAAGTGAAGAAAGCAAAGAAACACTAAAAGGTTTGAATGATATCTAAAATGGTTGACACTTATAAAAACAAAGTTAACAGTTTGTTCACAAGGTTCAAGTTTTTCACTTAGATCAGATGTTAAGAGTATTTCTAATATGGCGATGATTTTGCTTTACTTTTGACGGTGATGACGACAATAGTATGTGGACAAATTATCCGAACCTCCTGAAGACGTATGAACCAAGGTACAACACTTTAACATTTTCGCTTTAGAATCGAACGAAGAATATCGCTACGCATAGACTATCAGCCAATTTCTGAACACTTTGTATATGTTCTTTTTGTTTAAGTATCTCATTTTATAAGACTTTTATTAATTCAAATATGTACGACATGAAAATATTATTATGATCATAAAGAGAACATACAGTATATCAAACCCAATGACAAGAAAAGTGTAGGCGTACGTTGGTGCGTTATTGGAAGGGGGAGAAACTGCCATATGTTTCGTGTTGTGTACACATAAAGGGGGCGTCGGTTGTCGACGGGACGTAGAGGAAGAATCGCGTCTAGGATCTCTCGCTCCCTTTCGAATACAACCCCCGCCGAAAACCTAAAAATACAACTCGACGGTATTTCGCCCGTTTACTAAAAATAGTAGTAAAACGGAAGAACGTGTCGTTTCTCAACGGGCTCAGAAGATAAAACAGATATGCAGCAGTGTCGAGCGCGTGGGTACAACCCAATATTATTGGGCCGGATCGATCGCGCGTCGACTGACGTAGAACAGGTTGAGACCGGAGAAACGCTCGAAATTATTTTCGCCCCGCGATATGATTTACGTTTAAACTTAGAGCGTGCTCCGCAACAGCAACAATCTGTTTTCTATGCGTGTTGTACAAGAGACTGTTGTATTCATCCTTTCGTCCGTCTCCTATCACTAAAACACATGTCCAATTGTAGCCTTACTCAACCGTTGACTCGTTAACCTTTTAATCCCATATGTATATGGAGGCACACGACGATAAAAATATAAAATAATCGCATTGACGTCCTGTTATGGCTTGTGATAATTTTTTATAATAATTTTAATATACAAATAACATTTTCTCATTTGGATTTATATTGCAAATTATATTATCACTATTCTAACATCCTGTTTTTTTTTTAGTTTCATTCACAAACATTTTTGAAAATGGTTTTGGTCTATGTTATACAAATCTATGACATAAAAACTGAAAGACCATATCATTAAAATTTTTAGGTAAACATTAAACAATAAATTGCCAAATTTTAAATAGAAGATAAAAACTTGAAAAAAATCATACCGACCGTAATTTTAAGCATCAAGTTATATGTAAATTGTTACTTAAATTACAAAATATTATCATTGAAATTTACAAACAAAATATGCAGCATGAAATAGTCAAGTCTATAAATAAAAAATAATATGAAATTTTGAAAAAGTCAAAGTAAGTTGAAACACAATCTCAAACATTTCACTTTTTAGCTAAATAATTCTTTCATAAAACAATTACCATCATACATTATTTAAAAAAAGACATGTTTAAAGCATAATACAATCCTATATCTTCATCATTAAAGCTATAGTAATTTTTTATGTTTAAATAATTTGAAATCCAATCTTAGATATTTTAATTTCCATCTCAATAATATCTGCTTATAATGTCACTTATCTATAGGATAAGTGACACTTAATTATTTTAAAGAGGACAATTCAATTTCAACCATAAGTCATCCAATTATCTTCATTATTGTAGCTATGGTCATTATTCTAATATTTTCATTTTTATTGTTGTAATGGTTGGAACTTAATCATACACATTTGAATTCCTATGTCAATATTTTTTTTTAATAAAACAGCAATTATTATATAATATTTTAAAGAAAACATCTTCAATTTAAATAATAATTTATTTTTTTATCTCCATTATTACAACCAAAGCGATGTTTTTAAGTTTGAATAATTTGAAATGCAATCTTAAACAATTTAATTCTTATCTTAATCATTTCGTATTAAAGCATCTTATATATTCTTGACGATGACGTTTTCGTCCTCAATTTGATCCATAAATTACACCATTACCTTCATCGCTTCAGCTATGACCATTTTTTTAATCGATTTGTGATTTTAGGAACGGAATCTTACATATTTAAATTTCTTTCTCAATAACTCTTCATAAAAGAGCCATTATCATATAACATTTAAAGAATACATCTTCATCTTCAATTTAAACTCTCATTCTATTTACACCTTCTATTGAACCAATGGAGGAATCGGGTATATGTACATATGTTAAATTGTAGCCCCTTGATTCTAGTTTATGATGTGATATAAAAATTATAAGCTAATAGTATTGAGATTTTTAGAAAAAAAATAGTCAAATTTATATGTAAAATAGAATACATTTTGCAAAAATCATATTTGACTGTGTTTAATATTTAATTATTTAATGTATATTGTATATTAGTAGTGTAATTAACATTGTATAATTTATGGCTAACACTAACACCCAGTTAAACTAAGTAGAAGTTTTAAAGCGCTCCTTATTTGTACCTTAAAGATTCTAGTTTATAATTTGATATACAAACTATAACATAATATTATTGAATTTTTCAGAAAAGAATTATTAAGATAGGAATAATCAAATTTCTAACTAAACAACAATACGATATTTTTTTTGTTACTTTTATTTTTAAGAATGACGACATAACATGTATGTCCAATTGAAGCTTAAAAATTATAGTGTTGAAAATGATATAAAAACTATAAGATATATTAAAATTTCAAGGAAAACATATGAATGAAAGAGATGGTCAAATTTACACATAAAAAATACGAAATTTCAAAAAAAGTCATGTCAAACTGTATTTTTAAGATTGACGATAAAGTTATGATATTATGATAAAATTATAAGCTAATAGTATTGAAATTTTCAGAAAAATCGTTAAGCAAGGAATAATTAAATTTCTAACTAAAGAACAATACGCAATTATAGTAAAGTGGACACATCGACCATATTTGAATCAGAATCAAGTCATATGTATGTCTAATTAAAGCTTAAAGGTTCTACACTAACTGATATAACAATTATATTTTCAAAATTTAATGAAAACATATTAACGATAATAAAATAGTTAAATTTGAACAATCTAATATGTATGTTAAAATATGTCTAAATAAGAAATAATACCTTAAATTAAAGCTTAAAAATTTTAATTCATGAAATAGTTGCAAGAACTGTAATAAGTGTAAGACTTCCAGAAGCCTTCAGATTATTAAGCATTTTGGAAGCATTTCAACTATTCTAAAAGTAGTTCAAGTATTCTAGGGGCAATATGAAGTCTTTTAGAGGTATTTCAAGTATTCAACAACCTGTTTTAAATCTTCTGGAAGCAATAGCAAATATCCTAGAAGCAGTACCAAGTTTTCTAGGGGTAGTATCAAGTCTTCTGGAAACATTTCTTTTTCAACATTTTTTTCTCAAGTCTTTTGGGAGCACTTTCAAGTCTTTCCAAGGCAGTATCTAGTCTTGTGGATGCATTTTGTGAACTACTTACGTCAAGATTTTGCATTTTGTCCATAAAACAAAATTTTCTGCCAGCTGTTTTTACAAGCCACGCAACAAGTCTTTTAGATGCAGCATCAGGTCTTTTAAAATCATTTCAAGTCTTTTAGAACCAATATTAAATCTTTTGGTAATATTTCATGTCTTCTGGAAGCAATACCAAGTGTTTTGGAAGCTTCTATAACCAGCATCAAATCTTCTGGATGCATTGAAAGTTCTTTAGAAGCAGTACCAAGTCTTTCAAAGGGAATATTATTGTTCTAGAAACATTTCAAGTCTTTCAGAGGCAATGTCAAATCTTTTGGAAGTACTTCTGATGTTCTATCAGCATCAAGTCTTTTATGGGAAGTATCATGTCTTCTAGAAGTATTTAAAGTCTTTTAGAAGCAGTTTAGGTGCATCAAGGTGCTTCAAAGTCTTCTGGAAACATTTAAGCTTTTCTCAACGCAGTATCAAGTCTCTTAGAAGCAGTATTAAGAATCAATTTAAAATACGTACCCTCTCAAAAAAAAAAGTTCGCAGCAGATACTAGGACTGAAGATGATGATAATCTACAATTCAGATAAAACCATCAACAATTTCAACAAGTTAGGGAGCGTAATTTATTTCTCCTTAAATTTACTTTTATTCTTTCTACCATTTTAACCACAAAATTAAAATCTCCGATGAAAAATACTACTATCGATACTTATTATCGATACTTGATACCTTATTTAAGATATCGTCCAGCTAATTAAAAGTAATATGAAATTTTGAAAAAAAAGATCAGACTGTATTTTAAGAATGATTATATGATATGATATTTCAACTTCTAAGAAGAAATTGTCAAATCTATATTATCAACATTCTTGTTTTAATTTGTTATTTTATAACTTTATATAGTAATACTAATTTACATTTGAAAATTTGATATATCAATCTACTTTTACATCAATAAAACTAGTTTCTGAGGATGACTAAATATTGAAACTAGTCATACTCAGAATCTAACTTAATAAAACTAAGTTTTAAAAGCAAAAAGAAAATCTAATATATTATTTCGACTAATATAATTAATATCCACAATAAAAAGGTCGTACTATTCAAAATATTTTTTCAATAAGACGGTGCGTCAGCACAGAGACGCGATAAGAGTTATCATGCGTCTTAACATTATAAGAGAATGTGGTTGAAACATATCTCTTGGCACGCTAAGAATCATCTCGCGAAATAAATTACCTAAGCATTTCTTACATTATTTTACTTTATTATCTCTACAAAAGATATCAATAATACTTATCAAAGTCAACTCATTTATACACAAAGATTTTAAATGTATAAAACCACCTTCAAAATATTTTAGATCGATAGATTAGGTGTTGAAGGACCCATTTTGTAATCAAACGACCCATCAAATGGGGGTTAACTTTGCACAGAACAGCTGTGAGCGATTTAAAATTTTCTAAGAATTTTAATGGTATCCATTCACTATTAATCAGAATTGCAAAGAAAATTTCTATGTATAACCACAACGAAGAATGAGTAATTTAACAAGTAATAAACGATATAGCGGTTGGTATCATAGTTGAGTCACATAATATTTATTAAAATGGAAACGGGTCGAGTTAATTTGCGTGTTCGCAAATATTTTTTAATTGTTTATGCGTACGGGGGCGATTTTAAAATATGAATTGCTGATCAATAGGCAGCGGTCGCGATTCGGTTGGTATCGAGGCATTTTTTTGCGGCGTTCCGCGCGCGTTTAGTGTTTTATCGATTCGACGGCGGCGTAATGCCTTTTTAAACGCACCTGCGGCCGCGCAGAAAATGGGGTTGAATTATTTCCTCAATGGACGGAATTTTTTCCCGGGTAATCCAGTTACACACCGGCCGCGAATTATCGTTATTGCCCTCCGTTAATGGTTTTAATAATTTTCATTTTCAAAGAAGAACTTCATTGAACCAATTGCACGAAAATGGATGAACTCCTTTTGTGACGGAAATGTTGAAAATGCCTAATAGTGATATACCTTAATAAAATTATTGGGCTTTAAAATTAATGGCTTCGTCCGTCAACGGCTGATAATTTAGGTCGCTACCGTTTCACCGTTGTGGCGGGGGACCCTCCGGCGACGGTCTCGACCTAATAAAACCACTCGATTACAGGATACCCAATATCTCAATAAGTCGACACTTTACCTCCGTAGAACCATGAATACCATGTCATTAGCAGAACAATATGGAGGCTAATGAACTATATGGACGACTACGAAAATATTGATTAGAGAATCACGGTAAACCTTATACTGTTTCAAAAACATGGCATCGAACGAAAATTATATCAAAAAATTGGGTGAAATGAAAAAAAAGTTTTACAATATCATCACATTAATGGAATTTAGTAATGATACTTTGTTCAAGCCAATTAATCTGAAACGAAATTAATTTTGGTTTGGTATGTCACTATACTCATGATAAATCTAATATCGATGTTTCAAAAACATGGAATTACATCAAAAAATAAGATATATGATTACGATTTCTCAATATCTTCGAATAAGTTAGAGTTATCGTTTAACAAGACAACTAAAAAGTTCATATTTCAATTAATTATAAACAAATGACTCTTCTTATAACTGTTATGATCAAAGCGGGATCATCGCAAAGCAATATTTTTCCAATCAATTTTTCTTATAAACTATGCGAATGACGACATCTGCCAATACGCACCACTTCTCCATAAAATGGTTTATATGCTCTTTATGTCGAGAATTTGCTAATTCAAGGGCTAATAGGCCTATAGTCCTAGAGAGCCAAATTCTGGGGGGCGCCTGTTCTTGCAATGAGTTGTTAAGAATATTTTTTAACAAAATGACATATGTTGACAATACAATTAACAATATGAGTCATTGTATTAACATTGCTGTGTTCATCATGTTTAAAAATCTCAAAGTTTTACCCTCAACTTTCGGCATTTTTATACTTTTCTTTACTACTCAAACTGATATTTTTGTTCTTTGTGATTAAATTAGTACGAACTAGAAAAGACCACAGTTCCATAAAAAAAACGAGGGATCAACTTGGCCTCTCTCACTCTCTTTGGTATTCTGTTTCATAAATTCGGCATATACTGTCTCTTAAAAAACTCTGTACGGTGTTTGGACCAACTTTCGGGATCTAACGTTATATTATTTACATAATTTCCGAAGAAAATTTTAATATATAGATATGATAGCGTAGCATTATGCAGAACTTTGTAAAATAGTGCAGAATATATCATACATGGGACTTGATTCATGGGACTCTGCATTCTCTGCCTATCACGGAATCCGGGATGGGTACCGTAGGCAACATCACAATAATTTAATCGTAATAATACAGTTTCCTCTGAAAATTGTATTTTCGTATCAGTGATCAGAATATTACATCTCGAAATATTAGCAGAAGCTTATAGTATAGCTATAGTATAGCTTATAGTATAGCTTATAGTAGTAGCATGACTTCAAACAACCATTTTTATGAGATGTGAAATTTAGATTACATATCGTCTAATATCAATCCCAAGGACATTTTCTTCACATCATTTCTTCAAGCTATTGTGATGTTATCAATTTCCAGAATCACGCGACATAAAACTTCATTGTAATACATATTATTGCACAAGAAGAAAAAGAATGTAAGGGGCCTAATGTTTAAGCAGTGCATTCAGTCAACCGTGCTATACCGTTGAGGTCACGATGTATTTTGTATTTTGCAGGCTTGTATAACTTCCGAAGGTGCAAAAAATAAGTACAGTTATGTACTATCCGCATAAAGATATTATTGTACGTTACCAAGGAGTGCAAGAAGTTTTGATGTGTATAACTAATTCCTGCAATACACCACAATGTACTGGAAGCGGGCCGAACGTATTATCATTATATATAAGTAACTGCTGCACATCTATCACATATATAGTAGCATATATAGTAAACTATTGGTCAGTTCAACTGCCTATGGTGTCAATACATGGGCCGTAAAATATCTAATATAATTTCATTTCTTCCTATCCATGGCTTCATGTACATCGTCTAATAATTTTAGCGAACTAGTGATGCAACCATAGCCTACCATGACCCCAACTGATACTCAGGCAAAAAGTAATTATATTTACAAAGGTTTATTCATAACCTAAATAGAGTATTCTAAACAACATTTCCTTGTTGATATATACTCTAAAAATTAGAAGCATTGATACTATTGGCTGGAAAATTGTAAGCGCTTTTAGTCAGAAGCTTTTTTTAATTAGTAAGTACAATAATTAATAAAGGTACTTTGTTCAAGACAATTAATCTAGAACCAAATTAATTTTGGTTTAGTATACTAAACACTAAACTCACGGTAAATCTAATATAGCTGATTGAAGAATATGGAATCAATAAAAAAATCACTCCAAAGAAGTATATTCATGTTATATGAGCAAAGTTTCTCAATATCATCGCATAAATAGGAGTTATAGCGTAAAATAGATGTAGCTGTCTATTCCTTGTATATAATTAACAATGCTGCATTGTTGAAGACAATTAATCTGAAACCAAATTAATTTTAGTTTGGTATGTCACTGAACTCATAACGTACAAACGAGGAAAGACACGATACACACATTGCTATGTTACTGGTGGAGTAGACACCTTATACACGCGAGTCTCGTCTGTGATCTAATCCAACCGAAATTGGCAACGTGCACCAGATCAAAGGGGCTGTTGCAAGAGGGCGCCCCTTTACTCTCCCCCCACGTGTGTACATTACCAACAGCCCTAAGGGTCGTTGTTATTCCGCGGTGCACCCTCTGGTCTAGGTCCTTTGGGGGCGCGTGCCTTTTCGCGTGCGTTATATCCCTAGAGGAAGGGAGAAGGGGATGGTTTTGGTCACCCTCACTCCTCCTCCCGGTTGTGACACACATGAGTGTCTTTCTTTTTTCCACACGCAACACCTTCCTACAATTTAATAAAGTTCACGTTCAAAGTAGACTTTTTCCCGTTTTACTAATTTTCCCTTTAATTACTCGCACGACGAAAAGCAAAAAAGAAATAGAGAAAATCCCTCCTTGTTTTCAAACGTTCCTCTTTCGGTGAATTTTTAATAATTAAAAAGTTCGTTTAGTGCCGTGAGAGCGTCTTTTGTTTTCTTCCAGTTCAGCTTCTTAAGCTTTTTAATTAAGTTTAATCGTCCGCTTCGGTTTACTAGGACGTGCTACGTCGCCGTCGCGACGCCCAACGACGCGACGGTCGGTGCATCGCTAATGGTCGATTTAAAACACGATAAAACCCAAAATTACATCATCAAAACGGAATTATTAAGAGTAAAATGGTCGCTACATCTTTCTTTTTACTTTTTGGTTTGATACGAATCTTTAATTTTATAACTATCTATACATAAATATACATATTTTGTTTTTTGTGCATTTAAAACGTCAATATCGGGTTGTTATTTAATTAGCGAATTTATTTGCTTTTGATACATATTTTATAATGAAAATTGTATCGCTTTATCGAAAACACCGTTTTTGTTGGATTTGCAACTGTGAAACTGTATATTGCGATTTAAAATTAGATGTATTAATTTCATCCAGGTAATTATTCATTCAACGGATGAATTAACACTATCTCAAATAATTATGATTGTAATTATCGTTGATAAACATAAATGAGTTGTTTTTGCCCACTGTAATTAAGTATGCATTTTCATTTCCTCTTATTATAAACAGTTATTTAAATATTTTCATTTAATTTTTTCTCGGATACTATAAACTATTATCAAAGGAATGAAATTATAAAGAACAATTAGTTGATTATAGATAAATGAGTTATTACAAACATTACTAGAAAGCGGGAAAGGTTAAGAATGATTGAAGCATTAAAGATTGAGGATGTTAAGAAAAGAGGATTATTCTATAAATAAAGACAAAATTTATTAAAAGTACTAGGTATGTATTATCAACTAATTAATGAACACTATGTATGTCAAAACATATTCCACAGGGTGTAGATTACGTACAGCAAAGAAGTGATCCTTGAGATACGTCCCTCTTCGCCAAATCTCATAGTCTCATAAACTTTATTTCTTTACCTGTCCTATATAACTAAAAAGGTACAGACGTATCATTCAAAAACAGCGATGATATGCCGTTATCGGCTTAAGACAAAGCATTCAAATAACAACAAATACTTGATTGAAGAATGATTTAAAAGTTTCTTCCCTGTAATTTTGATAATGTTCTTTGACTTGTGCATATTAGAAAAAACTATAGCCAGAAATAATTATAGCAAATTTTATTGTGAGCGATGTTATTCTGTTGTATTGCTGATCTTAGATGCATCGATATCGAGAAAATGAAAAAAATACGAGATTTGGATGATTTAATTTTTTCATATTATTCATGCTAACATTTGAGAAATGGAGTATGCTACAAAAAATTTTTGGAATACAAATTATAGCTAATATTATTTTTGCTCAATATTGCTTTCTTGCAGTTTCGTTCAATGATGCATGAATACTGAGAGAAATACGAAAATATAAAAATTTTATAAATATCGTTGTTTTATATTATGGTAAAATGTGGTTGGATCGGAGTATATTACAAAAAAAACTTGTAGAACGAAACTTGTAGCATATTTTATAGTTATCAATATTGTTCTCTATTGAGAGAGTGAAACACAAAAATATGAAAATTTGACGAATTTCGTTGTTTTTGGTGAGTTGAATAAATAAGTAGTACATGATAATACTTGAAGAAAAAGAATTTACTACATAGCAAATACTTTTGGATGTAGCACGCTTTTAGTTCCGATAGAGTTTACTGATATATGTAGTACGAATTATGCGATTTAAAGTAAATACTACTAGCAGGAAGTACATATTTTTAAAGATTAGTACGCACTTCAAAAATGCAACAACGTGTTAGTTCACGTTGGTCCCCTAGTAAACATAAATCTTGGTCGTTATTAAGCGTGATTGATCCAGGTCATAAAACATCAATAAACACTCATAAACATCTTTTTCGCATTACATGTTGCTTAAACATTAATAATACACACTCCTTTTCGGTTAACGTATCTCATCTCCTTAAGTTACTGGTCTTAAAATTTTTGTATAGGTGCAATCACTTGCTCCAATAACATTGGGTATATGACTGGTAGCAGCTCATTCTTCTGCAGCTCTGCTTAAACCCTCACGTGCTAATCGTGATCGAATATTTTATCCAAACATTTTTTTATTATAAATGTGAGTGAATTATTTCTGACAAATTCAAATACTATTGAATAGATATGGATATATATGCCTATATCCATGCCAACATCAATTTCAAATCCTGGGTCTTCTCTCGCGAAGAGTTCTCAGGTACATTTCCATCTGTTGGATTTTTGATAATCCGCTACCTCTGATATCGAGTTCCTCTGGTATAAAAAAGTTAGCTAGTCACACAATTGGGTATTGAATATAATAGTGATAGTGGTAGTGACATATTACCTATAGCCATAAATGTATAAGACTAATATCAAGCAGGCAAGATGACGAACTTATCTATAAAAAACCAAGAAGATTAAATTTGGGTGAGAACAGAAAATATTCCTAATATAAAATCATTTTGAACTAAGTGGTATCAATCGTATATCCCTACACATTGAACAACAATCCTACGCTTTTGAAAGTGTTGCAACAAGTTCTTACCGAAGAATTTTGGAGGACTACAAACAGAAGAAATTTGAGGTGGTTTCCTGTAACTTCAGATGAAATAAAAGTATATATTGCATTATATATTATAATGCTCTATATTGAAAAATCTAAACTATATTTATTTAATCTACATTATTTTATTTATACACACTCAGTTATACCAAGCCTTAAGCTACTGATATCAGCCAAGTCCTTAAAGATTTGCAAACAATCACGTCTTGATATTAAACCCTAATAATAGTGAATCTCCCATAAGTTTAAAGAGTTGATTTGGCTGAATGTTCACAATCGATATACTCTTCAGGCTTCAATGCTCTATCCGTAAGGTTATCATAACTGGCTCGCCTAGTTATTTCTTTAAAAAATTCAGTTTAGAGGGGTTTTACACAATCTAAATATTAAAAATAAAAATTTTGTCAATCCGCCTGCTCATGGTACAATTGGTTTTGTCGTGCGTTTAGCTGCTGTGCCTATAGGCTGTATAATTCTATCCCATCAGAATTACAACCAAAAGGGAGGGTGCTTTTAGAATGTTATTGTTTAGGTATTTATCTGAGTGACGGTGACTTCTTGTTTGCTTGTGTAGTACATCAATCTAATTTTAACGCAACTGGAATAATTTGTCTTGTGTTATTTCCTTATATTATTTTTCATATTTTTATTGCTCATATATAAGATAAGATTATAAGTCAATCAAGCAGAATCATTAAGAGTTTTAGTTTTTGAAGAAGGCATGTTCTAAAAAAGAATACAATTATTTTAAGGTTAAGTGAAAGAGCAGAAGCGGGCCATGTTATGGTCGCATTCTGAACTTCGCCTTAGAATTTCCAGCTGTTTTGTACTTCAGGTATTTTTCTTAATATGCTTTTTTATATTTTGGTACCTTTATCTTGCATTATAGTAACTATTATTGTATTGCTTTCTTTAATCTATAAATAAAGGCAGTTAATTATTACTATATTATTATTTGCATTGGTCAAAACGAAATGTTATAAATACCCCAGTGTTTGTAAGCACAATGCCACGTGAGTGGTTTTTCGATATTTCAAGGTTAGTGGATTATTTCCAAAATAGATTTAGTTATCTTTATGTTCCAGAGAATAGTGTATTGAAATGTATGAATCTATGATGAAGATCAAAGGACGATTACGTTCAATGTATATGCAATTTGTAATATAAAATTTCGTGAACACTCTTTAAAGTAGAAAATACATCTTTGTTTGTTTTCTCAAAAACATAAAAATGCTACATTCTGAAATAAATGATTCAAATGTCTTCTTCATGATATTGCAGTAAATTTAATTAGGTCCAATATGTTAAACTTAATTCAAATACATTAAGACCGAAGGGATTAACAATATTCCTTTGTTGCACGTTTGTTTGATATTGAGAAAAATACGAAAATATGAAAATTTTATGAATTTCGTTGCTTTAGGTAGATCTACCGTTAATGAGCAGAGTTAGAACCTCTGAAACCCTACATCAGCATAGGTCATAAACCTCTACATCGATAACTATCATATAAATTGTTGGCGATGTAGTTGTTACAAAACAAGAAACGTTTTTTAACCTTAGCACCCAATTTCGATTTTAAAAAGATTGTGAAAAGAAAATAAAAATGAAAGAAACATTTACTCATAAGACGCCCAACAATAATTACGTTAATCGCAAAGATAAAGGGTAATATAATAATAATTACAACCAAACACCACCACAATAAAACAACATTGCGAAGCCACTCAAAAATTTTAATTTGCTTATAAAATATCCCCTCGAGTTATCTGAAACTTTTATTGCAAAATAAACAATTATTACATAATAAAAGTAAGTACTATTACTTTATATGGACTGCAAAGCTGTATGTTTTGCAACATATTTGTCGATTTGACAAACGAACAAATTGATAAGCATATTTAAGTTAAGTAAAGTTTTTAATAATATTGCTTGTCAGGTCGAATAAGTCACTCGAATTAATAAAGTTATAATTTAATTTCATTATATTTAATTAATTTCTATGAATTTCCTTTTTTGATACGAATACGTGACATTTAATCATTTTTTAAACCACAATAAAGTGTCGAAACAATCAGTTTGCCTTAGAGGTTAGTGGTTTTCCTCTTACTGACATGATATCACTGTCGTTTAATGACACACTCATCTAAATACAATAAAAAATTAAATTCCCTGGAACGTCATAAATAACGAAACATTACGAATTTCTGGAATAAATACTAAAACGTCATTCTATGTCAATAAACCGATAAAGCTAAAATGAGACACATTCATGATAATAAACTTATCAATGAATACACACTGAAATAATTAAAAACACACAGTTAAGTCCATAAAAAAACAGTTAATTTTAAGGCCTCGTTATATGAACGGGAATTATTTTCAAATTATTTAATTAACGCCTTAAATTATTAAGACTAATTCATTTAAAAAAATGTATCTATTGTTATCGAAAGTTAAAATTTAAATTGAAAGAAATTGAACAACAATAAGTTATACAATGCATAACGGACATAGTAATCAGAGCGGTTAAATACACGGCGAGTTTATCCGGGGAACGCGAAAGAAACTACCGGAAAGTCCATCCGGTTTCCCATAACCGGTAGAAAAAAAGAATAAAAGAACCAAAGAGAACGACGAACTGCGACGTACTTTCTCCCGAACTGTAAAAATAAAAACGCAGAGGTCGCGACCGTTTCGCTCCGTCCTTCTCGGCAATTAACTTTGGAATGCCAGCGAGATACAATAACAAAACAAAAAAATAAAGAAAAAAATAACTAAACGCGACGACGAAACGTAAACAAAACATTCCTTCACTCCAGAAAGGGCAGATAACGAGATGGAGATAAACAGTCCGCTGGTTTTGGGGCCTCGAGAACCGTGAACTTGCGAAAGTTTGTTTGCCATCCCCCCACCACATACATCAAAGTTATCTTTTTAAAGTTTCTGTAGTTTTTTTTGTTGTTGTGTACCGAAGGGATGTGGAGCTTTTTTTTCTGCTTGCGTTCCTCCTACACCTTAGATTATCGAGACGCTTCTCATTAAAAAAATGCCCTGCTGGTATTACATTAAAATAATTTTGTTCTATTTTCGCTTATCAGACGTAATACGAAACCGTGTAATTAAACAGCGACATACGGTATAACGTTTATAAAAAATTCTTCGAATAACAAGAATGTTCCAAAGCATAAAATGAAACTTTTAATTGTGAATGTATACATGTTTCAGTGGGTGTAGGTTGAATTAAAAGAAATGAGACTGGGTTGGACTACAAGCGAATAAATGTATTTAGATTTTAGGAGTTTATTTAATTTTTGTTTTAACCTATCTCAAATAAATAGAAAATGTAAAATTCTTTCATTAGATCGGATATATTCTATTTTATTTATAAACCTCATAACCAATTTTGATGAATAATATATATATATATATATATAGCTTCTTCAAAGTATACCTCTGCGATATGTGTATTATGCATCTGAGAGAAAAAGTGTCAAAGGGTGCTGCTCTTTACTCTTTTGCTTGCTAAGGATAAAGTTTGCTACAACTTTTATACTAATTTATTTATACCAACCGACCAAAATTTCGGTTTCGGCCTAAAATAGGGATTTCAGCAAAGTTTTGGTTTCGCCTGTATTTTGGCTGAAACCGAAATTACGCCCATAAAACTTAATTACGATCCTGGATTGCAGACCAATTTTATAAGTTTGTGTGTAAGTTCGGAGGATATTTTTGCTGCAATATTTGGCCATACACACGAAAATATGACGTATCAACAAGTACCATAGATCTGAACACAATAGAGCCAACACTAACGCTAGAGCTAACACTAGACCAAGATTCAGAAACATTTGGGTTGGTCTTTTAGAACGAAACCGTACCCAACCCAATCTAGCGTCAGAAGTAATACTAGACCTAGAAGAAGAAATATTATGGTTTAGCCATCTTAAGAAACGTACCGTTAATCCTAATGATTCCAGTTCTACAACTGACCAGAATACTAGTGTTAGTTCTAGTGTTAGTTCGATACAAGTATACAATAACAGCTATAAGTACTAGCTGTTATTGTATAAGTACTGTATTTAATACCAACACTAAAGGTAACATTAGTCGTAGAACTAAAAACATTTTGGTTTAGCTGCACGTCTCTTAGGAAAGCTAAACCCAAATATTCCAAGTCTAATGTTAATTCTAGTTTTAGTAGGTCCTTCATGGTTAACATCGTTTGAAAAAACTTAATTTTATGGTTTCTATGGTTACATATCATAAATTAAACTTGAAAAATTTTCAAAAAAAGTAAAAAAAACTAGGATTTCATCTAATTTACACTTTTTTTAATATTTCTGAAAATTTATACATCTGAGAAAAAACGTGTAGTATTGTTTAGACATCAACAACATTGTACTAACGGTAATTGTTCACCGTTACTAAAAACTTACGGTTGGTAACTGTGACAAGGTTGGAAAATAAAAATGACTGTGACCGTGATTTTATCTATGATCCATGCGTCCCGGTATTACGTCTACAATCATCATAGACGTAGAATATAGGCTGTCATTTGTTTTAATCGTGCCTAAGTTAAGCGTTTTATCTATTCCTTTTCCTATAATTTTTCGTACTCTTGGAGATCGAGAATATGATTTGGTTCGAATAATCGTTTCTTCATTTAGAGAAGTATCATGCTGAATCAACGTGGTCCTTCCATGTCGATTCATAATTTGTCGGTTTTCAACGGTGAGCATTTCGATATGATTACGATATGGTGTAACATAGTTATAGTTTCTTAGGTCAAAAATAACCACAGACATTTATTTTGTAACTTCTCTAATTTGATACGGAGACTACCCCAAAGCTCTGGTTACATGACGACTAATGAAACAACCAAGTTTGCGTAGGGTGTCCTGTAGACAGACTGAATGTGGGGCTGAGATAACAATGCAGAATCTATCATAACCGATAGAGTTTTTAACTAACTCAGAAAATGGTATGATGTTACCATCAAGAATCAGGTGGGTATTATTGACAGAGTAAAATTATCCAAGGTTAAGCCGCATTACCGCTGCTGAAAGTTGAGATCATATGCATATAGGTGGAAGCTATATGGACTTAAATAGCTTAGTGATGCCGTTTATAAAGATAGAGAAAAGAAGCAGAAACGATTATCAAGATTAACAAGAAAAACCTACAGAAGTTAGAACTGCAACCAACAGAATTAAATGCTTCGCTAAAGTCAAGCAAAACTAATAACGTTAAACGCCGATCATCACAACCACGTCTAATATCATGAGAAATCTTGATGAGCGCCGATATCGTGCAATAACCTGGTCAGAAACCAGATTGAAAATACTTCCAAACAATCTATACCAAGACACGGATGATTTTCCAGAAAATATTAAGAATAGCACAGAATAATTTACGATAAATATACAGTTTTTTTACAAAGTTGGTTGCAACAGTTGCGCAAAGCAAGGTTCTCGATTATCATCGGAAGGTGCATGAGAACTCTTATCCAAGGTGCAGACAAGTGCTTTGTTTTGCGTGGAAGTAAAGGGGCATAAAAATCGTACAGTTTACTGATTTATGTATTGAAGTAATTATCTTCAATAATAATCTTGTTTACTCTTTAATCTTTGATATGGTATAAGTTTAATCACTCGATCGTCAAAGCATCAGACATCAATGCGTCAATGTTGATTCTACATTCGAGTTGTAACATAGCGTCTAGGTATCACACAACGTCCAAATTTGAAACGTGCAATAAATTAAATCGTAGTTTTAGCACTTAGTCGCTGGTATCTAACCATAACAAAGTATGCTGTCTGGACAGCATGTTATAATGAGGTCCAACACCTACTGAAGGAATTATGAATGTAAGTTTTTCACATCATAAGTTATTCCTTAAGAGACAAGTGTTGAAGTCGTCCTAGAGAAGGATAGTATCTAGCGTCACCTCAGTGAGCAAATTTTTGGCAGTTTACTGCCATCCATCAGATGGAGTAATTATATTGATAAACACGGAGCGAGAACTCCCGATCATTTCTGAATAGGCGATAGAAGCTAGGACATGAGCCATATGTCGGTAATTATGATGATATTAAAAGTCTGATTGAATGTGACGACGAAATCATCAAAATGGGCCTAGAGCCTTTGTGGGATGGAAAACCGAAACGAAATTACGCAGCCCTCGAAGGAGTTCAGTTGGAAGTGTACCCAAACAAGCATCAAGATTGCTACCAGTAATCTCACCCATGTCATCCCTATGTAAATTAAAGAAAACTGAATTACAGGAATTTACATATACAAGGATTTGTTTTCTTCTTCCAGATAGTTCTTTCAGTAAGTAGTTGGTTATAATATCATCTTTACTACTTTCTTTGGACCAACCCATTACATTTGTAATTTATTCATTCTAGCTGGTTGACATATCATCGCTTTACCTTGACATACCTTGTTGTAAATAGCTTCTTTTGCTGTCTATTACTGTATCGTAATATTTCTTTGAAATATACCGTGCTTCTTTCATACTAATTTCTACAATTTCTTGTCTGATTTTCAATCGTTTTAGTACTTATAAAACATCCTAACTACTGTTTTATTAATAGTCTGCTATTCCATAAATCTGTTAACATACTTAACGGAAATCTAATTTGTCTCTCAAAACATAACTCCGCAGGACTAAACCATACGCTGCATGTGGTGCACTTTAGATGGAAATGATTACTTGATAAATATACTCATTCCATGCTCGGAAGTCGAGAATACGTTGACCGTCTCAAACCCAAACGTGCCCGAATAGATCGAAGGTTACAATTGTACGCGGGTACATGATGTATCATGTACCCGCGTGATGTAAAGAGCAAAATTCTTAATAATAAAATTATACAATTTCTAGACTAAAACTTGTTTCCGAACTGATCCGAATTCCGTGTTTAGATTAACTAAATTAATGAATTTTTTATTGTGGGACGCTCGTTTGGTATAAATAACGAACCAAAAAGGTCACATTCTTAGGGTTGTACAAGGTTAAGGGGAAAAAATTGAGATTGAGTATTTCATGATTTTGATAAAAAAAACTACGACTTATAGATCTTGATAATCGTATACGTCGTTTATTTTTGTGTACCTAAGTAATATTTTAGCATTTTAGTGGAATTTGAGATACATTTTTAGCGAATTTCAAAATCAAAATTGAGATATTGTTCGTCAAAATTTATAGATTTATTTATTATTAAATATTAATAAAAATAATGTTTTAGAGCTGTTTACTTTTTCTCTTAAAGAAATCTGTTTCAAAATTTACCAATTTTACTAATTCACAGCTTTTCCCTTTTTATTTGCATTTACAAAACAATTTGTGACAAGGACGAATCGTACAGACATACATAATAAGCGTTACTACAATAGCCTGTGCAATTGTATTTTAAACGAATTGTTTGATGAATAATTAATAGTTTACGCTTCTCTAAAATTAGTTATGCGTTTAAATTACGTATTAGCTCATTAAATAGGAATTCTTGTTTTATCTTTATTGTGCGATCCTTTATAGATCTTTTTTTCTGGATTTACGAGAACACGTGCGTCACATAAGATAAAGATAACACATTTAGGATTTAGTCACCTGTTTCTTATTTGCCGTCTGTTAATAATAATTTAAACAAAAATCTTTTTATCTCGTTTTATGCAACAACCACTCGAAATCTACAACAACCTACGTTTAAAGATAAATAGGTATTATATGCAAGTAATGTAAATAATAAATGTTTCCACTTTTTTATTTATTATTTTCATTATTAAACGAGTTATTCGTATCGGTTGAGTAATTCAAGTAGTAGAAGTGGAAATGGTATGGAATTGTGAATGAATAACATTTTAGAAAGTTGTATGTGAGTCAACAGTATTCTCGGTATAACGATGTTAAATTGTATATTTCACTCTCCAACTGCGTGATTTGCGGTTTTGCTTACTAGAGTTAGCTAGCATCGATTTGTCGTTGACTTTACACGTCGAGCTTTAAAGCTTTTGCCGCTACCAAAGTCCCGAGCCTACTTTCCCATGTAGCATTCGATGAATATTAACGACGACATCCTGAAACCGGGTCATGTTCACCGCTGAGGTGCGAAATGACTCTCCCGTATACTCTTCTCCTCGTCCTGGTCGACTCTCCACTGGTTCCTTAACTAGATAATCTGTATGCTAACGAAACGAGTAATCTAAATTCATCTGTGAACCTACGTCGCGACTAGAAATAAAAAACTTCGCGAGTTCGCTCTCGTCGTAAAGTAATTCGACGATTATGCCATCATCGGTTTAAATTTAGCGGTGATTTTCTTTTTCTCTCTCTAGCACCACCTCGAGAAACATTTTATATTTTAAACCGAGAGTCAATAAAATACAACAAAATAAAATAATCTTATAAGAAGCAGATATTTTGTTATCTTTAATAAGGTGAGCTAAAATCTTATTATCTCGTAATACGGACGCGTAGCCAAATTGATATAAATTGCCCGGTGATTAGCATACAAAGCGGTTTGGTTGCATTTCTACTGGCGACTTACGTAATCGTCGTCGGCGTCCTGCTTTCCGTTTTCAACTTCTCTTCGCCATGCAGCTTCTAACGCCAACGGCTGTGGCGTAAACACGAATCTCGACCGTAAGGCTGTAATTTCGTTTACCAGTGTCTGCAGGCGTCGACTTTAACCACTCAAATCTCTCCAAGCGATTTAAACAGCGAAGATCCCGTAAATTAGTGTAACTACGCCTCTTGTTGTTAATCAACAAAAATTTATACACTCAATTGTACTTGAAATATACCAAATAAACTGTTCATTGTACCACGTTCTGAGTTCACTGAAGGTTTTTTATTCCATGGTGTTTTCATTATCTAATGATCTGATAGATTAGTTCCACTTAAATCGGTACCGTTGGGTTGGGTTAGTTTGGATTGGATTGAGCTAAGTTTGCTAGCCTAATATTGGATTGAGTTAAGTAAGATAGATACGATGAAATTCGGATTTTAACATCAAACATCAATAACCACCTCAGTCAATTTATCACGTGACATGGATGTTTCAAGACATACTTATATAAATACAAAGAACTTCAAATGAAAACTGTGTGTATTGTGAAGAAATTGATGACACAGAGAACAACTTTTACCAATACCCAAAATGAAGCAGAGGAAGAGAATTTGCTAATATCAATATGGGACAAGCATGACGCCGGAAAACAGCATACCAATAATGTTGGAAAGTAGACAACATTAGGAACAGCCAAGGAGATGAACGGATAATACCTCGGATCAACCAGAACACACAGATATATACACATACAGGTATATATGGTAATTCGTAGTGCTTGACGGATGGAGAAGTGTGTGTTCTGGTTGATCCGAGGTGTGCTGCCTGTGGACAGAGGCAGACGTTACGCCAAGATCTCACTTGGCATCTTCAGTGCTTTGTCGTAGTCAGCAAAGAAGTCTGTCAACAGGAGACTACGACAAAGCGCTGAAGATGCCAAGTGAGATCTTGGCGAAACGTCTGCCTCTGTCCACAGGGAACAACCAAGAAGATGAACGGATGATACCTCGGATCAACCAGAATATATATATATATATATATATATATATCTGATCCAGAGGATCTGGCGAGCTGAGAGAACTCCCTGTATGCATATTCTGGAAGATCGTGATTGAGGAAGTAGATGATTAAATGGGACAGAATAGTCCCATTTAAATCGTATTAATGAGTTAGGTTGGGATGTTTGGGATTGGGCTGAGTTGAGTTGTATCATTAATTATTGCAGCAAGGTAAACGGCAGAGATAAGAACGTTCAATTGCATGACAGAAGGATGCCGATAAGAATGGGAAGATACAATGAAAGATACGTGGACTGAAACAAAAACCTGGTGGTCATTGACACCATTGTGTCAATAAAGAGAGGGTCGTCAGGTAATAGGCAAATGATGTGGAGAAGAGGCGTCAGCTGTACGGAGAGAATCGGAAAACGTTAGAAGACATATATCTAAAGGATGTAGCAAGATGAGAAAGCTCCCTGTATGCACATTCTGGAAGACCATAATTGAGTGAAACAGAGTAATCACATTTATGTCTTTAATTATCGGGTTAAATTGGATTGAGCTTAGTTGGGTTGAAAAGAGAAACAAGATAATTAATGGGATGCATAGCACAATAGTAGCGTTGCAAGATGATAATATGACGGTTAAAAGAGTTTACAAGAAGGTGGAAAACATCCATATTAGAGGCATAGACGAGATTACTGAAAAGTCGTAAGTAAATGAATCGATAGAGGCAAGACAACGTGATGTCTGATATACTGGAAATACGATCATGTGGCTTGAAACAGTAAAGGAACAGATCGAACAAGATTGTGCTACAGATGTGGACAGACAGACCATCTGGTTAGTGATTGCGTGAAGGAAGAATGATTTTCCCTCGGCGAAGAAGGAAAACACAGGGCTGGATCAGATAGGTATGGGATCTTTAGAAAAAAGCTAGTAAACCAGAGAAGGATATATAGAATAAAGCGTGCGATAATAGATTGAAGGCAATTAACGAGATGATGTACAGGTAAGGGACGACGTTGAAGATCAATAAACGCGTGAGATGACGTAGGACACGGTTAGTGAAAATAAAATAAACCGTGGTATTGGATGTGAGCAAAATAAGAAGTGGGAAGGACTAAATTTTAATTATAGTGATATCAACTGTGATAATTTTAACAATGTACATAGTGATGTTAGAATATTGGATAGATTTAAAGGTAGAAGTCCCCATGTATAGGTACGTGATAGAATTTGTATTTGACAATAGTAATTGGAATTGATGTTCTGTATATTGTGGTGCTGACAATCGAATGGAGATATGGAATGCAAACGGGATAACGTAGAGATGCCAGAAGAGTGGAAGGTAAAGGGTGGAGTATGGAAAGATAAGAAGAGAGAGAAGAGAATTTTTGTTTTTCCCCGATAAAATGCCTCGATGGCCGGTACCGAGAAGAGATTGGGAATAGTTTTAAAAGGTGGGAGTTTAGTTATAAAACTCACCCCGTCACTATTTAGCCGTTTTGAACCATAAGCCAGATGTCTGTCATACAAATCCTAATTCCCTCTTAAAAAACAAGGTTGTGCTGGGTTGTAATCGAACAGGGACATGGACGTCCAGAGCCAGAATAGCAGAACACATATAAAAGTGGGAAGATACAATGAAAGATACAGGAATATAATTACGGAGCGACTTCCAAAATACCTTATAAAGGAAAGGACTGAAGAAAGGAAGAATCTGGTGGTCAGATACCAATACTAAAACATTGGTATTAAAAGCCCTACCTTCATCTAAAATTTTCTAAGCAAATTTTATAAAAAGTAAACTTTGTTTTTAAATTCATTAAAAATAAGACTGTTTTGATTACATAAATTTTAATGGTTATAAAAAATCAAAAAATATTTTTAAAGTAATTTACGAGGCCTCATAGACGAACTAGGTCTATGCGAAATAATTCACGCAATGCCTGGCGTTAAAAGTATTGGCGCTGCTTTGGAATTCATTATTTATCGCAAAACATTTTTTAAATTCTAAGATGTTTAAGGAATACCGCCATAAATTCTGCTATATTATAGCAACATCATGGTTTGAAACCGTAAATCACTACATTAACCAATCGTTATTTTCGTGATAATGGTTTTTGAAGATTAGAAACAGATGGCGAATAAAAACAGATTCTCTTTTCAAATCATCATACAAAATGGACCTGGTTATTTGTTTTATGATTATGTTATATAATGAGAAAATTAAACAACCGAACATCGTCGAATATCTTATAACGTGTTCCACTTTCAATGTGAAAAAAAACGGGGTCCACTGACGACTTCGATCCGGTATACATTTTGAGAAAGCCAATGCTACTTCTGGTATACATATACATATATTACTGACAAGGTGGAAACTCTCGAGTTGTATAAAATAAATATCCAAGGATTGCATCTCTATGCATAGAGATTCTTTATTGCTATCTTATGAAATTTTTGTATTTTACATTTTGGAAAAATGAATCTTTATATGGCACAAATGCAAGAAATATAAACGGATGTGTATACTACCGTTGCCAAATAAAACGGATGACAACATTGGATTGTGTTATATACTTTAATAAAAAAACTTGAACAATTTTCGAAACAAAAGGTTTAGAAACTTTAAATGATGCAAATAATCACACTTATAATCACAGATGTGGATCCTCGTCAAGTCCATAAATAAAATTAGTGAGTCCTGTAAAACGACTATACATAAAGTGGTGTGTAAAGAAATGAATTTAAACATAAAATTTCAACGGCATTCCATAATCAGAAGTAATCTCTTACAGGTTTCCATTTTTTTAAATTACTTTGATACAATGATAAGCGTTTTCCGCCGTTGATTGCTTTGTAATAAAACAAAACAACACACTACCCATTTTTATATGGGTCAACACTTAATTCCTATCGCTTATTTGCGGTATCGTTCAAGTCACAACATGCATTGCTAAGTTTTTTGAAATAACTGTCCTTTAGAAATAGATTACATATTGCCATATCTTGCATCAGGTTGCGGATTGAACAGAAAATAAAAAAGTGTTTCTTAAAAAGTTGTTTTACCTCATACATTTAAGGTTCTATCAGATACATTTATAAATAAACCAAGTAACTCCAAATATTATTACAGAATTTCTGCTGAACACTCTATGTGGGAACAGAACGCTGATAATTAATGATGGTGATAGTTATGAAAATTATCAATACCGTTGCTTGAACCTTCGTGCTGTAATACTTATACACTTCTCCATCTTTTAAAAGTAGGATTAATCCCAATACTGGTTCTGTTTTTACTAATGTACAAATTATGATAATATCCGTAAGCCAGGGTCAGTAAATAATTCATATTAAAAGAAGGAAAAAAATTACTATCATGAATGAAGATTTATGTTTAGTACTTTTCAGAATTACAAAATTGTGCGTGGTCATGTAAGCGAAGGTGTGGATTTAATATCGTTTGCAAATTTTAAAAAATTCCGTTTATTTGTCCAACACGATAAAGTTTGTTTTTTATTTGGTGGTAAAATATTACTTCATATTACTGATAATTCAACATAATATCAACGGTGTTCGACTAACAACTGATGAACCAAACTTTCCTTTATTGCAACAGAACGATCATTAGCAAATCATTTAGAAAGGGGACGAGTAAACAGTATCGTTTTAAAATCACTTCAGCTGCCAAACCGAAGTCAAACCGAGGTCGAGGCCGAGTATCTGATACTAAATCGATTCTATTTTTGTAAAAGTAATTGCATTTCACCAATTCGTCTAGCAATTTAAAAATACTCTTTCGAAAATAATTGAAATTGTACGAGACACTTTAACATGCATAAAATTGAGCACTTTTGATGGTCCCCTTAAAAATGGAGATTACGGTAACTATCTTAAGTTCACGAGGAAACTCCCCATTCACAAACATTCATTAATTAAGACTGTTAATGTATCTGTCACACTGTGGTATACCTTCTCCAGTAGGGACCTAGGTCTTAATTATGCATGCGACTTCCATAGCTATAAAGGGAGTTAAGGAAGTTGATCAATATCAATATTTTTGGATTTTTTAAGTTTTCTAGCGGAAACTGTAAAATTTACTATATGCTAAATAGACCCACTTCAAAGGTTTTTGCACATAATGTTACGTCAATTGCACAACTAACACATAAAAGTATTGAGATAATGAAACGCATTTACCTAAGGAAAATGGCATTAGCTTAGCATTTAGTAAGGAAGTAACCACTAAATCTAAACGAATTGCATTAGTACAGGACGTCAATGAGTTAAAGGGGACTGGTGATAATGAGATTGACAAATTGATTCACTATGACGAAAATGAACTGGAGAAACGGCTTATTAAAACGACAATATAATTGAAGAAGTGTTGGACCAACCTAGTATAAGGCAACCTTATTGATCCGAAAATAAGAGTGGAGACGAAATTGATAGCATTGCATTAATCAAGCGAGTAATGAACTGGGAAGCAAACACGCTGTGAATGTTGTACTAGACTATTTTGAGCGGCAAGAACTTTTGTTGACATTTTAATATTTAATTTTAACTTACTTAGAATACTAAATATTCTAAGTTATCCTAGTTTCCGTTCTGTTATTATGCAAAAATAAACATGTTTTGATTATCCGTGCTCCGTGGCAAATAATGCCATTACTGAATTACTAACCCATCAAAATAGGGTTTTTTTTATTTAGTGTTAATTATCAACACTGTACACTAACAAACAAACAAAGGTAACAAATTAATATCGAAGTAGATCTGTGTCCATCAGTGACGTCAATTACTATTGTAATTAACGAACGTTGGTTATTTAATGTGAAGTATAAATAACGTTTTGGTATAATAAAATGAAAAAAAAATTGTTGAAGTACAAAACTTTTATTATCTTTGCAAACCTTTATTATATTATATGAACCTTTCTTATCAGGGTGCGGCCCTAAGTAAGAAGATAACAGCGTTGTATGGAATTGTTTTTAGTATTAGAGCTAGTTTAGTTCTAGTTTTAGCTTTTGTTTAACTATAAATTGTTTTAAATCCTTCTGAAACTAAAAGTATAACTAATACTAGACCTGTAATCCAGCTCCACCTCCAACGTTTCTTAAGATGTACGGCTAAATCCAATTTTGCTAACAATTTAACAAAAAATCTGATTATTTAGGGAGTTGCAAACCGAAGAAGATTGGGAACCTTATAGTCTCTTAAAACGACCTTTAAGAATGTTTCAAGTGCTAGGTCTAGCGCTAATTTAATGCTAGTGTTAGCTCCACTTTTAGTTTACTATTCAGCTTTAGATTCTTGTACATATGTTTTTCTTCTAATTAAAATTAGAACTAACACTAGACCTAGAATTGGATACTTTCGTATTTAGTCGGTTAAAATATTTAAATAGAAATGTGTGTTTATCGCATTAAAATTACGTCCGTTTGGTAAATTAACGGTCATTTAACTATCCCCATGAATTCGTACTATATTTAAATTGATTCGGCATTGAATGATAGTAAACGGCCTCGAGGTTAGTTTGATTGAAATAGCAGTTCAATTAAGAAATTCTTTTTTCAAAAATAGATCGTCGATTTGTATTTTATTCAAAATAAGTGTACCCCACAAATACTCGTATTTTTAAGTGCACCTTATCAAGTTTGAACATTTTAAATGTCAATATTATCCTAAACTTGGAAAGGCCGTTCTCCGAATCACATTACGTTTTAAAACCCGACATAACAATGGGATGACATCATCGGAATATCAGGGCATATTTTGAGATAATCCCGTCGCTTTTTCTCTTTTTTTTGTTCGCTCTGAACGTCCGGTAGTTTTGTTTTTGTAAAGTGAAAGATAATTTGGATAGTTTTTAAACTGCCGCGTTTTAACGATAAATTGTTACACGAAAAAAAAAAGCTGACGCAAAGCTTTCCCGGTTATGCCATTGTTTACGTTTCCACGCTTGGACGACCGGTAAAAATTTCGCTTAAAAAAACATTAATAATAAATGCCAGTGAACTTAACCTCAGTTACGTAATAATAATTTACGGCGGCACGGCGGCGATTCGTTGTTTTATGTTTTATCGTTATCTCTGTTTGATATTTGCCTTAAATTTAGATCACGGCCCCGTTTGCTCGAGAAACAAAATTCAAAGTCGGGGCTTTCGCCTTTGATACACCACTGAAAATAACGAGTTTGTGATGCCCGAGACTAAAAATAACCCGCCACCGTTGGTGAAATGTTCGTCGGCGGCGGCCGAATCTTCGAATTGCTAAGTCGCGTTTCGATGAAATATTTACTGCTTTTAAGGTTACTCCGAAACCGAATTCTAAAATTTACCGAGTTTTAACGATTCGCAAACCAATCGTAAAACGACGTGGATACGGTCACGTGTGTAACCATAAAATTGTGTCCCTCTCACTCACAAAAGACACAAACTGGTTTTCTGAGTTTCTATTATTTATGAAACGTTATGCAATTTGACCGCAGAAGGTGCTAAAAAAGTAACCTTCGAAAATATGCGTTTAAAAAAAATACAAAATACACAAAACCAATAATTGTAACAGTGTATTATTTCGGGTCAAGAAATGTTTATCAAATATTGAAAGTTATGTTTTCAAAATATTATTGTGAGCGACACTCGGCGACGTGATGTTTTAAGAAAGTTATTACTCGAGACAGCGTTCTGTTTATGTATTAAAAAATGTTTTTGTAGTTCTTATTTTTAGAAAACGCGAACAGGCGCAACTTTTATCTCGCAATCTGAGAGGGTATTTCAAAAATAACTGTAATATAACCATAGTAATTCTTTTAAACCTTCCAAAAGTTCTTTCCATATATTTCAAATTCTCTATCACAAAAAATTCTATTTCAAAATCCCTCTTAATATCAAATCTATAAGTTTGATTTATTTTTAGACTTAACTTTACCTCCCATTTAACTCTTTATCTATAATGATGAAAACCACTTTAATTTTAAGTCAATGTAAAATTTAAATCAAAACTTAAACATATGGTAAAACCTCCATATAAAGGACATCGTTTGAACGAACATTGGACATAACAGTATATTTAAATAAAAAATTTTAACGTTCATGTCTGTGATAGACTTCCGCAAGCTGCAGTTATTTCGTCTTCATAGATAATTTCTGGGTATTCCCTGAGACTAGGGAGTGTATAACATAACCATTGAGAAACCGTGAACGACAGGCAAATACCCTGTGGATAGGTATTTTTATACAGGTATACAACAATTCAAGACTGAATGATAACAAAAAATATAGGCAACACAATAGCACAACTATTAGCCAGAGCTAAGGAGTTGAAGCTTTCATTGGCCTTTTTAGTGTGGCCGCCCAAACATCTTATTAATATATTTTCTCGTGATAAATCTTCATAGAGTGAATATATGTGTATCTGAACATCTTCATTTGATCTAGCTTTTTAGCCAATCGCATCAGCTCTCGGGTAGTGGCGGATAATATTGGTAATTTGTTGACCGCTTTTTCGTGTCGTATGCTCAATGGATAGTAACACCGTAGTATGTCGTAAGTTTTCTGATTAGAGCATCTGTCAATTTTCTTTTTCCGCCAAGTTTTTATGTTTCGTAGTGATGAGCCCATAGTACCCAATAAGCGATGTTATGCCATATAATGATTTGAATCCGCGTTTTTTCCAAGAACCATCACCAGATACTTTTAAATTCAAGGTTTCTTAAATTCTTGCCTTTCGTTTTCTTCCTTTTCTTCTTCAACAACTTTTCAACTGAAATATTCAAACACCGATTTGGTAGCTGAATGCTGATGTTCATCAATATTATTGTATGTACTATTACTCATAGCGTCGCACATATCCATGAAATTGCAAAATAAATTTATTCCTTGCTTCCCTATAGTCAGCAGACACATAACAAAAACAATTCTACGATTTACTTCAACTACTTTAAATTAACGGAACTACCCGAATTTATGCCTTTTCAGCCATAAAGACAAAGCAAAACGATCTTGAACTCAAGACATCTCATTCCATCTACTTCAAATCAAAATGTTATTGAACAAATAACAAGATTAACCAAAGCACTGAACACCGTAAAAAACTCTATCAAACGATATGAATGTTACAGTTCATACTGTCACTAGAAATATCGGAAAGTATACACAGTTAACAGTTAAGAAAAAGACTTCTGCCTTTTTCGACTACTAGCCCTCTGGTCGGTCAAAATTCAACGGTTTGTTAACTTTCAAAAAATTGTTCACGGATTGTGTACTATCATGCATTGTGAATACTTTATGAGTTTGTTAATAATCAACGTGCTACGTTCAGAGATGGACACAATCGATGTTTATGTGTAAAAACAGAATATCTCGTTTATTATCTTGTAATTGTTCTTATTGTTAGTACAAATAATCAAGTTCGATTTTATTGCAAGTGAAGATGTGTCTTTCTTCAGTTTTGCTTCAAATCATGATAATCTAGAAGGTAAATTACTTGATACACCAGTGTAAATATGGCTAAAAATACAAGACATATTAATATCTTTGTGGCTAATTGGTAGTCAGACGGCTTCTTTCCAATATGTACCTGATAGGTTTAATATTAGCGTACGTCCTCTACACACTGGATTACAGCAAACAATATATTTTATAAGCAACCCATCAGACGAAGTAATGCAATGACATACTGAGACATAGAAAGGAGAACAAATGGATTTCCTGGAATGATCAGGTGCACAACATTTACTACTTAAAGTTAGGATAGGTCATATCATTAACAATTTTCGTTTTTTATTTCTACTGTTCCAGCTGTGACAAAATATGGCTCTGGTTCGCAATTAATTTTAAATTGCGCATGCGCAGCCAAGAATCCATAATTGCATATAAACCAACATGTAATTCTTTGATCAAACAAACCTAACTCTGTAATTGTTTGTATGCTTTATTGATTACTGATCTTATTTGCAAGATGACACATTAATTGAAGCTACATGATATGATGGGGAAAAACGTTCTGTATAGTTATCGCTGCATTTTAGCAGTACCATCTTTGTTAAGTAAGCTTCTTTAAATAGATGCATATATTTTGTTTTTAAGTATGTTATTTTCTATATTATTATTAGTATGATGTAAGTCAAAATTTGTTATAGCTGTAAATTCATTCGTTATGATTCATAAGTTAAGCTAGGACAGATATACGAATATTGCAAGAAGTAAAATCATTTTTATTTATGGAGACACAGCAATAAGTATCAATTGTTATGCTTATCTATCGAGCGAATTTGTAGATATTTTGGCAGATATGGATACTCAGACGTTAATTGCGGTGTTCCCTGATTGCACTTTGAATTATTAATACAAACAGTGATATTGACTAAAGAAAAAAAAAATCTAAATTTCTTTTTCAGAAAAATTAGTTTTTGTAAATCAATATAATAACATACCATTAACTTTATCTTAATATTTCTCAAAACTTTAGAAAACGTCTTCGGATCCAACATGCAATAACAAAAAATCTGTGCATTGCACAAGAGGCGATTATCACGTCGCTAGGTTAAGCATCCAAGGTTAGGAAATCTTGGACGAAATCAACTGAGAAAATAAGGAAATTTATATACGAAACTTAATTATGCAGCTTAAGCATACATAAAAGATGATAGGAACTTTGATAGAACATTATATATCCAAGCTATGATAAAGTGGTGAAAGCAAAAAAAATATATATATTGCGTCGAAATTATTATTGAATGCCTGCAATGATATTGTAAAATTGTAAAAACTTGTATTGCAGTAATGGAATTGTAAAACGTTCCATGCATTTACTTCATCGTTGTAGAAAAATGTGTAAATATAACAACAACTAGGCATTCACAATTTTGTTATTTTTAAATGGGTGTTTGATGGAAGCGATGAAATTTTACAAATACATGCTTTAACACTTGTACGTATGCAATCATACAATGAAACATTTGTGCGACTAGTATGAAACGTGCGTAGATCATATGTATTTATGTTTATATATGTTCACTTATTGTTTGAGTGTATGAAATAAATGTACCACATTTTCGAAGTTACATTAGCCACAAATTCATTATCCACAAACAATTTCAAATATACATTTCAAAATTATAAATTTTGTTTTAAGCACTGTTTGTAGATAAAATGCATTCTAAAAATCTAAACCTGTACTTAATTCAGTATGTATTAGTTGAGCAAAAATGTATCACATTCTAACACTAAATTATTACAACTAAAACTAGAGATAACACTAATAATGATCAGAAACATTTAGCCGTCTGAAGGGACCACTTTGAGTACAATAAAGATATAACTACCAACAAGCAAGCTAATGCTGAATAACATAAAATAGAGTTTTCTAGTTCTAATACCCTCATTTTTTATTAACAGAAACGGATGTAATTTTAAAACGATAGACGCATATTATCCGAGATAACACACACATAAAAGAGGCAAACTTTCCATGTTCATAAAATAAGGAATTGATAGTAATGTCAAGATTGCGACATGTGTTCTAGTTTTTAATAAACAGAAACACTATTGAATGTCGTTCACCTGTAAACTAGGTAGGTTAACTTTTGTGAAGTTCGCGAGGCGCAAAAATTCCGTAACAGGTGCGGTTCGGGTTAAAAAACCGGGACACAATGGAACAGCTGTGCTCTATTTTACTGGTGTGGCGTTGTGCGCTTCCATTTACGCGTACACATTACGGTCTCGACTTTTATTAAAATCGATGCGGACGCGACAAGAACGCCCGCTATGACTCACACTGACCAGACAGTCTGGAAATGTTGATGACGTGTTACCCATTTTGCCATCGTTTCACATTTTCTGTTTTAAATGAAAATTAGTATTTTTATTCAAATACGTTTCAAAGCATAGACACAACCATTATAAATGCAAAGAGTTTTAGATAAAAAGTTATGATTGTTTGATGTGTATAAAAATATGTGGGGCGTTATAAATTTTAATGCTTTTATTATCGACGTACTGATTTAAAACACGAAGATAAGTATGTTAATAAACAGTTGTTTCCATGTCTACATTTAAACATTTATTTGGATCTTGAATCTTAACCCTACTCAATTTTATTGCAAAGTAACTTATCTTAAATCTTAATCAACTTGCAGGCGATTACTAATATAAAAAACTTTTAGATTAGATTAGGTTGGGTTTTGAGAAATGAATTTGGAAAAGTTTTAGCGATTTATAGATTTTATTAATATTTTTAATTTCAAGAAATTCGATATCAAACGTGACTAATTTCTTAAAAATTTATTTCGAATAAAACGTATTGCATTATCTGATTTCAATTGGTCATTTTCAAAATTACCTTTATAATTAATTTAGCGATTTGAACGATTAATGTGTAATTGAAAGATTGAATCTCGGCGATTACCCAGGATCGAAATAACCCATTTCGAAATCCTTGTTAATTATGTATGGGTGGTCTTTAAACGTATCTGCAATTTTGACGGCTTAAAACTTTAAATATTAAATCTAATTTTTTTAAACCTAATTCTGTTAAATCTAATTCATGCCCTGTAATAACTTGTAGTTTTAGGTAATACAATTTTTGCAGGCTGTTGTCAATATAACTTACGCAATCTAACGTTGAGCTTTTGATGACGATAAATAAATCACTTAATGTAAATCACATCGTACCAACAAGATGGGATTGATATTTTATTTAAGAACGATTTAATTATTAATAAATCATTAATTAATAATGAAAGAAAATTTTAAAGTACTTATTGAGTTCGATCTTTGTATAGTTGCACGATTTTTATTCACTTCGTCTTTTGTTAACAATCTCGAGTTGTCGAAGGAATGATATCATTAATTAACTGTGTAAACATGGTTTCCTTGGCTTTTGCAAAATTGTTCCGGTTCTTTTTTCATTCCTTACTACTAATTTGTTGTTGCAATGAGAATGATCGCAAGGGTCACCAATTCTACCTCCTACTATTGGTTATGCAGCATTCCTCTGTAAGTCATGGCATAATTTTAACCAGTAACAGTTTGTCCCAGAAAGATGAAATTTAGTATACAGTGTAATCTTACGAGAACTCGTTTCAGATCAATTTCGAAGCTATGGAACTCACGTATCAATGCTATACAGGTTAGTCACAAAAGTGATTTCCTTAAAACTTTTTATTACGTCGTAAACCCTTACATTTCCTAATTGATCCTTATCTTCTTAAAATTGTTTTTATTTCTTAGATATTCCTATAATATTCAAGCTCGTTTATAAACTTCTTTAACTTTTTTTATTAAAACAAATAAAAGAATTGTGTGAAAAGAAATTTTTATAAAATTAATATTCTGAACCTAGATTTGTACAGTTTCATAAAAATAATTTCCTTAATTTTTTTTGAAAAATCGTTGAAAATATACCCTTTTCCGCGAACAAACCCACGTTAACCAATTCGTTTTTGAGATATCAAGTTTTGAATTGAAACTAAATTTGAGTATTTCAGAAAAATAATTTTCTTAATCACTTTTGAAAAACTGTTCAAAATCGAATTCTTCAGATATCTTGATGAAATTGTTTGTAAGTACACACTTTTCAGAACAAAATCATGCGTAAGTATCTCAATTCGTTTTTAAGATACCAAGTCTAGAATTTAACCAAAACTTCATTTTTGAAAAATCGTGGAATGTCGAATTCTTAAGACATTTTAATGAAACTTTCTGAAAATCATGAACGAAACTATGTACTTTTCGAGATCAAAGATAACAATGTTTGAACTGAACCTAAATTGGAAACCTTTTATAAAGTTAACCATTTTTATACAAGCTATCATCATTTTTACTCTAGTGTTTATGATTAAAATTATGTCACGACATACAGAAAAACCCTGTATAGACTCACCAAAAAGCAAGGAATCTATTATTTTGATCTTGGCCTACGGTCAAAATAACAGCTACAGCCAGTGATGAAGGATATATAACCTGTCTAAGGCGTGGTGTCAAAAATGTTGATCAATCAGATCTCATGTATTTATTATGCAAAGGTTTGTCAGCTCTAAAAATTGTTCTAGGATAGCCTATTATAGCCTAAATATAATGGTATATAGTTTTAGGATCGTCATAGTGATGCCAAAAATTCATTTTATCTCAAATATCTCATTTCCTAGGATTGTATTGCTTATTGTGTATTATGATCATTTTACAGGCAGGAAGAATTAAACTGAGGTTTCCTTCTAATACTGCACAAACGGCATCATTGATGTGAGATGTTAAATTATTCCTAATAACTTCTACAATATTATACCATCAAATTATGACACCAATGATGCCAGTGACGCCAGTGATGGGCGACAGGTAAATACCCAGTGGGTAGGTATTTTTAAATGCTCATAATATTTAAAAAATAAGCCAGTTACTACATAATTCTTAAAGATCAGCTATGGAACTTACAACAAGCACTGTATGGCAGTTAACTAGTGTTGGTTCTAGTTTTAATTTGATACAAGTATATAACAATTTAAGACTGAATAACAACTAAAAATAGAGCCAACACTAACGCTAAAGCTTATACTAGACCTACAACGAAAACATTTAGGTTCAGCCGTTAAGAAGGAACCCAATCCAACCGAAACAAGCTTTAATTTGAATCAAGTATACAACAATTTCAGTTTGAATATCAACTAAAAATAGAGCCAACACTAACGCTAGAGCTATTACTAGACCTAAAACGAAAACCATTTGGGTTTATCAGTAGCTCTCTTAAAACCGAACCCAATCGAATTATTTTTCGAAAAAGAATTATTTTTGAGTTGATGTGTAAATTCGTATGTTTGAATTAAACATGGTTACTCTTTTAGTAGTCTTTATCTCTGTTGCACTTTTTTTAAATTTTATAAATACCTTAAAATGCCCATCTTGGGTAAATACCCATGGTATATTTCCTTGAAAATAAATGCCCGGGTATTTAACAATACTGCTGAGACTACTATGCATAAGCAGAATAATCTCCTAAAAAATAGCTGCTTCCAAACATATACAGTAAATATTGTGGCAAACATTTTTTCTAAAACTGTATAGACCATCTTTGCAGTATCACTATTTATACTTCAAAGATTCTTATTATATGACCGTTTTATTGCAATCTCATCTAATTTAACAGGATTGTATTCGCACGAGTAAAACAAGGAAATTCCCTCTATAGTACAATAAAAACATAATTTAACTGCAAATGCACAAAAGTAAAACTCACTATCTAAAAAGTTAACGTCAGATACTATTGAAAACTACGATATTCTACAAAGATTATGTTATGTAGAAGAATAATTTTAAAAACAAATGACCCAAAATGGGTATTTATTGTAAAATTAAACCTTTTATGTTGACAAATCGACGAAAAAAACATTTATTGATTTATCACACAAGTTTAAAACAATGCTGATCGAAACCTTTAAAACAACACACTCAAATTTTATAGATATACCGATGTAGTTACAGGTGCGAGACAAAAAACATTGTATGAAAAATATGTACAGGAGCGGAATATAAATAAATACAAAAATGTTTTTTACGAGATGCATATCAAATAATTACGTATGCGTTTGGAATCTTGCACGTACTTATAGACAGCTGAAGAATCCTGATTATGTCTTTACTCTGGTATTTAGATTACAACTTGTTTCACCAACATATACGATAACTGTTGTAATCAACTCCATTAAGATAAGACATAGTTGTTTTAAAGAATGTTAGCTATTTAAAAAGCTCATCTTAAGTTTAGAACTTTTTAGAGTTTAAAAATTTTAATCCAAATTTGTTGAACGTGTGCTATTTTATCATTAAACACTTATCAAAGTTGCGAACCGTAGAAGAAGACGTTTGTACAAGAATCTTAAACAAATATTTTATTTTGTGTCTTATGATTGAGTCAAATTCCAATTTCTCTATACTAAGGTTTTTTTTTTAATGGCGATGTCCAGAAAATTTATGGCATCCTCTTTCCCTGTCTCTATGATGAATGAAATGTTGTTTATGTTAGTAAATATGTGTGTCAAAGCGTGAAGTTAAGCATCTTTCTTGTAATAAATAACGAATACATGGCGGATGTATCTTCTATAGTATGAGAAAGCTTTAGTGATTTATTATAGTTATCCAACAAAGGGTTCGACTTAAAATAATTCAATTTTTTTAGTAATTCTTTATCAATTTGTTATTAACACATTCACTGAGCGGTATGCTGTCTCCGGCAATATGACTGAGAAAGTAATTGTCGAGGCCACTTGCCATGTCGGCTTGTATCTTTATAGGTTGATAAATATTTGAGAGTTTTCGTATGAGAGGAAAATGAAAAGTTTGTCAAATGAAATATGTGCCCATCTCTAAACTTAAAATACGTTGAAGTTGTTTTAGCATTCAATGTGGTTATTAGTTGTGATTATAGAGACAAGTCAGCATCTAATTATTTTATTTTATAAACTTAAGGTATTTTGTAGCAAGGAAGCTATTCGAATATTCTTCAAATAACAAAAATTTGCTTGACATCTTGATAATTTTACAAATTTTTCGTCCAATTCCTAAACGAATCACCTTTTTGCAAATTATCGTGTTATCAAAAACTTATTTATCCCCTGTTAATTTTACTGCAATCTTTCAGTGTTCCAACACTACTCACTGTTATGACTTATTTTATCGTATTTTCAACAAAACGAGTAATATGATAAGTACTTTTAACTTTTCGACATTAACGTTAAATAATATTACATATAAATCGATGGATTTATATGTAATACTCGATCCAAAGCTATAATTCATAAATCACATTAACTTTTACGTGCAATATTACGGAATATCTTATCTTAATTGCAATAAATTATTAACTATCGACCTTCTTACTACATTAATTCAACGATTCGTTCGCGTCTTGATTATACATAATTGATTTGACAACCATGAAAACATGTTAATTCTTTAGAGATTGTACTTAAGGTTTTTGTCGTATCATGTGGCTTGGTGTCTTGATTATTGTAATTTAATCGCTCGTTTTGGTAAACCCTTATTATCAACACGTAGAGTAGTGATCACAATCAGATTTACTGCAAAATGTAGTCGATTGCCCGCAGATATTATGTAAACTTAATTTCACCATACCTGGGTTCAATGTCAGGTCGTATCGTTAATGCATACCAATTTCAACACAATATGTAGAGGTTACAATATATTTTCATAGATAATGTTGTGATATTAATAACTTTAAGAAGTTTCGCATAAAATTTCCTACACAAAATGATGATCTATTGATTTCAAATTTGTTGCCATAACACTCAATTGCTTGTACCACCCAAACGCGGCATTATGTTTGAAGCGCTCATGCATATGTTTAAATTTACTGAAGTGTGAGTAATGAAAGCACCCATAATCCCCCTTTTAAATGAAGGCTTGAAAAGCGCACAAGTTTTGTACAGAGGTCTTTTTAAATAGAGAGAATATATTGTTAGAGTTTTTATGTAACCATTCCAATTTATGACTTTTTATTAAACTCATTATCAATTGTAAAATAAGTTAAAGGAATTTAAAAAAAAGGATGCCGAAAATTTTTTGTGATCTTACAAATGATGTGGAATATCATCTTATAAATATTTTAGAATAAGACGGTATTTCCTGGTAAAAACGAAGAACTTAGAAAATTACATATTAAATAGATAGCAAACCCTCCTTGAAAGCGAACAGGTATAGATACAGTTAAACAGGATTTGTCGCAAAAGTTGTCGGGTGGAAAACGATCTTGAAACCGTTATTGTAAATTTATTCAAGAAGTGATGCATAACCAATACTTTCGATGGTTTCGGAGATTACTCGTGGGAACTGTGATTCAAAATAGCTTTCTAAAAATGATACGCTTATAACGTAAGATAAGAAAAATAACCTTAAACGATTTTAGCCTTTTTCTATTTCCTTAACTATCATAATATGCATAAATAATATCGTTGTGTTTAGCATATAATAACAGAATAATCTGCTAACTCTTTTACTGCAACATTTTTTATTTATGTACATGCCTATCCAGTCACCCCATTCCCATATAGTTTGTCAAGATTCAATTTATGGGGGACGGGTTTTATGTTTTTTTATGTGTTTAGGGATGGTGCCATTCTTTGTTAGTCCTTTAGAAAACAGAGAAAGTATCTATCCCCGAAACCGACTCTCAGCGTTATGTTTCATTGTGATCGATTTATTTACAGGAAATAAACTCGTAAAATTTCCTGGTTACACCCAACCTAAATTGCAAGCATTTATTAGGTTTTCTATAACCATTTTTTCGTATGTATTACTTAGCGATTCTTTATAAATTGGTTCTAATTGACCAACAGTATTTGAATACTAAATGCATATAAATATTCTAAACTGTTTTATTACCATCAAAAAGTGTTAGAGAAGACACTAAATAAGTCTGGACGACATTGACATTAAATTTCTTTTGTCCTTGTCTACATTCTCTTTCTTGTAAGGTTAGCCTGACCTCTACTGTTTCTATCAAGTAAATACGGAGAGAGGGAGAGATATTTTTTGGCTAAAAGATGCTTTTTAATTATTAGATAAATTTATAAAGAGGTGGTAAAAGTAGCCCTAATTTTATTCTATTTAACATTTTTTTAACGTCCAGATGATTGATGACAGATAATTTAAAACAAACAACGATCTTAAATACAAAGAGTGCCTGCATAGAAAGACCTCTTCAATATTAATAGAATATGTCAGAAATAAAAAATGTGGAAAGAAGGGAGACGTAGAAAAGGTATCGATCGATTGAGATGATGGTACTTATTTGAAACGAACGAACAGCAACAAAAATCTTCGTAATAAAAGCAGTTGCAGTACTTACAACAGGTGACAACGAAAACTGATTATAATTAGTTTGAAGTTTACAAAGAAGACTACTAAACTACCCACGAAAGTAGGGATATCAAACCAGAATTTAATATGCTGAATTGATCCTGCATCGTGGGGAAAATATTTTATTATAAAAAAGAAAGATTATTAATTTTTGTTCCAATAGCAAAAAATCTAAAAAATAAATTTCACAATTGAAACGATTTTTGAACACACATATAAGGGCTGAAACAAGAAATCTAAACTAATCATATAACATCCTCAATAATCTAATGATTGATTATTTAAATCATGCAAAGTCCAATTTGCACGGTTTCAACAAAAGTCTTACCGTTAGTACAGTTCGATAGATTCCATTTATTTGTTTGTGTGAAGTAAAATCACTGCTATTGAGAAGCTGGATTTGAAAAAAAAAAACACTTCAACAACAAACACAACATTACTCAAATACAATTTACTAAGATTTGTCCACACCACGTTCATGCTAAGGTACATTTTTTCCACAAAAACTACGCTAGAAATTGTATGAAAATAATGTCAAGCTATCTATTATTTATCCACCAATATAAAGTCACCAAATTGGCACAGAAAAAACTAGAAAAGTTAAAGAGATTGTTCAAAGGATTAAAACCTACAAAATATACGTATATGCGATTTATTTTAATAACGTTTACAGTTTTTCCTAATTCCTTTTTAATGATTGAAATAAAAATAAGTATTTATCCTAATTAATAAAGGCTTATACAATATTTGATTAATCTACCTCAATTTAAAACTCCAGTTTGTATACAAAATACTGGGAGTGTGTTCGAAAAAACAACTGCTTCCCGTTACGTGAGTTAATTAAAATACTACAATTAAATATTTTTATAATTGTAATGTGCCATTGCACATTCAAAATATTGCTTTTGTTAAAAATGTAAGTCCACATAATATGAAAAAGGTTCCATTTCTGTTTAGAAAATTTAGCTGAAAAATTAAAAGAGAAAAAATTTAATAGAAAATTTCATTAATAGAGAAAATCGAAAAACTTAATAAAATATGTGAAATTTGTTTTTAATGAAAATCTGAATAAGGAATGCCCCGTGGTCGTTTACACCAAGTAACAGTTAAAACTATGTGGCATAATTAAAAAATTACAAGAAATGGAATTCAAATCGCAAAATTTACGAATTGAGGTCAAAACAAAAATTTAATAGCCACTAAAATTAAATTATTAAAACGTATTTAGCAAAAATAATACTTTATTTCTAGTAAAAGCTATTTCCTGTACCAAACATTTCGGTAATGAAAATTCAATTAAATTATGGCTTCAATAATTGAGATTTATGGAACTTAAAAAATATTGTAACAAAACTAAACTAAAAATACACTTTATATTCAAATCATTGAGACCAGTCTTTCTTTATTTTTCTTTTTAAAAATTCAAATCATAAAAATTTTACGTGAACAACAATTTTTTAATGTATTGTTTTTAATGCGCAACTTTTTTTTACAACCCAGCGATATTTATGTATTTTCAATACATTGCTGACTAATACTTTATGGTCTAATCCACGAAATAAGTTTGCGAAAAATTTCAAACGCGTCAATATATCGCATGTATTTTTACATTTTTTGACGACCGGTTGTGAAGTTGATTGAATAATGAACGATTTTTTTTCATTTTCGACTTTTTTTCTGACAGATCTGATTTATGATTTTTCACGAAGTACCGTGTATTTAATTCGCAGCGTAGCCTCACAAAACAAATGTTGCGAAAATTTTCATGAACCAATTTACTCGCAAAAAAATCTATTAAAGTTATGATTAAAAAGATCAATTTATAATGGTATAGCAAGTATAAATAATCCTAATACAAGAATAAGGCTGTTATTTAAATAAAACACGAGCAGCCTCGACCAAGACAAATATACTTGGGTGGTCCCCTGAAATAATCCTATTTAATTGGGGATTGGAAGCAGCTGGAGATTAATGTTAGTATAGGTGTTTTTCTTTATTTAAAATCTTAACAACTTTCGATTACTTCATTTAATTAATATTAAATATCTAAATGTTTTGCATTATAAAAAGGGTAATAAATAATTTTATTTTATTATTTACATGGTAATGCATTTAATGAATATAATGTATTTAGTTTATATTTTTGTTAATTGATATTTTATTTGTGTTATAAATTTACTAAATGGGTCAGAAGGCAATAAAAAATTGTGTATAATAAGGTTTCATTAATTTACAAAAATGTTTAAAACTTGATAAAGTATTTACTTATTAAAGTATTTACTTGTTAAAGTAGTACTTACTTTTAATATATGTACGTTTGTTGGTACTTCTCCATATTTTATTATCAAAAATAATCCTATTTTTATCTATTTCATATTCTTTTAGTGAGAATAAAAAAGAAACTAACAAGAGAAACTAATAAAGAGAATTGTTAAATTTTTTTTCTTTGTATTCTTGTTTTTCGAAGAATTTTCGCGAAATTATAAAATTTTAAAAATATTTTATCCAACGGTACAATATGTCTATAATATTTTTCTAAACTTTCAAGTCAAATGAAATAAAAGGCTGGAAGAGAGAGATCCTTTGGAAGTTTCCCTCATTATAGGTCGAGAACGATACAGGTATATTAAGGCAGCAACTATTGTTGTGTCCCTTACATTCTAAGGGTTACCAGCTAAAAAATATTTAGTTCAATATTTATAAAATATAAGGTTAGTGCAGTTAAACTGAGCAGAGATCAGCTCAAGAAATAAGAAACTATCTTTCAACGAATGCCGGAAGAGCCAAGAAAAGAAAGACCTCAATACATTTTGAATTATAAAAAATTATTATATAAATTTATAAATAATCATCTAACTCTTCAAAAATTTTAAAGACACTCTATGGGATTGGTATATTCCAATATTTTTCACCAATTCAATATGCTACAAGACTTCCTTGTGTTTTAGTGTCATTACCCATCTAGTCCAACTATCTTGTATTTGATCACCTTCAATACCTTCTGCAAACGGGAGTTAATTTAGACATTATCTTGGGAGGTATCGTTGTTTTTCATTCTTTGGATGTATCCAGGCGATCTTCATAAAGATAACAATATCACGCTGTCAATATGCTGAGTAGAGCTCGATCTTTTGCATGACTCTTAAGTACCCAACATTCGCCTGTATAAATAAAGTAGTCCCTTCATTTACACGAGGGTTACGTACCGTTAAAATCCCGCGTCAATTAAAGCATCGAATTATATGGAATTAAGAAGGTTGTCCAAGAATTTTTTTGGTTTCAAGGATTAAAAAGATGTCTGGTTTCTAAATACATTTATTCTATATATTTTTAATAATACAAAATAAAATAATAGAGAGAATAAAATATTTATGAGATAATATTTATCTCATAAATATTATGTTATTAGAGATTCTGCTCCTTATTTTTAAATTTGTCGAACCAACCCTTACAACCAACGGTTTTAGTTCAATACTTAATAAAGAGAGTAAATTTTTAATAAAATTGTCGTATTGCTTTGAAGTTTTGTTTCTAATTAGAGTGGCTCTGAGTAAGAAAGTTTAACGCTTTAGTTATTTTTTCTAGCTACTTTGCTATAGTTAATTTCTTATCTAGATCATCTAAAATCGCATATTTTTCTAAAACTGTATATTGATCTTTATAAATATACATCGCGCAGTATTTTCCTCTCAAAGATGTTGCGTAATTTTTCGCCCCTCTATGATTCACGTCTCAAAGCCATACCCGGAACGAATCCCATTGAGATCTTTCAACGAATTCCAGAAGAGCCAAGAAAAGAAAGACTAAAGAAAAAAGTATTATATTATAAATGTAAATGACTCTACGTCTTCAAAAATTTTGAGAACAATCTGTGGAATTCTATGTGCCAGCATTTTTCGATCTGATACAAGACTTCCTTGCATTTTGTCATTGTCCACCTAGTCCAACAATCTTGTCTTTGGTCATCTTCTATGCATTTCAACGAGAGTTAATTTTGACATTGCCCTGAGAGGTGTCGTCGTCTTTCGTTCTTGGGTCAATATGAGTAGAGCTCGATTTTACATCTTTTGCATGACTCTCCATTACCCAACATTCGCCTGTTTAAATAAAGTAGTCCCTCCATTTACACGGGGGTTATGTACCGTTAAAAACCCGCGTCAATTAAAGCATTAAATTATACGGAATTATGGGATTAAGAAGGTTGTCCAAGAATATTTCGGTTCCAAGGATTATGCTGAGTTTAAAATACTTTTATGCTATATATTTTTAATGATACAATAGAAATGATTGAATTACCTTGTTATAGATTTTGCGAAGAGCAGATAGGAGATATGAAATTCATATTGCGAAGGCAGTAACAATTTTTTAATTTGTTAATATGTTTGACTTAAAGTAAATATTTGATGGAGATGTTACACTTTTAAAGTTGCCGTATAGCTTTATAGTTTTGTCTCTAATTAGCCCTCTAATGAGAGTGGTTCTTTTTTGAGTTTCAACCTCAATCTACAAAATCAACGCGTTTTTAACGTTTTGTACATAACGTTTTCTAGAATATCTGAAAATCTTTAAATATCCACAATTGGGTTTTTACCCCAAAACAGGAAATCAACGTGTTTTAATTTTTTTTCTATAGGTCCTCTTCTAGAATATCTGAGAAACTGTCAAGATTGATGAATTACAGTTTCGACATTTTTGTTAGCTATAGTTATTTCTTTATCGAGATCCTCTAATATCGCATATTTTCGTAAAAGCAATAACACTTTTCTACATCGTTTAAAATATGTTATATTGCTAAATAAATTTATAGATTAAGATAGGTAGTATTTGCGATGGTTTTCATATTCAAGCATAAATTAACTGCAATATAGAATGAGTAATGGTAGCAAATATGCTTCAAAGACGCGTCAATATGATGCCCAAGAAATTTCTGACGGAAAACCATGTACAAATGAATCTGCGTATAAAAATATCACATTGATGGAGGGACTACCATATACTGATCTTAGGCAGCCTGCAATACTTTTAATACTCCACAAAAATTTATTACTTAACGATATGTAGCTTAGTTTTCGTGGTATTCATCCATGGCAAATTTATAATATTTTAAACCGATTCAAGGAATTACTCACTCCCATTTATATATTTTAAAAGAACAAGAAAGGCAATGTCTGGAACTGGAAGACAAAAACGTCTCTTCAAGGTTTAACAATTCTGACCGGCATTGCGTAGTCTCAATTTAGCTTAACGAGAAAGCGAAAAAATTATATGTAATTTACCTCAAACCTTATTTAGTTTTAAATCAAAACTTCAGTTTTTTCAAACTGATGTGAAGTCAAATCGAAAAACATTCCCAATTTAAAAACAAACTTCTTTAATATTACGTAAAATACCATTCCTTTCCTAGTTTAAAGAAAGCAGCTCGAGTATTTTCATTTTTTGGTATAATATATGCTCGTGAAAGTATATTAACACACGAAGTTAGTTAAGACAAAACATCGCTCGCAATTAACTAATAATTAATCAACATCGTAATGAATTGTTGCGAATCGCTTTAACCAATTACAGCAAAGCTCCGGTAATTCGTATACCCCCAAATCCGAATTCCCTGTAATCCGAACAAAATTAGAAAACGTAAAATTAGCATTATGTCCCTTGTAGTCTAAATTAGTAAATGATTCGCTAATCGAAATTTAAAGATCTTTCGTTCTATATGTAGAGCAAAACGATATTTTTCCAAAACACTCAAGTATTATTAAAAAAATCTGAGTCTGAAATCTGAGAAAAATCTTTAAAATGCTGAATTCATCCAACGCAATGTTTGCCAATCCTTGCCATTTATTAGCAAAATGCTAGAGAAATGTATTTGGATACTCAGATGAAATTAAGAGAAATTGCTATTATGCTACAGCAAATAAAGCAGTTCTCTCCATGAAGACGCTGGGACAAACAAATTAATTTGAGTAAACTATTAAGAACTTCAGTGACCGGTGTTAATTAAACTAAAATTAGAACTAATGCGCTGGCACTAGAGCTATCACTAGGACTAATAATAGATCAAAAACTAGAAATTTTCGGGTTTTGCCGAGCGTTTTTTGAAAAAATGTATGACGTTTCGAATACCATGTTGCAACCTTTTTCCGAAACTGGTTCGAAGTGACTGGTTCTAGTGTTAGTGCTAGTGTTATTTCTGATTTTAGTTCAAATGCAGATAATATTACTATCTAGTACAATATATCTATAAATATGTGTTTATAAGACATTTTGACAATATATAAATAGGACTTCAATAATCCGCATGCATCCTTAATCTGAATTAAGCTGGTTTTGATTGCGGAAGGTATATGTCGGATATTAAAAAATTGCGAAAACAAAATCAGCTAAACTTATAATTATCAAATATTTTGTTTTTGCCAACTATTTTCCATTTTTTTGACTAATACTAGAATTAATATCAGAAGCTATCGGGTTTTTTTATCTTTTGAAAAAGTATTTCGACGTTTCGGTTGCCATGTTACAATCTTCTTTAGACACTTTACTAGATCGTTTAGAATCTATTATATTGCTAAATTAGTTATTACATTAAGATAGGGCAATTTCCAAGCCATTATTTCTAAATACATACAAAGCTCCTTCTTTAGAAGAGTAATTTATCTTGTTTTACCATTTATGTCAAAAATAATGAAAACAGAAGCGATAAAAACGGTCACTTCGAAACAGTTTCTAAAAAAATGAAGTGTTTTCATGTTTCAAAGATCGTGTCCCGACTAATTATTTATGTTCAATTTGAGGAAGTGTATTCACTGTATTTTTCTACGGGAATTACGCCATTTTCAAATACAGTACGTCCCCGAATCGAGTTTCAAAGGGGAGAAAAAAATTTTGATACTTGTTGATTTTTTAAAACTTATCTGAGCATAAATAATGCATCGAATATGTTCAAATCACTAAATTACACGAATTTTATAGTGTAAGTACACAGAAGTTAACGAATTATTCCTATTTTTATGTAAAAATTAAACTTTTAGTTCTAGGTCTAATGTTAGTTTTAGTGCTGGTATTAGGTCTCCTTTTAGCTGTTATTCTGTTTTAGATTATCGTACGCTTATATCGAACTATAAGTAGACCTACAACTAGAAAGATTCAGGTTCAGATTCAGGTTAAACCAAAACTATTTTAGTTGTACAATGTACAGTGCTATGGTACTGATAGATCATGTTTTCGAGTAGTTAGACAAAAATTCCAGCAAAAAATATCCAAACACAAGAGTACGCAAATTTACAAAAAAGCTTTTGGAAACGGTTTCTGTTTGCTAATACAGAAAAAAAGAAACAAGCAGAAAAAGAGGCTAAATGAGGATGCTTCTATAATTCGAGCAAAAAGCATTACAAACTCAAATTAGTAAATCGCATCTCTCAAAATTTACAATGAAAATAAAATTGAACCATTTAGACCACGATTCAGACAGACTTTGGATGTTGACGATGATGCCAAACGTTTGGATTTTCCACTTGAGATTGGTAATGAAATATTAAATAACCGAAATTTTTATAAATTTATTGCATTTTCTATGAAAGCAAGTTTTCAACAAATGGTATTACGTCTCCCCAGCATTATCGTTGTTTGAGTTATGTTGATCCAAATTTTACACTTTCTAGACGAAGTTAACATTTCAAAAAGTTAAATGTGTTGTATGCTATAACATGTCAATTAAATTTTTTTTTATTTAGAAAAAGTAGTTAATTTTTTAGATAAAAACGGGAATAATTAGTTAATTTCTACATTTAGAGTATAAAATTTGTGCAATTTAGTGGTTTGAACATATCCCATGAATAATTTATGCTTAGAAAATTTTGTTGAAAAATTAAATTCATTTTTTCCTCTTTGTAACTCAATCCGGGGACATATTATACAGAGCTGGGCAATATACCGCACAAAAGTATTTTAAATATAAAATACTAAATACCAAGTTCAAGGAGTATTTTCAATAAAAAATATTTTAAGTATTAAGTACTTTGATAAGATATTTAAAATCTTTTTTAAAATATTATATTAAACACTAAAAAATATATAATTTTTGGATGGTTATCAGTACTCGACTTCACATAATTACTAGTCAAAAATTACTATGCGATCAACAATCAATTTTCTTTTAAGTTTTATTTTATTCATATTTATTACATCTCTACTTCGTTGGAGCCAGTATTGTTTTTATTCAGAGAGTAATCTATTCACACAATAATTTTTGTGGTTCTGCTAATTTTAACAATTGTAGCAAGTTAGTTTAATTGAAGAATAAGTTATACCTTGAATGACGACAACTTGTATAATAACGAATACCTTGGCCATTTAAAAATTTTAGAACTAAGTATAACTTATACAAAAAGTGTAAGTTTATATGTAAATTTTGAAAAACTTTTATGCTAAAGTTACACTACTGGTTAAGAGATTTCACTTAAATTCATTATATTGTGATTTCTTATTAGATTATACGTAAGAAAAGTAAGTTTGTATGTAACATTTGATGTCAACAGTATCACCATCAATTAAAAAAAGTATACACACTTTATAACTGCCAACAGTATCAACCTTTTTCGCTGGCAAATCTTGTTTACATCCGAACGAGTTTAAACTTGAAAAGTATTTTGGCAATGAAAAATAATCTTTGAATACTTAAATAACTTTTTTAAATAGTAAATACCAATTACTTTGCTTAAGTATTTAAAATATTAAATATAAGTACTAATTTTATATATGTATATGTATTTTATTATATATATTTTAAATATGCCCGGCTCTGATAGTATACAGGGTCATGCAATAGTGCGTCAGGCATCCATAGCTCCTATACCAATTAAGTTGAAAATTTCTTCCAAACGCAGGCTTCTACTATATATATATATATATATATATATATATATGAGTGTATTTCTGGAAAATATTTTCGTATATACGGGAGCTCCAAAAAAAGGTTTTTTTTTTAATAGAACATTATATATTTTTGCATATTTTCATTAGCTGCCTTAAATGCTGTAACTGCACATCTTGTTTTCAAATTTTGCGTGCAAAATTATCATGTAATTCACCATTTTGTAAAAATGTTTGAAAATTTATGTAGTCATTTAAAATGCGTTATCAACATTATTATTAAATATGGAAGATTGCGATTTGGCACATCGATAAACAAAGCTTGAGTCTTTCGAACACCACTAATACCATTGGATAACATTATACAGGGCTGTTACAAGAACTGATTAATTTATGCTATGTTTAAAGAACTATAACATTGTAATTTTAAATGAAACACCTGTATTTTGTTAAGACTTCGAAAGAAATTATTTTTTGAAACAATTAGACTGTTTTGTAAATATCGACATAAACATGATTTTATTACAAGAAATGGGTTATGAAAACGACAGTTTTAAACAAAAGCAAGTGAGTTTATTAAGTAAAAGATGAAAAAGTACATATCTGTGGTATTAGAAAAGTCAATAAGAGTATAATTTTTTTGATTGTCTTGTATTCAACGGATAAGCGATGTTTCATAAGAATAACTATATTAACCGCTTTAATCTTCATTACTACGATACAGGAAGAGAAGCCTACTAACATCGATTGTCCTAAAACGTCTGGGCAGGGATTGTAGGATCTTGTTTGATCGACCGTATTTTTTCGAGGCAACTTTTAACTGAGACTATTTTTCAATTTCTTAGAAAATCAATTGCCAGTCCTTTTAGAATATGTTTCGCTTGACGTTTGACAAGGAATGTGATCTTAGCATAATGGTACTGTTCCTCATTATGATAGGATTTCTACAATATATTCAAATAAAATTTTTGAAAAATAATTTTCTTAATACCTTTGTATTCTTTCTCATCTTTTACGAACTAAATTGAAAAAAAAAAAAACAGATTTATGATGATATTTTTGAAATGGTCTCATTATATCAAAAAGAATATAGGGAGTTCCATTTAAAATATCAAAGATATGATCCCCAATCATCCCGTAAATTAACTGGTTCTGGTAACCAGTCTGTATAATATTATCCAATAGTATTAGTGCTAATTAAAAGGCCCAAGTTTTGTTTATCGATATGCCAAATTGAAATCTTCAATATTTAATAATAGTGCTGATAACGAATTTTAAGTGATTACATAAATTTTCAAAAATTTTCACAAAATGAGCTAATCAGCATATACAGGGTGTCTCACGTAACTGGTTCATTAGAACTTTTCTGGGTTCCACTATTCGTAGAGGCTTGAAATTTTGACAATACGGGTTGTTCGTTCCGATCTATTAAACTAAAATATTTGCAAGATGGCCACTACTTCCGGTCTACCGGAAGTAGACCTCAACTTCGTTATTTTAAATGGAATGCAATAGTTTTTATTACACCATTCAATTACACGTAAGATAATATATTGACATTGATTATAGTTATTGGTACCTAGCGTTTTTTGTTTTCGAGTTATTTTAATTTGAAGTGTTTTTTTTTGCAAATATCACCATGCTCTTTAAAAGTACATATCTCAACCAACGTTAATGCAAAAACGTTTTGCATTGGTGCGATAACTCTTCATATGCTATCAAATAGATTGGCACTTGTTATATCAGTGTACCTTAAACAGCGTGGTCAAAAATTGAATTACCGTTTTGCTGTATTCAATTGCGACAAACTCGAAAATTTTAAATGGAACGCCCCACATTTTATTAGCCTATCAAAACGGGAATATAATCCTCTACAAATTATCTATAAACATTGCTATACCTATTTATTATAGTTTTCTTCATATTGAACATTTTATCAAAATCCTACACAAAATGCTGGTAGCCGTTCAGTTTTTATTAGAAGGCTATGACATTTTGACAGTTTATCGTTTAATTTATTTAAATTATCGTTGGTGTTATTTCTAGAATGATCTGCTATTAAATAAACTTTAGTTTGTTTGCTTTTATTTACCAGCAGAAGAACGCATAAATGAAACAATGAAAAACAATAATATGGCGTAATATTCGACAAAATGATGGGCGAAATATTCCTAGAGAGTTCACTTTGTCTATTAACGGTGCTTTCTTGGAAAATATTCGATCGAAGTACCTCTTACCTAAGAATTTGGTAAACAAAATATGTCAAAACATTTATTCCATTATCTTAATCTGCTGGTGATAGAGATTTATTGTTTCTTGTTATTTTGATCTCTCCAAAACTAAGAAGCAGTTCCTATCCAAATCTTTATTACATCCGCCATGAATATAAAACTAATTTAAAATGTTGTAGTTGGAATAATTCGCCATGATATTCAAAGGCATTAACAGAAGTAAATGATGACACAACTAAGTAATGACAACAATAACATAAATATGGATGAAAAGCTGACAAAACTCGATGGCTTTCTAACATAAAACATAATGATGGCTTTCTAACATAATTTCTAGATATGAAATTAATCAACTAGGACAAATTGGTACAGGAAAGTTTTTAGATAGTTTGTAAAGAATTAAATTCCCTTAATTTGTTTTTATAATTGTAAGTTTTTGATTCTTTTAAGTTATTGATTTAAATTTTTGTCATTTTCATTGTTTCATTTATTCGGTTTTCTTTTGGTTATTTTTGGTAAATAACAGCTAGCAATGTATAGTTTATTCAATTGCAGTTCATTGTAGAAATAATACTAATAAAAATTTAAATAAATTAAACAAAAAACTGTCAAAATGTCATGGCCTTCTACAAAAACACAAACGGTTTCTAGCATTTTACGTATAATTTTGATAAATTCCTCAATAGCAAGAAAACTATAATAAATAGGTATAGGAATATTTATAGATAATTTGTAGAGAATCAAATTCCCTTTCTGATACGGTATGAAAATATGGGGCGTTCCATTTAAAATTTTCGACTTTCACGCAATTGAATACAGTGAAACGGCAACTCAATTTTTGACCAGCCTGTATAAGATATACTGATACAACAAGTGACAATCTATTTAGCAGCATATGAAGAGTTATCGTACCAATGCAAAACATTTTTGAATTAATGTTGGCTGAGATATGGGCTTGTAAAGAGCATGGTGATATTTGACAAAAAACACTTAAAATCAAAATAACTCGAAAACAAAAACCAGTAGGTACTAACAATTGTTATGAAAGTCAACATATTTTCTTACGTATAATTGAATGGTGTTATAAAAACTATAGCATTCGTAGACCGGAAATGGTGGCCATCTTGAAAATATTTTAGATTAATAGATCGGAATGAACAACCCATGTTACCAAAATTTCAAGCCTCTAGAAATAGTGGAACCTAAAAAAGTTCTAATGAACCAGTTATGTGAGACACCCTGTATAAAAAATACATTTGTGTCATCACACGTTTTCGGACCACCCCGTATATGTGAAAATATTAACTTAATTATTATTATTATATAGAAATTCTTAACTTAATTAGTAGCTATGGATGCCTGACGCATTATTGCAAGACCCTGTACATATAAAAAAACACGATTAAGTGTCTAGCAATAATAATTGTTAAAAGGCTTTGCATAATGCATTAGACGCTTAATGCATATATAAATAATATGGGGTTCAACCAAAGAACAATCACTCTCCGAGAGGCGGTTTTGATCGTAATCATGAACAGTTGCTATGGCTTATATCTGTTCACCACCATACAAATTTAATCACCGTATTTGTGATTATGTTTAAGTTATGTACTTTAATTGTTTTCATAGCTTCAAGTTAAAGGATTTCTCGTGATAAATTCCAAAAATTTTTAATGTCTATAAAATAAATCAACACGAATTTCATAATGATAACTAATTTTGATTGATTCGAAAAAAAACATTTAATGCAATTCTCGTCTGTAATTTTGTTATGTAACAGGGATCAATTTTATTTTTGATGTCATATGATACAAGAGATAAAAAAATTTAATCTGGGTTTCGTTCCCGTTCGTCGATAAGATTATATGAACTGTGTAAAAACAATCCAGTCGTAAGCATGAATGATTTGTAGTTATATAAAAAAAATAAATAAATTATGTTACCTTACGTTACATTACACGATTACACGATTTTAAATTAACAGGCAAATTAACAAGACCATTATGAAATTCATTAAATAAATGAATCCAATTGATTTTTTTGTTTTGAAACGTAAAGAAATGTCGAAAGAAAATTGTTTTGATTAAAAATAAATCGATTAGAATTGGATGGTGTTTAAAAGGAAAGTTGATTAAAAGGTAAGGTCGGCCATGAAAATTGAGTAAGGTTAGTTTTGTTTTGACAACCAGATGACGTTAAAGTAACTAAGTAGTATAGTAAGTAGATCGGGTGCTTGATCGATAATTCATTCTTTTTTTTACATAATAGAAATTCCTTAGATAATGCCGATCACGCAAGAAATGTCTGTACGGATTCGTCACGTGGTTTCGTAACGGAATGGTAGTCTTTTACGGCAAACGTCGAAATAACACGTGACGTAACCTGTTATCGCGTGGAATCTATTAAAAAAAGTGTTTTTTGAAAGAGTTGTGCTGGTTTTTACCTGTTGCCAGCGATCCTCCAAGGATGACGGCGCCGAGAAGTAACCGGTATCATGAATGTCCTGCAATTCCCTGAATATATTGCCGCTCGGTAGCACATCCATGGTCCTATATTTGTTTCGTTTTAAATCGTAATCGAAATCACCTTTATAAAATTTTCCCCCCACTCCAACTACTTTTAAAACAACAAGCACAATAGTAGTATCGTGGCAATTGTATTTCCGGTCAACACTCGCGACAACCCAAGAAGTAAACGCTCACAAAAACTCCTCCGCGTTGTTGCCAGCAACGATTCATACCCACACACAAAACCCCTTTTTGAAAATAAAAAAAAACAATTTTTTTTAAATTAACAAAACACAATCACTCTTATTTCTTCTTTTTTTTATTTTTTGTTTCAAGTTTAATCCATAAACACTTTGATGTTGTTGCTGATTTTTTCTGTCTTCCAATTAGAAATTTTATTAGCGTTTATTTCCTCACAAGATTACAGCAAACATTGTTATTGTTGTTTTTTTTTTGAACAATTTCCGAGAAAAAAAATGAATTTTTTATGGAAGTCGTTTGGCGCGGAACTCGTATCGAGTTTCGAGGCGATTAATTTTTGTGAATAGCAGATAGGACAGGTGCGAACAAGACACCGGATGCCGGACCCAAGTTCGACGAGTCACACTGGGTCAGAAGCGGACGCGCGACTGACGAACGCGGCGCGGATCGCGGTCGGCCGTGGTAAGCCGGGCGCATTGCGCCGAAGTTCGGGCGACAGCCACGCGGTGGCGCCATCGCGTCGCAAACCTTCGATCGCCTGCGCTATACTCGATGCGCACCACATTACACGGCGACGACCAACGTCGCGACGCTATCGAAAACTAACTTCTAAAAAACTCATACTACTAAATACTTTTGTATTCGACGATTATCTTAATATGTATGGTATGTTCCCGGATTATGTTACAAAGAGGGAAAAAATGTTTTCTCGGTTTTTTTTAATATTTACCCCGCATCGGTACGGTTTACATTAATTACATGACTATATAGTACGGTGGGATACAAAACAGCGCTTATTATATTTGCACTACCTAACTACTACTTATTCTACATACACACTGTCACTGTCGAAATCATCGACATTAATCACTTCACAGTCGGATATTTTTGAGAAAAATGGTAAAAAAATTATCACTTTTTTTTGTTTTCATTTGACTACATTTATTAATACTATTAATTAGTTAGAATAAATTTACTCAGTAAGTAATTTTAGTACGATACATTTTGAAACATTCAATACACAATCCTACATCACAATTAGTGGTGTTACGGATGTGGGTTTAACGGATGCGGATGCGGAACCGGATTTTTTAATTCTAATTTTGCGGATGCGGATGCGTAAGCAGATTTTTGGATGCGGATTTAACGGATGCGGAGTTGTTGAAAAAAGTTACATGCTAAAATTTTCTTGAAAATATCTAATGCACAAATAAAGTAATTAATATTCATAATTTATTATAGGCAAATTATATTTTAAAAACAGCAATTTTGATGCCTTCTCTCCTTTCAGACTTTTTCTTTTATCTGTGTATATTAACGATGCTCCACTGAATAGCTGTTCACTGGTAAAGCTGCTTGGTGGTGTTGATAAATATTGTCGAACAACCGGCAATAAAACGGTATATTTGTACCCATTTTGTCGCCACCACATTAATGGATCTTCTTCTAAAGGTAGTCTTCTTTCTTTAATATAATTTTGGAGCACAATTTTCAGTGTTATTAATTGGTCATCTTCTGCCTCGCTTTCACTTGAACTTAGAACGGATTGTACTGACTGCAGTAGTTTGGAAGAACAACAGCTAGAATTAGTAATAATTTGTTTATCAATTTTTCTTTTCTTATGTATCGGACTACAATCTTTATCTTGATGAATCGTTTGAATTTGGCACAAATTAGCTATTGTGGCTTCGACTTCTTCTATTTCAAAACTATTAAAAAATTTGGTTTTATATCTGGGATCTAAGTACGTGAAAATCGAACATAGTAAATTTCTGTTTAAATCGCCAAATCTTTCACTTATTACTTGTATAACTTTAACAAAAAGTGCTTTGATATTTTCTGGCGTATTTGAGCTATCTTTCTCAGCTTTTAATATTGTCAAAGTAACGTGCAGAAGTGGTATAACCATAGAAATGCTGTTCTTCGAGTTACTTAATTCTTTAGTAAGGTCTTCAAAAGGTGGCAACAATTTTAACAACAGTTCAATTGTTGACAAATCATCCGGAGAAAATGACACAAGTTGTTTTGTAGTTAAGTATAGAAGTAAAGAATCTTTTATTTTAACAAAACGTTCCAACATGTAAAATGTGCTGTTCCACCTGAAATGAAAATTAGTTATACTTTTTAATTTATAGACAATCGTTGGCTTACCTAGTGGGACAATCTTGTATTGTTGACATTGGAGGTTGCTTCAATCTTATTACCTGTATAGCTTTTAATTCATCTTGTGCTACTAGGGAATGATTAAAATGTGTTGACACTTTTTTCACTTTTTCAATTACTTCTTGAACCCATTCTTCCGATAATATAACATTTTTAATGCAACACTGTATTTGATGAATCACACAATCAAAATCAGTAAATCCAGATATCTGCATTGCTTTAATCATGTTGCTACCACGATCGCGTACCACACAGTGAACATTGTCCAGTTTTATACCCCATTCTTCAAGAATGGTTTCAAGTTTTGTCGAAATAACTTGACCAGTGTGACGGCCTTCCATTATTTCACATTTCAAAATAATTCTTACTCTTTCAAAACCTTCGTTTATACCATGAGCAGTCAAACTAACTAATGAAGTCCCACAACTTGTATCTGACCAAACATCAGTTGTAAAGGATATTTTCTTAAGATCTTTTAATAGTGCTTTAATTTTATTTGCCACACCGTTATATAAATCGTCACATACAAGCGACGTAAAAAACTGACGCCCCCTTAATTTATATCGTGGAAGTATTGTATTGATTAATCGCCGAAAACCAACACCTTCGACGAAGTTGAATGGTAAGTCTTCCAAAGCAATCATTTCGCCTATTAATCGATCCGTATCTTTGGATTTTGTATATGAGAAATCCCAACATACATTCTTCGTTAAACATTCTTGTAAAGTAAGTTGTTTTGTTGTATTTGGACCTGTATCTGTAGATGTACTACAACTTGGCTGGTTCTGTTCTGCATTTTCAGCTATACGTTTTTCTAACTCTTCAAATATTTTTGTATGCTTAGATTTCAAATGATTTTTTAAAGAAGATGTGGTACGTCCTTTTCGTGAATATTCCTTTTCACAAATCTTACAACGAGCAATCAAACTGTTAATTTCCGAGAAATATTCCCAAATAAAGCTTGTTTTTGGTTTCATTTTAATTAATTTAATTTCGATGGATAGCAAACAATAAAACGAATGACGATAAATGCGCAAAAGCACACATACAAGTTGCCATCCGTTCAACAACTGATCGTCTTTAGGAATTAAGATCTTTTAGAGCGCTATGCATTGGCGCCCCCGATTTGAGGCGTTGCGGCGCGACAATATAGGAGTCGTATCGTCCGTCGCCACATCGCGATTACCTCACGTGTTCGTGCATGTTACAATATCTAAAAATTTTTTTTATCTAAAAAATCGAAACAAAAAACTGTCACTATTTTACCGGAGCTCCGTTAAAATATATGCGGATGCGGATGCAGATGCGGATCTTCAAAACAATGCGGATTATCCGCAGTTGCGGATGCGGATGCGAATATCCGTTACACCACTACTAATCACAATCCGAACAGTAGTATCTGGTCTAGCGTAATAAAAAAACCTTCTAATTAATTAATTATTTGACCCAATTTAATGCAAATACGCCACGAAAATACAAGTTGCCGACAACTCTAGTCGAAGACGGGTTGGGTAAATTAAGGGCGCCAGTGGATCTGCAGTTCCCTTGTATTTTCCGACGGTATCAAGACCCACACTGATACTGAAGTACGCGACGTAATCAAATAAAATAAAACAGAAAAATAATGTAGAAATATAATATAATAAAAAAAAATAATAAATTTAGTTGTGAATCTAAGGGTGAAATATTCGAAAATAAATCACAGAAAAGAATAAATAAACAAAGTGAAAATAAATCCAAAACAATACAAAAAATATAATTCAAAATAACCCAAGGAGATCTCGAGATTCCTGTGATTTTACAAAAAAAATGCAATGGTAAGTATATAAATATTTTAAATTAAATTCTATTGACAAAAAAAATTAAATGCTATATCGATTTTTTTTAAATTATATAATTTAATTTGATGATAAAAACAACTAATTCTTTTTACTTTGTTCCTTTAGCAAAAAGGCGATTCAAAAAAAAGATGTACACTTGACAACAAAAAAACGGTCTGACCTTATGATGAGATGGTTATGGTTGCGACGACGATCTCCGGTAGAAGAAAAAGAAAATATGGCGACGTCCATATACGCTCGATGTCGGCGTAAAAATCGGCAAAAATTGATGTTTAATATAGTACTTCAAAAAAAAAGCTACAAAGATGTAAATAAAAAATTTATAGTTTGAACGCAATAGAAAATTGTTTAATCTTACCGTTTCGACCGAAATTACGATTTATCGAAACGCTTTTATAAATAAAAATGTCTGCGGCGTGGAGATATTTCGGCGTGTCTTGAATTATAAACCTCCAAAAGGAGAATTTCGACGAATCCCAACAACTACTTCCGACGAAATATAACTGTGTAACATCCCCGAACCCAAATAATTTGGAGGGCGAAACTAATCTCTTTTTTTCGGTAATATGTACAACAATATTTCCAAGAAACGGAACTTTTATTTTGAAAAATTTGACAACCTTTCGCTGTTGAATTACAACTCTCTACCCCGGATAAGCGAAAACACACGAGCACGCGTCGCAACGAAAACCCGTGCGGACAAAAAACGACAAGACTGAGAAATAAAAATATGTATTTCTAAAAATAAATTTAACTAATAAATTTTAAATCAATGAAAATGCGTATCTTTAATTAAACTAAAAAAAAAACGTTACATGCTTTTGCATTTTTCCGTGAACAACATACTTTGCATTACTTCTATAAAATGTCTACCAATCAAACGTAATGTTGATGGTGTTGCTGATGGACGTCCAGAAGTCTGTTGGGATTTACCTTATTTTTCAATAATTTGTTCTACGAGATCTAATCTAAACTATAAATGAGTTTTTGAGCCTCCCTGCTTTCCATATAAAACAAAGGAATTCCATATTGTCTGATCGAGAAGATGTAGAAACATTTTATACAGTAAACCCCCTACATAGCGAACACCGATTTAACGAAAAGGCCGTTATTGCGAATCAAAATTACGCAACAAATATCTTCAATACATTTCATATGCCATTTTTTCATTATAACGAAAATTCATGGTAACGAACTACGAACAATTATTTCATATCATAAATATGACTTTAATACAAACTATTATCGTTATTGCGAACACGAATTTTTTTGTTCTCTAGGTAATGTAAGACTTGTTGAGGTATTCCCCGAAGATCTAAGGTGTGATATTCGGGGAATAACTTGTTTGTCTGTAGGTCGATTGTTTATCGACTTCAAGCCGTATTACTATTTCAAATGCAAGTGTGTGGTCTTCGGGAGCGTACAAAGTATTAAGGTTCAGAAAAAAGTGTGCGTTCAGTATTAATTGAAAAAAATGAGTTTGAAAAGGACATCAATTCCTTTAAAAAGGAAATTATAAATATTGGAGGATGTTGAAAAAAATGCTATTACAGAAACTAAAATTGCGGAAAAATTTAACATATCAAAATCAACGCTATCAACAGTTATAAAAAATAAAAACCGTATTGATAGTGCCGTAGCCTAGTTGATAGACCTGCATTTCCAGAACTAGAAAAAAAAATAATAGAATGGATTACCGAACTGAGAACAAAAAATGCTTCCTTAACAGGGCCATTCATACAAGATAAGGCAAAATGAATCGCTGCTAAATTGTACATAATAGGATGTGATTTTTCAACTGGGTGGTTGCACAGATTTAAGAGTAGGCACGGTATTTCATACCACGCCTTATCTGGAGAAGGAAATAAAGTTAATGTGCTTACTATAAATGAGTGGGGACAGGAGTTCAAATTTATAAGAAACGCCTATCTTGATAATGATGTTTCTAACATTACTGAAACTGGCGTCTTTTATAATCTTATGCCAAACCGTACTTTGGATTTTAAAGGTAAAAAGTGTTATGGTGGCACTAACAGCAAAGAAAGAGTAACAGCGGTTTTATATTATTATTTTATATTATTGCAATACAGATGGAAGCAAAAAATGAAATCTGTGGATAGTAGGAAAGTCAAAAAATCCCAGATGTATAAATAAAATAGATCGCTCCTATTTACCGTGCCATTAAAGTAATCAAAAAAATGCGTGGATAACGTCTGTGACATTTCGAGAATGGCTTATTCGTTTCCAGCGAAACATGGCAACACAAAGCAGAAAAGTATTGCTAACGATGGACAATTGTGCTGCACATAATGTTAAGGATATCAATTTAGATAATGTGAAGGTAATTTATTTTCCACCTAACACAACGAGTGCACTCCAACCTCTTGATCAAGGCATAATTGCGTGCATCTATAAGCGGTATCGTGCTCGTCTTATAAGAGCAGTAATTTTGGCAATAGAAGCGAATGAAGAAAATCCGAAATGGAATATTCTACAAGCGATACGAGCGTTGTCGGATTCTTAGAATTCAGTAACATCAAACATTATAAAAAATTGTTTTAACAAAGCGTGGACAACTGACTCTAAAGAAGAAAATGAGGAAAATCAGATAACTATGGTAAGCATTCATCGATAATTAGTTCTTCTTAGTAACTTTTTACTTTACATGCTTTTGTTGTCTGCATTATAGGCTGAATTTACTGATGTAAAATGGGAAAATTATCAATACATTTTGTCAGTACGTAAACAAGTTAGTTTTGATGAATACTGCACTATTGAGAGTGAGGTAGTGACTTCAGAAGCAATTGAAATCGATTTACCATTAGTGAATGCAGGCCAAGAATGGAAAGAAAATGAAGAAAGCGATGAAGGTGATGAGGAAGAAGTGGTAAATGTAACACCCCCTACAAGAGCTGAAGTTTTAGCGGCTCTCTGTACTATACAAAGGTAACCCACATCTGATTTGTTATCGAATTCAATATTTATATTACAATTTAAAGGTTTGCTGATACAGAAGAGAATATTTCCGAAGGTTTCGCGAATTTTTTGAATAAAATTACTGAAGAATGTTTAAGACGAACAAAACCCGTTTTAACGCAAAGCGCCATAAATGATTACTTTAAAAAAAATAATGTTAATTACAATATGAACAAAATACAAATAAATTTATTACATAGTCGATGTTAATATGTTTCTAAACACCACAAGATCCTATTCATTATTGAGGCGTTGAGTGCAAAAGTCGACTAACCCCAACGTATAATATATATGGGTTAGTCCACTTTTGCTCTAAATGCCTCTATTATTCATAATATATAACGAACTAATCCGTTACAGCGAAATTACGAACATTTCATTATAGCGAACGGCTTGCATTCCCCCTGCGTGTTCGCTATATCGAGGGTTTACTGTAAAACAATACTTATTATATTTTCACTGCCTAACTACTACTTATTCTACATACACACTGTCACTGTCGAGATCGTAGACATTAATCACTTCACGGTCGGATATTTTAGAGAAAAATATTATAAAAATTGTCACTTTTTTTGTTTTCATTTGACTACATTTATTAATTCTATTAATTAATTACAATAAATTTACTCATTAAGTAATTTTAGTATGATATCAGTCAATACACAATCCTACATCACAATCCGAACTGTCGTATTTGGTCTCCTTTCGCATTCTTTTACGGTTTGCATTTTTCCGTTAACAACATGCAGTGGTTTACAGCTTATTTCAACCAGCATCTTTTATGAACATTTAGCCCTTATAATTTCGAAACGAAGCAAGACATTAAAATTTAAATGAGGGTTTATATACTATTTTCTAAACTTAAGAAAAGAAGTTTTATTCCGTCTCGAAATTACATTTTCAAAAATTTACAAACGAAAAACCAAAAACATAGGTACATAAGTAATCACAGCTTATTTCAACCAGCCACTTATAAGATCTATTAAATTAACACTTTTTTTGAGATTATGTTCCTAATTATATGTGATTAGGAATATAACCTCAAGTAAAGAAGTAATTTTATGATATTAGTGTGATATCAACAGTTAAGTGACCCAGACGCGGGTTTTGTGACAATAGGACGACGCACTACCACAAAACAAAGGGAATTGGTTATTAGCCATTTTAAAAATGGCAATTCTTGTCAAAAATGTGCTCAAATTGTTTGCCTTAGTGATTCGACAGTGCAAAGCATAATATCTCGGTTTATTCGTGAAAACAGGATACATGATAAGGGCAGAAAAGCTTCCAAGAAATTTTTTAATGAAACTGACGAACGTTGCATTGTCAGGAAAATAAGGGAAAACCCGAAGTTATTTACTCCAAAATTAGCTACAGAAGCTAAAAATTAGCTTAACAAAACATGTAGTGCAGAAACTATTCGCCGTGTACTATGAAACCATGGTTTTAGAGTGGTAGAGTAGCGCGAAGAAAATCATTTATTACTAAGAAAAATCAAACAGCACGCCTAAAGTTCGCTAAAGAGCACATTACCAAAGACTCAGGCTTTTGGGAACAAGTTATTTTAGCGGATGAGTCTAAATCTAATATCTTTGGCTCGGATGGCCAAACTTACGTCTGGCGTAAACCAAATACAGAGCTCCAAAATAAAAACATAAAACCGATAGTCAAACACGGTGGTGGTGGTGCCATAGTGTGGGCTTGTATGTCATTAGGTAGGGTAGGACACTTGCAGTTTATTGAGAGTACAATGGACAAAAGTATGTTGAGGCATACATTCTAAAATCTAATTTAGTACAAAGTGCCGAAAAGCTAGGTATAAGGGAGGTATTTCGGTTCTCGTAGGACAACGACCAGAAACATAAATCAAGTATTGTGCAGGCATGCCTGATTTGGATCTGTCCTCACTTGATGCAACCGCCGGCGCAATCACTTGATCTAAATGTGATTGAACATTTATTGGTAATTTTAGATCAAAACGTCCGAAAACACAAGATCTCGAAAAGAAATGACCTTATAACAACACTAAAGCGGGAGTGAGCAAATAAAACTCCTCACCCCACATGAAAGTTATTGGAATCTATGCAAAGAAGGCTGAAAACTGTAACCCAACCCAACCCAACCCTCATTTAAATTTTTACAATATCTTGGTTCATTTCGAAACTATAAGAACTAAATGCTCTTAAAAGAGGCTGGTTGAAATAAGCTGTGAACCACTGTACTTTACATTGTCGAGTAGGTCTCTCTTTGTTTGCAGCAGATGGTATTACTTCTATAAAATGTCTACCAATCAAACGTAATGTTGATGGTGATGCTGATGGACGTCCAGAAGTCTGTTGGGATTTACCATATTTTTCAATAATTTGCTCTACGAGATCTAGTCTAAACTGTAAATGAGTTTTTGAGCCTCCCTGCTTTCCATATAAAACAAAGGAATTCCATATTGTCTGATCGAGAAGATGTAGAAACATTTTATAATAATATTTCTTTCCACGTTTTTTGATAATAGGGTAGTTAGTTAGGTATTGGTGAACTCTATCAACACCACCCATAGAATTGTTATAATCATTCACAACTTTAGAAATATTTTCGGGTCCCGTGTTCGTTGAATTTGTATTATTTCTGGGTTATGAATTATTGACAACAAGGCGATGTCCTTTTTGTCCCACTTCATAACACAGACCTTTCCTCTTTGATATGCTACTATTTCTCCCTTTTTTAGTTTTTTCTTTTGTAAATCTTTGGGCACCTCTTTTCTGTTCAATTTCAACGTTCCAAATAAGTCGGTTTTGTGTCGCAAAAGAATATCTGCAAGTATCGGTGAAGTATAAAAATTGTCTGTAGTAAGACAGTATCCTAAATTCAAAATTGGCTGAATCAAAGCCACGACAAGTTGTACTCCCATTCCATTGCTTTTGTAATTATTATCTACAATTGTTCCTTTCCCTGTATATATTATAAAAGACCAAATATACCCAGATTTTGATTCACAGAGCATATATGATTTAATGCCGAAGCTGGCTCGTTTTAGAGGGATATACTGAATCTAACCTAATCTACCTTTATACAGAATAAGACTTTCGTCTATTGTCACGTCTCTCTCAGGTGTAATCGCAGATGAAAACTTTTTGTGTAGGTGCTCAATGATGAGCCATAACTTATTTAGCTTGGTATTTATGTGAGTTTCGGCATTATAAGTTGAATTATCAATGAAATGAATACAACGCTTCAATAAGACAAAACGTCTCTATGACATAATTTTTGCGAAAAATGGTGTCTTAATCATATCTTTTTTAGACCAGTACAATTCGATTATAGCTTTATTTATAATATTTTGCAGGATTTGCAGAGCAAGACCACTCCTTCAAACGTAAAAATCGTTGTAAAATTAAATCACTGCATTGAGCTGCATATCAATTAGCCTCAACTGTAATCAAGTCTAAGATTTCTGTGTCCCAACAAAATTCAAAATAACGTAATATTGTTCCTTCACCATCAATATCAAATTGCAATCTTACACCAGGTGTATTATCGAAAGGGAATCTTAGGGGACGAGGTGGTAAATTTTCTATATTTACTTCACAAAATTCTGTAAATGGAAGTACATCTTCATTCTCTAAGTCAGAATCATCTTCCGATAATTCTAATAAATCACTTTCATTGTCTGATTCTCTTATCAATATTTCCTCATCACTTTCGTAATCAAACTCAAACATTTTGGGAATCTAATGAAGGAAAATAAAACTGACCATAAAAATAAATATATACACAACATATATTGCTAAGTAACCAAGATAGAAACAGATTCTATCTTTGTTTTCGTGCATTCAAATTCTTTTCCAGGGAATCAAGGGAAATGTCAGACAACAAACTGGTAAATGGTGATCTAATAGGTAGGCCGTTCTTGTATTTATAATGTTTATTATCAAATTGGCAACAATTCATTTCTGTGCTCAGCTTCAATATTTGGTATATATTGTTTGTGTCCTTTTAGTCAATTTTTGTTGTGAATTGGTTTTTCGTAATTGTTAGGGTTTCATTAATGGAAATAGTGGTATATAAATTAACAATGTAAAAAGAAAATAAAGTGAAATTATCAAGTAATTTAATTGTTCTAATAGTTTGCATCAATTCTTCTCCATTTTTTATGGTATATTTTGGTTTAAATTGTATTTCGTTTTTGAAAAAGTTTATGAGAAATATGTTGATTCTGTAGGTACCGCAATTATTTGACGATATAATAGGTCGAGTAGGGTAATTTATTTTGTGTAGTTTGATTAAGAGTATAGTAAGGGTGGTTGCCGGTTCCTTGGGATCATGTTTTTTATTAACCCTCCGTCGGGTGCAACTGGCCTGACAGGCACAAGTAGAATGTTTTCGCTCCTCTCTTGAGTCTTAAAAAACGTAGAAGTCTATACTTCTTTATAGTTTACTTTCTTTACCTGCTGATTACAGCATACCAAGTCCGTTAGTTCACGCGTTTTTTAGAATGGATTTATTATTACCTTAATTTCATAAGCTCATTGCGCCCGGATACGTCATATATATTTTTGCAAATAAATCGATTATTTTTTTCATCATGTCATTATTTTAGTTGTTTCTTCACATATCACGTAATATTCTATGGTACTTCTATTTATTATTTTGTCTTCTTTTGATATGTTTTTTGTGAGAACAAATATTTTATCTGTAAAACCTAGTTATAGTAAAAAATTGTCGCGACGTTTTATATTTCTCAAAGCAAATAAAAAAGAATTCCCACAATTGCAAATGTTGTTGTTCTCAGTCAAAAAGTTACTTAAAAAAGGACATTTACTGAACTAAAATAAGTTCTAAAATAAATATTTTTTTCCACTTAACGCTAAGACTTATTCGCGATCCCGCAATCACCGATGTTAAATAATGCAAATAAATTTGTTGAAATATAACTACATTACTTGACATGGGAGATTGTAATTGACGAGTGTTGAGAGAGTCTTCACCGTTCGTGAGAACAAATTTTATCTTCGAAACCTAACTAGAAATATAAAGTCATCGCGATGTTTTATATTTTTCAAACCAAATAAAGAATTCTCACAACTGCAAATGTTGCTGTTCCCATCAGTAAAAGGTATAAAAGAAGGACATAATGTTGAAATAAGATTAGTTCTAAAATAGCTGGTGGTTCCGACTGCCCTTTATTTCCGCTAAAATGTCCCAAAATTGTTCAAATCATTTTGATGATATAACAAATCTTCTCGAAGACGACAAGGAAGATCCCTCAGTGAACGAGGATTTTGGAAAAGAAAGTGATATTGATTTGGAAGATTTCGTTGAAAAACGTGAAGACGATTCAGAAACGGAGCAGGATGGTGAGAAATTTCAAGATAAATGCGAATCTGGTACTGAAGCCAATTGCTTTTTGGGAAAGGATAAAACAACCAAATGGTAGAAAAATCCGTCACCAAGAAATGTTCGTAGATCATGTCACAATGTTATAACTGAATGTTCTGGAGTCAAAGGAAACGCTAAAAATGCTCAAGCTGTGGTTGATTGTTGGCATAATTTGTTCACAGACGACATTTTGGATACAATAGTTAGATATACAAACCAATATATTGAATCTATAAAGAATAAATTTTCCAGAGAAAGAGACGTCGCGCCCACAGACGTCATCGAACTAAAGGCTTTTTTTGGTTTATTATACTTAGCAGGAGCACTGAGAAGAAATCGTCAAAGTTTGGAGGAACTAAGGGAAAAGAAGGCGACGGGGTCTAGAAATTTGAATTTGTAATGAATATCAAACGGTTTAAAACTCTAATGCATTGTCTTCGATTTGACAATTTTGCGACCAGAGCAGAAAGAAAAGAAATCGATCGTGTTGCTCCAATTCGGGATGTGTTTGAAAAATTTGTAGAAAACTGTCAAAAGAATTATAACGTCGGAGAAAACGTGCCAATCGATGAGATGCTACCAGGTTTCCGTGGACGGTGTGCATTTCGGCGGTACATACCGTCCAAACCGAACAAGTACGACATAAAATGTTTTGCCTTTGCTGATGCCAAGACGACTTATACGTTGAGTGTGGAGATTTATGTTGGGAAACAGCCTAAAGGTGTTTTCGCTGTCAGTAATAAGCCGTATGAGGTAGTAAAAAGAATGGCTAAACCGATATTTAGAAGCGGTCGTAACATTACAGCCGATAATTGGTTTACCGATATATATCTCATCGATTTTTTGAAAAAGAAAAACTTATCATACGTTGGAACTGTGAAAAAAAATAAAAGACAGTTGCCTCCACCATTTGTCTTGGCCAAAGGAAGGAAACAATACAGCAGCATGTTTGGTTTCAATAATGAAAAACTTTAGCATCTTGCATATCACGAGCAAAGAAGAATGTAATTCTCGTATCTACACTACATGACGACAACACCGTCGATCCTAAATCTGAAGAGAAACAAAAGCCAGAGATAATCACTTTTTATAATTCCTGTAGGTAATTGTGCTACCTACAGCGTGAACCCAAATGTGAAGCGGTGGCCCATGGTAATATTTTTCATTATGTTGAATGTGAGTGGTATTAACTCCTAAGTAATTTACCTCGGCAATCGACTGGAACCATTAAAAAGACGAGTTTTTCTAAAAGCATTGATGGGACAGCTTACTCGAGAAGTATGAAGACTGTTGGAATCAATACCCAGCTCCAAATGCGACTAAAACGGTTCCAATCCATCAATGAAGCTAATAATTTAGAAAAATCAACTCCTCCACCTCCAAAATGGTGTAGGTGTTCAACCTGTACAGATGAAAGGAATTTTAGAAGGATGACAAATTACGCATGTAAAAAATGTCGGTCTGCAATCTGCATGTCTCACGTAAATATGGTGTGCGGTACCTGTTATGCTGCATGTCAATGTCGGCCTTCTGACGAAGAAACTGACTCTGAATGAAGAAGACAACAATAATTTTTTAATATATTTTTCACATATTATTTTGAAAATAAATTCGTTTTTTCTAATATTCTTTCCTTTTCTTAGTTACAAATTTTTTATAATATTTTATAGGTATTATTTTCTTTAATAAATGCATTTTCTTTTCAATATACTTTTCTTTTCTTGGTTAAAACTACCATTGAACATCAATAGATGCTTTTAAAGTGCTAATTAAGAATGTGTCTATTGTTACAAGTGTGCCTCTCAGGCGCATTGCGCCTGAATTTGTTTGTGCTAATAATGCGCCCGATGAAGGGTTAAAACATTTGTTGCATGTTTGTTGTAAACACACAAATTGCTTGCACTTAGAACAGTTATAAAATGATTTTCTACCCTTAATGCGAATGCAGATGCAACACCTTCTAGATTTGTTATGTTCCTTACCAGATTCTACTTCAGTATCTGTGGCACTTGTCGAATGTATCTGCAGTATCTGCGACACAGAACTGAATGGTTCTCCCGTAATTTCGCCAATTTTTTTTTAAAGAATCGAACGTCTGGGGTTACGGTACGTTCACACAGCGACCAGGTATTGCAGGATCGTTTTTTTTCGGATCTATCACTACTGGATATGATGTTCACATATAATACAACGGTTCCGTATTTACAGGATCAGACTATTGTTGATATTCATATTATATGGAGGTCTATCATTGTACGATCGAACGCTATTACATTTAAAATGCTGATGAGTAAGTTGCGACGGCCCGAAACAAAATTTTTAATTATTTTCAGATGCCGATGGCCAGTTTTGATGATATTCTCAAAAGATTAGAAAAGGATTTAAGGAAGAAAGATACAAATTTGAGGAAAACTGCCAGACCTGAAGAAAAACTAGCTATATAGTATATAAAATGTTTATTACAATTACTTTAAAAAATGTATGTACTTTAAATACTACTGAAATTTTAAACGTAAGCTTTAGTAATAATTGAATTGGAAAAAATGCTAATTAGCACAATCACCCGATTTATCGTCACTAGATTTTTTTCTTTAGGAACATAAAGTAAGGAATCAATTCGAAATAAATTCAGGGGATGTTCTTGGAAAAAGAGGCCTAGTGATATATGTTATATTTTACACACATTTTTTGATATATTTTGAATTGACATATACAGGTGTCCCAATATTGAGATACTATGCATAATTTAACATTTTTAAATAGGCGCCCAATTTTTACTACATTTATGCCCACCGTGAATTTGCATCATAATAATATTGAATTTGTTGAGGTCCGCATTAACGAAAGATACAATATTTACAACAGTTTATTTAAAATTTGTATACAAATTTATAATATATACAATCAATGATAGGCGATAGGTAAATACCCGGTGGGTAGGTATCGTGCCTAGGGTAAATACCCAAACAGTGGGTACTGAATTTTAAAAATTTATAGTAATACATGAAAATATTTTTTAATTCGAATGTATAAAAATAAGTATAAAAAGTATAGAAATGCCAAAAGTTTCTAAGTCTAGTATTAGTTATACTTTTAGTTCCAAAAGAATTTACATCAATCAAGCACTAAACGGCAATTATATACAACTAGAACTAACACTAGATTTTGTACTCGAAAGTTTCAGGTGTTTAGCCATGCGTTCGAGGACGCACTTTCTGGTACTAGGTCTAATGTTAGTTCTAGTTTTACTTTGATACAAATATATCATAATTGAATACAGAATAACAACTAAATATAGAGCCAACACTAACCCTAGAGCTAATACTAGATCTAGAACGGTAAACATTTAGGGTTTATTCACACCTCTCTTAAGACGGAACCCAATCCAACCCAACCCAACCTACCTTCCGAACTAACACTAGACTTAGAACTAGAAACATTAGGGGTTAGCCGTCTAAAGAGACGTACGGTTAAATCCTAATGTTTGTAGTTCTAGGTCTAGTGTCAATACTATAGAGAGGTTGTAGATCTAGCATTAATTTTACTTTTAGTTTCAGAAGTATTTACAACAATCAAGCACTGAATGACAACTGAAAACGCACGGCTAAACCCAAACTTTCTAGTACTAAGTCTAGTGTTAGTTCTAGTTTTCCTTTGATACACGTATACAACAATTTAAAATTGAAGATTAATTAAAAATAGATTTTTGTTCTCGTTGCATAGATTCGTTTTTGTATACAAATCAATTGGACATGCTTACAACAAAGAAAACTGTTGAAATGTTGAGGGTGGTAGCAGAAAAAATTGAACAACGCTATAATATCTTGGATTCTATAAAGACACTTTGTGGAATATTCTTAACATACAAAATTTTCTTGTATCGGTTTATTTTGTTTAATTTGCATGATATCCTTAATGTTTGTAAATATATATTAAAATATCATTAATTGACTTTATACTAGGTGATAAAACTTTTTATTCATGTTCTTAATCCATTTCGATTTTACAAATCATCTTCAGAAGGAGGCGAGTCGATTTAACAAAAATGAAACATCACTAACATTTAAAACATTATTTTAAAAAGCAAAATAAAAATAAACTTCGTCAGAAGATCAAACATAACCTGATTATTCATCCAAAGATGCACGGCTAAACCTAAATCTTTCTAATACTAGGTCTAGCGTTAGTTTGTTTGATACAAGTATACAACCATGTATGACTGAATAACTACGATAAGTAGAGCTAATACTAAAACTAGAACTAGAATCATTCGGGTTTAGCCGTACTTCTTTTAACACAGAACCCAACCCAACTCAACCCAACCTAGTTTCTGAACTAACAACAGACTTAGAAGTAGAAACATTAAAGTTTAGCCGTCTTAAGAGACGTGTAGTAAAACCTTAATGTTTCTAGTTCTAGGTGTAGTGTTAGTACTAAAGTTACTTTTATAGAGGTCTTTGGAGGTTCAGGGTATATTCCCTTGAAAATAAATACTCGGGTATTTAACAACATTGCTCACAGTTGTGTGTTTATGCAACTTTTTACAAAATCGTTTTAAGGGTCGTTGGATAATGGACCCCATAAATGGCCTCCATGTTCAACCGATATCATGACATTAGATTTTTGTTTGTGGTTTTATAAAAGATATTGTATAGGTGAAACATTCCTATCTCTTTCATCTGAAGAAATTTGGAATGCCACTCATATTACCTTTCTACATTTCTTTTAACAAACTTTAAAATTATCTTATTTAACACGCTTCAAGAAATATTTAATCAATATTTAAAAAATAAAGTGGATATTTGTGGTCATATATGATTTAATCGAAACTTACGACTGGCTGACTGTGTGATTGTTAACATAACATCGAAATCATAACATTTCGAATGAAAATTGATCTACTATAAATGTGGAGGTACTCTGAATGTGAACTATAACTGAAGCTTTTACTTCAGAAACATATCGATTGACTTTTTACAGAAAATGAGATTGAATATGCGGAAACCTGTTAACTATCAAATCTTCCAATAGATTACATATATTTTATTTTGAGATAACTGTTTAGTGCAGATACCCGTCTAACAATATCATATTCAATATTATATCATTATCGAGATGTTGATGTTAAGATTAATATAAACGAATTTGTAAAAATGTTTTACAAATATATGGAGTTTCTCGAAATCGAGGTACAACGTTATGTATCCCATTATTGCAGATTAAAACACCTATCGATATGAAAGGTAAAAAATCGCAATGAAAAATCGCATTTTCATTGCGATTTTTTGTATGATTTGCGATTTGATGACAATATAAATGTGTTATCCGTGCGCATATCATTAAATTTGAAATGGTAACAGAAACACATTATAGTCCAGACCGACCATCCTGAGTTGAAAGATGAAGTTAAATAGTTTTTATTACAGCTGCTTTAAACAAAACTTCAATCCAGCATTCGAGCGACAGCAAGTTAATGTTTGCAGTCAATGTGAGAATACGTTGCAACTGAACAATCCGTTTATTGCTGCTAACATGACCATACACTGGTATTTTGTTTTGACTTTATATGACGATTAGTTCTTGACCATTATTGTGTTATTTTTGTATATCTTCTGATCCCTTGTCATAATCAAAATACTTATTTACAAAATAATACTTCACGTTTAAAAAACCTATCAAATTGGGGTTAACGTCTAATAATTGCTGGCTAACTCGCATAGGTGCATCAAATTATAGGAACCGTGCAATACTTAATAAATAGTAAGTGTGATGGGGAAAGCAAAAAAGGGCCAGTTGACGTAAAAATATTGTTGAGTAAAAGTCTTCATAATTTACTCCTTTATCAACGATCAATAATATTGCGCAATTTGTTACAGAAAAGATAACATGAGATGATTGGTTATTAGCAAAAAAAAAACTAGATTAGGCATTGGAAAAGCAAATCAAAACTAAAATATTAGTTTTATTTCCTCTTTTGTATTAAAACTTATAGTTCCTCATCTTTCTCATTTGTCGAAACCAGACACCTACTTTAAGTCAGTTAACGAATTTATACGAAGAATTCTTCCTGCCTATAGTAGAAATGATACAACCTCAAATAACAAACAAATCTGTGATCATCATAAAAAATATTTCTGGTTATACAATAAAAATCATAATGTATAAATTCTAACTTCTTGTTCAAACAAATAAAGCAAAACCATAGCCAGCAACTAATTAAGTACCGACTTAAACGAAGCCCTTTTCTATCTATGCAAACCCAAATTAAATTCACACCATACTAATATTGAAACACTTCATACACATCGTTCGGTGTAACGTGGCTTCGATTAATATCATCAGGGTTAATGTCTAAATGCATCAATCGGATGCCTGATTTTATCAGAACTGCGAAATGTGTGTACACATCTGTTTTGAACGTATTGTGATATAAATTCTGATCATATCTAATACATTCGTTCATAAAGATTTCATTAAAATAAATCACCAATGTAATTATGATCATTACCACATAAATACTGGCTTATTGAGAATCGTTTTATGTACCCAGACATCTTTTTAATTCTTAGTACGTTTTGCGGACACCCAGTTGGGTATAAATTGCAATGCAGCAGTCGGGTGCAATTTCCGCCGTCGACGACGAGACCATGTCGCGCCTAGGTCCCCGTCGGGGTCCGCCATGGCATTCGGGTGACGGAGGGGAGTCCCGGGGGAACTTCTCCCGTACGCGCGGCAAACGGCTCGGTTGCCGTTAGCGTAAGCGACCGTCGCGGAATACTAAAATCCGGGCAACGTCCCTTCCTGTCCTACGATAGTTAACCCAGGGGGCGAGACCGCTAAATTCGCAAAATTGATGATCTCTACGGAAATTCCGCGCAATCTAACACGATCCGTTAATGGATGCCATGGCTTTTTTCGATTTTCTCTACATTAACTAGATAAAGTTTTGTGTTAACTCAAAAATTCAACCGGAAAAACCATTTCATAACAAATAATAAAATTACACAATTAATTTTATTCTCCATGCAGGAATTATTATAGCAAAGCCTCAATATAACAAATTTATAAACAAACAGACAAAGTAGAACACACATACAAAATACTTTATGTGGTTCCGAAGGTTGTTGTATTGCATGTTCTTATACAAACTCGGAGTATCCCAGGGATGTTTCTATGGTGTATAAATAATGTGATACGTCTCGTTTTGCACGGGATTGTCCCGTTTTTATGTTACTGGTCTCGTCGTCCCGAACAAACTCCAAAACGTCCCGTTTTCATAAACATATAAAAACTAAAAAAGAAAATGATTTTTAATTACAACACTATTACAGTTTATATTAAATATTTAGCTGTATTTACACTTATATTACTCATATTTTTCTTTAATTCCTTTATTTGCGAGACTTATACCAACAATTCCTAAATATTGGGTATTGTTGTAATAGGCTTATTCCAAAATATCCGTTTGTAAAACAAAATAAAACTCCCTTCAACCTGTAACCTGTGATAAGTGCTGTTCAAACTTAGTTTTGCATACGGATGTTCCAGTGACATTGTTGGGACATAGATATTTATAAAAAACTAAGCATATTGCAGGAAAGAAAAGTAATAGGGATTGACTGTAGAGCTCATAATGTTCACAATGCAACTAAAACTTGCAAATTTATAGTGTACGCATTGAAACTCAAAAAACGCATTTTAAGACTTGATAGATACAGAGTATAAAAAAATGCTGGGCTACAGTAAAGTTAGAGGGCTTGCATTAATGCCTGCACTTGACGAGTACTTAAAACGTTTGTGCCACTAACAAACTATTTTCTTAGTGTTGAAAATTATTTTTAGTAACGTTGTTATCCCACACGTTACACAAAGTTTATAAGCGACGCTTCAAGAGTCTGGTGCTGTTGATCAAAATCAGAGCTGGGATAACAGCTTGAAAAAGTAGTGTAGAATAACTACTAACTACTTCCACGAAAAAGTATTTTAGCTAATCTTAAACTTTACCTACAGAGTATCAGATATAATTTTAAATAATAATTCAAATCCATTTTTACACTTAATATTTTTAATGTACCTAGGTAAAAAAATATGCTTACAATTCGGTCATCTTTAGAGGCCATTCTTATGTTGTTGAATAAAAATCACGTATCAAGTTTGAACAAATATAAATACAAATATATTGGTTACAAAATCAGAACTTTCAAATATAATATAAAATGTAAAGTGTAGCGTTCTTACTCGCTAGAAACCAGTCACTCCAACACACGTCAACTTATTTTTTAGAATCTATTATAATAAACACAAATTGAGTTTACAGGCTCAGTGAAAAAGTCAGGACAAAACAAGTTTGCTTTTTCCATAATGTAACACCTGTATTTTGCCTTATCCGTTTTGCAATCTTTGATATATTGCGGCTTATTTTTGTATATTGATATTCCTGTAGCAAATTAATTTTATACGGATGGAATTTTTCCAGTTTACAAATTTTTTGAATAGAATACGACTCATGTTGTGCTTTAAAGCCCGCTATTTTCTTCATTTGTAACGCTTACTGCTAGTAGTAAGCAGTCTACTAGCAAACGGTCTTATATTTTTTGGTAGGTCACACCTCTACTTTCATGGAAACGATGTAATATTTGTGAAACGGTTGGTTTAGAAAGACTTTCCCCATTATCCCGATCGGGAAAGTCTTTCAAATCAATTTATGAAAAATATTCTCTATTTCTTCACAATTTCGTCTTCTATCACCATATTATATGGTTATTAAAATTTCAATACTCTCAGTTTCACTCAAATGTACAACTCTCAAGTGAAAATTATTATAAATAAATGTATTTTTGACTTGTACAAGGACAAGAATCTTACATGCCTGTTGTGAAAATAACAAACTTCGAAATTAACTGGATTAACTATAAACCTAATTGCCTTTTCAAATAAACATTTTTGAACAATTTATATGAAAGTGATTCTAAAAATTCAGTACCTCGAAAATGATTAGTTTTAAATTTATGATGTGTATATGAATGTGTTCCGTTAAAAAAAAAACGTAATCTTATTTCGTCTTGACTTTTTACTGACATTGTATACATAATATGTCGTTATTATAATAGATAAAAAAACACCCAAATCTATATATATTTTGTACATATCATTTGGTATATATCTTTTGTACTAAAATTTTGGAGTACTAGTCTTTAAAATCACGACAAAGTAAAGCAAAATTCATAAAATTAGGGATATATTGAATAAAATTCTAGTTATTTTTTAAGAAGGAAAAATAAAAAAAATCTTTTACATAATATTATATACTAGTTTGGTATATGTTGAACAACAATCTATACATAAAATTTTAGTTGGTACCGTATGATTATGACATATAAAATTATTACATTGCTCACATTTTCTACTGTATTTATTATCGTTTCCTACATAAATATGACAACGTGATCGTTTTGAAGTTGTTTGTAGAGTTTGATACCTTCTTCTTATTGGTCTACCGTATGTTTCAAATGCTTGTGCAATGTGTTGATGTAATCCTCTTGTATCGTTTTCGAATCGTTGTGCCCGTCTCTCAATATATTCTGCAACTAACTCTTTTGCTAAAGTCCCAATAAATATTTTTCACCCATTTTTCATAGATGTTTTTGACACCCATTCAGGATTATTGATAATCCAAATAACGAAAGTATTGTAAGCTGCAATATCTATAAAATTTTGAAAGAGAGACATAGGCCAACGTCTTGTCGATCGACGAGATGTGTATTCTCTTAGTAACTTATCTAAGGTATCTACACCACTTTGTTTTGAATTATAATATTCTATAATTTTAGGTTTGAAATTATTTTTAGAATTCGATTTATTGAATTCATGATGTACACTAGAAAGTAAAACAACACACTTTCATATTGATGTTTCGTTTTGATAATATATTGTCTCTACGCCATAAATCGTTCATACTTACGCAAGATTCTCTAAATCGTCCGATGGGCAAAAGAAGACCTTGCACTGCATTTATTTCTATGAAATCTACTTCTTTCCATGAGTGAGAATCGATAGCATAATGAGCTTTGGCTCTTTGATTAGTGAATGTAACAATGTTTCCAATGATATTATCGTCCATGAATAATTTGAAACATTCTGCTATTGATTTTACATTTCGACTTTTATTGGTCAAAGAGACATTTTGATGATCACACTGTGGAAGTTCGAAAGATTTTGGTGCAATATATTTCCAGGTACGATTACAAATCGTTTCACTTCGAAAAAAAGAGATGTGCAAATTACGTGAGTCCCGCCGGATCACGACGGATCACGTGAACGTGCGTGATCGGGAGCAACTTTGGTTTTGACGTGACTCGGCGTGACCCAATTGGTTTGATTTTTCAATTTTTGTTTAAAATAATGTTTTACCGAACGCCGAACAGACCGGTATATGGAACTTTTTCAGCTCCGCATTAATGAAAGATACAAAAACGTAATATTTAACAATGTAAAAATTATGTGTGAAAATACAACAACATATTCAGAACAATATCGATTTTTTTTAATGTTTGGAAATTATTAAACTGACTCTTTACTTAAAATGACTCTTTACTTTTTCCTTTAGAGAAATTTCACAATTCGGATGACTTTTTCAACGCTTAATTTTTTGATTGAAATTTTGACTAAAGTATCAGATAAACAAAAAATAGCTGCCAACCTGTTAGCAGCACGAGCTATTATGTCTCCAAAGTCCTGCTTTCAGCTTGAAGTCTGCTAATTTGTTAACAGTATGAGCTATTACAATTTCAAACAACTGTATATTATCTTAAAGACTGTCACTTATTGACAGCATGAGTTGCTTTTCCTCCAAAATTCTGCTTATTAATTTGAAGTCGGCCAACTTGTTGGCATCTTAATGACAACCTAACTTATTGGTACATAATTTTAGAGTGCATTTCTTGGCAGCATTAGCTGTTATCTCTCCAAAGTCTTGTTCATCTGTTTGAAGTCTGCCAACTTGGTAGCAGCATGTGTTATTGCTTATTTATTGAAACAAACAGATTAGCCTAATTACATGTTTCAACTAGTTTTAGAGTAGAACATCTAAAATCTCTTAAAACAATATCTACTAAAATCAGGACGAAATATAAAACAGTCATTAACAACCAACACTTAATCGGTTGAGTGCCATAAAACATTTAGTTCTGAACTCCTTGTATAATACAAAAAATATTGGTAGTGATAAAGTTGTTCTTTACTGACACTTTATTCTATAAAGTTACCGTTTTATTTAACGGTGATTTTTTTTCAGCTTTGTAAAAAAATGCTTTACATTAAACAAAACTCTAAGGCGACCTGAATATGCAGGGGCATACGACCCAACATTTCTCAAAATTGATAGAGCGTCCACCTTATTGTTTAGTATCTTATACAGATAACCAAGAGTTATCATCCCCCGTCTGACCGACAATTTTGTCATATGAAAACCTCTCTGAGTAAATTTATGAGACTGAAAATCAATAAAATTTTTGTGTTTTCTGTAGGAAATATATTTAATAAATTTGTACAACAAATTTACTATTTCAATGATCTTCGAATGATAGACTGTTCCATGATCCCATACACATTATTTCTCCAAAGTCTTGCTCATGAGTTTGAAGTTGAAGTTTAGTTAGTTGACCGGTTAACAGCTTCAGCTATTACTGTTCCAAATACTGTACCATTATATTAAAGACTGCCAACCGGATTAGTTTTCTAATTTTAAGACGGAGGGAATGGTACTGTCTTGTTACAAAAGTTCTGTGTCTTTACAATAATATTTGAATATTGTTAAAAGTTGGTATTTGCAAGATGGTAATAAAGGATTCTATTTCAAAAACTGGCCACACTGATTATACATATTACATAAATTGTTGGTAGTAAATAAATAAAATGTTGATTTATTTCTGATGTAAATCGATACATTTCTTAAAAATGAACGAAAGAAAGTTTGAAAAAAGTTATTAATTGTTTAATTTATTGAAACGATTAATTAATCACCTTATCGAGCGTGAGGCATGTGAGTTGACGTGACCCACGCGTGAGTCACGTGATTCATGTATGATATTCACGTGATTGGCGTGCGTGACCCGCGTGGGTCTAGATCGTTGCCGGGGCATAAAAAGTCACTCACGCGCACATCTCTACTTCAAATAGCATTATCTTCTTCATCTGATTCCGACGCAATAAATGTATTCGCTTCATGTTCTTGCAGTTCCGGTTCCACATCGCTCATTGCACTACACGATTTGTCATCTGAAAACTCGTTGTCTTCTTCAACTCTGGCAAACTCACTAAAATTTGTGATGTTCTCTATGTTTTTACGCACTTACAATAAAACTGTACTACACGACTATGGGTTTATTCACTTTTTGACTCGTTTATACAAATCTCTCATGTATATGTGTAAAGATTCGGCGAATTAAAATTTAATATTTTTACTATAAGATTTCATTGAAAAACGAAGTGAAATACAACTTTCGAAAAATCCATTTATAATTAGCAAACAGTTCAAATTTTCCGTAGTGGACCGATCGACATTAGCCATATTTTTATCCTATCAACGACACTTAGGAATGTATTTTATTTCATTATTTGTGGGAAAATCAATCTTTTCTTTTACCGAAAGTTTAAAACTAATTGTCCCAGTTTTTACCTGTCTCGAAAGAACTTGTTTAGACATCGGGAGAAGACAGTTAAAACCGGGACAAATCCGGGAAACCCGGAACACCTAGTTCTAATGCCAACCTTACTTCTAGATGGTATTCAGCGTTGCATTGTTGTAAATTTCCCATTAAACTAAAACTATTAACACTACGGTTAAACTCAAATGTTTCTAGTTCTAAGTCTAGTATTAGTTCTAGCGTTAGAGCTAGTCCTAATTTTAGTTGATATTCAGCTAAACTGTCGTAAATTTTTATCGAACTAAAATTGTAGTTAATTAATAAAGTTCGATTTAGTATGCAATAAAATAATTCATTCTCAAACAGTTAAAAGTGTAAATTCACTCTTCCATCTACGTGTTAATCCGTTCTATCGATTGTGTTTAACTTTGTTTGATTGATTCATTTTTAGTGGGTGGTAAATCAAGTAAATTAATAACGTTTGATTTATTTTCTCGTAAAATACAGTTTAGTTTGAAAATGTTGAATGTTTGTCAAACTCTCAGGCAGGGTTTTCCCGTAGCTATACATCCGTGATTTTCTTTTTTTGGTACATAGGTCGTTGTTGCACGGTGCGAAGTAGGCGAAGTTGTTTATTTTATCGACGGGAGGCGTTGGTGGCGGAGGCGGCACAGCGAAGCCGTCAAAGCGAGCGAGTTTTGTATTATTATTTATGGCGCTAGCAATTTGGGAGAGAAACGCGCGCAAACGGGGTTGTTTGCACATCGGATTTCCGAATCGCGATTTTCGCGTTCGAAGCATCCCCGTTCATCGTCTCCCGTCCCCCTCGAATAAATACGGTTCATTAGGGGGTACTTTTATTTTTTCGCGACGCCACCCTCGTTTCCCTTCTTGTGCTCACAAGAACTCTACTACTAGATTAAGGAGAAAAAAACGTTCCCGACGGAAAATTTTACGAGCGCAGGGTTATGTGGGTTCCGGAAAGCGCATTTTCACGTCGAAAAGGAAATAGTAGAGAGATAAATTTGAGATCAATTCGAGATCAACCGGAGACACGAACGAAGTCTCTTAGGAAGGTTGGCGAATTAAAAGTTTGAGCAGCCTTTTCAAATACGTGGATGTCGGAATTTTCTCGATTATTGTTATTAGTCCGAATTGATTGGGGACGGTCACCCAAACCAAAGTTACCTAACTTTAACTTTCTTACTCTTTAAAACTTTGCTGAATAGCACCATTCAACTAAAACCTTCAGGGATTTAATTTGTTCCTTCATAATTAAAATTTAAGATTATTTCGTCGAGTGACAGGAAAATGCAATAAAGAAAACAATATATTTGTTACTTTTTTGGTTCATAAATCCCATTCAACATAAATTTATTGCAAAATCGAATGCAATTATAAACAATAATATATCATAATAAATCATCACGTAATTTTAGTGTTTTTGTTGTGAGTTTTATTTGCCATTAAAGCCTGCTTACATAGTAAAATAATGAATCTTTGTTTTCAATTCAAAATGTTTAATTATTCTTAACAAGGCAATTTTTAGTATCGGTTTGGTTTAGTTCTGGTAAGTGATCGTTAATAAGTGCCAAAGAAGTTAATAAATTTATTATGAGGGAAAATAAAAACACTTTTTATGCTTCTGTTCCATATTACAATTTACTTGGGACCGGTTTCGATTAATTGTAATTATTTGTGTAAATATTAGGATAAAGGTTTATATCGCACATATATAGGCATTCCAAACTAGCTTTCGGGGTATGCGAGATACTTGTCATCACTGTTTTCCATACTTCAAGTTCTGCTGTAACCACTGATATGTTGCTTTCGGGAAGCAGTGACGAGTACATGAAAATTGCTTCTTCAATTTCAGAACTGGCAGTAAAATTTGAAGGTACCACACCAAATAATGCTGATACTACCTTAACATACGATGTTTGGTAAACCTTTCAACCAATTGTTGAATTGTATGATCAAGAAATGGAATGAACAAATAAATTTTGTAATACGTACAAACATCCAATGCAGGAATGTTCGGGCTATTTAATTGTTTTCCGACGACGCGTGGCATTCGCAGTACACCACTATTTTCTTTCAGTAAAACCTTTGCGTCTTCATAGAGATGAAGATATTCGACGTCAGTGTTGTTTTTTAGGAGTTGTAAGACATTAATAACATTATCTACATGTTTGAATGCCGTGATGAGATCGATTGTATTGTCTATAATTGTTTTGATAGCGACAATGTATAGATCATAACTTTTTGAAGAATCATTAAACACATCACAAAATCCGAAGATCGAAACGTACTTAGCAAGTGAACGGCTTGTTGCGATGTTTCCTTAATGTAATTAAATTGGAGTTCTTCGAGAACATTCACAACCGCTGAATAAACCTCCCTGAATCTTATAATAGCTTCATGTTAATGGACCCATCATGTTTCATACATTGAGAGCAAGCTTTTTTGGTTACCGATGGGCTCTTCGAGTAGCTCTTGAATTTTTCTTTCAACAAAGCAGTGTGTTAAGAAGAATGTCTAAAGTAGGAACCAACAGACTGCACAATCCAAATGCAATTTCAGACATTTGCTAATGAACATGAATAAAGAGCAAGAGAACATTCTTGGCGAGCATAACCTTGGGCACCGTGCAAATATCCACTCATAGCTGCAGTCCCATCGTAATCTTGGCCAACCACATGAGAACATTCAAGTCCATGCTTTTTCAGAGCTGTATTAATAAGATTTGTGAGACCGGATACTGAAACATCAACCTTTTCATGATCATGAAAAAAATTTTTTATTTTAAAATTCAAAGGATTTTATAGTATAGAACAGCAATTATCGGCATTTTAAGTAGTCTTCATATGTACAGGATCATGTTTTATAATGTTTTTGTATAAGTCATTAACAAGTTTCAAAGGAAATTTATGTTTGTATATTAAATCAAAGATGAAATTTAATTAATTAATTGTATGGGCATATTCTATAACGTAATGTTCTATATAGAAAATATTGAAATGCTGCAAATTTGTGACTATGAGAGTGGAATGAGTCATTAAGAATGATGGTATTGTATGAAAATAGTTTTCTGTAGATATTAAAAATTAATAACTTTGCATGTTTTGATATAATCAAGTCCAGAAAGTTTATTGAATTGTTAATTTCGACGTCTATTTTGAATGTTAATTTATTATGAATATTATTTATGTATATCAGAAAGTCATTGAGTTCCGTTGCATCGCCGTCCCATATGTAGAAGATGTCATCAACATACCGTATCCATTTGTTAATGTTATTAATTAAATAATTAATGATATACAGAATGAATTATTTATCTTTTGGGTTGAGATAAACATCAACTAAAATACCAGATATCGAAAGACCCATAGTGGATCTATGTAACATTTAAAGATTTTGCTGTTAAATTGGGATATTCTTTTGGATATTTCTTTATTGTTAAAATGGTTTTTAAAAATTGCTTGAACAATATAACTTGTGTCTACATTGGTATACAAATAGATTATGTCAAAAATACTAGAGTAGAATTGGTTATATCTAAATCCTTAATCCTATCTATCAAATTTATCGAGTTTTTTAGAGTATATTTAGGAGTGAAGTTTATTTATTTAAAAATTTCAAGTATAAATTTGATTAAGAAAGAAGTAGGCGCATTGTAATAAGCTGTGATAGGTCAGATAGAGTTGTTAATTTTATGCAAGTTGAATCATGCTGTAGAGTTGAGGAATATAGCTGTCCATAGGAATTAATTAATTAGGATTCTTTTGCAAAAGTGTGATGGTATCTTTATATTCTTTAATGATTTTTTTAGTTTTAAACATTATGTAATTAAGTGGTTTTTTTTATATGATCTCCTTGTATTCGTTGTTTGTGAGATATTCATCAGTTTTCTGCATCTATTCGTCTTTGTTAATGATAGCATTTTATTTTTAGCAGTTTTTTTATATTTAAAGTCTACATGGTTAAATTGGTTGAAATGTTTGTCTTTGATTTGTTTCGTTTGATTTTTAATTTATTTATAGCGCTGTCTATATCAATTGTATTCATGTGTAAATTAAGTAACTAATTCTAGATTGGCAGGAGTATTGTTTTTGTTTCGAGGGTATCCAAGTTGTTGGTTTTTTCTTACAATATTGGTAAATTTAGCCACATGTTCTGGTATTTGTCTAGCATTTACGAGCTTAACTAATTTCTCTGTCTTTTCTCTGTTACGATATAGGTCGTATATTCTGGTAAGTAGTTTGTAGCTTTATGGGAGTTTTTTTAGACGGCCTCCACTTACAAGGTTAATTTTCTTGTAATCCGATGTGTGGTCATACCACTAAATTAATATTGTAGATTGATCTCTTTTACATTTTATGCTCGTAATTTTAAACCAATTAAGCATTTTCATCGATATTGTGGTTTTTAACAGCAGCTTTGTTCAGAGTATGTAAATCATAAAAGTCGTTGAATATGAGGTTATGAACATGGTACACTCCCTCGTTCCATGTTTATGTTTTTTAGGAATTCGAGCCGACAATAACGCTATCCAGTCCTTCATATATTTTGTGTGGCATAGAGTAATAGAGCAGCTACGTTTTGATTCCTGGTTTGCGGATTCTCCATTTCCGACATAGATGGCTAAATTATATATACATATCTTTCTTGTATAATAAAGTAGAGATACTTGCGAATATAGTAATAATAAATGCTGCAGTACACTTTGTAAATTAAAGCAACTGTATCACACATTTTAATTTATAATAGGCTGTGAGCCCATTAGCGCTATCGTGATTTTCAGAACTATTTGTAAAATAAGACATCCACCGAAAATAAGCCCTAATTAAAACAATGTGACAGGAAGAATTCGTTAAAAAATGCTGTTGATTTATTAAGTATAAGTGATAATATGTTTAGCTTTCTTTTCGTGAATTCTTTTCTCTTTCTTTAAGAAACCAGTTGTACAATTTTTCTTCTAAAACACACGATATATTGAGGCTCGTATTCAGAGACGAGGATACATCTTGTACATGGGCTTGAGGCGACCAACGTCTTCTCGACTACCGAGCGCGTCTGAACTGATCGGAGGTTACAATTGTACCCAGGTACATGATGTATCCTCGTCTCTGAATACGGGCCTAAATGTGTTTTAAAGTACAAAATAAGGGATTTCCCCGAGCGGTATATAAGTAAAAACCTTGACAGAGAGGCACAATGCACTTGTATTCACCATCGAAGGTCCACGCTGTTCACACGAAATTTTTTCTTAAGAATACAATATATGGCAGCAGTCTACATTGAGCGACAGTGCAGATATATAACGTTCATTCATTTCAGTATTGTAAGTCTGATTATTTCCTCATACGTAATTTTATAATAAAGTGAATAATTTTTAACCCCAATTAAAATGAGTACAAAACGAAAGAGTTATTTCGTCGAGTACAAAAAGGGAATCATGGAAGACCCCAGGGGTGTAAATTTTGTAGCATTTTGTAAAGAGAAGATGGTGAATCTCCGTATGGTTCGTAAATGGGGTGCAGACTATGACATGTGTCAACTGGTGGATCAAGGAAATGAAAAAAACGGAGAGTTGGATCAGGTCGGCAGCCGTTATTTTCGGAGTTGGAAGATTGCAGCTGGGAATGCATTGCTGACAGGAAAGCAATAGCTTTGGTTGTGCGCGGGGCTGATATTCAAAAATTTGCCCTTGAAACAGCAATTGAATTTGATATATCCACTGAAGAATTTAAAACATCGTCACACTGGTTGGACAACTTCCTTAAACGATAAGAACTGTCTCTAAGCAGATCAACAACATTGTTTAAGCAAGAAGACAATGAAGTTGTTAAGCGTGCACTTGCGTTTGAATTTTTTGTTGATGGCATCGATTTTTCGAAAACCAACTCTCTAACATGATTGCTATGAGCGAAACCGCGATATTCCTAGGCTAAGGAGCTCAAACGACAATTCAACACAAGGCTTCTTCGTCAATTTACGTTCCTTCTACCGATTATCATAGTGCACGTGTTATCTGTGTTTTGGCGATTCGTTTATATGGCAAGATAGTATTTAGCCATTTTTAATCACTAAAGGTAAAAAAGACCAGATTCAACGTGTTTTAGAAATTTTGTGTCATTGAAGGTGAAAAAGCCTTGTGCACCCAAGCAGCTATAAGGAAGTGGGGTGATTTTATGCTGCCACCACAATTGAGGGGTCAGAATAGTACTACTATTCTGACCCCTGAGAATAGTACTACTTCTCAGCGCGCTAAAGACATGAAAAACTTTCTTGTTGAGAGGAAGATTGACCAAATAATGATTCTGGTAGGAATGACTGGTTACCTCCAGACACTTGACATTGCAACAAACAAACCATTTAAGGATCATTTGCGGATGGAAATGAATAATGGCAATGAATATATTGAAAACAGCATGGTAAGAAATCATTGAGGTAATTTTGTAAAACTAGACTTATATGAAAATTCATGGGACAAAATAACTGATAATGATGTTTGCAATGCATTACAAACAGGCTACTTAGACAAGAAATATTCATTTATTGATAGCTATGTCGCAAGGCATGAGAAATTCGGACCAATGATTTAACAGGAAAGATGACATGAATGCAATTGAATAAATTAAAATTTCAGTATTTTGTGTAAAGTAAATATTAAATAAAAATATATAAATATACTTTTATTTTTGCCCTCCCCCGAAAATAAGCCCTATGGCGTATTTTGGACCAAATAAGAAAGTAAGGCACTTATAATAAGACACTTATAATCGGAAAAAGACGGTATTTGGTACAGTTTGCAAATACGATGCAAGATCTCCTTTAGGTTTATGAAATGAATAATTGTTATTGTTATAAAATATGCACGGGCACATTTCATTCATATCATATCATTCGTATCATTCGACCGTTGTTATTTCAAGTATTAATTAGAGTAAATACACAATTGCAGAATTTTGAGTTAATACACGCTCGTGTCAATTCTCTTCACACATTCGGCCCCACCGATAACATTTTTGAGGTATTTTCTTTTATTATTTCATTTTATTTTTCGTTACTCTTCAAACTTTATTAATTAAAGAATTACAATTTATTTTACGTTTCTTCTTTTGAAAACCATCACCTTTTTTCTTATTTGTCGCTTGTTCATTGGAGCGCACAACCGTTTTGAAATAAAAATGAAACCAGTAGACTTTTCCTAACAATTCTATTTAGATGAATGTCTGTACTTTTAGCTATTTTGTCATATAATTCCCATCAATATTAAAGCACTTATCATGTCGTACAACCAGCTTTTGTATGCCAGCCTCGTAGAAATCTGCCGCCTGATTAGACAACAACTGCATCACGGTTATATTGACATCGTCATCATTGACAGTGAACAGTTCGAATTCATTGCAATTGTTAAATGTATGAAGACGCAGTACCTTTGAGTGCTAGATCAGTAATATACGATCTCATTGTGAATTCGTGAATTTGATTGGCAGCACCGTCCTAAACCTTAGCGTTAATAGGGCTATAGCCCTGAGTCGTCAACTTTTGGGAGGACGCCTATTATTGCAATGAAATGCATGGTGTTCCCTTGGTCGAACCCAGCCCTATTACGCCAAATATCTTAGGACGGCATTGTTGATTGGCCATCGGTGAACAGAACTCTTGCACGCTTTTAGCATCAAGAAAGCTAATTACAACACGTATTTCATAATCGACGGGATTATCAATCGAAGAAGTCATTGTAAATGCTCAAAAACAATTGAAAACATGGTCTACGTTTGAAACTGAAGAACATACAACGGTACTGCGAGGGAATTCACTTAAAAATATAACAACTCGTAGTTTTTTTAGAAGACTCATTCACATAATGGGATTCTATTACTGGTTTGTTTTCAGGTTGTTTATGTCCGTGTTTATCTTTTCCTGAAGACAGCCAACAAGATTATTGTTGTAATGGCGTCTTAACAGGACTATTTGAAATATACAATGAACAACTGGCTTAGTTGATTGCTGAACTTCGCTTGATAGTCTTTATTTTTGTTTTTATAAAGTAGACATTTAGATCTTCAAGATTTTGTAATGTTAATCTTCCAGTCAGCAGGATTACATTACATTTCTTTTAATTTTTGGCTTTAAATCCAATCTTATAATCAGAGAAGCCAGAACTAAAGAGATCATTTTCTAAATGATCAGAATACTCATCGTCTGTTGGATACGAGATATAATTATACTAACTTATTTTGATTCCACTTGATCCAAACAGAAAGATTGAAAGTGGCGAACACACCAGCTGCTATGTTTAAAGGTGGAAAACCAACATGAATATTACCACTTAGTGAAACGTCGATTTTATAATTTTCTGTTCTTAATGAGTTTTTCAATTTATACACAAGCTTACCAACTTAAACCGAGCTGAAAATAAAATCATGGTTTTCTATTTCTATTTTATAAAACACAGTTTAGTTGAATACGTGACAAGTTAAATGTAAATAGTTACACTATCTTAAAATAGTCACGTAAATAACTAAGTAAAACCTAGATGTGAAATTTATGAATAAATAAAGAAGCGGGCAAGATAAGAAGTACCGGAAATTAGTAGAGACGAGCCCCGACGAGCTTGGTCATTGCATATTTTTAAAACCAAAACATTTTTCATCTAAACACAAACGCCAACGAAAGATAACCAAAAGATGAGACGGAGGAGGGCCGTTGGTCGTGTCAAAGTGGAGGCGGTGTTTACACGGGGGCGTCTTCCGTAGCCGGGGGTACAATGTTTTCGAAATGAGGTAATTTAATGCCGCGATAACCTTACCGGAGCGTCGCGCGGCTTCGAGCGGCTTCGAGCCCAGCCCTGGACGTCTTCGCCTCGAATTTTACACCGACAAATGCAAGTATTTATTGCGCCGCGTTCGTGTAATCCTCTTTTCGTTCAAGCGAGGGTCTCGTCCTCCCCCGACGTACGCCCCCCTACGAGTACAACTAAATCAGATTATTCTAATTGTAAAAAGTATCCGACGCGGCGAAGACGTGATTTATTTCTTGGAGATGGTGGGCGGATTAGTGGTCGTTGGCTATGTTGTGGGGTTCTTGGTATCTACTAGCTTTGTCCTCACCAAATAAAAAGAGTTTTGAACAGAGATTGTTTGAAATTTTTATTCCATCTTCTATTTAAAAATTAAATGTTAAAAAAAGAAAATGACAAATATTAGGAAAGGATATGTAATACAAGAAAAGAGATGCAATTTATAATGCTTTTAGAACTTGATTGAGTAACTTAAAAAATTATTTGTTTGTTAACGGGGATTTTTTTAGTTTGAGAAAAACGTTTGGAAAGAAATTTATATAATGGTGTTGAGAAGTTTAGAGTTGGTCATTAAGACAAATTTCGTATTTATAAGTTATATATAAGTTACATATATATTTGTAAAAAATATCTGTATGAGAAATTTTCTATAGAAGGATTGATAGTTTGTAAGTGATGAAATATTATAACTATTTTACACGCAAAGTTTTAAAATAAACTAAGAACAAGTGTATAATATTGAATAAAGGCTTATTGATTTGTTGATCTGTTCATATCAGGGAAAATATTTTTAAAAGGTTATGGGCCCAAATAGAAGCCAGATGTAAAACAGTAATCAAACAAATCTTTAAAAGAAAGAACTAAAATTTAAAAAATAGAAAAATTAACTTGTAGACAAGTTCTAAAATTGATCATTTTAAATAAAAATTGGGAAACATGGAAATTGCAAATGGAAGCAATATTAATTAAAAATAATGCATGGAATATGTAAACGACACATTAAACGAACAAAGTTTAATACTTTGATGGAGAATGGGAAATAAAAGACAATAAAGCACGATCGGACTTAATACTGTCTATGGACCCAACACAGTTAAAACAAATTAAAATTGTTTAACATCATATGAAGTATGGAAGAAATTAGAATGAATCTATCAATCAAGCGGACCTGCTAAAAAGGCATTTCTATTAAAAAATGGATGTTGTCAAAAATGAAGAATTGATATTAATGAATATTTAAATAGTTTCTTTGATACTGTAGATAAACTAAAAGAAATGAATTTAGAAATTAACGAAGATTTGCTGACAATAATTATTTTATATAGTTTGCCAGAAATATTCGAAAATTTCTGTATTGCCATTGAAACCAGAGACGATCTATCAAAACCTGAGGTACTGAGAATTAAGATACTGGACGAATATGAGGAGGGAAGATAGAGAAAATAAACAATTGGAGGGAAATATATGATATATAATATAAAAATAAATCTTAGAAAGTGCAAAATAAAAATGTCTTAATTTGCTATTAAAATCTATTTAAACGGAACCGGTTTCAAGTGACATAAACACAAAACATCATCAGCCGATTCTGTATAAATTGAAACCACATTAGATCAACAATGTAAAAATATATAAAATAAATATCAAACTTACTGTCAAAGTGTTATATTAATATTAAGTTGTACGAAAAAACACATATAAAATATGAATCAGGTTTAACATTTCACAATATAAAAATTATATTACCAACATCGTTTATAAAATATTCATCAAGAAAATTTTTATATGTACAAGAGAAGACGATACATCATAGTTTGAAAATAACAGTCTAGAAATGGAGCGTAGAAACCGGAAAAAGTAAACAAGGGCATGAGAACAAGTAAAAACTTCTAATTTTTTTGTATTTTCAGAACGTAGATAAGTATATAAAGGTTTGTAATCTACATCAATCTGATCATTAAGAAGTGTATATCTATTATTTCTGTAATATTTATTAATTTCTAATTGTTCGAGTAGATCAAGACTATAAGTACGAAGGCTTTCACGACCGGTGTAAATTGAACTAAAATTAGAACTAACACTACGACGATTTATCATAGCGATTATACTGTACAGTCCGTTTGCACAGTTTTATCGAAATGTGTGTATGAAAATTTGCGCAGTTTTCTTGGTCTGTGCAAACGATCGACAGCAGTTGCAAATTTTATTCGATATATCGTTGTCGATCGGGTTTGCGCAGATTTATCGTAGGATGTAAATGGCAGTCAGATGAATCGTTCAGTTCGTTCAGCAAAAATAATACTATAAATGTGACTATAGAGTATAGATGTAAGATGTGTAACATGTCACAAGAAGAACTTAGCGGACAAGGTGATCAGTTAGAAGAGGTAATTAAGTAACTTCACAAAAATGAAATTGAAGAAGAAAGAATGTCCATGGTCTTGTGGTGTGAAGACTATGGTGCGGTGGAATCACCGTCGTGCTTCATCGTACAAAGCAGATGTTTAGGATTGAAACAAGTACTCGTATGAGAACGTATCTACGATATCTTATCAGTTGTCACCAACAGGAACATGCTTTTGGAGAAACAACTCCATTTATTCAATACACCACAATTCTCTTATAATATCCATCGCCTTGAGCTGTGAGTTGGGTATGCTTAACCTCAAGACGGTTTATCCTTCAGTCACATCGAGGTCTACCAGTCCATTTCTTCATCTTTAAATACATATGCCAATTTATTTAAGGATGACAATGGATTTAAGCATGTCAACTCATTTAATAATTTTATATGAGTCTGACTTTCTTTGTACAAGCCAGCCTATACACTGATTTTGTTTACATATTGCACAAAATAAGCAAGCCTAAGGGTGCGTCATCATCTTCCATAGCGTGATACAATGTATGTTCTCGTCCAAGTTTCTGAGAAGAACTGAAAATCGACGCAGATATCGTACGTGTGGAGGCAACAGGGACTTTCGTGCAAATTGACTCTACAGTTTAATCGTTAGGATAAATCGTTAGGTATGTAGCCGTCATTACAATAAAGAGGATCTTTACTAAGAGTGATTTTATGAAGATGTTTATCTATGATTTTTAATGGAAATTTGTTCATCATCTGGGCTAAATTGTATATATAATTGAATTCTTTTGCTCTGTTTTCTCCTGTTAAAGAATAATTAAGGGCTTTATTGATTTTAAATCGAAAATTTGTTATATTTTGTGTCAGAGGGTGAGCAGCATCACATGGTGTGGTGGTGAGTATATTAGTGTCTCTTTAATTCTTACAACAATTAATTCTTTTTAATTCTAAGAAAAACATGGTATTAACAGTTCCGTATATTCCTCAACAAAATGGAATAGCAGAAAGAAAGATTAGGTCATTAGTAGAAACTGCAAGATGTAATTTACTTCAATCAAACTTGCCGCCATCATTTTGAGCGGAAGCAATTAGCACAGCAAATTACATAAGAAATCGATGTCCTTCAAATGGAATTAATGGAGAAATACCTTATGAAAAATGAACTAATTCAAAAGCTAATTTAAAATACTTTCAAATCTTTGGAAGTTCTGTATATGTTCTATGTATAAATGGATCCATAAGTGGGATTTGACGGATACTCTGACACAGCGAAAGCATATAGAATTTGTATCCCCAATAAAAGAAACGTAATATTCAGTAGAGATGTAAAAGCTTTAAAGAGAAAAATAACAGAAAAAGAGAGAAAATGTAAATATTGAAGATTTTTATTAAATCAAGAAGAGAAACAAATTCAAGAAAAATTGGTAGAATTTCCAATCATAAATTAAAATAAAATAGAAAATCGATCGTTAAATGAAGAATTAAACCTTGAAGATTTAACAAGTATAAATCAAATTGAAAAATGTAAAAAAGAAATTACAGATAAAGTGATTGAAAAAAGTGAAAAACTGTAAACCTTTCTTACCAGATCAAAAATCTACAAATTGAAGATAGAATATGAACGAGATGGAGTAAATGTTAAGAACCAAAATAATATAAACAACTAGGTATGATGATACAAATTTTGAAGCAAACATTGGAGAAATTTCTTTATCGGAAGCTTTAAAAGAAGATGAAAAAGAATAGAAAGAAACAATAAGAATTGAAACAACAGCCCTGATCAAGGGCTTGCCTCAATTCCCACATCTCGATGTGGGAATTGATTGAAAAGCTAAGAGCTAAAAACATAATCAGATGCAAGTTAATACTAAAGAAAAAATTAAAACAAGACGGTTCTTTAGAAAAATTAAAAGCTAGAATAGTAAAAGCAAAAGGCTTCACACAACAGGAAGGAATTGATTTTCATAAAACTTAATCACCAGTAACAAGGTTAAGCTCTATAAGAAAATTAATTGCTATATATACAGGGTGTTCCCGTGACTCGGGGCATAAAATTAACCACATATACTAGAGCAAAAATGATGACGATTCGCGAAAAAAATTATTATAAAAGTCTTTAAATGGCCAAGATATGGGCCATCAAAGTTCAGAAATTTTAACACATTTTTCTAAATATTTTCAAAACCATTTATGGTAGAGGGTTGAAATTTGGTACAGAGTAAACAAACATCATGTAAAATCATTGAACCAATTTTGACTTTGATCGGACGACGGCAACCATGTTATACAGGTGTTCCTAAAATTTGTTTGCTCAGAACTTTTTTGTTTGTTCGTAACCCTACTTTTTTTTTCGAAACATTTTTCACTCTTTGAAAATTTTGATAACATTAACCGTTTGCGAGTTAAACGCGAAAATATTAAGCTTCGATTTCAATGGTAACACTAAACACAATAATTTTCGAAAAAGTTGGCCATGGCAATTAAAAAAAAAAACAAATTGAGCCGTCAACTTGCTTATGTAGTTTAAACATAAAGTTGTTTGTTAATGAAGTTTTTATTAATTTTGCGTGTTCAAAATGGACAATTACACATTTAGTGAACAAACTGACATGATTTTGACATTGGGAGAATGTCATGGAAACGCCGTAGCAGCCGCTAACCGTTATCGGGAGAAATTTCCGAACCGCAGAACGCCCAATCGAAAAACATTTTTAAGAATTGAAACCCGTTTAAGGGAAAATGGGACGTTTAAGCCGAATTTTAGTAACAACGGTAAAGTCAGATCAGTCCGAACAACCGAACTAGAAGAAGATATTCTAGACTACGTACAAGAAAATCCTACAGCTAGTACTTTGGATATGGCGAGGCATTTTTTAACGTCAAAAACAACTATCTGGCGTGTTCTTCACGAGCAACAGCTTTATCCATATCATAGTTATAAAGTTCAGGAAGTTCGACAGGCTGATTACCCACTACGACTGCAATATTGTCAAATAATGCAGCACAAAATCCAAATTGATGATCAATTTTTAGAAAAAATACTTTTTGCAGATGAATCGACATTTTCTAAAGATGGAATCATCAATTTGAGAAATTCACATAGTTGGGCGGACGAAAATCCAAGATTTAAGAAAGCTTGGAAATCGCAATGGAGGTTTTCTCTTAACGTTTGGGCTGGCATTGTGGGCGATGTCATTATAGGACCCGTTTTCTTGCCGTCAAGGCTGGATGGCCATACATACAGGGGACATTTAGAGCAATTAAATGATTTTTTAGATGACGTTCCTTTAAACACAAGACAAGAAATGTGGTATATGCATGATGGTGCTCCTGCGCATAGTACACATGCTGTCCAAGAATTTCTATGTGAACGGTTTCCGGAACGGTGGATTGGACGAGGAGTGGATGCACCGATAAGTTGGCCCCCCCGATCGCCGGATCTTACACCTCTAGATTTTTATTTATGGGGACGCATTAAATCGCTTGTGTACTGCGTTGAAATAACTTCAGTTGATCAACTGAGGTTACGAATTGTTGATTCATTTGATCAACTTCGAACTGAAATCAACGTCCTCAGCAGAGTGCGCTTTAATTTAAGACGGCGATATCAGGCGTGCATTGAAGCCGGCGGGAGTGTTTTTGAACATCTGCTTTAGTATTTTTTTTTTGTTCTGTTTTATTTATTACCATTTGTTTATAATTTTATTGTTCTTGTTTATATTTTTGTTAGAATTTTTATTACGTTCTTGTTTGTTGTTACCGCGAAAATTAAATTTATTGTTTTGGAAATTACATTCTTTTATTCAATTAAAATAAATTAACACTGGATTTAACTAAATCTACACTGAGAAATTTATGCAAATAATGGTTATTAGATCAGTTCGTTTTTCAATTGTCATCGCCTTCTCAGATCTTGCGGAATATGTTTTATTTGTTACGATTGAAATCAAAGCTTAACAGTTTCGCGTATAACTCGAAAACAGTTAATGTTATCAAAATTTTCAAAGAGTGAAAAAAGTTTCGAAAATAAATTTTCTATTAAAAACTACAAAAATAAATGTAGGGTTACGAACAAACAAAAAAGTTCTGAGCAAACAAATTTTAGGAACACCCTGTATAACATGGTTGCCGTCATCCGGCCAAAGTCAAAATTGGTTCAATGATTTTGCATGATGTTTGTTTACTCTGTACCAAATTTCAACCCTCTACCATTAATGGTTTTGAAAATATTTAGAAAAATGTGTTAAAATTTCTGAACTTTGATGGCCCATATCTTGGCCATTTGAAGACTTTTATAATAATTTTTTTTCACGAATCATCGTCATTTTTGCTCTAGTATATGTGGTTAATTTTATGCCCCGAGTCACGGGAACACCCTGTATACACACACATCCATTTGATGCACGTAGTACATCAAATGAATGATATCACAGCATATTTGAAGGGTGAAATTAATGAAGAAATTTATATGAAAACACCAGTTTTATATAAAGAAACATTAGAAAAGATAATATAGAAAATAATGAAGTGAATAAAAAATATTTAAGAGACATTAAAGTAATGTTAGAAGAAATGGGAAATGGAAATAAAGTATTTAAATTAAAAATGATACCATATGGCTTAATACAAGTTGATCTACAGTGGTATGAAAAATTAGATAATAAAAAAATATGGATGAAACCAATGTTGATCAATGCATTTATACTGCAAATGAAGAAGAACTACTTTCGTCGCAATTTATGTGAACGCTTTTAATACGAATAGCCTGTAAAAACTTGAAGATAATTGTTAATTTTAAAAAGAAATTATCTCAATATTTTAGGTTTAGAGTACTCGCATAGTCAATTCGAGGGGGAGACAATGATCAAAATTTCGCAAAAGAAATATAGAAAAGAAATTTTACATTGATTTGGACCCAAACTCAAAATTACAAAAACCCGAAGTAAAAAATAAAGAAATCATGAAGAAGTGAAACCCATATCAATGTTTAATAGGAAGTTTAATGTATGTATCAATTGATCCAAGACTGGATATTACATTTAGCTTTTCTTAAGCCAATTTCATGGATTGCTGCGAAAAGAGTATTAATGTATTTAAAAGGAACAATACATTTAGAATTAACGTATAGAACTTCAGGAAAAGATATGGAATGTTATACAGATGCGGATTAGGGATCATCTAAATTTCATCATCTCTATTTTATTTAAAATGGTAAATGCAGCGACTTCATGGGAAAGTAAAAAACTGCTGCATTGTCAAGTACAGAAGCCGAATATATGAGCCTTACCGAAGCAGCCAAAGAAGCATTGTATGTGAAAAAATTATTATCGGAAATCAAAATTTTATTCAAAAAAAAGCAATCGTCATTTATAATGACAATCAATGTTGTCAGAAGTTGACGAAGAACAACGTCCATCAGGACTAAACGTATAGATATAAAATTTCATTTCATAAGAAAATCATTGGAAGACTACGTTATGAATTTAAAATATTGTCAAATAGAAGAAATGATCGCCTATATACTAACAAAGCCGTTACCAAAACAAAAATTAGAAACGTTTATAACTATGATGAGTCTTCAGGGGAATTGTTGATAGGTTATAACTATTTTATAAGCAATCGCAATCAATGGCATTTAGTTTTAGTTGTCGTTTTAAAAATAAACAAAGAACAAATGGTAAGTACAACAAGTGGTAAGTTGTCATTATATTATATAATATTGAATAAAGATTTGTTGTTTTGTTGATCTGTTCATATCACGCATAATTTTAAAAGTAAGCTAATTGAAAAAGTAAACTGTTGTTTATTTTATATTTTATGTAGTGAAGTATCTATAAAATCAACAGAGAAACCATTCTTGTATTAATGTATTAACTATTCTTTTGATTGTATTAAGTTCAACTTTTTCCGGTTAATAAATTATTAGTACTAATATTGTGAACTTGATTTATGGTGTAACCGTTGTTGTTTTTCTAGATAATAAGAATATCAGTATAAATATAGATAATACAGTTTACAAAAACATGTGAAAGTGTTATTTCATTATTTACATCAAAATAATACACTCAGAATTATATAATATAATAATAGTACACATTAAAAATTATCTAAATTTATAAAATGTACAGTTCTAATATTTTTCTGTAACAGAAAATGTTCATGAACGTAATATAATCAAATACATAGTTTTCACTAGTTTTCGCGAACTTGAAGCCTCTGTAGGGGGGTCGCGAGAGGTTGATAGAACTCATTAAAAAATCAGTATTTTTTAAAAAGGTTAACAAAATGATACTCGTTATGTTATTTATTCAAATACATTAACAAAAAATAAAATCTTCGAGTATCCCTTCATTTTAATGTGAAGGTTACATTTGAGTTTATTCAATCAATTTCTCCCATCGTGGATTCGTTTTTGCAATTTAAGTATTAAATCATTTTCCAAATTTAAGTGATTTCTTAGTTTACTTTTTATTTGGGTCATTGATGAAAATGCCAACTCGCACGAGTACGAATGCTAAATTTGCTTCATTTATGGCTGCATTTAAAAACGAAATTAAGATCCATTTTTGCCCAATGTTAGCCGATATCGCTTGTACTGAGAAGTAATGACATAGATCTATCTTCAAATTATCTAACACTATTTTAATACCAGATATATATGAGATGATGTTTATCTCGGTTTCGACTTTTTCAATGAAAGACCGTGTCAAAGTTGTTTTAATTTATAGATGACGACCATAATTCATGACATTTTCATTTCGCCCGTGAAGACTTTTATTCAAGGTATTTAAATGCTCAAATAAGTCGGAAAGAAAAGCCAATTTCTAAAGGAATTTCGGGTCAGAAATGAATTCAGACTAATGTGGCTTGACTTGTAAATATACCAATAGTTCAGCGCGAAGTTCCATAACTCTGGTCAGTACGTTACCTTTTGTTAACCATCTAACCTCTATATTGTAAAACAAATTGCTGTGTACTGCTCCCATATCTTCACAAATAATTCGAAACAATCTAGTCTGCAACGCGATCTAGAATACAAGTGAGATCTTGACTACATTCTTATGGCAAGGTTTTGGTTGCAAGAGCTTGACGATGAAGAAAGCAAGGCATCCAACAAATATTTGGCATCTGTTCTTTCAGTCTAGCAATAAATCCAAAAATACCCATATCGATTGGGCATTTTTGTGCTCAATCAATATTCATATACGCTTAGCTTTAAAGAACATGTCATGTAAGCACTGATCTATAGAAATTTTCGGAAGTGCCTTGCAAAATCGTATTTCTTCCATTAATATTTCATTGGATTTAAAACGCACTAAAGCTACAAACTGCGCACAACCCGCAATATTCGTTGATTCAAATTGTTAGTGAATCAAATAAAGCTTTCTCTGCTGATTTTGTAGATACATTGTTAAACAAAATAAATAACAGCCTAGTTTTTCAATTAGCTTACAAACAATCAATCCTTTTATAGAAAATTTTTCATACAAATCCTTAAACTACCTCGGTAATATGACTTACAGTACTCAGCGTATTTCTTTACAAATACGACATCAATATATCCTTCAAAAATAACGGTACTATTCAAAAAAAATCTTCAATGCGAAAAACAAAATAAACATTCTTGATGATAATGGTGTGTACAAGATAGAATATAATACCTGTGGTATTACGTAGATAGATGAATCTGCCAGATCAATTAAAACTCGTTTTAAAGAACATCAGCTAAATACTAACTTTAACTTCGGTAAACATATGTTAACCCACAGTCATGGTTTGGACATCCAACAGAATGCCTCTTTATTACATAAACAAGGTGGTACGAAGTTGCAAACATTAAATTTTTATGTGTTTTTTCATGTATTTTAGACACGCAAAGACATTTTAGACTTAGAGAATTTTTTGTAAATCACATATCAAAATTTCTAATAGTCTCTAAAGACGCTAGATAAAAAAATCAGTTAAAGTTCTACTATAATTCTTTTTTAATATTACCATTCTACATGCTAAGATTTATTAAAGACTTATATCACCTAATCCAGTTAATTAATCATAAATTATCTCTGTCATAATTACAGCTGTTTCATGTGCTTTCATTCGCAGATAGATCAAATTATCTATCAGATAAATTTTACAATACGATGATATTACCGGGTTAATGTTACAACGATAAACAATCTGACTTTTAAAATCACCTTGAATTCTTTTATAACCGTATGACAATAATGAGAAATGTTTGAAGTTGAATTTATAGTTGTTTTTCTATAATGGTTATAACGCAATTAAATAAATAATATTAAATTAAACACATTTTCCAGCGTTACTAACTACTTTTAATGGTTACTCTTTGATGTTGTTTAATACGGCACAAAGAAAAGAACACGAAAACTCTTTATAAATCCCTTTACATTATAAGATTAATGTATATATAATAATATACTTGAAGAAAATTTAAAATTGTAATCTGTTTAAAGGGGAAAATCGTATAATTTCGATTAAGAGGTTAGTCTACTTAGTTAATATGCTCCTAAAAATTAAAATTCAAATTATGGCTTAAATGAATTGAGGGACAGAAAGATTGTTTGGGTTCTTAATGTTTTCCAACACAAAACCTTGCTAATTATGGTAGATACAAATTTATATACTTTCTTAAAGTTATTCGAGGAATATTCACAAAATTATAATTTATTAAGTCGCGTGAATCTTTCGAGGAACAAAATTGAGACATCCCGAGTTTTTTTGACTTCTTTATCTTTCCTACCCTAAATCTTACTTACCTTGAGAATTATTAAGCAAAGTACTGCGAGAAATTCTAAAATATTCACAAAGTTATCATTTATTCACTCGCGTGAACGCTACAAGAGAAAAATGAACACACTCGAATTTTTAGGATTCTTAATCTTACAATTAGCTAGCACAAATCTTAATTACCTTGAGAATTATTTTAGTTACAATTTACTTTACACCCTTTTTCCAATCAAAATATTTCTAAAACTTTAAAAATATTTACATAATGATCATTTATTCACTCATAGCAATGTTACATGGATCAAATTGGAGATACTCGAATTTATGGGATTCTTAATCTTTACTAACGTGTAATCTTATTTACCTTGAGGGTATTACTAACAATTTTCATAATACATTTTTCTTAATAATCATACTATGGAAAATTCAAAAATATTCATAAAATTATAATTCATTCACTCACATCAATGTTTCATTTCTCGAATTGAAGGTATCTCGAATTTGTGGGGGTCTTAATTTTTATTAACGTACAATCTGATGTATCATAAGAATTCTTCTAATCACAATTTATTTTATAAACATTTCTTAATCAAAATACTTAAAATAATTTAAAAATATTCACAAAATTATAATTTATTCACTCACATCAATGTTACATCGGTTAAAATGGAGATATCCTGAATTTTTAGGATTCCATTAAAAAGAAAACTCAAAATTATAATCTATTTTTATATTTAATATTATGTGGGAGAGATGTTGTTGATTGTATTGTGATGATAATCTTAATTATTTTGTTTATCAAAAAATAACCTTTCACACGTTGAGAAGCGTTTGTATTCTAACCTTCAATTAGTAATACTGTTCTTTTTCCTAAATTTTTTGCACGAATCATTAATGTTACATAGAACAGTTCATTTTAAATAAGAAAAGGATGTTTTTTACAAAAAGCAGGAAGCGGCGTATTTGAGACTCTTTTGATCCCCATTATTTCGGTCTATCACAAACAATGCTAGCTGTATTTGTTTCAACTTATAACGACACTTAGACGTTCTCGTATTTCTACCTTCTGACTTATGACTTTTTTGGTATTAGAAAGGAAGCAAGAGAAGAAAAAGTCTAAAAAAGTCTAGTACATTACCTGTATTTATTTTGAAAGTGCACACCACCTAATAAAGCTTGGATAATGCTAGAAAAACAGATAATATTGTAATAAAAATCTAGAAATGATAGATTAATTTGGGTAATTTATAATAATGATGTTTATTGTAATTAATAAAGAAAATGTCAAAACTTATTTTTCTGCTTCAATTTTAGTTTGTAATTGTATCAACTGACTTCAGTATCCTTCTCATTTTGAAGTATTAATAATGCTATCCAAAATTTTGTTGAGTAGGGAAAGGTGAATAGCAAAAAATTCAAAATGTAGATTATGACAGTGCAACTAACTATTATTTTCAATACGATATGCTCCACTAAATTTAGTTTATTTATAAACATAATTCTTGTACATTCAAAAATTTATTAATATAAAATTTTACCCATAGGCACCTTCCATATGTTGTTAGATTTGGGTCATGTTGGAGCAAATTGTATCAGCTAATACTTCGATAGTTTATATCATTATTACTAAACGTTTATTACTAAAGATGGCAAAAGTAAACACAAATTTTGAATAAACAAAATATACTAAAGTGTATTTTGACTCGACACAAATTTGGAAAATCACTTAAATCTATATCAAAAGTAAACAAATTCTGACTTCTACTTGTTCTAGCTGTATAAGGAGAACTTAAAAGTAAAATTAAATGACTTCATCAATTCCAGGTATATGTATTCGTTTCTAGGGGGTAGTAAAAGGTTGACGAAGTTAATTTTTTCTAAGAAATGTTATGATTAGTTACTTATTTTTATATGTATTCTATTTTCCCAACATAATACATAATCTTCAACAATAGCAGAAGTTGCAGAATTGTCTGTAATTAACGTGTCCAATTCCCGTGACCAAAAATGTTTTTGGGATTGGATTCTGTACTAATTTCTAAATCTTGGTACTTGGGCTAAAAGTCCTGAAATTCCCGAAAATAGTCCCAAAATCAAAATACATTTGAAAAACAACATTTAAAAACGTACATTCATCAATAGGCGCCGAATGAGTAAGTTGTCATCTTCAATTGATTTTTAGTATACTATTGAGGTCTTTCTTCCTAATTCAATCCCAGCATTTACTGCTAATGTTTGTATCGGAGAGCACGTATTTTGAATTAAGACTTGATACTGCTTCTAGTAGACTATATTATTTCTACATGACTTGATATTGCTTGCAAAGGACTTGAAATGCTTCCTGAAGACTTGCTACTCCTTCTAAAAGACTGGATACTACTTTCTATATAACTTGATATTGATTGTAGATGACTTGAAATGCATTCAAAATACTTGCAATGTTTCTATAGGACTTGAAATGCTTCCAGCAAACTTGATATTGCTTTTGGAAGACTTTTTTGAGGGGATTAGGAAATCTGCTAACCAGACACCTGGTCTAAGTTGTCATGCGGTCATGTTATGTTGGGTTGGTTTCCCTCTTGGTATCAGAGAGGGAGGCGGATCCTCTGTTACTTCTTCTGTTTAGCCGTCATAATGTTTCTAAGGTACCTTCCAATTTCCTCCCAGATCTCGCCATCGACTAACATTAGTGTCCCGATGTTATTTGGTTGCTTACCGTTTCCCGACACACTTCAAAGCAAATCCTGGGTGTTCCACTGACCCACAGAACCAACACTGTGCCAATGATGCTTTCCCGATCTTACATATATATGATACCTGTGTTAGGAAGTAGTACCTTTGCTACAATAGTCATGGTCGGTCCGTCATATTGATCCCGCCTATTCTGCCATTTTCTCATAAGATCTTCCTTTTTCTCGCTCTTTTTCCAGCAGGTCCATCAGTGACATACCCGCCATTACCTTAATACACATATCGCTAGCGTCCTATATACTCCATTGAGCATCTTCTTATATTTTAACTTATATTTTAATGTTCTATTCCAGGAGGGTTCTGCATACAGCAAGGCCGAGGTTACGGCAGTGGCTAGCATTCCTGTTACTGCTTATTGGTCGCCCTATGTTTGGCTTAATCTTGCTACATATATTAGTCATATTTAGAGCCTTTTGCGTCGAGTTCCCGACATGCGCTGTCATTCTCATATCATTATCGGGATAAACTCCTAGGTATTTAACCATCTCCATTTTGGCACCTTTCGTCTTATTTGTAGGACTATCACTATAGGACTATCACTAGGACTATCACATAGTTAAGCCTTTTTATGATTCTCTCGGACACGTAGCAAATCTTGTCCTGTTTCTCTTCCTTGATTTTGGCACATATGATGAAGGCAAGATTATTGGCGGTCTCTAGAAGGCTTGAAATGCTTTCAAATGACTCGATAGTGCCCCTGGAAGAATTGTTACTGCTTTTAAGAAACTCGATATTGCTTGTAGATGGCTTAAAATGTTTCAAGAAGATTTGCAATGCTTTTTAAAAACTAGAAACATAACAAAAAACACAAAGTATGACGTCCAAAAGAGTAACTTAAGTGCAGTTAACGATTCTCCAAGTTGCTTTTAAAAATTTATGTCCTACGCTTTGTATTTTGCTCCCCTAAGCTCTACCAATTGTATTTTGATTGCAAAATAACAGGTTATTTCAGCTTCCAGATGAAAATTTATTTCTTTCGTGAAATCTCCATGAACACCCTAATTTTAGATCTACAGCTGAACTGAAAGCTCCAAAGTTACTAAAATTGTTTCCAGTTTCCTTCTTTCATTCTTCTTTCAAAGCATTCCTACTTTGTGTTTACAATGTTTGGCAAAATAACTGTAAGAAGTGATTCCCTTTTTATCAAACTTCTTCATTGGTTTCTTATTGAAGGCTGCAGCTAAGGCGGGTTCTGCAGTTTCACTGGATGACTTCTTTATCAATCAACCTTAATGATAGATCTCGAGGAGTTTATTTTGATTTATTCACAGGTAACCTGCTTAAATTCCTTGCTATGAGAGCTGCTTCACTTATATTGTTTTCGTTTTCTCTGATTTCCCTGGCGATGTCCTCTATTTTTGATATATGTTGTATTAATATATGATTAAGTCACTAAATTCCATTTTGTACTGGTAAAATCTTTCGTGCAGAACTATCTTATTTGTTTCGGACTCTAATAACACCTAAATGCGTAAATATTTTTCTAGTTTACTAAAAACACCTTTTGCTGATTTGTAATTTTTAATCAACGTTGATCGACGCGTTGGATTGCGCGAAATTCAACGCGGTTGTTATAACACAGTTTCTTTTTTGTTGTAGGTTTTACCGCTCAGGTTTTACCGTTTACGTAGCAATTTCGTCCCATTGGTTTCAACGCACATTTTATATGAAATTTCCACTGGCGATTGATTATTCTTGCCGTTAAATTTGGTAATATCGACCAGATTGATGTTATTCGTCATGGCAGTTTCTTCTTTGTTACACAAACATTGCGAAACGTTTACTACTTATGAATCATCCAGACAGCACTACGCAACGGATGAGTAATGAAGATACCATAAAAGATAAACATTGTAAGAAATGGAAAGAGGCCATGAACAACAAATTGTATGTATTACTATATGAGGACGATGTGCTGATTGTAAAAAGATGAGGTGGAGTTATTAAAACAAATTTTGAATAAAAAATTTTGTATGAAAGATTTAGGGATAATATCAAAATATCTAGGACTAAAGGTTATGCAAAATGTAAATATTGATGTTATCGAAATTAATCGGTGAAATTGCTTGAAAAATGTAAAAAAAATATTTTCAAGATGGGCAAGATGGGCGGTAGACCGGAAATAGTGCTACTTCGTTATTTTATATGGAATGCTATAGCATTTATTACGCCATTCAATTATACGTTAAAAAAATATGTTGACTTTGATAAAAGTTGTCGGTACCTAGCGGTTTTTGTTTTCAAGTTATTTTAATTTTAATTGTTCTTTTGGCAAATATCACCATGCTCTTTAAAAGCCCATATCTCAGCCAACATTAATTCAGAAACATTTTGCGTTGGCACAATAACTACATATAATGTCAAATAGATTGTCAGTTGTTGTATTTTAACTTTATTTTATTTTTTTTATATGTTTAATTTATTTTTGTATTTAATGTATTTTATACAGGCTGGTCAAAAATTGTACTTACAGTTTCTCTGCCCTATATTTTTTATCCTATCAGAAAGGAAATTTAATTCTCTACAAATTATCTATAAACGTTCCTATACCTACTTATTACAGTTTTTTCCATATTGAGTAACTTATGAAAATCCTACACAAAATGCTAGAAGTGTTTTAATTAGTAGACCATTACATTTTGACAGTTTATCGTCTAATTTATTTAAATTATTATTAGTATTACTTCTACAATGAACTGCGATCGAATAAACTTTAAATTGCTAGCTGTTATTTACCAAAAATAACCAACAGAAGACCAAATAGATGGAACAATAAAAAACAATAATTTAATGACAAAAATTAATGCATGCAACGCTGGAAAGCTTCTGCTTTTTATGTTAGATGGCCATAGAATTGTAACAGTTTTTCATGCATATTTATGTTATTGTTGTCATTGCTTAGTTGTGTCGTCACTTACTTTTGTTTTAATGTCTTTGAATATCATGGCGAATTATCCAACGCTAATATTCGTTTTGTATTCATGGTGGTTGTAATAAAGTTTTGCATAGGACCTGTTTCTTATTTTTGGAAAGATCAGAACAACAAGAAACCATAAATTTCTATCACCAGCAAATTATGATAATACAATAAATATTTTGTCATATTTTATTGCTTAACTAAATGCCTCGGTAAGAGGTGGCTTCGTCGATTTAGATGAATAGTATTATCCAAGAAAGCATCCTTAAGAAATAAACTGAACTCTCTAGGAATATTTTGTCCATCATTACGTCGAATATTACGCCATACTGTTGTTCTTCATTATTTCATTTATGCGTTCTTGTGTTGGTTATTTGGTAAATAAAAAAATTAATAAAAAATTTAATTCTATCGGCCACAGAATATCTTTTACGTTAGAATTTATATTCAGCAAATATCTCTAAACTATTCCTTTATTTGGTCAAATAATTGTAACAATATTTAAGTATTAATAAACTTGTGATAACTATTTAATTTATTTATTAAAACTTGCAAAGTTTATTAGGAAAACACACAATAACTTGCGGGACACAAATACTCTAATGTATCAACGTCACATTTTAACACTTAATATTCAAACTAGTCACGCAACTAACAATATACTAACGTGCGTTGTTTGTCCTATAAGAAAAAAGATTTACTCATTGACCGAAATATTCCCAGTCTAAACATAATTTATCATATAATCACATGATTTATGTCATTAAAGTATTGTCTTCGTAGATGTTTGGATTGGCTCCAGTCATTTTTGCAGTCAAGGTGTATTACTAATCCAATTCCTTACGTTCTCCTCCCCAAACTAATCTATCCTCAACTTTGCTTTCCATCACAATTCTTAGGGATTCATATCTTATGCTTTTGTAAAAGTGGTCCAGGTAACTTAGGTCACAGGTAGCTACATTCAGTTGCTTCCTAAAAACTACTACGATTCGATATTTAACTGTCATAAATCTACAATCTACAAATATTTGTGGCAAATTTGGTATTAGTTGTAATTTAATAAGTAATCTTAGTAAGTAAGATAATCCAATTCTGTATCAATAGAATACAGAATCAATACACAATCAATTACTTTATAGAAAGCTAGTGAGACACTTCTCAGTCTGCACATATTGCAGTGTGTAGCGGGGTTAGTTGTTATTGTTTTCGGTTAATATTCTTTGAAATTACGTTTCGATTACACTATAGTCAGATAATTTGAAAGCATTGAAAAAATTACCGATTCAGTAAGAAATAATTGCTACTAATAAAAGTAATAATTTTAAACTGGGTTCAAAAGAATGGTCGTCATCTAAATGATCAGAGTGCATTTAAGTATTTAAATGCACTCTGAACTCCTATTCGCAGATGAAATTTACCGAGTCATTTTGAATTCGGTATAGAAATATTTTCTATTCACTTTATAATCTTATTTCAGCGTTCTAAAGAAGTAAAGATTGAACAAAATATTTACTCCGTCTGAAAGATGTGAGAACACAAACGCTACAGTTTGCTATCCGGGATGTAAATCTCAAAGGCTCCGCTGACTGTATGACTCTTGAACCATACAATGCCGATTTATAATGGTTTACCGATCTACGGTGGACAACAATAGAACAACGAGGGATACAACTAGAGTGGGCTAAGATCCAACACAAGCATGTTTATGCATAACCGACGCTTTCCGCGCCATCAGAACCGTCTTGTTAATCCGTTTTAGGTAACGTCCCCTTGATATTCTCGTCAAGAAAGGGTCTAATTTAGGAACCTATAAATTGCGGTTGACTAACAATTACTGGACCTTACCCAAGCAGTCGTTTTTCTAGCAATAATAAGTATCAAAACCCAACTTAAAAGTTATATTAAGTTAGGCAAAAAATACTCCAGAATTATTATTATCAGGTTAACGCTGAACGAGTATCAAATTTTAATGCTCAAAAAAATTAAAAGATCAACTTTGACGTGACCCAAAAAAAAGGTTTTTCTAAGAAACACAACCCTCTTTTATATAAATGTATAATACATTATGGTTTCCAGTTTACCAAATTTTTCATCTAGCTTAAAAAAAAAGATAAAATAAACGGGACCCAACACCGGCTTTTTTTGTTCCATCGCATACAAATTCCAATGGAAATCCGTTTTGGTTCAGTTGCTTTGAAATTCACCCACCAGCGGTCTTAATACGTGTCAGCCCTTCGTCAAACATCACGAAGGGTACAAGGGCTCAACGGGCGATATTAAACGCTTATAGGCATTGCGTCCACGCTATAGGAATTCTAAATCAAGTGAACTCTTCCGTGACCACCCTCTTTATCCTTTTTTTCTTTAATTATCGCCATTATCAGTTTTTGATTCGTTTCAACTTCTTTCATTTTACCTAATTTCGATTTATCCTTGATTATATAAGAAACCCTTGAGTATGTCAGATCTACGTCAAATTTTTTTAATGACATCTTGTATTCACTCGTATTTCGGTCATGTGTCCAACATAAATTCTATGTCACTGTTTTTCCCAAAAATAATATAAAATTACAGAAAAATTAGCGATGGCTTATAGTAGATCTCTTCCTATTGGTATCGATTTGGGCACAACATATTCATGTGTGGGTGTCTTTAGAAATGGTGTCGTTGAAATCATTGCCAACGATCAAGGAAACCGAACAACACCAAGTTATGTAGCGTTTAATGATGTGGAAAGATTAATTGGCGATGCTGCCAAAAATCAAGTAGCTTTTAATCCATCTAACACCATTTATGGTAAGATTTAGTCTAAATTATTTTTATCAATCAACTAATTGTTTTCTTGTGTTAGATGCTAAAAGATTAATTGGTAGAAAATTTACTGATTCTGTTGTCCAAGAAGATATGAAACTTTGGCCATTTCAAGTTATAAATGAAAAGGGACGACCGAAAGTTGTCGTAAAATATAAAGGCGAGCAAAAGTCTTTTTTTCCAGAAGAAATTTCATCGATGGTTCTTGGAAAAATGAAAGAAATAGCTGAAGCTTATTTAGGACAAGCCGTTAGTCAAGCAGTCATCACCGTTCCCGCTTATTTTAACGACGCTCAAAGGCAAGCAACTAAAGACGCCGGAACAATAGCTGGGTTAGAAGTACAAAGAATAATTAATGAGCCAACAGCAGCAGCAATTGCTTATGGATTGGATAAAAAAGTACCTCTTATATTTTTTAATTTATTTACTTTAATTCGTATTTTTTAGGGTGATGATTCAGAAAGATTCGTTCTTATATTCGATATGGGCGGAGGCACGTTTGATGTTTCTGTTTTGCTAATAGCTGGAGGAATTTTTGAAGTTAAATCCACCTCAGGAGATACCCATTTAGGTGGGGAAGACATTGATAATAGACTCGTTCAATACTTCGCCGATGAATTCAACAGGAAAAATCACATCGATGTTATTAAAAATAAAAGGGCTTTAAGACGATTGCAAACAGCTTGCGAACGAGCAAAAAGAACTCTTTCAGTGGCTACCCAGGCTAACATTGAAATTGACTCTTTAGCTGATGGTGTTGACTTTTATGCTTCTATCAGCAGGGCTAAGTTTGAAGAATTAAATTCTGATATTTTTAGAAGAACACTAGAACCAGTTGAGAAGGCTATTAGAGATGCTAAATTGACCAAACGTGACGTAAGAGTATTTAGGAATAGTAAAACCTCAATATAACGGAAAGCAAACCTAGGTCTTTGATAAAGCTTAGTATTCAGCCAAAGCGAAAGTCGGTGACAACGTAGATATAAAGAATATGTTCAAAAATTTTTGACTTGTAGTTATAAAGTCGAGAATTTTGATTCTCATCTCATTCGATGTTAAGTAGATGGTATTTTATGATCGTATGGTTGGTTACGCTAAGAGCGACTTAAGGACCCTTTTGCTGATGCTATGCTCTTATCAAATTCTTCAACTATATCTTTGATTGTATTGTCTCTTTTAAAATCCTCATCAAAGCATGGAGGACATTAATTATTGATTTGCTTTCTGATAAGCATTTTGGTTTGTGGTATAGTTAAAAAGCACTCCATCGCTATGAACTAGTTCTGTTTCTTTGAGAAAACATCTTTGGGTATATAGACAATCTTGATCTTTCCTCCAAGATCTAAGTATTATACTGGATGTTTCTGTAAGTCTTGAAATAATTTTAATCACAAATAGAGTAAAAATGATGACTAAAGAAATCATCATTTTTCACAAAGCTTATTTCCTTAAAGTTTTCTAGCCGATTCTAAAAGCTTATTTCTTTTTAAAATTATTTTTACTCTTCGATTTTCTATTTCCGAAAATTATTTAACAAGTTGTTATTTTTATGGAAAGATACAAATTTAGGTTGAGTTCAAAAGTTGGTATCTCAAAAACAAGGATGAGATACTCAAGTATAGTTTAGTTCTGAGGAAAGTACACACCTTCCTTTGTAAATAGCAAACAACTTCAACAAGATATCTTCAGATTTTTTTATGATTTTTTCAAAATGCTTCAGAAAACCGTTAATGTTATGAATGCAACAAATTTAAGTAGAGATGGTGCAAGCATGGTTTTATTCTTGAAAAATGTACGTTTTCCTTTATAAATCACAGAAACACATCCAGATATCTTAAGAATTCAATTTTCTACGCATTTCTTAAATAATCAACGAAATAATTAATTTTTAAAGTTGTTATCTCAGGAACAAAGTGAGATACTCAAGTATGGTTTTATTCTTTATAAATCATAAAAATGATTAAGAAAATTTTTATTTTTATGAAATGCTACAAAATTAGGTTAAGTTCAAAACTTGATATGTAAAAAATAAAGTCAGATATTCAAGTGATTTTATTCTAACGAAAGTACACACTTTCTTTTATGAATCATAAAAAACTTCATCACGATATGTTAAAAATTCGATTTTATATGATTTTTCAAAAATGATCATGGAAATTATCAATTTTATGAAATGCTGCAAATTTCGGTCCAGATATCTCAAAAATCAATTGAGATAGAAGTTTAGAGCATAGTTTTCTACATAAATCAGAAAACATTTCATTAAGATATCTTAAGAATTTGATATTTTACGATTTTTCAGGAATTACTAAGGAAATTGCGACATTTTTAAGACAATGCGTTGTTGCTCTTGAACAGTATAGAAAGGTCTTCATTTAGCACTTTTCTATTTTTTTAAATAATTTTGTAGAAATATGTGATAAACACATCTAAAAAAACCCTTAACTAACTTTTTTTAAGATAATTAACACCTATTTGAAGTTACAACCAAATATTTCGACATATATATCTCGTAGAAGATATATAGATACGCAAGAAGAAGCTTGCGTCTTCTACGAGTCTTCTACGACGCTTTAGTTGCTAGAATAGAATATTCCTATTTTTTGAGTTGTTCTTTATATAACACGATACTCACATTTCGCTTTAACTGGCTCCTTACTAAGATATTAGGGAAACATCATACTGATTGCGACACTCGACTTGAAGTCAGACTTAAAGTTTCTGGAATATCTAACAACAAAAAGATTTGATATTTCAAGTATTCCGGTTTTTACCTCACTGTATGTAATAATCACTTCAGGTTGTTAGATGTACCTGAAACTTTAAGTATAACTTCAAGAAACTTCAAGTCTGGTATTCTATTATTGTTATACGAGTTTACAACAAATATATGAGATTTAGCTTTTAAGAAAAAGAATATAAGCATTTTATATGAAAACAGTCAAGAAAAAGCTCACTCAGTGAGTGACTGATTATATTTGACTGCTATGAGATGTGCTTTATATTATGTTATAAAAAGCACATCTTAAAAAATAAGGATATTCTAGGAACACAAGTTTTTCTTTCGTCTTCTGCGAGACATACAGTGCGCGGGTAAAGCATGGAATCATGAAGAAATGTTTTCAAAATGCTTGATCAATTTGGACAAAAAATTGTTTATATATGTTACGTAATCTTGCGAACTCAAATTTTCTATCGGCAATGTTTCTAAGATAACATTCTAAAATCTTTTTTTCAATGGATAATCTTATATATTTTTATATGTTTTACGACATATTACCTATTCAGTAATATATTTGTAAAGGTACATAGCATATTATATGTAATCACTTAGAAATTTCGATTTACAATTTCTATTTCCTCAATAAATGAGATGGTCATGAAGGAAAAGTAAACGATACGAAAACTTTTAAAATGTAAAAATATACAGAGTGTACTTAACTGGTACACAAAAATAGGTTATATACATTTATCTCAGAAACTATAAATTTGACAAGAATGGCAAGGTCCGAAATATATCTTATTGATAAAAGAGAAAACAGAAAACAAAATCATCAAAGTCTTGTGATAATATTAAATAAGTATAGTTAAAGTTTTATTCATAGGATTCAGATTTATTAATAATCCTTATAATACATTAAACTATGTAAATAGCGTTTAATATATTTTTAGAAATTTTTTTCATTGTACCGTAATTTTTCCGTAATCAATATAGAATAACTTTGGTCTGCTTTAAGGTATAGTGGTACTTCCGGTCATTAAATTTTATCAGAATTTAGTATTTAGTTATCCTTCACCATTTAATAACATTGTATAAAATTTTGTATTATTTCAATCTAATCTGAGGACCTAAATTACATGAAAAAATTGAATGCGGCCTCAAGAAAAATAGTGAAGTAGTTCACAAAGTCTGGAATATATGGTCAAAAAATTATCTCAGCTCGAACTGCACTATAGTTATTTTTGATTCTAGATAGCGAAATGACACTTTTGCATTTGAGAACGCAACTCGCCATTTTTAACGCCAGACCTCATTAATGTTCTTTCTTAATTTGGAAGGTTGATAAGCTAGATAACTGTCCTGGCATTGCAGACGGTTGACGGTACATTACGTCGAACAGGTATTAAGTTCCCCGACCACATGAAGCTAAACCTAAGTCAGGATAGTGAGTTCACTATCCTAACTTGGGTAAACTTGGACAAATCATTAAACACTAACTTACTAGATTGGAGTAAACCTAGTTTCGTATACATTAAGTCAGATGTACTTGTTTGTTAGCATTAACTTGTCATTCTAGCTTAAAAAATTCGGCCAGTGTATCCCAGGCATAATAGTTTATAAAAGTCATACGCTTCTTTTATCCCACCATCGCTTTGTTACTCATATCCATATGCATACCTATATCTAAATTCGCGATACTACTATACTTGTGTATTATACAACATATTTCATAGTTAATCATGTTTTTTTATAGATTTATTATATCCTTACCTTAACGTTAGAAAGGCAACGAAAGGTAACAAACCTTCAAATGTGTCATTCAAATGTATCCTAAATTTTACGCTTAAATAAACCCTTGTATCGTTAATATTATAGGGCTCATCTTTCTTATGGAAGGACAGGCTATCCTTCTCTTATGATGCAAGTTATCAGCATATGACAACTTCCTCATGCAACTTAAAATCGTCTACAGTCCGCTTTTATCTGCTGAAAAAGGTGAATAATTTCATGAACTACATTCTTTTTTTATAAAATTTTTAAATCAATATTATCAAATAAAAATAATTTATATACACGCCAGGCAATAGCTAGCAGCTTACTGGTTTCTAGCTTTCTACGTGTCTAACAGTAGAAATTGTAATGTGACAGAAGCCTACTAGATATTTGAAAAATATTTTAATACGATAAACCCTTTAATGTAATTTTTCTTGGATACTACTGGTTTTAGGCAATTTTTTAAGTAGTACCTTTTTTATGTATTTTTTTCTGCATAAATGATTGAAGCAACCCATTTTTGAAATATCTCTAAAAAAGTACCTTCTAAATGCCATCTTTAAAGGACTATCGTCCTTAGGGAGGATTTTCGGACCGGGCTTTATATAAACTTTTCTTCATGATTTTAGATGCAGAATCACCCCTTTCATCCTGTATATTATATGCGTTATATATATTATTATATGTAGTGCTGACGACTTTGCAATCATCGTTAGTGGTTGGAAAATTGAAGATATTGCAAAGCTGGCATTGGATAATACAATGAGTAAGATGAAGGAAGTGAATGTAGAAGTCGCTCCTAAAAAGATGGAGACCCTTCTAATGAGAAGTAGAAAGCGCTTTAACTACGGTTAGAGTCAAAGATCATGTGTTGAATCAAAAAACTTGCTAAAATATTAAGGTGTAATGACAGGAAAAAACTTAAAATGGAAGGTACAGATAGAGTATATAGAAAATATGACGCATAGAACTGTCAATGCCTTAAATACAATGTGTCATGTGTTTAACACACGAACCGAGAGCAGAAACGAGTTGATGTGTGGAAACCGAAGGAACACGGAAAACCAAAGTGATAAGGAAGGAGGTTATTGAAGTTTCTTCTGTCAGCCCTTAATGATGCAGGTTGAGAGCCTGAGTTGTCAAGTCAAGGGATTCACGAAGGACTAGCCTTGAATGACGAGTTGGCAGATATAGGAGAACTGGATGACAGGTCTAGTTGTCCAGTCAAGTATGCCATTGTAAAGATGCCTTTAAAAGAGAGAGATGTTTCTTGCTGCTTATTTTCTTGAACCGTCGATAATGCTAAGCGAAGGTTTTTGAGGAAAGAGACCAATGAAAGGAAAATCGAATGACAGACTAGAGATGACAGCGTAGATCGACTGAGATGGAGGCTTCGAAGAAAGCCTGGTAGGGTGTTACCGAAAAAGACGATGAAAGAAGTTTTTAATGCGTCGTGGTGCAGTACCCTAAACCCATTCTGTCTATAGCAGAAATAAGAATATGTATGGCGAAAAGTACGCAACAAGAATATGTATGGCGACATAATTATATTTGTGAAGAAAGGTAGTAAGGAATGGAGGAAGTTTTGAATTGACACCTGTCGATGGTAATTGGTAACATAACGGAGCGGCTTCTAAAATGCCTTATGAAGGAAATGAGTAAGGAAAGGAAGAAGTGGGTGAGTTTATCAATGGAATGCCATCATCTTCAGCGATAAGTGAAGGTTTTGTTTTAATGATGGTCGTAGAAGGATGCGACGACATCGAGGGGAAAGACTGAATTTGGAATTCGTTTAAAGACACCGGGGTTATGGTTTGGGTGCGATATGTGCTAGTCAATGGTCATCTTTTACGTTCATTCCAGGCATATTAAACGTCTTTCATGCTGATGTAGTTACAGGAAGGTTCTTGAAGCAAGTTCAATAGCATAATGTTAACAATGATAACTTAACATTACACCATTTACATATAAGTTTGCATAATGAGAAGTTTAATTTGCAACTAGAAGCAACCTATTTTCTTTGATTGTGATTATAATTTAACAAACAGTAGCGGCGAGTATATATTAGAAGGATAACATAAGGACTCGCTGGAAAAACGCCAGCATTTCGTTTATCACTAGAAAAACAAACTAAAATATAGATTTTACTTACAAGAAAAACAAAAATGGTAATGGCCTTTTGGTAATGGCCGAGACTATAAGGAAGACTGGTTAAAGGAAAATCGTCCATGTTACTTTTTAGCAATAAAGTTACAGTGATAAATTATGTGTTATAGAGGTGATGAAAAAGTAGGTATCAACAATGAACCCCCATGTAGAAAGATAATATAGCTTAAAAATAAAGAATACCATTCTCTTTTGAAATACTCTATATGTGAGATTCTACAGGGATTATCATCACGAACATAGCAATACAACGCTTATATAATGATTTACATCGCATATTTGGTATTAAATATGTGTTGACATACAGATTGATAGATACTCTTTTAAGCAAAATGTGTTTATCTCTGTTTGTGATTGATAAAAAAGAAGAAAAAGAATGTATCAATGTAAAATATGATGTTCTACAGTACTTCGCTGGATATATGTGTCCTAAGTAAGGTAAAATCCTACAGTTAAATTGACAGATCACGTTTCGGAAGTTAGTTATATTTATCAAAATTTCGTAATTGCTCCCAAAACTGCTCTCATTGTGATGTCATGCGCAAAATGATCGCATTTTCAAATGATGTGCATTATTTTCTTAGTATAATGGGTTCGTTCTTTTAGTCAGTGTTGTGATCTTTTGTCAGAATTAGTATCTGTATATTCGTAAAAGATTATGTATGAATTAGAAATGTGCAAATTACGAGTCCCGCCGGATCACGATGGGTCATGCGCGAGCGGGCACCAATTTTTCTACTACTCACGTGAACGTGCGTGATCATAAACGACTTTGATTGACTCGATTTCATATCTATTCTATTCCGAAGGACGAAAACATACATAGATTTTTACTTCAGGAATGTAATGAGGACAGTAAAGCTAGTACTGTACGAGTTTGTTCATTATATTTCCGACCAGATGACTTTGCGCGTGACCTTACTTACGTGCAGAATTATTACATTTGAAACCAAGATTGCTTTTAAGAAAAGAAACTGTTTCCACCATGGGGTTGTGTACAACCTAAAGCAATGTAGTACATGGTACTGAGAACACTATAATTTACGTCACTACAAACGATTCATAAGGATGAAGCTTTATGTGAAGTAAATAATCGACGCAAATTTAGTGCTTTTTGTCGAACAGAATATATTAAACACGTAACGATATTATAAATGTTCTGAAATCAAAAATAGATGCCTTAAAGACAGAAATTGAATTGCTGAAAGCCAAGGTACTGAAAAATGACCTTGTTGTAAAGAAGGTCACACCTCAATATAATTGGTTAAGCACAAAATTTAAACGCTTTATGAAACATGCTGAACGTGGCGATGGTAAAAAACTAAACGTTACTTTAAAAATGGGGTGAAGAATATATTGCTATTGCATTTACTGTTCGATACCGTAGTAAGAGACCTTATTTATATTTATGGAATAATTTAAACTATCTACTACCAGATAAATTATTATAAAAACTACGTGTATATTGCATATAATTATTATTTTTGTATTATTTCTTTCTGCTATTAGATATATCTACTCTTAAATCTTGGTCTGCACAAAATTGACATGGGACAGGAAATTTTACACCACATGTTACTCTTACTATCAGTAGCAGGAAAAGAGTGTAACGAGCAAGAAAAACTTGTAGTTTTGACGTTTGATGAAATGAAGGTAGCAAAATTATATGAGTATGATATTAAGGCTTACCAAATAATTGGTCCGTATTCCCAGATGTAGGTTTTGAACGCTAGGGGAATTTTTGGGTTATGGAAACAGCCTATATCTGCCGACTATCATGTCAGAATGACTTCAGATTTGTTAAATCAATTAATTCATAAATTGTACGAAATTGGTTTTCAAGTAGTAGCTTATGCATTAGACTGTGGACTCTCAAACATTGCATTGTGGCGAGAATTAAGTATTAGTTATGAACATCCATATGTTACATCCAATGACTAGAAAAGAATTTATGTTTTTGTTGATGCCCCACATCTTCTAAAATTAGTCAGAAATTGGTTGTTAGATTCAGAATTTCAAGTTGAAAATACCGTCATAAATAAAAATTACCTTGAATAATTAATAACTGAATGTAATACAGAAATAAGTTATTTCAAACTAATTCCAGAACACATTTCTTGTGAAGGTGCTAGAAGGCAAAATGTTAAATTAGCTTCAAAACTTTGGTCACATTCCACACTTAGCACTTAACAATTTTATTAGCATTGTAAACAACTGGTTTAGTGTCATGAATACATACATACCTAATCACAGTATTCCATTAAAATGTAGGTATGGCGAATATTTTGAAATACTAACTAATTCAATAAATGAAAGACCAAGATGCTATGGGATTAAGTGATCATTCCACTCCCATAAGCGCTCTGCAAAAATTGAGAATTATTGTATTAAGTAAACCAGCTTTATTATCTCAGAACATTAATACGAAAGAAGAAAAGCAAGATGGGTTTATTGTCGGAATAATATTTCGCAGTATAGAGATTGTTCTTGATAAACAAACATCATCATATTGATGATCATCATTATAAAATGATTATTAAATGATTATAAGGGCCCTCGCCTACGACGACTTTTTATAGCAACGCTGTCGCGCGTTTATGAAACGCGCGTCTGTCGCATCAAATTTGATGCGGCTGTCACGTGTTCATGAAACGCGTTAATCGCATCAAATTTGATGCGACTGACGCGATGCAGAATAATTGATTATCCGGTATTACACATTTTCTGTCACGTAGAATGGAATCTTTCGATACAGAACCATTAGCAATTCAAAACCGAAAGAAAAAGAAAGGCATGGGAAGAATTAATGAAATATTTGATTCTGTATTTATTCAAAAAACAAATATAGAAAAATATGCTTGTGTAGCCTCAACGTAATCCATCTTACAACTGTAGTGATCGCAGGCAAATTTTTTGCCGTTAATTAATCACGTTTTCAGCGCGACTGAATCGCGGTGTGGTGCTGGCGATTGCATCGCAACTGTATCGATACAAACATGCGATAATATCGCTACTGCATCGCAACAAAAAGTCGCCGTGGGCGAGGGCCCTAATGCAGATGAAAATAAGTTGAATAGTGGAAATAGTACAACGATCCAGTCTGAAGAGGACGGGAAAAAAAGTTAAATCATTTTATATTGAATTAGGAAATTATTCTCATAAGCGGAACTGTGGTCATACATATTGGGCGCCTTCATGGTTGTAGGGATTGTTACTTGGTGGCCTAACCAACCCTTCACACAGTTTTAAAAATCTATTATTTGATTTAGAAACAAAAGTTAGAAAAACTACGGTGATCGGGCAGTGACTCACGTGAGTCACGTGATGCATGTATAATATTCACGTGAGTGACGTGCATGACCCGCATGTGTCTAGATCGTGAGCGGGCATAAAAAGTCACTCACGCGCACATCTCTACAATGAATATGATAAACATGTAACTATTATCATCTTATTAATATTAGTTAAATCCATGTTGCGAGATTATATTATTAAAATACTACTATTATAATAAAACAGCGATGTTTTTTTTTATAAGCTTCAGATTACTCGCATTTATTTTATATTTCCTCGGTTATAGAGGAAAAAAATATTTTGTCTTTTTTTATATTTTATTATCATCTTGACTACTTGGATTGCTCCCCTATTTATAACTTGAGGAATAACTTATGTGACCATACGTCCCGTTTTGAACGGGATAAACTCTAAAACGTCTCGTTTTCATAATCACAGAAGTGTATAAATCTCATTAAGTATCTAGCTGTATTTACAGTAATATTTCGTTTCTTTGTTTGCGAGACTTATACCAAACATGCCTAAATGTAAATGTACATTTTTTTGAAACTTGAAGGGGGTAAATAGAAAAAATGTAAACAATATTTATACAAAACCGAGCACATTGTTGGAACAAGAACTAAGGGATTGGCTGTGAAGCTCATAATGTCCACAATGCAATTAAAACTGCCGATTGCTTACCAATTGTAACCCAACGAATGTTGGGTTACAGTAAATCTAAATAGCCTGTACTTCAAGAGTGCTAAAACGTTTGTAAGATTAGAAAACTATTTTAGATTGCTAATCTAAGAAAATAGTCTTCTAATAGGCATTCATTCTAATAGTTACTCTTCTAATAGTTAGTCATCTAATGCCCGAATATATTGAAGTTATTTTTTGGCAATCCCAACTCCGAATGCTGGTTATGTTTTGTGCACGCCCAAGAAGTTGGTTTTCACCAAGCCTCTTTAAATAGTGAAGGACAAAATATATCAGCAATGGATATGAATATAACGAACCATTTAAAAGATAACTTGTCTTTAAAAAAATACAGTTTTTATCCCACACGTTACACGAAACTTATTAGCAAAATTGATCAAAATCAGAGCTTGGCTACCTACTTGAATAAAGTAGTCGAGTATAATTACTAACTATTTCCACGAAAGTAGAAGCATAGAATAATTACAGCTGCTACAATTAGTAGTTAAGTATCTAATTACAGTAAAGCTTCGCTAATCCGAATCAATGAAAATCAGTTGAATTTAAATGATGGAAGGATGCGGATTATAGAGTCAAATTGTATTAAATAATAACATTATCTGCTGTTTATCTTGCAATACATGATACACTAAAACTTTTACTAACTTCCTCACTTTTAATTCGGTTATCCCAACATCTTCATGGAGAAATTGCCTTATTTGCTACAGCATGATACATAAATTATTGAATGGAGAGTGGAATGCCGTCATCAGGTTCTCTTCCTCAGCTAATTTTTAAAATACACATCTCTACCATTTTGCTAATAAATTACAAGGATTTGCAATCCTTAGAAAGTATAGACTCAGCATTTTTGATAGAAATGCTCTTCAGTGTTTTGGAATTAATCGTCTTTCACTGCAGATAGAACGAATAGTCTTTTCCGATTAGCGAATCTCTTACTAATTCGGATTACAAGAGACATAATGCAAATTTTACGTTTTTCAATTTTGTTCAGATTACCAGGGAATTCGGATTTGTGGTTGTACGAATTAGCAACGCTTTACTGTACTTCTTTAACTACATAATAAGATGAAGTTGTAATGCCTAAAAGGGATTGGCTTGCACTCTCCAAAAAAAGTCTAATAAAACAAGCAAAGTTTGTCAAGCAGTATCTAGTCTTTAATTGGCAGTTTTAAACTTTTTTCAGTTTTTTGTTAGTTTTAGCTTTTAGCAGATATGATGATGTTGTATTTTGCCAACAGTATTTGATATTTTGGAAGGAATTTAATATTATTAACAGTCCTTCGCTTTTTACCATAAAAATATCTTCTGCCAGCAGTATTTAACCTTTAATTAACGGTTTATGGACTTGTTACGTAAAGACTGTGCATTTTGTTCAATAGTATTTAATATTTTCAAAGCATAGTCAATTGGTTTATCAATAGTATCCAGTTTTTACAAAGAGTTTTACAAGTAGTATCAAGTCCTTTGGAAGTATTTCAAGTCTTCCAAGGGCAGTATCAAATTTTCTGGAAGTCTTCTAAAAGCAATATCAAGACTTCCGAAAGTAGTATCAAGTTTTCAAAAGCATTTCCAGTCTTTTGGAAGCAATAACAGGCCATTTAGAAGTAGTTCAAATCGTCTAGAAGCAATATCATTTCTTCTAGAAGCATTTTAACTCTTCGAGAAGCAATATCAAAACTACTGGAAGTAGTATCAGGTTTTCTAGAAGCATTCCAAGTCTTCTAAAATCATTTCAAGTCTTCTGGGAGCACTTCAAGTCTTTTGAAAGTAATAACAAGCCATCTAGTAGTTCAATTCTTCTGAAAGCAATATCAACTTTTCTAGAAGCATTACAAGTCCTATGAAAGCAGTATCAAGTTTTCTAAAAGCATCTTAAGTCTTCTGGAAGCTTTTCAAGTCTCCTTGAAGCAGTATTAAGTTTTCTATAAGCAATATTAAGTTCTCTGGAAGTATTGCAAGCTTTCTACAAACATTCTAAGTCTTCTAAAAGTATTTCAAGTCGTCTGAGATCATTTCATGTCTTCTGAAAGCAATATCAACACTTTTAGCAGCAATAACAAGTCTTCTGGAAGCATTGCAAGTCTTTAGAAAACTGTATCAAATTTTGTAGAAGCTGTATCAAGTCTAACTTACAACCGAATTTTAATAACTTTAGACTGCACCTGATTATCGACAAAAGTACCTACATTTGTCCCGTTTTTAGTCGAAATAAAAGCGGTCACGTTAAGAATTATCCAAGTTAGAATCATCCAAGTTTTTTCTAACGAGGTCCGTTATATGGAGGTTTTACTATGTTACAGTAAAAAGAATTAATTTTAGTGATTTTAGATTAACGACATCGTACTTGTTGGTGGATCAACAAGGATTCCTAAAATCCAAATGCTTCTCCAAGAAATATTCGGTGGAAAAGAATTAAATAAATCCATCAATCCAGATGAAGCCGTTGCTTACGGAGCTGCAGTTCAAGCCGCTATTTTATCCGGCGATCAATCTAGCAACGTTAAAGATCTTTTATTGTTAGATGTTACTCCTTTATCTTTGGGAATAGAAACAGCAGGTGGTGTGATGTCTGTTTTGATTCGAAGGAACTCAACCATTCCAACGAAACATGCTCAAGTATATCTTAATATCATTTCATATAAAAAAATTAAATTCTTTTAATTTAGATATTTTCAACTTACGCCGATAACCAACCAAGTGTGTTAATTCAAGTTTTTGAAGGAGAAAGAGCCATGACGAGGGATAATAATCTTCTTGGGAAATTTGATTTGGCCGGAATACCGCCTGCACCACGTGGTGTGCCTCAAGTAATTAAATAAAGTCGCCATTATAAAAATATAAAAATATTTTTTTTTACAGATTGAGGTAACGTTTGATATTGACGCAAACGGAATACTAAACGTTTTCGCAAAAGAAACCGCAACAGGAAGGCAAAACCAAATCGTGATTACAAACGACCGAGGGAGATTATCTAAACAACAAATAGATAAGATGATTTCTGATGCGGAACAATTTAAAGAAGACGATGAAAAAATTAGGGCTTCCGTTGCTGCAAAGAATGAATTAGAAACTTATGTTTATCAAGTTAAAGCGATGAGTGATGACCCTGATATATCATCAAAACTTCCTAAAGAAGACAAAAATAAATTGGATAAAACTTGTGATGAGGCTTTATTATGGATGAATACTCATAAAGATGGTAATGAAGAACAATTTATAGCAAAGAAAAAGGAAGTTGAAATAGTTTGCAAACCGATTGTTATGAGATTATATTCGTCTGGTGGTACTTATAGATCCCCTAATAGACAATTTAACGGTCCCGGTGGAGGACCCCAAATAGATGAAGTTGAATAAGATTTACAGAAAACTTTATTTATTAATTTGTCCCTTTTATCAAGAGATGGCGATCTAAATGACAACAAAAATATGGAGTGTTTTGTGAGGTTAAGTACATTTTTTGATTAAAAATAACTAATTATGTTTTTTAGGTGGAAGAAATTATGAAGTTGGGTTGTAAAACTCGAAAAGAAGCGGCAGTTACTTCTCACGTTTTCTTGGAATTATGTGAAGGTGTTAAAGGGGATTTACATCATCCTAACCTAAAAGCTTAACAATTTTAAAATTACAGTTAAAAAATATTGGGACGTCGAGTATCATTTCAACGAAATTCTTTCCTCTATGTACATAACGGCTAAGAAAACTAAATCATCCCAAACATTAACATTTGTTCCGATTTCCTCCTTCGATGGTATATCAATCGAAGATATGAAAAAATTTCTTATTTTAGACCAAGAACATACAAGGTTAATTACTCTTTAAATTAAATGTAATCTTTTTGTTTTAATTTTATATGATTTGTAGTGTTTATCTTGCGATTGTGGATTCAGATTTAACATCAGTTTATTATCAGATAACTGATGGAATAGGAGATCCTTCTCCTGAAACTCAAGAGGAAGGTATTAAAGATCGTAGAATGAAGTTGGATGGTGAACTTCATAGTAATAAGAAAATCTTAGAAGAAGCTGCGATGTATGGTATACCAATAACGATAAATAAAAAATAAGGAAAAATGTGTGGAAAGTTTGTATTTTTTTTATGTTATTATTGTATTTTTATTGTTTGTGGATAAATGTAAATTGAATTTGTATTACAAATGCGTCATATTATTCAGGTGCTTTCTATATGTATTATTTAACAGGTTGACTGCGGAATTGAAAATTGTAGTGCTGCACTATGTGCGTTACCACTCCCTGGGGACCGGTAACTCCTTTATCCCTCCATGCGGTACCGGTCCTCGAGGACCGGTAATTACATTATTATTATTTTTTGCTTAACGTGTGCATTTTTGAACATTTAATCACTCTGAATGGAAGTATAGTTACTAGATATCAACAAGTACCTATGTTTACAACCGCGTTGGTCTAACTCAAAATTAAATAAGTATTCGAAAATTTTTAAATTGTAAGAAAACATAAATAAAAGGAAACAAAAGATTAACAGAGTTTATTACAAATATATACATAGTAAAAATGTTATGTTTTGTGGTTTGCATTGAAACATGATAAACACATTCCTGGTTGTCCAGGGCAATCATTACAATAACTTGTTACTTTCGTTACCAAATTACTTGCTTCTCTGCTAGAATGCGTTTCCCTCAGATTGTTGTAGCAACCTTGGTAATGTCTCCTTCTTTTTTTCCCTGGTCCTGATGGCTTTACAAATTTGTGCGAAACTCTTTTCGGTGTTTTCTCCCGGGTTTCGTGAGGAGTAAAAACTAACTCTTGGGCTAGTCTTCTTCTAAACTCGGTAATAGACTGTTTTGAAGAACAAATTTTATTATGTATAATCCATGAATTTACAACAAATGTTCCAAATATAATTTCGAACGCCAACTTTCTGTACCATTTCAAACTTCGGCGTAACACTGAGTGGTATGACATTTGGTCGCTCAAATCGACCCCCTTTTTGGCTTTGTTGTATTGAGTAATGGCTTTTGGTTTTATGATATCTTCACCTAATTATAAGGAATCATGTGAAGGTGTTAAAGGGGATTTACATCATCTTAACCTAAAAGCTTTACAATTTTAAAATTACAGTTAAAAAATATTGGGACGTGGAGTATCATTTCAACGAAATTCTTTCCTCTATGTACATAACGGCTAAGAAAACTAAATCATCCAAAACATTAACATTTGTTCCGATTTCCTCCTTCGATGGTATATCAATCGAAGATATGAAAAAATTTCTTATTTTAGACCAAGAACATACAAGGTTAATTATTCTTTAAATTAAATGTAATCTTTTTGTTTTAATTTTATATGATTTGTAGTGTTTACGTTATTATTATTTTTTGCTTAACGTGTGCATTTTTGAACATTTAATCACTCTGAATGGAAGTATAGTTACTAGATATCAACAAGTACCTATGTTTACAACCGCGTTGGTCTAACTCAAAATTAAATAAGTATTCGAAAATTTTGAAATTGTAAGAAAACATAAATAAAGGGAAACAAAAGATTAACAGAGTTTATTACAAATATATACATAGTAAAAATGTTATGTTTTGTGGTTTGCATTGAAACATGATAAACACATTCCTGGTTGTCCAGGGCAATCATTACAATAACTTGTTATTTTCTTTACCAAATTACTTGCTTCTCTGCTAGAATGCGTTTCCCTCAGATTGTTGTAGCAACCTTGGTACTGTCTCCTTCTTTTTTCCCTGGTCCTGATGGCTTTACAAATTTGTGCGAAACTCTTTTCGGTGTTTTCTCCCGGGTTTCGTGAGGAGTAAAAACTAACTCTTGGGCTAGTCTTCTTCTAAACTCGGTAATAGACTGTTTTGAAGAACAAATTTTATTATGTATAATCCATGAAATTACAACAAATGTTGCAAATATAATTTCGAACGCCAACTTTCTGTACCATTTCAAACTTCGGCGTAACACTGAGTGGTATGACGACATTTGGTCGCTCAAATCGACCCCCTTTTTGGCTTTGTTGTATTGAGTCATGGCTTTTGGTTTTATGATATCTTCACCTAGCCTGGTCCGTTTACCAGTCGGTATACAGGTTGCGGTATGTTTGGATCTGTGGTCAGCATAAGAACAGATCGCTTATCCATCCATTTAATAATTCGTAGGGGACCGTTCTGTATACCATAGATGTCTCCTCTTTTCATTTTGTAAGGTAAACTTTTGGGTATACTTTTTCTGTTTGACCTTAGTGTCCCACAGTAAATTACATTATGATTGAATAGCGACTTTGCTAAATTCAAGCTGGAGTAGAAATTGTCAGCATATAGATAATATCCACGTTTATCTTCAATACATTCTAAAAGGTCGTACACTATTTGTTCAGAATGGCTTACTTCTGGTGATGTTAGGTTTATGCCGGTATAGACAATTATATTATTCGTATATCCATCCTCCGTACATAATTTGTACAATTTGATTCCGTAAGGATGTGTTTTATTCGGAATGTATTGTCGAAAATTCAGCCTGCCTTGAAAAGGAATCATGCTTTCATCAATAACTATCACCCTGCCTGGTGTTAAAACTTGCTTGATTTAAGTTCATTGTCGTTATCGCAAAAATGTATGCATCGCAATAACAAGAGAAATCGATCCCGGGACATCATGTTAGAAATAAACTCGTTGCGGAACATAGAATTCTTTGACCAATAGAGATTCAAAGCAGGAAGAACGTTCAGCCCCATAACTAAGATAATTGAAAAATATCGTTTTCTTTCTGCTTCATCGCAATCAACCCACAGATTCAGTCGAGATTTTGAGGAATTCTGATTTATCAACAATTGATGTGCATATCTGTTTGTTTCTTCAACAGTAGTTTCTACTATATCGTCTGATAAAAATAACTGGTACACGTCTATAGGATTTTTTATCGTAGTAATATCAAAATTTAATGTAGACGATTCTTGCCTTTGGTACACGTAACCGTTATCTTCGGTTATATCATGCCATTCCTCTTCATTTTGCATAAAATTTCTTACCGGTATTTCATTTAAAACGACATTATTATTTTCCGTGTATTCCATGTAATCATATTCGTCGTTGGAGCGGTTTTTGATAGTTTTTATAGATAGTTTTTGTCAATAATCTCGGAGTCATCGGTGTCATCAGAATCAAATATATCAATATCAGAGTCATATTCGTTATCACTAATAGCATCACTGATGGTTTATTAGTTGTAATCTTTTTCGACGAACTAGGTTCTTCACACTGACTAGGATAATCAACGGCATCAATATTTTTTTCCTGTCCAGTTTGTTCTACTTCGCACTGGGCTGAAGCCAAAATTTTCTTTGAACGTGACGACATTTTGTTACACGTGGAACAAGAGCCACTATAGAACACGTTATAACACGTCTTTACTGTTTACTAATATTGCATATCCAGACGTCGCCACCCGTTTTACAATGAAAACAGCACCGGTCCCGGGCGAGTGGTACCGCACACAAGTAATATAGTATTAGATCAGTGCGTTACCAGTCAACGTACTGGCAAGCCAACGGAGTAAGCCACCGGTCCCCGGGGATTAGTAACGCAGTCAACCTGTTAAACAGCTTGGGGTATTATAAAGTTTAGAATATCTAAGAATATACAGGATGTGTTCTCTATTAAAATGTGCAAAAAACATGCATTCCATCTAAAAGATTGCCATTATATTAGAACCTTTTTTAAAACCACTGATGGCAAAGCTATTGGCCATACTACAATCATATAACATACCTGTATACAGGTTGTTTTAAAACAATGTTTAAATATTTGTAGGGGTAGTATTACAGTTGAAAAGAGTTACACAATATGGGTTAGAAAATCAACAGCTTTTCAGATACTGTTTTATTAACTGTTTGTATTTAACTGTTTTAATGGCTCCTATATATTTTATTATAAGGCTTTTAAAACTGTTTTACAATCATATTTTTTAATCGGTCTAAGACCATCTTTATTCTTTTACCATCTTTATGAGTACTCATCCATAATAAAGCCTCATCACAAGTTTTATCCAATTTATTTTTGTCTTCTTTAGGAAGTTTTGATGATATATCAGGGTCATCACTCATCGCTTTAATTTGATAAACATAAGTTAAGTTAAGTTTATAAGATAATTCATTCATTGCAGCAACGGAAGCCCTAATTTTTTTATCGTCTTCTTTAAATTGTTCCGCATCAGAAATCATCTTATCTATTTGTTGTTTAGATAATCGAATCGGTCTAAGACTGTGAATATGACTTTTACTTTGCGAGCTGTTGATGAGCCTTGTTCATCGAATAAGTTCCTCGGGTTAATTGTTGACCCGGAACTTACCTGGCATTCCCACAGTAATTTTCTTGCGAACTGCCTTAATTCGGTGGGTTATTTGCTTCGTCGCCTAACTGGTATTGTTTCGCTGGAAGTTTTGAAGACTTGCCACTTTTTCTTTTTTCAGTCCTAATTGTCGTATCGGTTGTTAGACTGGGGTCATGCTTCTGCCTCTAAATCTTTGTTTGCAATACAGAGGAGAGCAATTAGAATTATGGCGGGACTTGCCTACAGGGATGACTGTCGTCGGGCCTTTAGTGAACTGAGTATCCTAACGTTGCCGTGAAGGCGAGCACATCCTTATAAAACTCGTAACGAGGCTGATATTCAGCCAAATTATATACGTCTTTCGAGATCTCGTTTTTCAGTCAATTACCACAGTATTAAGTTTTTCAATGTTGAGTTGTATCCGATTTGATCTTTCTCTTTAAGCTGGTTAATGGCTTGCTATACGCTCCGGAGCTTTTGGTTGAAGTGGGCTTGAATGTACCACAGCGGTTCACTAGAAATAATTTCACATTCCGTTTACGTTTATTCCATACGAATGTTTACCAAAACTCTCCCATCTTACGTCTTCTTAATACTTATAATCAAGGCTTCAACCATGTGTCTTTGTTTGGACTCTCGTTGCGCGTGTTTAAAGGGCTCGTGTTGCACTGTGTTTAGTTGCATATTGCATTATTATTATATTGTAATTATTATATTGTATGTTTAATTGTTTATTTCTAGTTTTTTATGCTTGATTTTAATTGTCATCTCACATCGTGCGTGCGTCTTTAAATTTATTGTTTTGATTTGTTATGAGGGTGCTTTGCTGGGGATATTCTCCCTGTTTGCATCCCCTAATTAAGTAAATAAATAAATAAATAAAATGTGATACCCCCTAGAATTCGTTTTCTTCCTTTTAACCGATTCTCATCGGTGATCAAAAATTACCTAATAGATAAGGCATTTTATAAAATTGATGACTTTATGTCGAGCACTCCCGTCCTGACGACTACGGCTGCCCGTGTATGTTTGTCTTAGTCTTGATTGTCTTTGTTATTACTATATAAATATATATATATTTTTTTTGTATTTTTTTTTATGAGTGTACATATATTTTCTTGTAATATTGTATTTTATGACTTGTGCAAACCGCCTGGTCTTAACACCAATAAAGATTATTATTATTATTATAATCTATTTTGTATATTATTTACCTTTGGTTGTAATTTTAATGGATGGATAGGTAGTTTTGTTCTTAAAACTCTTGACATAAGCATTTCAGCTGGACTGTAGTCTGTTGCTGTACAAGGAGTAGCTCTGTATTCAAGTAATAATACTCTCCAGTTCTCTCCTGAGCTAATACTTTTCTTTAATATCAGTTTAGCAATGTGTACTCCTTTTTCTGCCATACCATTACTTCTTGGATATTTAGGACTTGAATTGATTATTTTGAAATTCCAGATGTCAGAACATTTTCTCATTTGTTCTGAACCAAATGGTACATTATCGGCTATTATTATTTCTGGAATTCCATGATTTGAGAACACATTTAATAATTTATTACATATCTCTGTAGATGTCTTTGATTTTAGTCTAAAAATTTCTAACCATCTCGAAAAATAGTCTATTATAACAAGAGAATCTTTATTATTGTATGTCATAACATCCATTCCCAATTTTTGGAACGGTCTTTCGGGAATGTCATGAGGAATTAGTGGTTGTTTCTTATTTGTACTAGCGTATCTTTCACAAATCGAACATTTGCTAATAAATTCTATTATTTCATGCGCTATACCAGGCCAGAACACAGCTTGTTTGGCTCTTAATAATGTTTTGGTTATCTCCATGTGACCTTCATGTAATATTCCCAATATTTTAGGTCTTAACTCACGTGGAGTTACTATTCTACCATCAAAATATAGTATATCATTTTCAGCAATAAGATCATGTCTTAATTTGTAATAGTGTCTATATTCATTATCGACTTTTTTAGGCCACTCATGCTTACAAAAATCTAAAATTTTTGATAGTATTGGGTCATTTTTTGTATGACTACTAAATTCTGTAATTGATTTATTAGTTTTTAATCTATTAATGTAGTGAACCGTTCCTTCAATATCAATCTCATTAGGGTAAGTATCTTTAGAAAAATGTCTACTAAGCAAATCGGTTATGTGCATATTTTTTCCAGGTAAGTAAGAAAAATCTATATTATATTCTAATAATTTTAATCTCATTTTTTGTGGTCTAGTCGACGGAATTTTCGTTATATCTTTCAACTAGGCAACATCCTAATCCCTTTTTAGATGAATCGCATTGTATCACTACAGGTAAGTTTGGATTAAACTGACTTAAAACAGTTCCTTCTGATAAATTTGTTATGAATTTCATTCCAATGCCAAAGTACATCTTTTCTAAGCAGTTCTCTAAGTGGAGCACTTATTTCTGCCATTTTCGGTATGTACTGTCTTAAATAATTAAATAACCCTAAAAGTCTTTGAAGTTCTTTCTTTGTTTCAGGAATTTCTAATTTTAATATTGCTTCAATATTTTCTTTGTCGGCTTTAACACCATCTTTATTGAAAACGTGACCTAAATACTTTATTTTATTTTGCTTATAAACAAATTTATCCTGATTAAACCTGACATTAAATTTTTCAGCATTTTCTATTGTTTGTTTTAACAATTTATCATGTTTTTCCTCAGTATCAGTGGCTATTAGTATATTATCAAAATATATTATAATATCATCATTATCAATGTTACCGAAATATTTATTATTAAGTCTTATGAATGCTTCTGGAGCACAATTCAACCCAAAAGGCAATCTCAAAAACTTATAATACCCATATGGTGTACTAAAAGTGCAAAGATTTGTTGATTCTGGTTTAAGTTTGACATGCCAAAATCCTTTTTTAATATCTAATACACTAAAAATTCTTTTAGTCTAAAGTTTTGTACGTACTTCTTTAAATGTAGGCATTAATTCATATTCTCTTTGAATTACTTTATTTAGCTCCTTGGGATCTAAACATATCCTAAGTTTGTCACCCTTTTCTATGATTACTAAATTTTTATTATTTCCAATATTATTTGGTAACCTGCGTGGCGGTTTTATTATTCCTTCTACGTTTTTATCATATTCGTCAGGAAACACTCCCATACCCGTACATGATTATTAATCTTTTCAAAATTTTCTGTTGTCTGGCTGTCTACTGAATCAATTAACTTAGGTTTCTGTATTAATTTAAGAGTTATGCAACTATCTAACCCCAATATAGCTTGCGCATTTTCACGTACAATAACGTAATCCAATAAATAATTTTTTTAACTACATTTTACATTTAAAGTAACTCTAAATAATGATTCTATTACATGACCTCCATAGGCTTTTAAAACTGTTTTACAATCATATTTTTTAATATTAAGTGTCATTTTATTAAACAAACATAATGGAATTACATTGACCTGAGATCCAGTATCAATCTTGAAATTAATTCTGTACCCATTTTCTATTAAAAGTTGTTCCTCCCAACACTGGATTGCATTGACATCGTGGATCGTGTTGATAAGTAGTCCAACAACCTCATCATTGTTACTATTTTTCCATGCTTATTTTTTAAATTTTTAAAACATCCCAATGAGAAGTGGTTTGGTTTCTTACAAAAGTTGCACACCTTCCCATAAGCCGGACATTGACGTGGTAGATGACTTCTTTCACACTTCTTACAATCATATTTCCTTTCTTGAAATCCTTCTCTTGTTGTTCTTTTCTCATTTTTCACCACTTTCTTAATTTCATCCATTTGGTCCTCTTACTTGATTTTTGCTTATCTCGCTAGTTCGGCAAATATCAATTGCTTTATCGAGACTTAAATCTGATATTCTCAATAATCTCTCTTGTGTTTCTCTACTATTAATACCTAGGACGATTCTATCCCTTACCATATTATCATCGTTTTCAAACTCACAACTCTTAACCATTTTTTTCAAATCCGTTACAAAACTATCAAACGCTTCGGTTTGACCTTGAGAACGATTATAAAAAACGTACCTTTCGTATATTACATTTCTTTTCGGTTTTACATAGCTATCCAAAGCTTCTATTATTTTCTTAGGATTCTTCTTATCGTCGATTTTAAAAGTATTTATTAGTTCAATAGCATCTTCACCCATTAAATTCAGCAAAATCGCGGCCTTGATCTCGCCTGTTTCTTCTGATCTCTTCGAAGCGATTATAAAGATTTCATAAGCTTCTTTAAATTTAGCCCAATTACTCCGTAATTGTTCATTTATGAACAATGGTTTTGGAGGTCTGAAGAGCTCCATTTTGTTATTAATACTGTTCGTTATATTCTTGACCACGTTGTTCACAGCGCCATTTTTTGTTTTCCTGACGAATATGAAATAAAATAATATAAAGACGTAGAAGGAATAATAAATCCGCCACGCAGGTTACCAAATAATATTAGTAATAAATTAAAAATTGAAATAGACAAATTAATAAAAACGGGTATCATACAGAAAGTTGAGTATCCAGAAAAATGGTGTAGTAATTTAGTAATCATAGAAAAGGGTGACAAACTTAGGATATATTTAGATCCCAATCAGCTAAATAAAGTAATTCAAAGAGAATATGAATTAATACCTACATTTGAAGAAATACGTACAAAACTTTATAATAAAAGAATTTTTAGTGTATTAGATATTAAAAAAGGATTTTGGCATGTCAAACTTAAACCAGAATCAACAAATCTTTGCACTTTTAGTACACCATATGGGTATTATAAGTTTTTGAGATTGCCTTTTGGGTTGAATAGTGCTCCAGAAGCATTCATAAGACTTAATAATAAATATTTCGGTAACATTGATAATGATGATATTATAATATATTTTGATGATATACTAATAGCCACTGATACTGAGGAAAAACATGATAAATTGTTAAAACAAATAATAGAAAATGCTGAAAAATTTAATGTCAGATTTAATCAGGATAAATTTGTTTATAAGCAAAATGAAATAAAGTAAGGGTGTTTAACCAACAGCCGAGCTGTACCGGGTGGGCCACTAAGAAAGGACGCCGGCTATATCTCAGAAACCGTTGATCGCATAGTTTTCAGACAAAAAAATTCTTATACAAAGTGACCCATAGAAACTGCCGGAAATTATTTTCAAGTTTGTAAAACTACCGCTAGGGGGCATAATGCCAACGACAAAATTTAAAATGTAGATTTTCGTAAAATTTTGATAATAAACTTCATTCGGATATAACATTTTCAGAATCTTTAGATTATTTCTGACAACTTTCGTTAGTAATTTTTTTTGCATACTGCTTAAATAAGTGAGGTACAGGGTGTTACATTTACTATTATAAAAGTAGCCCTAACTTTGGAATTGTCATCCGAATACATCAAAATTGGTATTGTTGGAAAGAGGAGGAATTTTTGTATCCGATGACATCCGAAATTAGCCGATTTACTTTCTATGCCAAACGCTAGGTGTCGTAATTTGACAGTTCTATTAATTTTTACAATTTTCTTGAAAAATTCAAATGGAAACGTATATTTTTGACAAGGTATGTGAAAAGAGCGTTAAACAATACGCCATACAGTGAAAACCGCAATATCGTACGTGTTTTAGTCTTAGAGATATTCAAAAAAAGAAAAATACATTAAAACGTAACTACATTTGGGTGATTATTTAATATCAAAATAAGCTTTCAAAGAACACCTTTAACCAACTATCCTAAAAGAAATCAGTCATGTCCAAAATGTGCAAATTGTCTGCCATCAGCAGCAATGCACTGCTGTAGACGCTGGTGCGTAGATAAGACGGCAGCCTCTATTTCCGGTAATGAAATATTGCGGATAACATTTTCTATCCGTTCGATCATGTCTTCTCATGTCGTAGGCCTGGTTGTAAAAACGAGGTCTTTTATTCGCCTCCACAAATAAAAGTCTAAACATGTTAAATCGGGCGATCTAGAGAACAAAAATTAATAGTTAGATGTATCACAGAATCATAGGTACTACAGACTTGTAACGTTTAAAAACTACTAAGTAAAAGGTACCTCGCTGGCCAAGGATATAAACTTCCTCTGCCTATCCACTTATTAGGAAAAGTTTCGTTCAACCCATTGGGCACCCATTGTGCTGAAAAAACATGTCTCTGCGAATACACTAATTTGTGTTAAAGGCACATCTTCCAAAAGAATTGGCAGTTCATTTTTTAAAAAATTAAGGTACGTTGCACTATTTAGTCTATTGTTAAATATGTAAGGACCAATAATGCGTCGTCTTAAAATCCCGCACCAAACGTTTACGCTCCACCGGCCTTGATGCTGTATTTCTCGCATCCAATGAGGGTTGTTACGCGACCAGTAATGCATAATATGCAGGTTTACACCACCATCGCTATTGCATGCGGCCTCGTCAGTCCACAGTATCCTTGAAAGCAGTTGAGGATCTTCTATTAACATGTTTGTTAACCAGTAACAGTAATCGAGACGAATATCATAATCTCTTGCAATCAGAGCCTGATGGAGAACTACGTGGTACGGGTGCATCCTACATCAAAATGTGTTAGTTCGTATTCTCTCTGGCCGATTTCATAAAACATGTAATATTTTCATATATTCTTTTACAGCTACCTATATTCTCTTAAAATACGTCGGACTGTTGTCCGAGTAACACCTAAATCATCAGCGATTGTTCTTGTGCTAAGCTGTGGATTGAATTCCACATACGCTAAAACATTTATTACGTTTTACGTGTTCTACGATATATAGGACGATGAATACTTCATGTAGTCCTTAACTGATGGGCTATACGGATGAAAACCTTTGTGTTATAATGCCGCCGTTGTGGATAACGAACTGCGTAATGTCTTGCAGCAATAGTTGCATTCAAAGTAAGTCGCAAGTATATCATACGCATCTTCATTGGTCGGCATTTTTAAAATAGCTAAATTAATTTACTCACACGACAGAGAAAACACTAACTGACAGTAACAACAGTTTGACTTGGCGCTAAGATCAATGAGAATATTTTGATATTACCTACTCAGGTCACCCTTCAACATATTATATAAGTGAACAAAAGAAGTAGTAAAACTGTTTCTTTGTAAGTTTTACATATAAAACGTTATTATTGTTTTAACTTGTTGTAGGTAATTGTTCTTTGAAAGCTTGTTATGATATTAAATAATCACCTAAACATAATTACGTTTTAAATTATCCCTCTTTTTTTGAATATCTCTAAGACTAAAACACGTACAATATTGCGGTTTTCACTGTATGGCGTACTTTTTAACGCTCTTTTCACATACCTTGTCAAAAATATACGTTTCCATTTGAATTTTTCAAGAAAATTGTAAAAATTAAACAGAACTGTCAAATTATGCCACCTAGCGTTTGACATAGAAAGTAAATCGGCTAATTTCGGATGTCATCGAATACAAAAATTCCTCCTCTTTCCAACAAGACCAATTTTGATGTATTCGGATTAACAATTCCAAAGTTAGGGCTACTTTTATAATAGTAAATGTAACACCCCGTACCTCACTTATTTAATCACTATGCAAACAAAAAGACTAACGAAAGTTGTCAGAAATTATCTAAAGATTCTGAAAATGTTATAGCCGAATGAAGTTTATTATCAAAATTTTACGAAAATCTATATTTTAAATTTTGTCGTTGGCATTAAGCCCCCTAGCGGTAGTTTTACAAACTTGAAAATAATTTCCAGCAGTTTCTATGGGTCACTTTGTATAAGAATTTTTTTATCTGACAACTGTGCGGTCAACAGTTTCAGAGATATAGCCGGCGTCCTTTCTTAGTGGCCCACCCGGTACATATCATTCACAACCTTAACCTTAAAATCATTATAATAAAACATATACAGGTTGTGTTAAAACAATGTTTAAATATTTGTAGGGGTAGTATTACAGTTGAAAAGTGTTACACAATATGTGTTTGAAAATCAACAGTTTTTCAGATACAGGATGTTCAAATTTTTTGGAACTCTATGTTTTCTCTTTTAGAGTATTACTACTAAAGATTTAATTCTTGGCAAACCGATACAGTATGAAACTGTTTCTATTTAAGACTAGTATGATGCTTCTATTGCTTCCAGTTAGACCGCAAGTGATCCGGTATGGCTTGCAAATGCGACTGTAATAAACCTGTGATAAAGCTTACGGGAAGAGAAGGAGTGAAAGAGTAGGTAAAGGCAAACTCTACGGGTGGAATGAGGAGGCGAAAAGGGCCGTAGAAAGATGACGAGGGAGAATCGAAGAACTAGAAACGACATTGAACGAACAGAAGCAAAGGAAAAATATGCAACAGCAAAAAGGAGTCTGAGAGAAGCGTTTAAAAAAGCGAAGAAAGATGCCTGGAAGTCTCTATGCAAAGACCTGGATAACTACGTATGCGGGGATGCTTACAAAATTGCAATCAAGAGGACAGGAAGTAATAGTAGAACGGAGATTGAACCGAACCAAAGAGTCCAACTCATAAAGGAGTTGTTCCCGGAGAGTCTGGAGGTCAGCTGTGAGGTTGAAGATCTGGCAACGGGCACAGATAATTTTGTTGGCGTGACGGAGGAGGAAGTTTCCACGATCCTGAAAAGCCTCAAGAATGGAAAGGCACCTGGCCCAGATGTCATTACTCCAGAAATAGTAAAAGATATCGTCATGATAGTGTGATCGAAGTTGGGTTCTATGTATGATCTGCTAGGATGAGGCATTTTTCCAGAACAATGGAAGAAAGCAAGATTGGTCCTGATCGAGAAACCAGGCAGGAAAGGTTGGAAACACGGTGGTCTACACAAAGGTGTCCTTGAAGTACCTGGGGGTAATGATGATGAGAGACATGAGATGGAGTGCACATATTAAGTATGTTGTTAAAAAGGCCGGAAAAACAGTGCAGGCGCTAAATAGGGTTATGGGGTCAACCTATGGACCGAGAGAGGCGAAGCGGAGACTGATAGGTGCGACGATATACTCGCAGATTTTGTACGCGTGTAGAGCCTGGGGAGATGCCTGCCGAATTAAAAGAAATGTCTGTAAGCTAACCAGAATGCAGAGGGCCATCATAATAAGATGTGTGAGCGGGTACAAAACAGGTTCTACGGAGGCGCTGCAGGTGGTGGGAGTTCCCTGCCTATCGAATTAATGATAAAGAAAAGAGCAACCGCCTGGAAGGAAGGCTACAATAAGGACGAGGTAGAAGTAGAAATACTGGAGGAGTGGGAGAATAGATTGAAGGAAGATACTGGAAAGGCAAGATGGACCAAAAGACTCATTACGGAATTAAGGAGATGGATATTCAGAGAGTGGAGAGACGTGGACTTTCACCTTTGCCTGCTGTTGATAGGCCACGGATGTTTTAACATGTACCTATTTAAGTTCAAAAAGGCAGTCTGACATCTGTGATTACTGTGAAGAACAAGACGATGTAGAACACACGTTCTATAAATGTGTCAGGTGGAGGGAAGAAAGAAATAGGGTGGAATAGCTTATAGGGTCAGTGATCACACCAGAAAACACTATAGGACACATGCTGGACAGTGAGCAAAAGTAGAAGCATGTTAAGCAAGAGAGAGGACACTAGAAGAGAGGGGTGGCCTAGTAGGGCCCCTCTCGCCACGGTGAGTTTGAAATAATTTTACTTTGCCTGGCCCATATGGCTCCGGGGATCGAGATGCATGAGTAACAAGAAACCTGCTGAAATGGAAAGGAGAGTGAGGTGAAGAGGAAGGAGGAGAGGGGGTGGTCCCCTGAGACCTCCCCCCGTCCAGGTATGAGATTCTTAAGTCTAGTTTTAAAAGACTGTCTGGTGTTTATGTTTTGTTCGGTCTTCCTGGCCCAAATGACCCCGGAGAAACCTTGTGAAGAGGAAAGGAGAGTAGTGGGGTGGCCCTTTTATTGTATAAATAACGTGGAGTCCCAATGGTAATCACTTTGTGTGCGAGGCATTAGAAGTAATATATTAATCTAGTGCTAATGTTCCACCATTTCGCATAAATCAGAGTGTGGGAGATATCTTCATACTTTCTAATCCCATACATAAATCTGAGACAGCTATTTTGAATGCAATGAATATCAAAAGCAATATAGTAGGCATAGGTCATATACGGCTGCACAACGGACAAAGTTCGACAGGACAAGTATCTCACACAAGTGCCTTTTAGTGGTCACATTTAGTATCTGTCGGTGCTGATACAGGCATCTCAAAACTGCATACGCCCTCCTCACATAAGCAGTGACATGACTAGTGAAGCGGAGGTTGCTATTAACCACCACCCCAAGTTTCCTTGCCTTAGAATACACCGTCAGTCTCCTCTCATCTAGGCGCACATCACACACCATCATCAGACACAAGATTACCGAAGACAATCACTTTAGATTTGGATGCATTTAGGATTAAATCTGTTCCTTAGGAAAGATTAAGTAAAACTGAGTGTCATCAGCATACATGTATATCGATGAATGCTGTACGCACTCCGGCAGCTAGGAAGTGTAAATAGAAAATGAAAGAAGAGAATGGACCTCTGCGAGACTCCCATTCTCACAGGCTACGGAAACGAAGACAGACCATCCATCTTTACCGTCTGAACATGGTCAGCTAAGTAACTTTCCATCAGAGCAGTCGCTGAGTCAGATAAACCAATATAGTGCAAAAGAGATAGAAACATTGAATGGCTAACCCTTTTAAAAGTTTTACTGCAATCCAATAGCACCCGCATACCACAATGACCGCCGTCGCGAACCTGAATGATATAATCTGTCTGTCACCTTTAGGACGGGAGTAAAATATTATGTTTACTAATGTATTCACGAAGAACTATTAAAATGAAATTTGAAATTTAACTATTAATAGCATTCACATCCCCCAAGTATCCAGGAATCAGTCTCTACTTGTTAACAATACGCATATTTGATAAAAGTCTCCAAGAACTTCTTGCATGACTAGTCGTAAAAGTAATATTTATCTTAGTGTCTTAGTGACTTATAATAATCAAAATGAGATGTTAATTTCGATCTCTTAAATTTGGATAAAGCCTGGTTTCTAAGCCTGGTTCCAGTGCATAGAGGTCCAGAACCGCAAGAAGATGAGAATTAAAAAAATCTACCTTTTTAATTACATCATTTATATAACATAACCTGTGAAGAGGTAGACGTGATAGATCGCACCTCAAAGCAGAGCTATCAATGCCGGATACCAATCTGCACACATCTGGTGGTCGAAATGGATTTTTTATCTATAAGATCCACTTTTACTAACTTCCAGTTAAACTAACTAGTGGTGGTTAGAGCGATTTTAAGCGCTTTCATTGGCTAAGAGTTGGTTTTTAACTCTTAGATAAATGTATCAAGAGGTGGTAAAAGCGGCCCGAAGTTTGATATATTGAATAGGATTATGGCCCGATATGTTTACCGGAATGTCTTCTTAGTTAATGCAACCTTCAACGCTGTTAGTGATTATACAGTCAATCAACTCTAAAGTCCAACATATTAATATTCATATTGCCGAACGTATTACGTTTATAATCAAATTTTAGACTTTGCTCTATATACAACACCATACCATCTTTCCGCGTAGCTCTGTTACATCTCACAATGGTGTAGCCAAGGATTTCAATTGCTTCATTTGTGAACCAAGTGAACCACAATATTTCATACCATTCAAAGATTTTATTTAACAACTGATTAGATAAATGAATCAAGTCAACAGTCATGTTCAAACTTTAAAAAAATATCGAAAGAATTAAATATCTATTACGTTAATATTCCGTATGTGTTAATAAACGATAAGTGTACTTAGATATGTGTACAATAACGATAAGTTAAAGTGTAAAATATATAATATCAGTATGTATATGTATTATGAACTTTATAATCATGTGACCTATATTGATGCAAATTTATTTCTCAGCTTTAAAGATAAGACTTTCCACGGTTTGCATCATAATGAACTAGGTAAATATCGGTTATTTGGGGTGGTTGCGAGCAATATACTGCGCAATATAATAACATTCTAACATAATATTGTAAACAGCTCATAGGATGATATATTAATGACAACACATAAAATGCAGTGTGTTTAGTGTTACGTGTAATGCACGTCCCACTTTCATAAAAGAGAAAAGTCAATATCTTTGTTTCACTTTAACATTCAGAGTTTACATAGTAAAATAAACGAGATTGCAGCTTATCTTTGTGTTTGTTTAATAAATTTTGATATTGTATGTTTAGGTGAACACTTGTCATACCGAGTTTGTTGACGAGTTTAAGCTAAGTTACTGTATAGGAGAGTAGGTCGTTGCATCATATTTTGCCAGATCGACGTCTAATCATAGATGTGTCGCTATTTTTGTAAAACGAAATCTAAGTGTTATTTGTTTAGAATTTGTAATTAGTATGTCAATTGTATGTCACCCGACGGTAACCACATAATATTTGGTGATGCCCATTGGAAAGTCTGGAGGGTCGGGTACGAATTATTGTTGCGTATGATTTTAATTTGAAGTTTGGCAGTAAAGACTTCAGAGTGTCCGATATATCTAACTTGTTCGTATAATTTGGTTTTCTAAGAACAATTCATGAACCAATAATAGGCAAAAACTGCATCGACAACATTTTTATGAAATCTCCTGTAGATGGTTATGCTGGTGTGTTCAATAACTGTTATTTGTCTGATCATGTTGATCAGTATTTAATTATACCAGTCTTGTTGAACGACATTCAGTATGAAAGAGGTATGATTAGATGCATTGCACGATCTGGTGTTGTATCGCATTTTAGTATTTTGAATGACTGTAGTTGGTCAATGTTAGTTTCAAATGAGTTGAACGCAGATGACAAGTATGCATTGTTGTACGTTGACACGAGAGGATTAGATCTATTGATGGTGGGCTAAAGTGGTTTGACAGAATTAAGATCAAAACATAATTTAATTTGCGAATTGTATTAACGTCTAATATGTTAATTTATTACAATTATGTAATGCGATGCGAACTCAGTACAGGAAAGCCTTAGAATTAGCAAAAATTAAACCCATTCATTTGCAACTCAGAGATTAAATCGCGGGCTACGAGGAATATAATAAACTCAAATCGACAAGACCTAAAGCATCGTACAATTAATATAGGTGCTCAAAAATTTAACGAATATTTCACTTTGCCAAAATCTGCCCTTGCACCCCTTGAGTTCTGTTGTCGTGTATTTATTAGTCAAACGAGTTTGTTTTAGATGCGGTGACTCTGAATGAGATGGGAATAGCAAGGAATATTTCCTAACATGCTTAAATGTTCCTGTGTTGTATCTATATATAAGCAGGAGTGCAAGGATGATGTTAAAAATTATCGCGTGATAAATATTTTGCCTCTTTTTTTCAAAGGTGTTTGAGCGTGTGATATAACGATAGAGAATTGTACACTGTGTTAAATAATTATCGTAACCCACGTCACGTTGTAATGTTGGTTATCTATATCATTGTGTAGTGATAACCATGGTATAAGAATATAAGGTAGAACCGCGCGCAGGTCATGCGTACTAATCACACCATTTGATGACGTTTGAGGGCCAATAGCTAGCGCGTTTTTTCAAAATTAACAAGAAAATAAATAGTAGGTGATCAACATATGTAGTTAATTTATCAGTCAATTAATACAAACAATTATTTTTTTTTATTTTTATTATAAAAAGGACAATGTGTATAAGAGGAAAATCGTGTTATCGATCAACCTAATTAATTATATAAGAAACATACAAAAAAAATTCACATAATTTAAGATTACTTATGTTTTATTTTATAATATACAGATTTTTCGAAACATTACATTATAAAGGAAGTATTATTTAATTATTATATAAATTATTTATATTAATTATTATTTTTGAGATCATGGGAATGTGTAGATAAGGGGTTCATAATAAAACCAACAATTAGACTACTTCAAGAATTTTTTTATTTTATTTTTTTTTCTTTAAATTACTGTCAGTTATTAGGCGATTTAAATTTCTCAATCGAATATATGTAAATATTCTAATTATTCGCATAATTACCTCTTTGGGAAGATCGGTTTTATGTTTCATCTTCTCGGCCATTGTATTAAAAATGAAAGGTTTTTTGTTTAAAATGGTTCCATGGAAGATGTTAAATTCTTCCCTAATATATTTGTTAATTTTAGTAAATCTTCATTTGGACAAAATAACTGTCCTTTTGACAAGAAATGGGTCCACGAATATTCATTATTATAGGACATTGTCTCTGTATTTTCATAAAGCATGTATTTATTTTTATATTTGAATGCCACATATCCAGCGATGTATTTAATTCCTTCATCTGTTACTTCTTCAGTACTAGCCATTATTTCATTTTCATTAGAGAAAAATTCAAATTGTTACAATAATTGCTCATACTCCTTCCATACTCTCATACTGCTCATACTCTTTCCTTGCTTCCTCATTCATCTGTGGAGTGGCTTCAATCGGTGTTGTATTTAAATCCTTTACAAAATATGTAAGTCCTGTTTCTGCATCGTCTATGCTAATTAATGGATCCTCTTCGTCCTTTTCTATATTAGAATATGTCTGAAATGCGGTAGAGGAGTGCTTACCCATTACATACCACCTTATTCTATGCTGGTAATCAAACGCTGTTGGGTGTTCATTTCTTGCTCCAGCTGCGCGGATATTCGAAAAGAAATTTTCTTCATCTTGGTTAAGGCGGTATGTGATAATATATTCGATATTATATTTCAGTTTTAAGTAATCGTATAGGTTTTTTAACGATTTGTTATTTAATAATATGGCTCTTTGAAATGGCAACAATGCTTTCCTTTTGCCTACTTTCATATTAAGTACTTGCTCGTCCATACTATTTAAAATTTTTATTTGCTCCTCTACATTTATTCCAAATGCATGACTTTGTTTGGAAAATTTTGTTTTTGCATTAAAAATGTCAAACCAATTATTTACAAGCTTTATTATTTTTGCTGTATATTTCCATTGTAAATCACCCAATAAACCCTTTTCGCCACACCAGGTTAAAGCTTACGCAACCGTATGCGATAGAACCTGCGCAGCCAATTTCACATTTTGACGGTGGCAGCTGGCAACATCTAAGTGAAATTGGGTAAGTTTTGGGGTAAGTTTTATTTCACCGCTTTGTATATTGATTAATTTTACTAAACATTCCTTTGATGCTTTCTCTTCACCACATGTCAACCCACTGTCAAACAAATTGTTTCGAAATAACTTTAAAATGTGTGGTGCATCATTAAAGAAGAAAATTTTTGCATCAGTATCATTAGGATGGGGCAATGAACATGACTGCGACTCTTCATGTCCTATCTTTAATTGTTTTTTTAAGCTAAATTTGAATTATTAAATTAATAATTTGAATTTGCTTTTTGTAATCTTATATCTATTGCCATCTTATTAGACACATAGACCTCGTCAAAAGAAATGACGCAAATTCGCTCCATCTTGGTCATGCCACAACTTTTATATTTTATAATCGTAAGTACATCATTTAGTGTCGTAAGGGATGGTAAAGGATGGTCTTTTACAAATCTTAGGTATCGATAGGCCTTTAGACTAATACTTCGCAACGAAATGGCTGAAGATATATCTTCGGAAGACCACTTCACAAACTGCTTTCCTGATCTCATGCACCTTATCTGTCCGGGTGTAAAGAATTCTCTAACAGGTCGTTCAAATGTTTTATTTCCATATCCTGAGATTTAATTTTTTTATTAAGTATCGAAATTTCTATTTTCAGTTTAATAATTTCGTCTGCTTCTATAAAAAAAAATATTGTATATATATATATATATATAATAAATATATATAACATAATTTCTATATATATTAATAATATATATTAATATATATAGAAATGGGTTTTCCTCTACAATTATTTCAAATTAAAATTTTTCATTCCTTTGAAAGTAAATATATCGTTAATAGTACAAAATATAAAAATACTACAGAGGATATATCATGATAATTTTACACACATATCACTCATTAATACCCTATATAGATTTTGTACCATTAAGAAGAAAGCCAGTTTTTGTAACTATCATAAAATATCACTCACACCTATGTATATACAGGGTGTTCCCGTGACTCGGGGCATAAAATTAACCACATATACTAGAGCAAAAATGATGATGATTCGTGAAAAAAAATTATTATAAAAGTCTTCAAATGGCCAAGATATGGGCCATCAAAGTTCAGAAATTTTAACACATTTTTCTAAATATTTTCAAAACCATTAATGGTAGAGGGTTGAAATTTGGTACAGAGTAAACAAACATCATGCAAAATCATTGAACCAATTTTGACTTTGGCCGGATGACGGCAACCATGTTATACAGGGTGTTCCTAAAATTTGTTTGCTCAGAACTTTTTTGTTTGTTCGTAACCCTACATTTATTTTTGTAGTTTTTAATAGAAAATTTATTTTCGAAACTTTTTTCACTCTGAAAATTTTGATAACATTGACTGTTTTCGAGTTATACGCGAAACTGTTAAGCTTTGATTTCAATCGTAACAAATAAAACATATTCCGCAAGATCTGAGAAGGCGATGACAATTGAAAAACGAACTGATCTAATAACCATTATTTGCATAAATTTCTCAGTGTAGATTTAGTTAAATCCAGTGTTAATTTATTTTAATTGAATAAAAGAATGTAATTTCCAAAACAATAAATTTAATTTTCGCGGTAACAACAAACAAGAACATAATAAAAATTCTAACAAAAATATGAACAAGAACAATAAAATTATAAACAAATGGTAATAAATAAAACAGAACAAAAAAAAATACTAAAGCAGATGTTCAAAAACACTCCCGCCGGCTTCAATGCACGCCTGATATCGCCGTCTTAAATTAAACCGCACTCTGCTGAGGACGTTGATTTCAGTTCGAAGTTGATCAAATGAATCAAGAATTCGTAACCTCAGTTGATCAACTGAAGTTATTTCAACGCAGTACACAAGCGATTTAATGCGTCCCCATAAATAAAAATCTAGAGGTGTAAGATCCGGCGATCGGGGGGCCAACTTATCGGTGCATCCACTCCTCGTCCAATCCACCGTTCCGGAAACCGTTCACATAGAAATTCTTGGACAGCATGTGTACTATGCGCAGGAGCACCATCATGCATATACCACATTTCTTGTCTTGTGTTTAAAGGAACGTCATGTAAAAAATCATTTAATTGCTCTAAATGTCCCCTGTATGTATGGCCATCCAGCCTTGACGGCAAGAAAACGGGTCCTATAATGACATCGCCCACAATGCCAGCCCAAACGTTAAGAGAAAACCTCCATTGCGATTTCCAAGCTTTCTTAAATCTTGGATTTTCGTCCGCCCAACTATGTGAATTTCTCAAATTGATGATTCCATCTTTAGAAAATGTTGATTCATCTGCAAAAAGTATTTTTTCTAAAAATTGATCATCAATTTGGATTTTGTGCTGCATTATTTGACAATATTGCAGTCGTAGTGGGTAATCAGCCTGTCGAACTTCCTGAACTTTATAACTATGATATGGATAAAGCTGTTGCTCGTGAAGAACACGCCAGATAGTTGTTTTTGACGTTAAAAAATGCCTCGCCATATCCAAAGTACTAGCTGTAGGATTTTCTTGTACGTAGTCTAGAATATCTTCTTCTAGTTCGGTTGTTCGGACTGATCTGACTTTACCGTTGTTACTAAAATTCGGCTTAAACGTCCCATTTTCCAGTATATACTAATACCACTGTTACACTACCTGATTACTACTAGTGTTAGCACAGGGGTTAACTGAAAATGTATTTAAAATTGTTGCTTTATAACAATTATTTTACATAGAATATGTTTAGTTAAATAATGGTATACCTTTGCAAGTTGATAACGTTATTTGAGAAGTACTTTGAACAGGACAGGGTGGTTCTATATTACCACATGGATTGACTGAAAAGATTATTTATATTTTAGCATTGTAACAATTATGGAGTAGAAAATATATATAATGAAATAATGATATACCTTCTATGTAAGTTGATAATTCCATTTGAGAGGTGCTTTGAACAGGAGAGAGTGGTTCTATATTAACACATGGATTGACTGAAACGATAATTTATATTTTAAGATTTATTGCAATTATGTTTTAGAAATATATCTATTAGAATAATGATATACCTTCAATGCAAGTTGAGGATTCCATTTGAGATACACTTTTAATTGGAAATATACTTTCACTGTGAGTTGATGATTCTGTTTTAAGTAGAGGCAATGGTTCTATGTTATCAGATTGTGTTGAAAGTACAGGCAACTTCTGGGTGGGAATTGCATCGTCGTTTAAATGATCCTTATGACCAACTATGAATCCCATAGCTTTTCTAGTTTTGTATGTATTTGTAAATGCTGATTCTTCAAAATGTTCAGAACATATTCTACCTGTAATACATCAATAATAAAAAAATTACTTTTTTATTAATAGAACTATCAACTAGCTTTTTCACACTTAACATATACTAACCATTTTTTAAATCTACTGGTTTCTTACTAAATTCCACCCATCGACTACATAGACCAGGGTCCTTGGGGAACCTAAAATAATGTATCGTCTTGTTTCTCGTCACAAAGCTGTGGTTTTTGCATCCTTTGACAGCACACCCCGGCATTTTTCTACGTTACTTAAACTAAATAAACACAAAAGTCACTTAAATTACGAACACCTGAAAAAAGACAAAATATATTATGCGTTACCACTGTTTATTTTGGGTTAATTACTTACCTTAACTAATCAAACCAGTAATTAATAAACTACTACTAAACTAAAACTAACACAATAAACTATACAACGATGTGGAACAATTATAATAAAATCTAAAAAACTCTTAAAGACGCTACTGTAACTTCTAAACAGCTTAGACAAAGCAGACCATATGGCGACTGATGCCGACTACGTAACAACTACGTCACTATGACGTTTGTGGGCCAGTTGCGCAGAACGACGAAAAATTTGTGTTGAAACGGTTCTACCTTATATTCTTATACCATGGTTTATTCCTTACAAAGCTGTATACAGCAATTCAACCAACGTTTCCCAGATTTCGACGTTGATTATGATGCTTTTAAGCACAGGAAACACGTTTTTACAGTCGTTAATTGCTATACAAAAGTCAACTTTTAATAGCATTTTTCGAAAAAATTATTTCAAATAATAGGAATATTCGTCGCGTTGCAATACCAATACTGTGATATTGGTTGCCTAGATTTCGGGTACGATAATTAGTTAACACACTGTATAAACTACGTGGAAGAAAATAATTTACTATTTAAAAATCAGTTCGAGTTTCCTAAAGGGAAGTGCACGCAGGATGCAGTGGAGTAACTAATTAATTTCTGTAATGATACCTTCGAAGGAGGAGATTTTTGTGTGTCTCTTTTCTTATTTATTATACATTTTTTTCTTATAATACAATTTCTTTGTTCTACATCAAGGAAGAAAAAACTTGTGACATGATACCTTTCGGGATTGGAAACTATCAATGGCTAACGCGTTTCATAATACGTATCGTATCCTGTCTAGAGTCATCATTGATACATCAACCATATCAAGGATAGCTTCAAATTTTGAAAGTGAAGGGTGTGTGGATTAGAGGTTGGTATACGCGCCGGTATTTGAAAAAACGTATGGATGCTCTCAAAAAAACTGAACTGAATTGGGCAGAGAATGTCGATATTAAATTAAATGATATTAACGTGTTTTGGTTCAAATTGTTGAAATATTACTCAAAAAATAACTACTCTTCTCCACATTCCTTTTATGTTTGTATGCAGTAATGTATGCATTTGCGGGTATTTGCCCGCCCTAGGGTAAATACCCAAATAGCGGGTACTTAATCAATTTAAAAATTTAGAGTAACACATGAAGATATTTTTTAATTCGAATTTATTAATTTATTCACAAAGAAATAATAATATCGGTTTGTGCAGTAAGTAAAGAAAAGTATAAAAATTCCAAAAAAATGAGGATAATCTGCAAATATTACACTCAAAGGTATGAACACGGTTATGTTAATAAAATGACAAGCCATATTATTAAGAACTGTTTTAAAAACCCATAACATTTAAAAAATATTCTTAAGAACTATGTAGTTGTTCGCCGGAAGGATTTACTTAATACTATATAGTAGGGAAACCATTCTTATATAAATAAAATAATGTTTAGGTCCGAGTTAACAAATTTTCGACATAAAGGGGATATGGTCAAAAACCATTCTATGGAACGGACACGATTCCATGCTACCACATTTATGGTGGAGAGATGCGAATTGTCAGTTTGGTCTTCAAACGCATGGCTAAACCGATAGTATCTAGTTCTAGATCCATGTTTACTTCTAGTTTTCAGTGGATACAAGTATACATCAATCTAACAATGAATAACAATGAGAAGTAAAGCTAAAACTAGAACTAACACTAAATATAGAACTAGACTCATTCGGGTTTAGCCGTACGTCTCTTAAGTCGGACCCCAATCCAACCCAACTTGGTTTCAGAAGTAACACTAGACTTAGAACTAGAAACATTAGGGATTAGCCGTCTAAAGAGACGTAGGGCTAAATCCTAATGTTTGTAGTTCTAGGTATAGTTTTAATACTAAAGCTAGGTTGTAGGTCTAGTATTAATTATACTTTTAGTTTTAGAACAATTTACAACAATCAAGCAATGAATGGCTATTAAAATTAGAACTAACACTAGACCTAATGCAAGAAAGATTCAGGTGAAACTTCAAGAATTTAAAAGTGAAATTTTCTAGTTGTAAGTATAGTGTTAGTTTTAGTTTCATAAATGTATACAACAGTTTAAATCTGAATAACAATTAGAAATAGCGCCAACACTAACGCTACAGTTAATACTAGCCTAGAACTGGAAATATTAGGGTTTAACGGTCTTAAGAGACGTAACAAGACGGTCTTAAGAGACGTAAAAGGCAATAACAAGCCTTTTATGTAAAAGGAACTCTTATTTTTGGATTAAACATGGTTATGTTTTTAGTGAACTTTGTCGTACATATCTTTAAATTGTATAAATACCCCAGGGTGACCCCATAACCGGGTGTTTAATAACACTGTTTATGTGCACTATTATATTTGGGATAAAATTGCATTGAAATTCTTGATAACAATTCAATTTGGGCTTGTCATACAGTTAACACACATATGTATTTGTTAAAATCATGCTTATCTCTTCTCTAAAATCATTCTTACATGACGAATGAATGACCGTTTACTCATAAAAATGATTGGTTTTTAAAATTCTATTAGTGTGTTTTATTTTAATAAAAATACGTAAGTTTTCGATAAAACGTTTGAAGCAATCAAGTAATTTTAGAAAGGTTGAGTTTTAGAACCAAAAAATGGTTAACAACCGCTTCAACACGTCGGTTTTAGGTTTTTTTGTTTACTCACCTCCACTATTCCTTCTCGACGCTCTAAATTAAGGAAGGGATGTTAAGATGTTTGATTGGTTAATAACAGATTTTAGTTGGTGTACGGACGTTTAAGGGTGATGATGTTCTTTAGAAATTATACAATTACGCGAATTAAGTGACAAATATATGTGATGTTTATGCTAAACATTATGTAATATTAGTGATGTTAGGACCATTTGGATTATTATATTTTATGAATGTTAAAAGGTATCGTATTAATTAATATTTTGTTAAAATAAATTAATTTATCTTTCCTTTTCAGCTGACCAAAATTATTATATTATTATATTTAAGGCAAACAACATCTATGCGGTAAGTCATTTCAAAATTTATTAATTACTTTTTTTATCAAAGCATATCTCCATAATTCGCGATTCGAACCCTACTCGATTTATGCTTGAAAAAATTACTAATATTATGAAGTTGTGCAAATTAAAATTCTAATAGATTTATTTGAATAAAATTACGTAAGTTTTAGTTGAAAAGTTTCAAGAAAACAAGTTTTTTTATTGAAAAATTGAGTTTTAATACTAGGAAATGGTTAAAACCGGCTTCGTCGCATCGTTCCTTTGTTTTTTGTTTATTCACCTCCACTATTTCTTCTCCGCGCAGTAATTTAAGGAGGGGAAGTTAAGATGTTTGACTGGATAACAAAAATTTATTAAATTTTTAGTTGATACGCGGACATCTAAGGGCGATAAAGTAATTCCGAAAAATAAAACTTCTTACGCGAATTAAGTGATGAATATAAATATATTTGATGTTTGTACTAAACATTAGATGATTTTAGTGATGTTGGGATCATTATCTTGTTATTTGTATGGATGTTTTAATAGGTATGGTATTGATTAATATTTGGGTCACAATAAATTAATTTACCTTTCTCTTCGGTGAGTCGATTCCAAATTTATTAATTAATTTTTATCAAAACATATCTTAATAACTTACGATTCGAACCATCATCGCTGAATTTGCGTTAGAATACGTTACGATTTATTACTATTTTGCAACTTAGGTCAAATATCAATCCCATCCATTTTATTGTGGATGATATAATGTCTCCGTGTAATCATATAAACACAAGTTCCCGTTTTCCCGGATTGGTCACAGTTTAAACAGTCTTAATTAAATTAGAGTAGTCGTTGGGACCAAAAAACCGTAAAGAGTCCACGTTTTTTTGTATTGTTTATCCAAAAACAAACAAGGTTTAAACTCAAAATGAATCTTTTGTTACTCTTGCATCTTAAAAGAATATAAACTGATTTTAAGATGAAACGACGATTTTAATTTTAAGACTAAAACGACACAATAAAAACTACAAGTACCTATAATAAAAATTATAAAACAATATATGAACCAACATTCTTTGTTCGATTTTAAACCGAAAATCTTTATTTTAAAATTTTATTCCAATTTACTCTGAGCATTAAAGTAGCGAAAGCTTTCTGCATAGTTATATTAAAATGTTTGGTAAATATCAATAATCACATAAATCTCCTCACCTCGTTCATGAAAACAACTTGCTGACTATCTAAAAATACATTCAGTGAATCTAAACGAGTGCGAGCGTGATCCTTGCCAAACAATAGCAACTGATTTAGCAAGGTTAATTAGCAATGAGGGATCTTTGGAATTTTGAACTATTCTAGATAGATCACTATGAATGACTTTCAATACCTGAGATGTGTCTAAGGGAGAGAAAGAAAGGTAAACTTGGGTATCATCGGCATATGCATGATATTTACAATATTGTAATTGCTCAAAAAGTGTTGTAGTATATGTGTTATATAATAATGGATTAAGTGTGTTGCCTAGTGAAATACCAGTGACTACAGACCGAGGCTGACACGATTGGCCACCAACCAAAACCATTTGAGATCTGCCCTTCCGATACTACGAAGAAATCCGTAGCAGCAAAAAAAAATTAATTTATCCGGATCAGATAGACAATCTGGCAGAGATCTCTTCCACATGTCAGTGGTGCTTGTAATTTTGGCTTGTATAAATCTGGAGGGTAGATTATGAAAATTAACATAAGGTCACTTTTCATGGCGTATAACTCGTGCAGTAAAATTTTTCACGTTTTTGTACCCATTCTAATCAATCAAATTTTTAGTATGACGCCACTTTTCTTTAGCCTTGTCTCTCAATAACATCAAAAATCTTGTATTACTCGTTAACCAAAGACTACACTTTTTAAAATGATTTGGTCTACGAATAGGCGTACGTATATTAAAAATGTGAAATAGGTTATTTGTAAAAAAGGATACTTTGTCGTCAATATCCGAAAGATTATATTCAACGATCAAAAGGAAACAGCGCTAGATCCGCCATGAATTTATTCTTGCCAAAATACACTCGATACATTTCAGGGTACAGTTTATACCCATTTGCTGGTTCAATAAAGTTCAGAGTACAATAAATTAATTCATGATCAGAGATAGCATCAGCGTTCAAGGAATCCACGTAGTCTATATTGCCAGGATTTGTTGTAAGAATTATATCAATTGCCCTGACGGTCTTCGGTGTAACGCGTGTTGGTTTATTAACTATTTGTATTAGATCACGTCCATCAGTCATATCCAAAAATCTTACAGTATCACTACTATTAAAATTTTGCATATCAATGTTAACATTACCTAAACTTCATCGTAAGTGGGAATGAGAGTAGATAACTGTGATTCAAGATCATCAGTAAACGTATGACATCTTCGCATCTTGACGATAGACAACAGCAATTAAAATCTTCTGCCTATCAAACTGATTGTGAGTACTAATTCAGAGCTGCTCGAAATCGCCATAGGACGGAATAATACTATACCGCAAACCCTCCCGTATATAAAATCGACGCCCCCGCCACGTTTGCATTTAACCAAGTCTCAGATAACGCTAGTATGTTAAACTGATGGTCAGTACGCTCCTTATGCTGTTGAGACTGGGAATTAGCGACCTACAATTTAAATGGGCAATACTACATTTGTCTCGTCGTCCATTTGCCAGATAAGTATGAACTACATTGTCAGCATAGCATGCCACTTATAAAGCAGTAACAGAACAAAAAAAACGCACTACGAAAAAAAAAAGGAAAATAAAAGATACATGAGTTTAATAATAACAAGAAAAGTAGAAAATAACGTTGAGATATGTGAAAAAGCAATGAGCATAAATAAAAAATTAAATTAACGGAATATCTGATATTCTGAAAATTAAATTAAAATTTAAATTCAACCTAGGTCTTGGCCATGCTCCGCCTCTGCACCCCTGCCGAGTTTCAGGACTTCTCAAGGTCGCTGATACAAGTAATCATTTTCTTTTGCTTGTTAGGCAATTCAACATACAATTTTTTATCGAAAGACCAAGCTGTTCCAACTAGCATACATCTTACTCAATCATACCAACTATGTCTCTTGCCTGTTTAAGCAGGAGACTACGTTTTTTTGTTAATGATTCTGTTATAAAAAAAAACTCGAACTTTTCAATTTTTTTTTATTGAACCAAACGGTATTACGTGTAGCATAAGAAAGGAACTACAATAATCGAACGGGACCTTCGAACCATAGGGCCCTCATCATGTCTTGGGAATCCATGCAGTTTCTGTAACTTGCCAAGACGATGAGTTCTATCTAACATAGTTATATCGATTAAGAAGTCTCGGATTTTGAGTCCTTTATTAATAAAGTTTACGACCATTTCATTAGCATTTTTAGATTTAGATTCCTCAATACCAAGAATTGAAAGGGAGTTTCGCCTTGTATACGCCTCCAAACCATCGATTTTTTCATCAAAACTCGCAAGGGGAACCCGAATCTCATTCAAACCGTGCATCATATACCCCATTAGGTCGCATTAGGTACATTTATAATATTAGTATGACCATTTTTACAATTTTTTTAGGACGAATTTTTCTTCTAAAGAATTGATTTCCGAAGCGGCAACATCCCGGTCAACCATTGCAGCAGCACTGATTTCTCAATCGAAACATCATTAAAAATCATCTCGACCACTATTCTAAACTTTCTAGGATTCCATCATTTATTATTTTTGACCTTTCAAGTCATTAGTTTCAGTTTCGTGTATTTGTATTAAAATAATCTGACTTTCAAGCATAATTTATGCACAACAGTTCAAAAGATGTTAACTACTAACTAAAGGGTACGTCAATGTACGTTGTCTGTGGTAGAGTTGTGAAACTTATTTGTTACTATTCAGTGTATCTTGAATCAATTCAGTCGCGAGCAACATGTGCAAATCATTAAAACATAACAAAATCATTCATCGGTTCGAGTAACGTTCCGCGCGCTCCGCCAATTTTACGGTGCAAATGAAGACCATTTCATTCATGCTGAGTCGACTATCCGTCATTTGATAAACAAATTCGAGTCAACCGATTTTGTGAACAATCAGCCAACATCGACGCATCGTCGAAACGTCCAATCTGCCGAGAATGTCATCGCTGTGCGCGATAGTGTGCGTGAGGACAGTCAATTTCACGTCACGCACAGGAACTCAGCCTTTCCGAAACATCAATTCGCCGAATCTTGCAGCTGCATTTGAGCATGCATTCGTACAAGATCCCTCTGATACAGGAGCTCAAAATAAACAACTATAGACCGTATCTTCGCTGATTGGGCTTTAAAGCAGTTGTCGACTCCGGTTTTGGTCGAAAAATCATCTTCAGCGATGAAGCACATTTTTGGATGAATGGCAATGTCAACAAACAAAATTGCCATTGTTGGGCCGAGAACAATCCACAGGAGGTCTACCACATTGTAATGCACTCAGCAAAGGTAACTGTTTGGTCTGGATTTTGGGCCGGAGGCGTCATCGGGCCGTACTTCTTTGAGAACGACGATGGTGTAGCCATCACGGTAAACCGCGAACGATACAGATCCATGATAACCAGCTTTTTCTGGCTTGAAATCGACGATATGGATGTCGAGGATATGTGGTTTCAGCCACAATGGATCTTCTGCACGAGCTTTTCATAGGAAATTATCTCGCGCGGGAGCGACATCAACTGACACCGAGATTGTGCAATTTAACCCCACTAGACTATTTCTTGTGGGTTTGCTTAAATCGCAGGTCTACGTAAACAAACCACAAAACACTGATGACCTCAAAGTCAACATACGCCACGCCATCGATGAAATACAGCCCGATTCGTGTGCCAGAGTCATTGAAAATTGGACTTCTCCTATGCATGCAACCATGCGAAGCCGCGTTGGCCACTCGAATACTCTTCCAAACAAAAAATAAATTTCATTTATACCTCTCACACAACTTGCTTTATTCCTTTTTAAAGATCGAGTGCGCTTATTGCCGGACCTATTAGAAACTATTTACATTGATTATTGATTTTATCATTTATTAGTGAAGACATTCTATAATTTATTCTAACATTTATTATTCTTGATTTTTCTATCATTTATTATTGTAGACATTTCTATACATTTTTGCAGTTGTAAGTCAGTATTCACTTTTTAGGTCTTAAAAGTAAATTTTATTATGTAGTTAAAAAAGTACTTAGTATATTTATGATTCTATCATTTATTATTGAAGACATTCTATGATTTATTATTCTTGATTTTTCTATCATTTATTATTGTAGACATTTCTATACATTTTTGCAGTTGTAAGTCAGTATTCACTTTTTAGGTCTTAAAAATAAATTTTATTATGTAGTTAAAAAAATACGTGTTAAAAATGTAGTTTTCGAGATATACACAAAAATGTGGAAAGTTGTAAATTAAAAAATACAGTAACGGTTCATTGTTAGAATTGTTATTTTGCACAAATATACTTCTGCAGCTATGTGGAAATAAAAAAAATGAGGTATTGATGGCATAAATCGAACTATCCATTATTTTGCTACAGCCTAAAACAACTCAACAAAAGAAATTTTGTTGACATTTTTCCCATTTTCTTTTCACTTAATCACTCCGTAATGAAAAATAATTATATATGAACAAAAAAGTTAGGTTTTCTATCCTCTACAACATTTAATTCTCTAAATTTTGAAGCCTTGGACATATGATGAATGTATTATACCAGAGATATCGTTAATTTACGACAATCGTGCAAAATTTTATGTTTTTCCATTTTCACAGTATTGTTGAAACATTACTGCGAACAATGTTTTTTAATAAAGAGGTATTTTAACTGTTCCAGGCATTAAGTATAAACATTAAATTTATTGAAGTCAATATTATTATTTTGACACTAATTCAGTGTAGATACAGCATTTGTAATAATTACAGCATTTGAAGGGAAAGTTTCTGTAGAATTAAAAGTAATTGCCGTAGTAAACAAATTTACTAACTTCTACTTTTTTAAGTATTGACTTACATTTCTATGATTTTCAGATAATTGCGGTGGTTACAGGCTTACAAAGCGATTTTACAAAATATTGCTGTTTTCATTGTTTGAGGGATAGCTGAACGAGAGAGCATAATTATGTGCGCAAACACTGGCCTTCTAGGGAACATTACGATGCTGGTGCTTTCAATGTCTTAAATAAACCTCTGGTGAGACCAGCATCTGTCATATTGCGTCCACTACACATCAAACTGGGTTTGATGAAAAACTTTGCGAAAACGTTAAATCCAGAAGGTCCACTATTTATATCTCACCCAGCATTTCCAAATATCGTACGCTAAACTATAAGAAGCTATATTTGTTGGCCATCAAATAGGAAAATTAATGTCAATATTGACAACAAAAGAAGCAAGGCGTGGATTAACTTCAAACTAAACATGTTCATGGATTTTTAGAAAACATGTGCACAATTACTATGCCATAAATGCAAACATGTCGTTCAAAATCCATTTTCTCCATTTGCACGTAGATTTCTTTCCATGCAATCTTGGAGCGGAAAGTGACAAACAAGGCTAACGGTTCCATCAAGTACATACAGTAAATACAAAGTTTAATTCCATAAAAGTTGTGTAATATAATTTGTAATATAAACCTAGACAATATATATACAAAGACTAAGAAAAGTGTTGTGTGTAAGATCAACCAAACACCCGAGTGCACATAGTGCAACTCTGTCAAAATAAAATCGTCCTGACCAATTATGCTTAATGTTCAACATTTAGAACAGGTAAAATAATATTGATTTTAGTGAATTTGATGTTTATACTTAGTACCTGCAACAGTTAAAATCCCTCTTTATTTAAAAAAAATTGTTCGTAATAATGTTTCAACAATACAGTGAAAATGACAAAAAATGAAATTTTGTACGATTGTCGTAAATTAGCGATATCTCTGGTAATATACATTCGATCATGATGTTCAATGCTTCGAAATTTAGAAAATTGAATGCTCTACAGGATAGAATAATAATAATCCTTTATTTTTCACCCATACAATATATTATGAAGGAAAAGAACAAAAAAAAAGGAAAATAAACATATGTATGGTAGAAAAAAGGTGCTGAGTTCAAATTACCACAAAAGTGGTATTTGCTCTACCACCCATCTCTTAAAAAATAATAATAACAAAAAATAAAAATAATAACAAAAAAAATAATAATAAACCTAGCCCTCATTAATGTACTATCAGGCTCCTAAACCACTCAACTGACCAACTGACCCGCCATGATTGAAGCCTTAAAAATCTGGATAGACATACTGGTCTCGATATGAACAGGAATACAATTGTATATATGAGCGATTTGATAACTAAACGACTTTTTAAAAAATTCATGTTTATGTTGTGGTGTCAAATTGTCCTTAAACCTTAAGTTCAATGTATGCACATCAGATCTAAATTTTATTTTACGGTAAAGATAAGCATAACATAACAAGATAGCTAACAACAACAGCGTGGAACAACGTCGTAGAGTGAAGCAGTCTTCGATTGCACATATTTAGCCATGGAACAACCACAAGCTTGTGTGATACGTGCTGTCGCCTCCTAATGCCGTATATTAGCCGCAAGCAGGCATTTTGTACACTCTGTAGCTTACTATCTCTTTCAGAAATATTAGGTCCATAAACAACGTCACAGAAATTTGTATGAGACAGTACTAACGTTTCACATAGTAAAATTTTAGTTCTCAAAGGTAAAAAACAGCGCGAAGCATATATCATTTTTAATGCCGCATAGGATCGCCGCGTACACCCATTAACATGCTCCGAAAAGATTTGTCCTTCACTCAGCAATAAACCCAAACTGCGGACCCGAGTTTTCAGTGGCACTGACTGACCGTCAATAATAACCTTCAACCCAGACTTCAACCTCTCTCTGAATGAAGTGTCACTTCTAGTTTTTTTAGAACCAAACAAAATTAATTCGGTTTTCGCAGGATTCATACGTAAACAATGTTTACAGGACAAAACTCGTAATTGCTCAAGGTCATCATTCAACCTATCACAGGCAGTGACTAATTCGTGGGGAAAAAACGAGATGTATAACTGCGTATCATCAGCATAAAAGTGACAACTAATGTGAGACAAAAAATTTATGAAAGAAGACACGTAAATAGGGTATAGAAGAGGTCCCAGAAGCGATCCCTGAGGTACCCCTGAAGTAACCTCCGAAAAAGTAGATCTAACTCCATCAACCTCAACACGCTGCACCCGATCTCGGAGATAGCTAAGCATGAAAGTTGAAGTCGAAGGATCCAAACCAATGTGTTGCAAAATCGCATACATTATTGAATGATTCAGAGTATCGCAGGCCTTACTGTAATCAAGTAAACATTTCCAAAAGGTTACTTTTGCTTTTCTTGTGAAGTAATGTTATGTTTTTTGTTTCATGAAATTGGTGTTCTTTGTTAAATATTATGTCTTCCAAAATTTGATTTCTGTTGTGTTCTATGTTCTTTTATACGAGTTTTTAAACATCTTCCTGTTTCACCAATGTAAGTGGCTTTACATGTATCACATTCTAATTTGTAAACTCCATTATCGTTCATTTTATTGATTCTATCTTTGTTGTTAATTAAAATTTTATCTAGTGTGTTGTTGCTTTTGGATGTTATAATTATATTATGTTTCTTAAAAATTTTTTGATTTTATTATGTATGTTACCTTGATATTCTATTGTTCTATAAATATTGTTTGTGTTATTTGTTGTATTTGTCAATCATTTTGTTGATGATTTGTGGTTTATATCCGTTATTTTGGCCAATTTGTTTGATAATGGATATTTCTGTTCTAAGTTCTTTTTCGCTAAGTTTTGTGTTGAAGGCACGGTGTATATATGCGTTGAAAGTTGCCATTTTATGAGCATAATCATGAAAAGAATCATTTGGCATGATAATATCTGTTTGTGTTGGTTTTCAATAGATACTGTATTGAAGTCCGTTGGCTGTTTTTAAAATTGTTAAGTCTAAAAAATTTATGCGGTTGTTATGTTCTATTTCGATTGTAAATTTGATGTCTTTATGTAAATTATTAATGTAGTTGTGTAAGTTGATTATTGTTTCTTGTCTGTCATTGTCAATGAAAGCAATGATATCATCTACATATCTTAGCAACGTTATGATGTTGTGTCTATGTGGGTTGTTATTGTTCATTATAAGTTCTTTTTCAAGTTTGTCTAAGAATATATCAGCTAGTAATCCACTTAGTGGTGATCCCATTGGAAGGCCCTTATTGTAGGTGTAGTAAGTGTTTTTAAATTTACAAAAGTTTTGCTGTATGCAAATTTTAAAAAGGTTAAATATATTTTTTCTATCGGTTTCATTATTAATTCTATCTTTAAAAATGTTGTTTAAAATTTGAAGGGTTTCATTAGTTGGAATGTTAGTGTAAAGGTTAGCGATGTCAAATGAGATCATTTTGTATTTGTCAGGAAAATTAATTTTTGTAAGTTTATTAATTAAATCGTATCTGTAATTTTCCTAACAAATACAAAATGATCTCATTTGACATCGCTAACCTTTATACTAACATTCAACTGATGAAACCCTTCAAATTTTAAAACAACATTCTTAAAGATAGAATTAATAATGAAACCGATAGAAAAAATTCAACCTTTTTAAAATTTGCATACAGCAAAACTTTTGTAAATTTAAAAACACTTATTACACCTACAATAAGGGCCTTCCAATGGGATCACCAATAAGTGGATTACTAGCTGATATATTCTTAGACAAACTTGAAAAAGAACTTATAATGATCAATAACAACCCACATAGACACAACATCATAACATGGTTAAGATATGTAGATGATATCATTGCTTTCATCTACAATGACAGACAAGAAACAATAATCAACTTACACAACTACATTAATAATTTACATAAAGACATCAAATTTACAATCGAAATAGAACATAACAACCGCATAAATTTTTTAGACTTAACAATTTTAAAAACAGTCAACGGACTTCAATACAGTATCTATTGAAAACCAACACAAACAGATATTATCATCCCAAATGATTCTTTTCATGATTATGCTCATAAAATGGCAACTTTTAACGCATATATACACCGTGCCTTCAACACAAAACTTAGTGAAAAAGAACTTAGAACAGAAATATCCATTATCAAACAAATTGGCCAAAATAACGGATATAAACCACAAATCATCAACAAAATGATTGACAAATACAGAAACAAACAGAATCACATAAAACTTACCACTCTTACAAATACAACAAATAACACAAACAATATTTATAGAACGACAGAATATCAAGGCAACATACATAATAAAATCAAAAAAATTTCAAGAAACACAATATAATTATAACATCCAAAAGCAACAACACACTAGATAAAATTTTAATTAACAACAAAGATAGACTCAATAAAATGAACGATAATGGAGTTTACAAATTAGAATGTGATACATGTAAAGCCACTTAAATTGATGAAACAGGAAGATGTTTAATAACTCGTATAAAAGAACATAGAACACAACAGAGATTAAATTTTGGAAGGCACATAATATTTAACAAAGAACACCAATTTCATGAAACAAAAAACACAACATTACTTCACAAGAAAAACAAAAGTAACCTTTTGGAAATACTTGAACTTTATGAAATTAGAAAATTTAAACATAATCATTCACAAATTTTATGTCTGAATGACCAAATAAACTTCACAGAAAAACCTTTATATATGTATTTGAAAAATCCATTTACTCCACCTAACAATAAAATGAAAAACAATGAACTCAAACCACAATAACATTTTCCCATATTTCCCTTCCCAAAATCAAATTTCCTTTTTTACTTTCTTTTTTACCTCCTTTACAATAGATATTTGAACTTTTGGTTTGGGAAATATTCAATTTTATTTTAATCCTATTTTAATTTTTCACATTGACACAACATGTCATAAATCACAACATAAATAAAAATAAAACGTCAATACGAACAACAATTTTTTAAAAAATGTGTTTCCTGAAGATGGTCTAAACGTGACCGAAACTGGTAGAAACATTGTATGAAATACTATCGTCTTAATAAAGTGCAAAAATTATTAAATAAATATTTTAATTCAAGGCGAAAAACATGCCTATAAAATAAAAAAATATCATCAATTGCCTGCAATACATCGTCGACTATGCTAAGCAGCGCTGTCGCACATCCATTGCCCCTCCTAAAACCCGATTGTACGCTAGACAGAATATTGCAAATATTCACACATTCCTTGCGCATCAATAACTCTTTCAGCCAACTTTCCTAAAACAGGGAACAAACAATAGCTAACTTTTTTATTCATATATAATTTTTTTCTTTACGGTGTGATTAAGTGGAAAGAAATTGAGAAAAATGCCAAAAAATTTGATTTTGTTGAGTTGTTTTAGGCTGTAGCAAAATAACGGAGAGTCCGATTTATGCCGCCAATACCTCAAAATGTTCGTCTGGATCTCTATTTTCATGTCCTTAAAAATAGCTACAGAAGCACACTATGTCAAATAACAAATATACTGAACATGAACCATGTTACTGTGTTTTTTAATTTACGATTTTCCACATTTTTGTGTATATCTCGAAAACTGGACGTGATGGAGAAAAACTGCAGACAGTTGCAGAATCAGCACAACATTCTATGTTATAAAAAAATATCCCATACTTTGAGGAAAAAATTGATCAAAATTTGTAAAGTAGTGTAATCTAAAAGTAGTTTAACAACTTGGTTGTTAGTTTAATTACTTTTTAGTGAAAGTAGTTAGCAGTTGTACTCTACTACTTTTTCCACGTAGTTAGCCCAGCTGTGATTTTTGCCTTTGTACTTCACCCATTAAAAATTTTGTATGAGTGCAAGTTTCTTTAAATTTTTTTTCCTTATATCAGTACTACACAAACATGTTTTCTCCGTTATATTGTTACTCATATCATACTTTGATGTTGGGAAATAAGATGAACATCAAAAAGTTAATAAAAACAAGATATTGTTCTTAGCTCATCATTTAATACATTATGGTATGAAAACTTACATGAAAATGTTTTTTTTATGTTTATTATACTGTGTGTATAATATATTATATACTTTAAAGCGTCAAAAAATATGATTACATTATACTATATACAAAAAAGAATCCGCAAAGTGAGCTAATTCCAGGCACTTTTCCACAATACCTTATCTTTTTTATTCCTGGTCTCAATAATACCTCATACAGAGTAAATCCTTAAATTTTCATTCTTATCCAATTTATTTTAATACAATTAAATAATTTCCTATAAAATATATACAAGTTATTAAATAATGTTTAAAAATTAATAATGAACAACGTAAAAAGAAATTCTTCGAGATACCTTAGTAAACGTTTATTAGTTTTTTAAACTTACTTCTATCAATAACCGATTTATTTTTTTTACATAAATATTAAGACAAAACCTGCCTTTAAAATAACGATTACTATAATAATGATAATAATTACTAGAAGAGAAAAAAAAACATCTGTGATTAATTAATATAAAAACATGTAAAAATAATTAATCTGATTAACTCAGCGTGTTTGCTTGTTATGTAGACACTCATGCTGCTCAATATTGATAATAGAAAGTTATAATAATAGGGATAATATAATTACGGCTGAAAGATAACTGTAGTGTTCTTGTAATTCACCTACTGTCAGCACCAGTCCGCCATATATGTAAAATCCTTGAACAAATTTTGATCTTGATCTGTTAAAGGCCTTGGCTCTTTAGGCGGCGTCAATTGTGGTTTTTCTGATGTAAATTCTTCATCAAAATTACTTACATCTTCCAAACATCGCTAAAAATAATAAAAATAATGAATGCAATAATGAAATAAAACTGACTATGTGTTTTACTTACCACTGTTGGTACAAATGGTGGTTTAACTTTTCTGTGTAATAAATCCTCCCAGTTAATATTGCGGAAGAAAGCTTGTTTTTTAACATCTTCTGCATCTCTTTCACTTGAGCCCAACCTTCTTTCAGGATTTTTACGCAACAACTACAAGAAGATATGTTGTAATAAATTTTAAAAAAATAACTAAAAAAATACCCTTCTCATAATTGCTATGGATTCCAAGGATAAAAATCGCGGATATCGAACTTCTTCATTAACAATAGAATCAAAAACTTCCTCCTCGTCATCGCCAGGGAATGGAGATTCCCCAACTAACATTTCGAAAATTAAAACACCCAATCCCCACCAATCAACAGCTCTTGTATAGGAAGATTCTGTTAATACTTCGGGTGCTAGGAATTCCGGGGTGCCACAAAAAGTTCCAGTTCGATCCCCAAAACCCATCCCTTCCTTACATAATCCAAAATCGGCGATTTTCACAAAACCCTCCGTATCCAATAACAAATTATCCAGTTTTAAATCCCGATAAATAATATGATTTTCATGCAAAAATTGTAACCCCAAAACCACGCATCCGGCGTAAAAAACAGCGCGGGGTTCGCTGAAAACATCCGCGTGGATGTGCATCATTAAATCCCCACCGGCAGCGTACTCCATGACGAAGCAAACGTGAGCATCAGTTTGGAAACAAGCGAAGAGATTGACGAGGAATGGATGACGAATGGAATTTGCTACTTCAAAAATACGTTTCTCTGAAAGTAAGGATTCGACCTCGTCTCTCGCTATGATATCGCCTTTTTTCAAAGCTTTAATCGCAAAATACTCGTTGGTGTTTCTATATTGAGATAAAATGACTTTGCCGAAATGACCACGACCTAATACGCTGATCAATTTGAAATTGTCCATGCACATTCCAGTATATTGTGAATGACGGCGCGATTCGTACGCGCTATCTCTGTATCCGGTTGGTGGGTCACGTGGTGGTGGACGTCTTGGAACGTTGACAGGATCATAAATTGGGATGACCTAAATAAAAATTGCGTCCATAAAATGTTAAGTGACGGTTAAAATGCAGAAATGCCCAAACAAAGGAAGGACAATAATCTACGTGTAATATAATATAGTGCTCACAAATGCTTTGCATACCTCATCATCTGGAAATTCTACAACAGGCTCTGGTGTAGGTGGTACGCCAAGCTCTTGGAGTTGAATAGGTGCAGTTGGTGGGAAGTTAAGAATAAGAGGCCCGGGTCTCATGAATTCCCGTTCCTCATTCAAAAAATCAAATTCTCTTAGTACAAGACTCTGAAAAAGCAAACACAATACTGTGCGACAACTAGCCAACGTGACAGTGCTCCTAATTTAACATAACAAACCCCCTAACTCAACAACATACCAAGCTCTTTACCCACTAACAAAACTCTTGCTAAATTATTAAAAATAAAGAAGTGTCTAGATACACGCTAATGTGTATGTGTTAGACCCAATCGCCGATTTCGGTCAAGTGCCGAAATAATTGAACATTTCACGAAATGTTCAAATGTATTTGAGCAAATGCCGAAATAGAACTGTATTTCGACATTTAAGTAAGTTATTTTGAAACGCAGATTGAATAATTTAACTCTGGACAATCGCCGATTTTAATAAGGGCCTATCTACACCAACGCGAAATTTTCGCCGTGGCTGAAAATTTCGATCGACGTCTAGAATTTTCCATAAAGTATTTTTAATTTAATAATCATAATAGCACATTTATTGCCTCAAAAGAGAAATTACAAAAAAGAAAAGTATACACTAGCAACATATAAACATCAAGACAAAAGGATCAATTTATCGCTGTAAGCGATATCTTTCAAGAGACCCAACTACTACTGTGTATAAAATTAAACTCAGAGATTATGGCTAGCAGCGGTAATATGATATCCTTTGCAGGATTAGAAATGGAGCAAACATAAATTATCATCATACAGGATAGACAACAAACACAAAGAAGTCAAAAGCACAGTTGGAGAGTAAGAAGATGGCATTTCAATAATTTTTTAAAAGACACAAATCTTGTTGTATTGCGAATAGCGACAAGTAGATCGTTCCATAACGCAATCGATTGTACTGTAAAAGATCTGTGAAAAATCTTAGTAGCATGAACCGGAAACATTAAGGTGGTATCAGAACTAGATCTGGTGGACAAACCATGCGACGATAAAAACTTAAATGAGTCAGATAAATATGTAGGAGTGCAGCTCTGCAGAACCTTGTACAAAGTAGAAAGTATCCGAAAATACCTGCGATTCTGTAGAATAAGCATCTGCAAATATCAAAGATGTAACGAATACAATTATTCTGAAGTCTATCCAATTTATTCTGGGGAGTTAAAGAAAGATTAGGATATACCACGTCACCACAATCAATATGACGCAAGATAAGAGAGTAACAAAGGTTGCGACGAACAAGAGACGGGAGGAAACACCGAAGTTTTCTCAAAGTGTGGAAGCCCTAGTAAACTCTTTTACAAACACTCTGTACCTGAGGCCTCCAGGACAGTGTAGAATCCATAATCAAACCAAGATTCTTAACCGTGTCCGAAAACTGAATAACGTTGCCATCAAGCATCACTTGAGGAGAAGAGTGCCAAAAGCAATGGCTTGCGTTTTCGACGGATTTAATTTAAGTCCATAACTATTAGACCATTCAAGAATACTGGCAAGATCATTATTAAGCCGAAGTACAGCATCTTCAAGGTTATCAATAGGTGTTGAAGTGTAAATTTGAAGGTCATCAGCATACAAATGATAATTACATGAAATATTATCCGTAATACCATTTATAAAAATCGAAAAGAGCAAGGGTCCTAAAACACTGCCCTGGGGAACCCCACATTTAATTTCATAACTGGAAGAGAGCTCAGAACCAACACGCACATATAAAGATCGAAAAAAAAGATATGATAGGAACCAGGATAAACAAGAGAGGAACATCCAATGGAAGTAGGTAAGGATAATAAAATAGCATGATCAACAAAGTCAAAGGCCTTACTAAAATCCAGAAGAACCAGTAATGAAACACAACGTTCATCGCAAGCAGATCTAATGTCATCGGTAATTTTAATAAGTGCTGTAGTTATGCTATGTCCTTTACTTACTTTTTGTGCTATCTTATTGATTAATTTAAATTCCTCAAGATATCTGGTAATTTGTAAATAAGCTAAACGTTCAATTGCCTTTGACAATGTAGATACAATGGAAATGGGACGATAGTCACTAATATGACAGGGATATCTAGTTTTAGGGATAGGAATCACATTAGCAATCCTCCAGTTTGAGGGAAATATAGACCGTTCAAAAGAAAAATTGAAGATATGGGTTAATGGTGTAATAATAACATCTAATATTGGTAAGAACACTTTAAGGTCAATTCCATCCGCTCCCACACTAGTAGATTTAGAGTATAATAGGGCGTCACGTACTTCAGAAGCTGTGATTAAGTTAAAAGAAAACGAGCAGGAGTTGGATGATGCAGGAATATCAGCAATAGTTCTAACTCTTGCTGTATTATCAATAACCAAGGGAGGCTCAGCAAAACTTTTAGCCAGAGTTTCACAATCAAAAGTAGTCTTATCGGCAGGAGGTTCGATCACTCCAAGAGATCGCATGGTTTTCCAAAAAGTTTTAGAGGTGGCACAAAATAATTTTCGGTAGAAATAATTTTTTTAGCGTTTTTGCACAGATGATTACAACGATTACGTAGGATACGATATTGTTCACGATTAGCAGTTGAAGGTACACGTCTAAATAATAACTTAGATCGGTTACGCTCTCGCATGAGAGACCTTATTTCATCATTTAACCAAGGTGCTGGCAGATGCTTCACCCTCCGCTGTCGCACTTGAGCATGTTTATTATAATGATCGATAACCTTCGAGTTAAAATACTCAACCTTAACATCGATGTCATCCGATCTATAAGGAGGCAATCATAAAATATTTTGACCAGTGCATACGGTTGGAAATTTTTTTGAACTGCGTCGAGTATTTTATCAGCTTGTCGTTTTAAACTTTGAACATTTGCTTCTCTATTTTGAGTGATTTGCGCTAGCCGTTTATTAAGATCGTCAGTAGTATCAGTTTCAATTACTAGTTCTTCTTGTGACTGAAAGCCGGTTTGGTTGTTAAGCAAATTATCCAGCTCTTCCTCTCTTTTAATCTAAGACCATTCATCACTGGATCACCGAACATGGCCTCGTATGGTGATCGTTGTATGCCTTTATGGTATGACCGATTTTTCTATACCTGCACAATGTACAAACCTTCTAACCTTTTATTGTCTTTCATCCAAGAAACAAGAATGTCCCATACATCTTGTTTGCGCTTTCTACAGAGCCTTGAAAAATTTACATCAAATTTTACACGACTTTTTCTGTTCTCTTAGTTTTAAGCGGCTTTAAAAACATGAATTTTGTCAGGTGATCTGATAGTTTAAAATAAATTTAAAATCGTTATCGGACTCAGTCTGCATGCCAATTAAATCGACTTGCCCTCTTTTCTTGTTCTTTGTCAATATCGGCTTTGAAACTAAACCTTTCTTTTTCCTTTAATATTAGCATATTTTTTCTTTACTTTTTCTTAACAAGTTTTCACTTATTGTCTAATTTCATTGAAATTTTCCAATAAAAGACGGTAAAATTATTATCATTCACAGTAAAACACTTTTTCAAGTGTTCAGCAAACGTTTCGGCGTTCACATAAGAAGCCATAATTTTACACCTACATTTTCTGTATAAAACTAACACTACTTTTCATACTGTTTGTACTTCAAACCGTTTACGTGCAAAATATCAGCTGTTACTCGATAGTGTTGCCTGGGTTGATTTTATAACAGAAAAGCTAACCACTAACTAACCTAACAGTTAAGCCGGGTTAGTAAACAATGTGTTCACCCAACAATCTGTCGAGGTCTTAAATTTATAACTAAATTTACAGCTAAATTTTCTGTATAAACTCTGTTTTACTTACTGATGTGTTTGGCATTTAATCAAATATGAGGTGCACAATTGGCGATTGTGCAGAATTAAATTATTCAATCTGCGTTTGCTCAAAATAACTTGCTCAAATGCTGAAATACAGTTCTATTTCGACATTTGCTCAGAACCATTGGAACATTTCGCGAAATGTTCAATTATTTCGGCACTTGTCCGAAATCGGCGATTGGGTCTAACATATGCAAATCATAAAATTACGTACACGCTAAAGCTGCCTTTTGTACGAGGGAGTAATTTTGTACCACATTTCGAAGCTCCTAACGTGACGTAACGGCAATAAACCAATCCGAACAAAATAACCGATACACAAACACCCATGCTTCGCAGAAAAGGCAGCGTAACCGTCATCATTCGGAATATTTTTCGTTTTTTATGTTGCGTTTGGTATTGTCGAATTTTCTCGGAAGAACATAATATAATGACTGGGGTACGGAACTATTGTTACAAAATGATACGATTTCCCCCTCCAATTGTTCTCAGTGAGTCCTCTTATTTTTGATAAAAGTATAAAATAATTTTTTACTACGTAATTAAATTCTGTGTAATATATTGTCCAAATTACCATTAGTTATATTTGCGTATGCTGGTTTTACGATATTTTCAATTTTAGCCGTTAGGGGAAAAACAAAAGACGATGGTGCTTTAAAGTTCTCGACATATTGGAATTTATTCAAAAAGAGTAAGAAAGAGTAAACTCTTATAGTTTATAAGTTAGGCCAAATTGAACACTTTTAAAGGGAAACTACTCTTTCTATGAGATAGAGGGTTTTTTCGTTTTTCTTGTTGAAAAATCTTCCTTTCTGTGCAATCATTTACAAAGCAACTACTTTTCCCCCAAACCAATATTTTACTAGCTACTGACATAAAAATGATTTTTTAAATAAAACATTTCCAAAAATGTTGCGCACTTGACATTCCGTTTAAGTATTTGTAAAAGTTAGTTGGTTAACTAAGAGCCTAACCCAATCTAACTAAAAGAATCTTGAATCTAGAAAGATAAAAAAGGCTAGAAGTTAGGTTGGGCTAATCTAGCTAAGAGAATGTTGAGACTAGAAGAAGCTGGAAGGTGAATTGGTAACTAACCCAACGCAACCTAACTAAAAGGGTCTTGAGAGCAGGATGATAGACGAAACTGAAAGTTAGATTGGTAATCAACCCAACCTAACTAATTATAAGAGAAACTTGAGTCTAGAAAGATAGAATAAGCTAGAAGTTGGGTTGGGCTAATCTAACTAACAGAATCTTGATACTAGAAGGATAGAAGAGACTGGAAATTGGATTGGTAACCATTCCAGCCCAACCTAACTAAGAAAATCTTGAGAGTAAAGAGAGATAGAAGATGGAAATCAACCAAACCTTGGTAATTAACCTAAGAAGAAATCGAATCTAGAAAGATAGAAGAGGCTAGAAATTAGGTTGGGCTAATCTAACTAAGAGAATCTTGAGACTAGAAGGATAGAAAAGGCTGGAAGTTTGATTGGTAACCACCCCAACCCAACCTAACTAAAAGAATCTTGAGAATAGGATGATACAAGAGATTGAAAGTTGGGTTGGTAATTAATCCAACCCAAACTAAGAAAATTAAATAAAAAATCAGAAAATACCGAAGAAGAAAAAATTCTTTATTTGAATTTAACGACCGGTTTCGGAAATAAATTTTCCGTCTTCAGGATCGTTGTTACAACATGAATTTTAAAAATATAATAATTTAAAAATAATTTCACAGACATGAGAATAATTACTGTCATTTAGTGTTGTCCGCTATAATAATTTCAGACGTTAAATTGCTTTCTTGAATATCTCCGAACATTTTGAATAAGTGTAGAATTAATTTACACTTTAGTTTTTCCACACAAAGGAAACAGGTCATAAATTTAACAAAGATTCTATAAAACTTATTAAACAACTTCCAAAATCAAAAAAATTGGATCTATAATAATACTAATAAAAATTTATTAATGAACGAAATTATGGATATAAATCCTCATCGCTTGTTTATTTCAAAATCGCCACCCTAACCTGATTCCGAAAATCTACTATCTTAAACCAGTCCAAATTTCACATAACAGTTTAAAACGTTTTTTAAATTATTATATTTTTAAAATTCATGTTGTAGCAACGAACGTGAAGACCGAAAACTTATTTCCGAAACCGGTCGTTAAGTTCAAATAAAGAATTTTTTCTTCCTTTGGAACAATGGAGTCCTTTATTAAACAATCTAACTAAGAAAATCTTGAGAGTAGGATGATATGAGGGAGTGAAAGTTGGGTTGGTAATCAACCCAATCCAACAAAAGTAAGAGAATCTTGATTCTAGAAAGATAGAATTAAGAGAAAAATTCTAATAATAATATTCTCTTAATTCTAATTAAAAGAATATTGAAATTAAGATCATAGAAGAAGTTGGGTTGGGCTAATCTAACTAAGAGAATCTTGAGACAAAGATAAAAGAGGCTGGAAATTGGGTTGGGTGAAACACCCCAACCCTGTAGTGACTGCTGTAACAAACCACATTTCATTTTTCTTTAGTATTTTAGATAATTTAGTGTTAGATATGTTCAAGTGTAAGAATTTCGAACCGAAAGTGCTGAGCTGTGACCCATAATAAAAAGTCCCCCGACTTTTTATTATGGGTTGGGTTTTGAAATTTTGGTGAGAACGTTTTGAATTGCGCGAGGGTGTAGATTAAATCAGCACCCTAACTAACTGCTATCCAATTTTATGGGGATGCTAAGGCAGAGTGCTAACTCACGTATAAGATCATAATTTTAGTTTGAAAGTCGGTCATAACACTACTTAAAAAGTCACATAAAAAAAGGTAATTAAGAGATGGAAGAACTCAAAGATAGTCTCACACTGAAAAAAATTTCTAGGTTACAAACAGGAGAAAAGTATGATGAATTCTTTGCAAAACAAAACCCAAGAGCCATTGGTAAAAATTCATGCGCTATTGAAAATCTCCTGGTCTGAGGTAATGAACTTTGCTAATACTATCTGGCTTAAATCTGAATTTTTTCAATATCCCCGTAGCTTTGGTTCTTGGAATTCCTGAAGTTTTTTATCTTTTCTTTTTGAATCAACCGCTAATTTGTAAACTATATTGTGATCTTTTAAAAGTCTCTGCAACCTCTGCATTCTCCCCAGATTGTATAAAAAACCATCATAGCCCATATTTCATAATTTTGAACTTTAATTAAAATTTGACAGATAAATCTTAAAAGCTTCCAAGTTGTAACTTCAAAGAAAACTTGATTGAGATATTTTACTCTAGCCATCTTTTGAGAGTTTGTGCAAAAAGTCAAAGCTTAAGAAATAATTAAAAGAAAAAATTGCAGTAAAGTTTGTTATAATCAATGAATATTTCTGCGTATCATATATTAATTTGGAAATCCTTGGGCCATTTTTCTTTTATCGCGAATTTGTGATTTTTCTTTTTATGGAAGTACTCGATTTTTGAGAGTGCTAACAACTTTGTCTACTTTGCGATTTTTTTTCTCAAAAACTACTTGACGAAACATTTTAAATTTAGATGTTTATAAAAGCTAAATCAAAGTACTTTACCGCAATTTTTTTCATTGAGCGGTTACGAAGATATCGATCTCTGAAGTAAAAGGCCTTGACTTTTCGCACGGACTGTAGTTTTTAGTTAATACTTAACAACTTTTGAACTGTTGTACACAAATTCTGCTTAAAAATCATATTAAATTAAAATTATTTAGAAATTTAAAATTGTTTAAAAAACAAAAAATATAATAAACGAATAAACGAACGCAGAATCTTGTAATGTTGAAAGCAACTTTTAATTTAACTTAGGTTTGCTTAGAAAAACCAATTGACCAATAAATTTAACTAGCAGAATTGAATCGTGTTATAGTTTACTAATATTTGTTTAATTAACTTATTATCATAGAGCATTCCTTTATTACCTCTAATTCCAATTTATTTTTACTAAGTCTTTTTCTAATTCGGATGTTTTTTTAATTATCATAATTTTATAAATTTTCAACAGTTAAAATAGACAAAAATAGTTAGAATATCCAACGTCATGTTATTACTTATGCCGGCATAAAATAATGGAGTATAACTACCCATAGAACAAAAGTAGTTAGAATACAAAAAGTAGTTAACTACATAGTTCTGTACTGCCCAGCTCTGCTTTCTATCTAACTATATATATATTATATCTTATCTATGAAATAGTAGCAGTTGTGACTACGTGAAATGACAAAAAAAAACAAATTTTTTTGGTAATTAAACACCTTTAAAGAAGAGAATTCTGATTGTGAAAATCAAATAAAATGTTCATGGGCGAAAAGGACCTACTACAAATAAATGCAATAAAAGACATTTGTCTTTAAGCCTCACCTATCAAATTATATCGAAACACATCATCTAATTAATTAAAATGACATTACCTTGTGTTTTCCTAAGATCAGAAAATTCGACAATACCAATCTCAAAATTATAAAGGTCTAACATGCACCGAAAAATACTGCATATCAAATTTAAACGTGATGTCATCATTGCGACAACATTAATAGAGTGTAGGTAATTTAAATAAAAACAGTAAAATAAGACACTTCCTAAAAATAAATGACTTACTTCATCTAAATCAAGCCTTGGTGGTAAAGGAGGTGGTGGCGTCTGCGGTGGTTTTTTCTTATTCACGATTTGAGGAGGAACTGTAGGCGGCAACGGAGGTAATTCTGGCGGCAAAACTGGCAGACCAATTCCGAGAGGTCTCTGTCCACCCAAACCACCTATTTGGGGATCAGGAACTTCTCCGGGAGTTTCTGGTTTATCTTCAGGCGTTACGAAAGATTCTGGTTCTGGTGTTTGTACTATATCAATTGTTGTTGGAGCACTTCTTTTTAACAACCGTCCCCATGTAGCTACGTTTATATTCATCTGGTTGGCTCTTGGGAAATTCTTCACTTCTTGTTTAAATATCTTACGTTGGCGTTTCAGTTTAGGTTTTCTTGTAATCATTGGGTTAAGGAACTTGATCTAAAAAAAATTCTTTTGTATAAATTGAATTCGGTTTATTTTGTAATATATTACCTCTGCAAAAAGCAACCCTTGCGGTTCCAATTGTAGAGCCATTCCATGACGGACATCATCAATGAACTCTTCTAATTTCAAAAATTTAACGGCACATAACGATCTCCAATCTCTCCAATAAATTCCAATTTCCATTTCTCTAGATTTATCAAGCTCGATTGAAAACCTTTGATCCCAAGCTTGCTGTGAGCATGGTTTCCAACTAGTTTGAGCAACAGTCTGGTTATCCAATTTCAAAACCGCCATAATTTCATTGCTGACCTCATCTTTTACGCTATAACTTTTTGAGGAACTCCTTCCTGTTACACCTTTCATAAAGTTCCTTAAATCGGACGGACTGGATGTTACGTCTCTATCTTTTCTCGAACGACCTGGAACATCTTCTAAGAGATCTTGGCAACCCATCAGGCGTACTTCTAATATTCCAGTCACCAAAGCGCTTCTACCAGCGGTCGATAAAGAACTATTGAGCTTACTGCCTTCTGCTCCTTCTCTAAATGGTTGAAGACTTGTGTATTGCACTGGTAAGTGACTGGCTTGTTGAACAGTTTGTAATTCTCTTTTGAGCATTTGAGCAATGCGACAATCTGGTGGTAATTCTTGTCTTCTCAGTTCTAAAGACTTCCTTAAAAGGTCTAACTTCTTACTACTAGCTTCTAAACTTGATTGAGCCTAATATGTAAAAAAATGCATTAAAATAATTTATTTAGATAAACATTTTTGTGTGAGTGATAAATTAGTTTTAGAAAAAAATCAAAAATTTAGAAACTTAAAAGAGATTTATTTAATTCAACATCGACAATGTACAGAAAAAAATACAAAAGAAGCAGACACAGAAAAAGACGACATTTAGAAATGCCTAAATATTTTAGAAGTCAGTGTATCCTTCATCCGGTTTATTCAACCGATTGTGTTCAGAATCTCGCGGAACTGAAGCTCTGGCCATTTCTTTCCAATTCATGGTAACTTGTGAGTCACCCCAACTTCTAGCTCGTCCTCTCATCGCATATGTTTGGAAATACTGTCGACAGTGGTCGCACATACAATCCGGATTTTTAGCAGGACCGATGTGATGACCTGGTTTTTTAAAAACATTCACGATGTTTCCAAAACGTCTCGCTACGGTTCTTTGATCCGTGTATACTCCAGGAAACATAGTAAACGGCGAACTTAACGTTGGATCCAAACTTAATTTTTGTTTAATAGCTAAAATACTCGGAGTTCTAGATGGATCACTTTGTATCTTTTTTTCGGCACATTTCACCACAGTTTCAGCAACTTTTTTCGGATCAACATCCCAACCTTTTTCATCGCTATCAGTTCCCGAATCAGAATCTTTCGATTGCCCCCATTTTGGAATACTTTGATTACTACTCATTCTCTTATCCATGTATTCTTGAAGTTTCTTTTGTTGCACAAGATGTTTCTTTTGGATTTGAGCCGAATTTGGACCGTCATTACCCCACATCCTTTCCATCTGTTTAATTCTAGCTTTGTCTTCGGAATTAGCATACTCAAAGCTATCGCTGGGTTGAAGACTTCCCCTTCCGATTATTTCGGGAGCTTCGTCGATACTTTCCCGTTGTATCAATTTTCTAGGTACGAAATCTAAACTCTCAGTTTGCGCTAAACTTGATCTACTTTCTAATAAACTCCCTAAATCGGAATATGTGTCCTTCCAAGATGTGTTGGCGACGGAATCGTCGTCGGGAAGGGCGTAACTTGACATTGACATAGTTGACCACGAAGGGGGGACGCTTGATAAGCTGGATCTAAAATCTTTGATATTAGAATAGGAACTTCTTTGTGAAGGATAAGCTGTTGAGTCAGCATCGTTATCGGACTCTTCTTTAGCGGCGGATTTTTTTAATGAATCCGTGCTAATTTTCGAATCTTTACTCTCATTTTTTCTTAATGTGAACGGGAGGTCATTGTCGACTCTTTTGTGGGTTAACCTAAATTTTTCCGATTCAAAAACCGTTTGTGGCGACGACGTAGTTTTGTTAGTTTCTGAATCGCTACACGAAGAACTAGATTCTAGTTCGGTTCCGGTACAATAAACGTCGATATGAACCGTTCTTGGTTTTTTCTCGCTGGATTTTGAGTCAGGTGTAGAAGTCTTGGATAGTTGCCCTTTGGGAGCTTTCACTGTTCGTTTGACGTTCTATAAATAAATGAGAATAATTTCAAAATCGCGGAAATAGCAACGCGAACACCTGCGAAGTGGGTCCTTGGTACTCATTCTTGATTAAGATTTATTTCTTTGAACAAGGTGTCGTATATGAGAATATAAGTAATAAAAATCTTTTTATTCAACATTAATAATTATTTAGACTTTTAAATGGCAAGTTTGTTTTAAACTTACATTAGAATTCGAATAATATTGGTGTAAGCCGTGTTCTGGCAAAATAACTACGGCAGCTAACTTAAAATGTGGGGCACGTGGGCGGGTTTAAATTTGTTTTTGACCACCGTACAAACCAGTTTCTAATTTATCACACCTCGTAATGAATGCTGGCTGGACGCTTGATAATCTAACGTTATTTCTTTGAGAATACCAAAAATAAAACAACGATCAAAAGGATTCTATTGGATTCAAAGTCGTAAAAAATACAAAAATAGAAAACGAGGAACAAAAATGAATACCAAGGCGCCCAAATTCTAAACGATTATTTAAATTAAGTTTACCGATTGGTTATCCAAACTATCCGGGCTGAAAGTCGATGGAGTGGTGGTTCGTTGGTAAATAGGTTCAGTTTTTCTTCGGGTATTTCCGTAACTCGATTTTCTATTAAGTTGACTTTGTCTTTTTAGTTTTGTTTCGTTAGAATCCGATGACAATTTTCTGTCGGAACCAGGAAACGGTGAAGTACACTTATCGATCATTTCGTATGTTTGTACCGAAGCGTCCTTTTTAGCGTCGAATTTTGGCGGCGAACTTTTCGAACGTACATTAAAAGTGCTTGCTCTTGACGGTCTTTTAGAACTTCCAGAATATTCATCACATTCTTGTACCGTCGGAAATCGACAATAATCTTCGTTGCACGCATGGTAACACCAAGGATCACCGCATCCATAAAAACTATCACGTCTTTCCGACCGCACGGTTGGCGTTTGGCATCGTAAACTTTGAGTTCTCCCACAATCCTGGTGATCCGGTTTGGCTTCGTTGAAATCAGTCGAAAGTATAATACTGCACGTACTCCGACATCGTCTATTATAACTTTGTTGTTGTCTGGATGTTGATGAATTGGGCGAGAGTAATTCACTTCCATATCCAGACGAATCAAGCCGTTTAGGTGGCGTCGATGTAAACACTAAATTTCCTTTTTGAAACCCGTAAGGAAGTTGCGGATCCTTCACAACTTCCGGAGTTGATCTATCCGTTGATCTACTGCTAGATGGATTTTCTTGCGACGTCCAGGTATACACCATTTTGACCCCGTTTTCATCGCGCTCAGTGTGCGTGACAGGAACGGAAGAGACATCGTCGAGACCATCATGTTTAATGGTAAACTCTGCGTGGACTGTCCACTGTTGTGGTTGCTGATCGTTACGAAACATCGTAGACTACATTTCGGCCAACAACGTTGATGATCGCGTTTGAGAAATTGCGTGTAAACAGCGCGTTTTATTTTAGGATTTTAGGATAACAGCGCGTTGGTAGTTGATCGCGAGTTGCGTTGAAACTGAAAACCGCGCGCGTCGAAGTTGGCCGGGCCTATTTCGAAAACTGGACTGGACAGATTTAGAACGAAATTGCATGGTGGTGGACACTGGCACCTGTAGCCTCGCCGGTGAAAATAGAACAAATGAGCGACGGAAGTCGTAGAAAAAAGATAGAGAAAATATTACGCAATTTCTATGTTTTTTAATTTTAAGAATTTGTCTTGAGTCGGTCTCTTTAAAAACTTGTTTGTTTCTTCAAACTACACTAATAAGTTTTTGTACGTTAATCAACCAAGTAATGACTTAATTATTTTTTCATTTTAATTTATACGTACACACATAAATAATGTCGCGAGGCTAAACAGGATGTGTCATACATATTTAAATTCTAAAATATGCGCAATGTATATAATCCGTTGCGCCTCCACAAAAAAATCCCATCAAATTACAAAACAAACATCACTTAATCAAACCGACTTTCTCTCATTAACGATTTCTTTCCTCAACTAAATCATCACATAATAAAAGCAAAAAAGATCTTACCTCCTGTAAAGCCTTTTTATCACTCTTATCCTTTCCTGGAAGCAACTTAATAACATTTTTAGCCCCTTCTACCACAGCCATCTCTATCCTGAGCCTATGCCTGATATCTTCTATTCTCTCCTCCAACGGCGGTTCTAATTCCAATGCGGCAGTGTCCCCATTGGTTAAATCATGCAACGATCCATGATGTTTATTATTTATATCGTTCTTAACTTTTAAGATTCTCATCTTTAAAAATTCTATTTTTGCTTTTGAATCCAAAAGCATTTGTTGAGCTTCCGCCAATAACTTCTTGTCGCGATGTGGACCTCCATTTATTGTTTGAATGATATTTTCAGCCCCCTGTTTAACCTTCAGTTCGATATTGAGTTGTTTTTCAAGCGTTATTAGTCTCGGATCCTGGCTAACGTCCGCCTCCACGTGCAACGGCGATTGCGGAACAAGAGAATCTGCATAAAAAAAATATAATTAGGTAAAACTTCAAAAAGAAATTTCAAGAAAAATCATAAAGATTGCATCATTGATGTGGTGTGGTCAAAGTACTCTTGGCATTAACTAACGGCAATTAGAAGATCTTATTTATAGAAAGAAGGAGTGACGCCGGGCGTGGTCTGTTCTTAATTGATCTGTTTTTAGAGTGGAGGAACAATACCCCGAAGCGCATTCTTCTTACGGACCGAGCCAAACGTGGAAGTTACCGTTTTGGGACACGTGCCGCGTTCGACAGGAAGAAGGGTCTTTTCCGGTTCGACGACTTCCGCCAACTCAATGCGCGACCCTTTCCGACTGCAACAACGTTTTATTATGCAGACGACAGCGGATACGCACTCGAGTTACAGCTCAATGAGCAAAAGCTGTGTGGGACTTGAGACTCTAGATTACGTTACGTATTCGGAGCAGAAAATTTACGCTCGAGGAAACTCAAGCACGAACATAATAACGTCAGCGAATGTGTTGTTTGCGTCTGTAATATTAACGAAACTATAATGTCTAGGTAAATGAACGGATTCAAATTCAATCACTCCCAATCGTAAATCACTAGAGATTGATCAATAGTTTAAACTTTTTTATTGTTTTACTCTTTCGATAACTCCTTTGATAAAGTTTCAGTATAAACGCTGTTTATTTTACGGATGAGTGTTTGGATTTTAAATTTAAACAGATCAATTCATTGAATGTTTTGTGTATCAACAAAATGATGTGTGCTTTTGATTTAATTCTATTTAACGACACAACGATCGATTTTAAGATCATTTAAATTGTCTTCTAAGTTTTGTGTAAGCTCTAATTTTAATTGTTATTTAGAGTTAAAATATACAATAATAGTATATGTTTATTAAACTTGTAAAGTTACTTCAAACCCGTTTCTGAAGAAGGTTGCAACATGGCATCTGAAACGTCAAACATTATTTTCAAAAGATGCTAAATCCGAAAGATTTTAGTGTTAGTTCTAATATTAGTTCTATTAAGATAATATACCTACTGACTCCCATGAAAATTGCAAAACCTAGAATTTGTTGAACGATTTTATTGAAATTTTCGTTCGATTAAAATTTAAACAAAATCTACCTAATAGTTTGGAATCTACAACTTAGTAACAATTAATTTGAAGATATAAACAAATCAGTGTGTAATTAACTGTCAATTTAGAAAATTGTTTGGTCACAATTTCGTTCTGAACTTGGCAATAATGTCAAAAGTACGACATCAACTTACTTCCCAATTGACTGATTTTGAAGACAGATTTTCAACAATTTGATCGATTGCAAATTATTTAATAAGACCAGAATATCAATGCCATCTGTATATCGCCAAATGAGATCTTATGGGCTGCGTTCATATCGTCCATGTTTATGTATTCCTCTAACACTGCTTGAGTGTCTACTCAGACTACAATGTACGAAAGAGCAAATTAGTCGGAAGAATGGCAATATTTTTTTTTAATTACCAGACGAATTGTACGAACGAACTACACAACAAAGTGTTACAAAGTTGCATACTAAAGAGCTTAGCTTTTTGCTGCTCGTGAAAAAAGGTAAATGCAGCAAAAAAATTAAGGGCTACATACACATAATTATTTAATTGTTTTGTGCACTTACACAGATCACTAGCAATATCAACTACATTATTGGAAAGACTGAACATTATTGAATCATGTTGTCTTTTGGGTAATGTATAGCGTTTGATATTTCTGCTTTGTTATTCATTCTTTATGTCAAACGTTAGTCAGACTATTAATTTCTTTATCAACTCATAAATTCTTTATCAACAACAATGGCAGTTGCTTTGTTTGGTGGCTTTCTGCATCGGAGGCAGATGTGGTTGGTGATTTTAAACTCCTCGTACATTCACCACTAACAAAGAGACAACGCAGGTGACTCTTTACTAATTTGATGAAATCTTTTGTTGTGAATCTATATTGAATATGTATTAGTTTGAAAATTTCAATAAAATCGTTTAATAATTTCTAGGTAATGCAATTTCAACGGTGCGTATATGAAGCACACTTTTCCAGAACTCACTAAGTCCAAAATAATGATTTATAAATATAATTGAATTTCTTTAAAAACTTGTATAGAATACATTCAGTAAGTATTCGGCATATGTCTTAAAAAAGCCTAGTGATATACAAGTATACAAAAAGTATGAAATAATGGTGCTACAGCCTTAGTGCTACGCCCTTATTGATGACGACAATTGGCTGTGTACTCTATATGAAACACCCTGTATGTTTTAAGGGTTTTGGATTCCTTTTATAAATAAATAAAGTTTTGATGCTTTAAACTGCATAGTGCGAGATATTGAAACTTTTGTTTAAAAAGATTTGACATAGCGACAACCAGACACTTTAAACAAGAGAAATGGCACATTTAAGGGAAACAGAACGCATTATACTTTAACAATGATCGACATTAATTAATCCACCGGTTAGCCTGTCATCGAAAGATGTCAGTGCAGGATCTATTTAAATCATTTTGAAAAAGGGTAATTAACATCCCTATAATCATATTTTACTGCAACAATTTTCAAAAGATGATTGAGAAACGATGAGAAACGTGTACAATTTGGGGAAAAAAATGATGATTTCTTTTCTTTCTCTTTTTATTGCAACTAAATGTAGTAACCACCCATATTCTTATTTATTTAATATCTACAATTAAAGCTTTTTCGAAATCAACTTAAAATTCGAGAGGAAACTACCTCCATTACCATAGCATTACACATAACAATCCCATAATGACGGCTTAATCTTTTTTTCCCTATATATATATCTAATCTTTTTAAATAAAGATTTAAATATGGCAAAAAGTATGCAGTGTAAAGCATGAAAACTTTAGGGTATTTTGCAACATCTTGTCAAAAGGATTCCAAAAACCTTAAAATATACAGGCTGATCCATTTAAAAAACACACTCACCATGCCCCAACTCAGTCTGCCGTCATAATTTTTATTTTATGTATAAGTTGTATGTTTGTTAATTTTTTTTAATATAAGTTAAAGTTAAGACTGTAGAATCATTATCCATACTTTTTGCACACCTGTATATTATTATGTTTTTAGTGACCATTTTTTGAGTTAAATGTGAAATGTACAGGCACTGTATTACACTTGTATACACTTTAGTTAAATTTACATTATGTCCTATATGACATATTGTCCTATATTTATATTATGTCATATATGATTTTATTCTTATCAGCATAACCATATGGTACTACCAAAAGATCTTATAAAGCAACGAAATTCATAAATTTTCATATTTTCGTATTTTTCTCGATTTTGACAAATATGAGAACACAAGTGGAACAGAGCAATATTGTTGATAAAATTTGTTATAAACTTTCTTCTAAAAGTTTGTTTGTAACTTCCTCCGATTCCCAAGTGTTACCATCAAAATCTTGAAATGCAACGAAATTTATCGAATCTTTATATTTTCGTATTGATCTCGATTTTGACGAATTTCAGAATAAAAGTGCAACAGAGTGATATTGTTAAGAATAAAATTTGCTACAAATTTTCATCTAAAAGTTTGTTCGTAACTTGCTTCGATTGCCATCAATATCTTGTAAAGCACAGAAATTTATCAAATTTTCATATTTTCGTATTTTTCTCGAGTTCGACGAATCTCAGAATAAAAGTGCAAGATAACGATACAAAATTTGTTACAAATTCTCCTCTAAAAGTTTGTTTGTAACTTGATCCCATTGCTAAGTGCTACTATCAAGATCTTGTAAAGCAACGGAATTCAGGAAACATAACTCATCGAATCACTTCTGTATCGATTTCTCTTGTGTCTTTTACTTCTTTCCATGCATCTGAAATACATAAATTTGTATGGTGTGTAACACAATGTTGTTGTATCAAATGTGAAAGATTCTGCTTTAATTTATCTGCTGCACCATTACGTTTTCCAAGAATTACGAAGCACCATTAGATAAAAACATAATCAGCTTTTGGACTTGTCTTTGATTGGATTATCCCTCCAAAAACTGTTTCATATTGATCAATTTTTTTAAACTGAAAATATAAAATTAAACATTTGGTTGTAGAAATACAACACTACTTCCAAAACTAAAAAAGGGGATTTTTTACTACGCCAACTTTCTCGAATACGAATATATTTTGCGAATATATTTATTTCTTGAATCGAAAGTAAAGTTATGTCCATTTTAATTGTCAATAATGGATTATCGATTAAAAGTTTTACTTCTTCAGGACTTGATTTCTTTTTGGCACGATTTCCTGGTGTTTATGATAATAATATGATTATCTATTTGATAATAATAAAGTGTTCTTATTTTTCAGTTTTTATTCACTTGTTAAGTGTAATTTATTAATTAAATATCGTTTTAAAAAATCTAATTTCCACACGCAATCCCACATTTTTCCACTACTAAAAAAAATAACAACATACCTTTCCGTCTCGGTAGTAATTACAAATTACATCTTTTTTATCATTACATGCGAACATTTCGAATTCATTAAGCCACTGCATTTTAAATTCATTATCTGTTCTTTTTTTCTTCAAACTCTTTTATAACCTTTAAAGTATTTTTTTAGTTTTACAAAATTATACTAAAATATTCAATTTTACAATCTTTACATAAAAGATGATGCAGAGACGATGCATCATAATACATTACGATGCAGACTTTACGTATGGTGTACGAGCATTGTTGTAATTCCCCTGCATAGTTTTTCATCAACTACAAATGCTGCCAGCTATATCTATACACAAATACTGTAGTTGGGAGTTTATTGAAATTTAAAACTACATTTGATTAATACGTAAACATTTCTCATGTGCGCTATGTTTAAAATTAACTTAAATACGAACCCCCATTTTTTAATACATTTATGGATTCTACGTTAAATTCTGGGTAATTTTCAGCATACTTTAAGCAGATATTCAGCTATCTTCGAGAAAATGTTGGTGAGTTTCCGTGTACATAAAGTATGGTATCAATTCGATATAAAGTGCAAAAATTATTAAATAAATATTATAATTCGATATAAGTCTCAATTTATAGATTTAAGGATGTTGTAAGAATGTAAGTTATAGCAAAAGGCTTGGGCACCTATATTATATTTTTTAACGCGCGTTTTCTAACACAAAACTAAAATGTACAGGTGTCCCAAACTGAAAATTAAAAATAAGTTAAAAATTTTTAATTTCTCCCGTTTTTTGTTGAGTTTATGGATTGATGGATTGTATGTTAAATTCTGAATATTTCGATGGTCATGTCATCAATAAAATGGCCCACTTTTACCAACCTTCAGTTAAACTAATTAGCGGTGGTTACACTGATTTTAATCGCTCTCATTTGCTATAAGCTGGTATTTAACTATTAGACAAATTTATCAAGAGGTAAAACAATGTACAAAATCCCAGTTCTATCATTATCATAGTCATTTATTTGTTATAATTAAACACAATTTTCTTAAACGTCATTTTTTCGACGATTGCTAAACAGACATAAATGACAAATTTTCATCAAAATTTAACATAGAATCTATAAATGCAACAAAAAGTATGGGTTTCTATTTAAGAATATCAACTCAGATATGGTATTTCAACTTTGGGACACCTGTACATTTCAATTTTATCTCAAAAAGTGCATGTTAAAATATAGAACATAGATGTCCACACCGTTTTTCTAAGAATATTCGCTGAATTTATATTGAATTGGTTCCATACTTTATGTATGCATATACACAAAACCATTTATTCGAAGATAGCTAAATATCAAAATGCCACCTTGCATACAGTACCTCAATTTTGTGACATCCTATACATTTCAATTTTAAATCAAAAAATGCGCGCTAAAGAATATAACATAGACCCTTTTTTTATAAGAACATTCATGTACACACTATATAAATGATATTATGTTTTATAGTCAAGGAGTCGCATGAATATTTAGGATTAATTTATTTTTTATTTCTTTCCTCCAAAGAATAGGTATTTAACATTCAAACATTAGCCAAAACTAAACCAAATCCTGGGACATATACAGGTGTCTCACGTAACTGGTTCATTAGAACTTTTTTAGGTTCCACTATTCGTAGAGGCTTGAAATTTTGGCAACATGGGTTGTTCATTCCGATCTATTAATATAAAACATTTTCAAGATGTCCACCACTTCCGGTATACCGGACGTAGACATCAACTTCGTTATTTTAAAAGGAATGCTATAGTTTTTATTACTCCATTCAATTATACGTAAGAATGTTGAGTTTGATAAAGTTGTTGGTACCTAGCGTTTTTTGTTTTCGAGTTATTTTGATTTTAAGTGTTTTTTGGCAAATATCATCATGCTCTTTAAAAGCACATATCTCAGCCAACGTTAATTCAAAAATGTTTTGCATTGGCACGATAACTCTTCATGTGCTGTCAAATAGATGGTCACTTGTTATATCAGTGTACCTTATACAGGCTGGTCAAAAATTGAATTACCGTTTCGCTGTATTCAATTGCGAGAAAGTCGAAAATTTTAAATGGAACGCCCCATATTTTTTTAGCCTATCAGAACGAGAATTTAATTCCCTACAAATTATCTATAAACATTGCTATACCTATTTATTATACCTTTCTTCATATTGACTATTTTATCAAAATCCTACACAAAATGCTAGAAGCCATTCGTGTTTTTATTAGAAGGCTATCACATTTTGACAGTTTATCGTTTAAGTTATTTAAATTATTATTATTTCTAGAATGATCTGCGATTGAATAAACTTTAATTTGTTAGCTTTTATTTATCAAAAATAGCTAGCAGAAGAACGCAAAAATTAAACAATGAAAAACAACAATTTAGCGTGGTATTTGACGTAATGATGGGCGAGATATTCTTAGAGGGTTCACTTTATTTATTAAGGGTGCTTTCTTGGAACATGTTATTTATCAAAATCGATCGAAGCACCTCTTACCGAAGACTTTGGTAAAGCAATAAAATATGAGAAAACATTTATTCCATTATCTTAATCTGCTGGTGATAGAAATTTATGGTTTGTTGTTATTTTGATCTTTCCAAAACTAAGAAACAGATCCTATCCAAAACTCTATTACATCCGCCATGAATATAAAATGAATTTAAAATGTTGGCGTTGGAATAATTCGCCATGATATTCAAAGACATTAACAGAAGTAAGTGATGACACAACTAAGTAATGATAACAATAACATAAATATGGATGAAAAGCCATGAAGTTTTGTTATGGCTTTCTAACATAAAAACCAGAAGCTTTTCAGTATTGCATTAATTCCAAATATGAGGGCAATTAGAACAAATAGGCACAGGAAAGTTTCTAGATAGTTTGTAGAAAATTAAATTCGCTTAATTTATTTTTTAATCTTTGTATAGATTACAACCGGTACTCCGTTTGGTTTTATTTTTATAATTTTAAGTTTTTGATTCTTTTATGTTATTGATTAAAAAATGTAATAAAATAAAGAAACATATGTTTGAATGTGGATTTCCGAATTCAATGTTAAACCTAATAGCGAATATTTTGTAACACGGACTGAAGGATATAGATGGAGTATTCATAGTTGTATACACATGTTGCGCATGATTAGAAGAATTGCTGCTGGTGTTGCAAAATGTGACGTCACATGGAAACTTTTCCGTATTTTCTTTTTTATTATTAACGTCTTTTTAATTCATTTTCTATCAATAAAAAGAATCGTCGATTTTAAATAAAGAGTTATGTCTTGATATATTCCCTCTTCATATATTTAATAACGTTTTTATAACGACATTTTTGCTCGGCGTTCATGTTTAATGGCAATTACAAAGTCAATCAGTCGTAAGTGACTGTTTAAGCGTACGTACTGGAAGGTTAATCGCATAAATGTTTGATCAATCTTTTAAAGATTTATATCTAAAAGATTTCTTCGCAACAAATTAATTTTGGAAAGTTAGGTTTCATGTTTAGCACAGTGTTAATTTAGTAATTCGAAAGAAAAACAATGGGTCGATTAGCAATTAGCTGACAATAGGAGAGATCCGTATCTTCGTGCGATTTGCCGGAAAGTTGCGTGCACAATAGCGAACGGTTGGGCAAATAAAACAAGAACCGGTGCCTAATTGCAATTTCCCTGGTCACGCGAAATACACAGTATATGCACCGAAGATTATCTAGGAATGAGCGCAATTCCCGTTGGTAGGTTGAAAAGTAAAACATGTGTATGTGTCACTGAGGAGAAAATGTTACGTTTCTTTCCGTCAACGCCACCGGTGACAGCATGAACGACTGGGACGTCTGTTCTGGCTCAACGTATGTTTAAGGGGATTTTAATTGCTTCCTTAAAAATATCAACTCGACTGGAAAGAAAAAGAAGGGCTGAAAAGGGATGACTTTCTGCCTATTATGACGTTTGCCTGGATTTACGAGCTCCCCGAGATGGGAGCGGAATGTTTGAGTTCAACGACTTGCGTGAATTTTGCTCGTCGAGTGCGGCGCGCCTTCTTGGAATTTTCGAGAGGGGAAGAGTTAATAAACTAACATTTTTCTTTTTTTCTATTTAGAAATGATTCTATGCAGATATTAGATTGTTTAACACTTTTAATACATTTTAAAAGAAAAGTAACCGGAATAAACGTTACGTATGTATGCATTTCTAAAAGTTTCTAAAACTGTTAACATTCTTAAGTTTTTCAAATAAGAACGGTTCCCGAAAGACTAAAGATACATACATACACCGTTGGCGGGCATCGAGATCAAGGACGACGGCGAGTCGAGAACTGAGAGCTTCTTACGCAAGAGGCACTCATTCATACAATATGTTCAGAACTCCCCGCGGTCGCTCTTTGAGGACCAGACCTATCAGGTATCCCCTTCAGGTATCAGTTGTCGAACAACCGCCACCACGCAAGGTAAGAACGATTCTAATTTATGTTTATTTATTAAGTATTAATTTTAGTAAAATGATCGCGTTAAACGTCGTTTTGAAGAGCAAACTAATCGATGACTAAAGAAAACAGTACCTCAAGGTCACTGCACTGGCGAAACCGTCGCGATCTAACGGTTCTGACCATTCCGCACATTGTTCGATCCATTTGGCTAACTCACCATAAAGCCAACAAAATTTTTGCAATAAAATTATAAAGATACTTTTAGAAAGTAGTTAAAAATCATTTCACACAGATGGAGATTGAGTTTGAGAATGAATACAGTATTGGTATCAGTAAGATGTACCAACTGAGGAATTAAAAAGATTAAAATTTTTATTTTAACCTGATAAACAAAACTCAAGTAATTATGCTTGAGTAAAGGGTGTCTTATTCCTCTAAACACCATCGCTTCCACATTGGACAAGTTGAGGATCGATCTTGCAACGATGAGTACTAACATACACTGTGAATACCTCGTAAGAGACCGCCTAATTGACACAAAGGAATCCCAAGGAGACCTTGGAGCAATACTTGAGGAAGATTCATCAGAGATCTATACCTTTGGATGGTTTAAATTATGTTTTCCTCCTGGCAGTAATAATAATAACCAAATTTCCCAATAACATTCGAAATTTTTAAATAAATTTTTAAAAGCTTCGCTAATTCGAATCAATTAAAACCAACTTAATTCAAATTATGGAAACATGCGGATTATTGAAGTCATATTTAGATGTTGTCAAAAAGTCTTATAAACTCAGATTTATACATTTATTGTACTAAAAAATGATAATATCTGCAGTTTATCTTACAGTACATATGATACACTGAAGCTGTTACTAGCGTCTTCATGGAAAGAACTACCTAATTTACGGCAGCATAATACCGATTTCTTTAATAGTTGAATAGACAATGGTATGTCGTCAACAGATTCCTTATCACTGCCGTCCTAAGATATTTGGCATCCCAGGGCTGGGTTAGACGAACGATAGGAGTGCGCCCCTTTTTATACAAAATTTTAAAAAATCTAGTTCTAGGTATGGTGTTAGTTCTAGTTTTACTTCAATTCAAATACACGTGTTTGCCAAATCAGTTTGTAAAGTACTTTATTTCAGAAACCATTCATTGTAGAGGACTTTGTTACAAAAATGTCTTCAGATGAACGGCTAAAACCAACCCAACCTAATCCTGTATATAAGAAATGAAGTAAAACTAGAACCAACACTAAACATAAAACTAGAATCGTTCGGGTTTAGCCGTCTTGAGATATGTACGGCTAAACCCAAATGTTTCTAGTTTTAGATTTAGAGTTAGATCTAATGATATAAAACTAAAAATAACACTAGACCTAGAAGTAAGAAGGTTCGGGATTAGCCGTGCATCTTCAGACCCGAGAATTTCTTTAGTTAGTTTTAGTTTTACTTTAATTGAAATATACAGGATTGCTAAATCCATTTGTGATGTATTTTATCCTCTTCACAAATGTTTTAGTTAGCATTTATTTTATATTCTTTAAGAATTTTCACCTTGAGTTCACGACGGTTGAGGGCTTAATAGAATCCCATACAGACGCAACATCGTGCTATCGTAAATTTTATACATTGTAAAGAATTATTTAAAATCGTAACAAACAGTTGGAACCAAGTTTTGTTTGCTTCATGTTATATATCATACTCTTATACGTTATTGGGATTTGCTCTACATTGTTAGTATTCACTAGTTTACAAATCTCACAAAGTTTATAGTACTAGTGTTTATAATGCAAAACTGGCTACAAAGAAGAAAGTATTTTTTTTAGTTTACTGCTAATAATTTCAAATTGTGTTTGCACTAAAACATACTTCATTGTCTGTTGAATGTTTGCTATAAAATATCTTGCCAAATTTGCATGTTTATTATGGTGATTTACCGTTATTTTGGATTGTTCCAAATTCGAATCACTAGGAATGATTGAGTTACTTATTGATTTGGATTGGTGGAAAGTGATGAGTTTTGGAAAGCAGACATTTCTATTATTACAGCTAATAATGGAAGAGAAAATTGAGTAATTTGACTCAACTTCACTATATAATTTTACGGATGCTGTTTCTTGTTTTAAAAGTTTTTTGATGAAGAAATATGCACTTTCTTGAACGATATATTTGTACTTTATAGTCAGCAATATGGTGACCACAGTTTCTCGCGGTTCCTCAACGGCATATCCCGTGGGAAACTGACAGTGTCCTTACCATCCAATGAATGCAATGAGAAGAAATATATTAACGTTATAAAGAAGTATGTACACTGCGCCAAAAGCACTAACCTGCCTAAAAGTAATAAATTTGCAAAATTGCGTTCTCTTTTTGACATGTTCAACAAATATTACTTAGCACATGCAGTCCTAAATGAAGAACTGAGAATTGTCGAAAGCATCGTTTCTTATTTTGATCGATTTAATCGATATGGAGCCAAGCAGTTCATTAAAGGTAAACCGATTAGATTTGGGTATAAGATATCGAGCTTATGTCATATCTGATTCAATTTGAACCATATCATGGAAAATAGGAGAAAAAACCTCAGATTGAACAACTATAATAGATATTTTTCATCTTTATATATAGTGAATTATCATCAAAGTTTAGAACATGATGGATACACCAGAACCATCAATCATAGCAGGACTAAGAAATATCCTATCACTCCCAGAAGATTAAAAATTTAATTTTAATGTTTGTCCATGTATTCATGATAACATACGATAATTTTTTTCTTTGTTGTTATTTTATATACACTGCAATATATATTTTTTATTCTTAAACAGGTTAAATCCGAACAGAACCTTATCTATAATATCCTATGTTTCTCTTCTTCAGTTGTATTTTTAAGTTTAGCTTATTTGGTTTCTGTAAATGGATTTATTGTTTCTACCGTGAAATAAATAAAGTGAAATAATAAAGTCATTATTATTATTAAAAAAAAGAAACCAAGAGGCAACAATCCATTTACCCAGAGAAAAAAGGGGTATGTTTCTCAACCTCATATTGTTACTTAGTACAAGAACAATATGGGGAGAGCTGATAGAATAGATCAAAACATTGAAAACTATAGAATCAATGAATGCCTTCCGCCTAGATACTCGTCACCATAGTTCCTAGCAAATTTGTCGTATACAAGCAGATAATGAAAAAAATGATTGTTAATGATTGTGAAGTTCAGGCGAGAAATTCGTCAAATTTATTAAAAAAAAATTTGATCCAACGACAACCAACGGAGGTCGTCCATTGATTTCAAAACCACTGGCAAACAGAATCCATGCCCATAATTGGATATGATTGCCTAAATTATTAAATACTGCCCACCACACCGCCAGAAAAACGCTACGATAATATGCGAAAAATTTGTTGTTAACCTTCATAATCATTGCTCTAAGAGATATCAAGTCAAAGAAAATTAATATATCATTATTTTAATTTTATTTCTCATTAAATATTTACTCACCGCACTCTATCACTCCAAGTGTTCCATAATCAAAAATTAACATCAAACATCAAAAATTAGCTTAAATAAAATATAAACAATTTTTCTGCATATATTGAGAAATCTTTTGCATAAAAATCAATTAGATTATGTAAAAGTTTTGTATTCGAAAGAAGAAATTTCGGACAAAAACGGGTTAACAATTTTGTTCTTTCCATAGTTGCAATGTTTCTCCCTTAAAGATTTAAGCACACTTACAATTGGATGTGAAGGCGCGGTGTCAATTAACAAAATAGTCTTTTTATACATTCAGTGAGTTAAGATTATTACGTACTTGATGCGCAAAAAACAATTAAAACCGTTCTCTTGGTTCATCCAATCTTTATTGTTTTGAAATAATTTTCTGCTCTTGTCACTTTGATTTTTATATTTGCCCATTATAAGAAGGTTAGGTTAGTGGCTTGCTATTTTATGATCTGTAAGTTTAGGTTAACTTTCAAATGCTCTGATTTCAAGAGCCCTGATTCATAAGTGTTATAAATTTTTTCATATAACAAATTCTCAGATAGCACAAACTCCTCAAAGCCATATTGAAAATGACCAACTGTGACGTTTCTAAAAACGATGTAACCAACCAGACGACGCATCAAAATTTCCTTCCAATCCTAACAAATCAAAGAAGACGTTAGATTTAGCTACTCCACTAATGCCGAGTCAAGTTTCTTAGGTAGATTTCTTAATTGCTTTTAATTTTTTCATCCCAGAACAAACGAACAGTTTGTCTTTTTGCTTTAAAATAAATTCATCCAAAAATTGCATCATCGCCCATTCCTCATCGAAAAAAAAAAACATCCCCAGACCATATTTAACTATTTTCCTGACATATTTAGGATTAAATTCCTTACCAAGCATGATAAATTACATAATAAAAATCGACTTTATGAAACAAGATAGTTAGGTTTATATTTATATGTATATCAACAAGGAAGGGTTGATTAAATCCAAATTAAAACTCTCCTCAAATAATATTTATTCAAAATAAGCAAAATGTCGATTTTGTTACTTTTCATTATTCATTTCATACACTGTAATCTTGATCTAAATGTACATATTTTTCACACCTTTTTTTTGTTATCGGCTAAACGATACATGTATTCAAATAATAGATGCGTTTTACCGGAAGCCGCCTATTGTTGTCTCAGTGTAAATTTCTAAGAATGAAAACCGTAAGAATTCCGTACAAAGTTCATCATATTATCTCTAATTGTATAAAAAAATCTTGTTGTGGAATTTTAGAAAATCCCGTGTATTAGGTAAAATTAAAATTTTAAATATATATATTTTGTAACTCAACTGATAGCGTTTGTTATATTAGTAAATATTGATAAAACGCTGGAATAAGTCGATATAAATATTTGCGAACGAAAATATTTGGGGTAAATAAAAAGTGTCTAAAAAGAAAATAGTGCAAAGAAGCAGTTGAACATCAATTCACGTGAGAAATTCGTGCCGGAAATAACATGGTAAAAGTAGAAATGTACCATAAATTAAATTGGAGAAAAGGGAGAACTCTTTCTAAAGTAAAGATCTTAATCAGTTGACGTAGAAGTCACACCTAGATAATTAAATAAAAAGCTTGTGATATTCGGTTAAACTCGAAAGTTGCGCAAATTTACGAAACTACTATTCGAACGATTTCCGTTGCTGTTCAGAATTGAATGTAGTAATCACAGAAACGATTCAATCATGTGTGACATCGTAATGTTAATAAGTTCAATGAACTTCAAGATTATAGCAAAAACAATTCAAGTTCGTTCTCTAACCAGTCGAGCGTAGATGTTCCTTTCAGGCTGGTTGACCTTTCCTTAAATTTAGCGTTTAAATTACCTGTCAGTAACACAGAATTGTCGATCCCTAAAGTACGAAGTGAGGTGGTGGGTATTTGTCGTATTTCTGAATCATCCATTATCGTGAATAGATTTAAGATCACAAACATGATTACGTTAAGTTAGTCACTAAATTTAATATTTATCTTAGATCTGATTTGGTTCATTCCGAATCTTTTTTGTCTAAACTTGTGTTTATTCTACCAGCTGATAATGGATCGTTTTAAATAAATCAAAACACATCTGTAAGTTGATGCTCAATTACATCAATACCTTATAAAATTCTCGAATTAGAATAATCTTTAAGTATTGGATAACTATTGGATAAGAATAAAAACATGAATAATAATAATGACTAGAGCCTATTGCATAGTCTCTAGTCATTTCAAATATTCTTAATTGTTTTATGGCTAACAAGATAAGTTAGAAACAGTGCCGTTCTAAACCTAAAGGCTTTATATAGGGGTTAATAAGGCTACAGTCCTGGGGCGCCTGCTTTTAAAATGATATGCATGGTGCCCCTTTCATACATAATTATAATTAACCTAAATCTAAATCCGTAATGATGCAGGCAGAAGAAGACGATACAAAAGAAAAAATTGCTAAATCTTATTGCTAAACCTTACCTTTCTCGAAAAATAAGGAGGTTTGCCCGTTAATAAAATACGATGATAAAGAATCAGGGATCCCAGAACATAACGATTCTTGAAATTAAGCCAATGTTTGTTTTTGAGTTTATTCGAAACTTCATCACATTTACGAATTTTGTATATAAATCTTAAACAGGCGTTCTGAATTCGCTGAATTCTACGCGTACACACTGAATCTGCTGTTGCATAATGTTGCTTTAGGTTTTCTGCAAAAAATATCAATATATGGATATAACAACCTCAAATTGCAGAAAGTAGTGTTAACTCTCTTAGAAATGTAAGTGCGATACCTGAAGGTGTTTATCCATGAAAAGTCCTCAGTTTCTAACTTCAGCAGTGACCGGTATCGGTTTGTTCCGCAAAATAATATTCAATGAATTCTTCATCATATCTACGTTTTTGAGGTTCTCAAAAAGCATCACAACAATTAGAAAGACTTGTAAGATCACTATTAATCCTTCCCACAGCACTGTCTAGCTCCTCTTGCTCAAAACTCAAATATAACTGCGTATCATCAGCATACATATGTATGTTACAAAACGTAATACACCTCGGCAAAAAGGTCATATAAATAATAACAACGGTTCCAAAAATACAGAATACAGAATAACAACGGTCCCAAAATGGAGCACTGAGGCATTCCACATGCCACCGGCTAGGATGCAGAAACATCTTTTGATTAATAAGATTAACAATCCTTTGATTAGTAAGATTGAATAAATAGCATCAATGTACTGTCGCATCCAATATTATGTAAAATAGACCGTATCGTAGGCTTTACTGAAATCAAAGTGTACCAAACGGTTAACTTATTATCATCATCTTTAACGCGAATTAAATCGTCAGTAATCTTTAAAAGAGCAGTAGTGCAGTTACGTTGTGCCACAAATCCTGATTTGCACTCTGGAAGAATGTCGTTCTCATCAAGATATACCCTTAACTTAATATTAAATATTTTTTGCAATACTCAGAAAATAGCTCAGTTGAATACACTCATTGCATGCGGGTTATATGGCGTAGAATTTGCGGAATAACCAAATTGAGCATAGCTACATTGATACCGTCCACACCGACTGCCCTATTTTTGATTTCCGTTATTAAGCACATAATGATGTATTCATCAATTGTAATAAGCCGAAAAACATTATCAACATTACAATATGTGGAACTGTAGTAATTGTTAATCTACTACGTAGGGGCAAAGTCAAGTGCAGCCATGTTACTCAAAAAGGTGCGATTTATCATATCAACATTACCCAATTCAGAAGTCACCCCTGAAAGATTGCTAGAAACAACATTTAATTTTTTAGAAGTTTTCCATTAGGTACCAGAATTAGAATGCCCCTGCAACGCCTTCTTTTCCTTGCGCTAAAAGAACGCCCTAGGGTTGTAAAACCCCTTAATTCCTTATAATACCGCCAATACCTTTGATTGGCCTCATTCTCAAGTTTCTATAACAAAATAATGTTATCCGTAAACCAAGGCATCTTTGGCTTACTAATTTTGACAGTTTTTAATAGAGCAAAAATATCGAACAATTGTAATAGTGTAGTATTAACAACAGTACAATATTAACATGTACCCAGGTCGATGAATATCTTAGGACGGCTGTTGTTCAAATTGGGTTGGGTTAGGTTTAGCCGTTTGAAGACATTTTAGAGGCGTTTTCAAGGCCTCTACAATGAATAGTTTCTGAAATAGAGTACCTTACAAACCGATTTAGCAACCTTGCATATTTGAATCGATGTCTTCAGACGCACGGCTTAACCCAAAGTTTTTAACTTCTAGGTCTAGCGTTAGTTCTAGTTTTACATCATTAGATCTAACTCTAGATCTATAACTAAAAACCTTCGGGTTTAGTCTAGTCTTAGTTCTAGTTTTACTTCAATTCAAATATACAGGGTTGGGATGGGTTGGCTTGGGTTTAGCCATGTATCTGAAGATATTTTTTAAAGGAAAACCTCTGTATACTTGAATTGAAGTAAAACTAGAACCAATACTAGAACTACGTTGTTTTTTTGAATTTTATATGAAAAGAGGCGCACTGGTTACAATATTAAAAACTCCTCCACCACGGAATAGATCAAAGATTATAAACGTGTACACTTATCAATTACAAATCGAACATTTTGTACATCCAATGAACAATTTATTTAATACTACATTACATCACTAAGAACAGATCTTGAACATTGGAATTCCTACTCATTAGCCTTCATCTATAAATATGTTGAAGAAAATTTTATTGCACTTTCTGCCAATAAACCTAATGCTGGGAGAACCTTGTATTTTGGCTTGTCCCTGAAGGCACAAACCAAGAAGAACTAGACAAAGTATTTTATAGTAAGTTCTTAGATGTGTATTTCCCTTTAGTATGGATAAAACCTTATAGACTTTTTATGTGAATTATAATTTACAAACAAAAATTAGTTGTCTTGGGTGTCAGCCATGTTAAGTAATAAGTCCCTTAAAAACCATATTAGATACAAAAGAGATTGTTCGAAAACATCACTGAAACACAGAATACAATTTGATTTCATTAACCAGTTAAAAAATACAGGATAACCATCTTCAGAACTGGCTCTCAACCAATACAATTTCCGATCGACCATTCCTTATAGCTTTAATCCTAGTTGCTGTTACTTGTTCCGTTGTATTCATATTTCATTTTCTATCTAACATCACCTCTTCGATATCTTTCATGACCCGTTTTCTATCCATTGAAGACCAAAATAGTTGATGGAAAATTTGACACTAACAATTTTGTAAATCAGCTATACAAGTATTTTCAACATGTTTTATCTCGATTAAAATTAGCTTGAATATCCATTTTACCAGTAACGTGTAATGAATCAAATATAAAAAAAACACCCAACACACGTTTGTTAATTTTGTAAATAGTGTTCCACGTTTTTATTATATTTTAAATTCTTTTAATTTAATTAATACAATTTATGTGATTATGAAAACCGACTTACATGTTTCGAGTTAATTTCTTATATTGACTTTGACTCTGAAGATGGCGATTGGCCGAAACTAATCAGACAATATTTTTAACCCTTCGTCTGTAAACCTGGGTATTTGGTGTCCGACCTAAACTGTTTAAGTAAAAAATGTACTAATAAGTTGATACACATTGTATGGATCCCCACTTAAAAAGGGGAACTCACAAGATTACAGTAATGAATTTAATCAATTGTTTCATACATGTTTTAAATGCATAATGCCATAAAAAGTCTGCTAAACTTGAAAGACCCACGTTTACGTTTTTTTATAAAGTTTTTTTTTATATTTGATTCATGTTTTATCGTATACATCAATTAGTTATTTTTTATGACTTTAAATCTTTAATAATTCTAGTGTTTATAATCTTTTATAACGCACCAAGTAAACAGGTAAACATGGATTCTATCAAATTTAATGTAAAGAAATGTTGAAGCAAAATTACTGCCACTAATGTTAAAAAGATGGTTGGTTCGGGAGTAAAATTCTGTTAAAATATATGACCATTAACAAACTCAATTACAATTTTTGTCTAATGCAATACGTATAACGTTGAAAATGAAGGAACACATTTACGGTTTAGCTCAAACATATTTCTAAAGTCAAAAATATGCTAAAAGCCATTGAGTAACATCAAGTTCATTCGCATGGTTATTTTACTTTTACATGATACATCAATATTTTGGCCTTAAAAATAACAAACTAATGGCTTTATAATCATTATTAGTTACAAAAATATACACAAACCTGGGGTTCAAAAAAATTAAGCTGTTACTGACTCATATATTTGAAAGAATATATTCAAATTTTTATACTCAAATTTTATTCCAATCATGCCGCTTTGAATATTTTGCAGTACATAAAAATTGTAATTAATCAATTTTCTTCATATAGAATAAACTACAATAAATATCCACCACAATACGTAAAACAACAAGTTTCGAACCACAATCACACAGATTATTTACATTTCAGGCAAAATCGCTGAACATATTTAACAGAATATTTCTTTCTTCATCTTATTAAGGAGTCATTCTTCGGATTACACATCTTTAAAAATTTCTTGCTTGAAGAATTTATTATTATTAGAGCTCGTGTACTTCCGAGGAATATGCACAATATCAATACAATCTAAATAGACAAATCTAAATGAATGGCACAAATCATAGAGTGCCATTCATTACGCCACTCTTTAACAATGATTTCAATAGAAACAAGAAAAACTACTGATATAACTAGTAAAAGGTCGGGTTTAGATCGGACGTGGAGATTTAGAGAGTTAATTTTAAAAGTCTGTACCATAATTATCGTTTCATAACTCATTCATAATTTGGCACGGTATTTAGAAATTTTTTAAATAATTTTCTTCAGCTAACAATGAGGTGATGATTATAAATCACCGCTCGTCGACAAGAACCTGCAATTGGTATATTGTTCGAGTTGGCCAAGAAAAGAATTGAAAGGTGGATAAGAGCAGACTCGATCCACTTTAGATTCCAATTACTTCTGGTATGAGACACGTTAAGAAATTTATCGACATCTAAACGTTTTAAACCAGAAAACTTTGGAATTTGATCGGGTTAGTAACAAGGTTTCTATGATTTCCATTGAAATCTTACCGGACATTGTTGATTAAAGACGCACCTCAATAGAACGGTTTGTGTAATTATGAGGAGTGTCAATTATGTTTGGAGATCGTTTTAAAACTTGAGTAATCAATCACAAAAGATTAATTTATATTCCTTCTTTAATGAATTATGGTATAAATTCATTTTTTTCAAAAAATTAATTTATTTTTCAAACCAAATGAGTACCAAAAAAGTACGAAGACTTTCACATCTGAGTTATACTTTTTGTTTCAGAAGAATTTACAACAATCTAGAGCTAAATATGAATTAAACTAACACTAGAAAGATTCAGGTTTAATGGTATAAACTGAAACATTCTAGGTATAGTGTTAGTTTAAGACAAATAGACTTAGAATTAAGACAATTTAAGACTGAATGACAATCAAAAATTTAGCCAACACTAAACGTAGAATCAAAAACATTTGGATTTAGCCGTACCTCTCTTAACCTTTGCGTCCCTATGTGGGGTAACTCGATTACCCCAACCTTAAACTTTTGCGGCATTTTATTAAATTATGTCAATTTTGAATGATGAGGATCATGTAATCATTCGTTAATATCTCATCATGTCAAATCTCCAACCATTTGGCTTTCTGAATGTGGTATTCCTGTTACGCCACAGCGGGATCTGCGTTACATCTTAAATCTACTTAATTTTGGACTCTGCGTAAATTTTTATTCATTCTAACCGCCTAGGGTACCACGAGGAATCTGATGAATCATATTTTGACGTCTTAGACGATGGTATAGCAATATATATAAGTAAATCCAGTTCGTACCATTATTTTGATGTTTTCTAGGTTCGGAATCTGACAACAATGAAAAAATAATAAAAAATAGAAATAGAAGAAGACCAAGACTATTCCTTAATCATTTGAGGAAGTAAATCAGTCTGATGAAAATGTACTTGAAGATAAAGAAGGAAATTAAATAAAATCGGTTTCACCCTTAATTGAATGCTTCTCACTTTTTTATACGGAACAGATGATGAACGAAATTCTTTTAGAAACAAATAGCTCATTATCAGTTTCCACTTGGAATGAATAACACCCAGAATGCTCTAGAGAATTTAAAGAAATTACTCTTACTGAACTGTATGCTTTTGTGGACATTTTGATAGCAGCCGTTCGTATCAGAGGGAGAAAACTACACTTGAAAGAAATACGGACTTCCGATTAGTTTATATCGTCTACCTTTTTTTTACAGCAGCTATGTCGCGAGATATATTGTTGCATATTTCCCATATTAGATTTGATGATCCCACAACAAGAATTGTGAGAATGCGCGAATCAAAAGATAAACCGAAAGCTATTCGTCCTATATTTGATGAGTATAGATTGATGATACAAATATAACAATTGATGAGCGACTAACAACTTTTCGTGGAAGGTGACTTTTTTGGGCATAAATCAAAAGCAAGCCAAGTCGATATGGAATCAAGATATGGATTTGTGCAGACGCGAAAACTACATATATTCTTGTACCACAAGTCTATACCAGCATGATAGACGACAGAAGAGAAGTAAATCAGGGGCAACAAGTTGTTCGAAACTTAGTGACACTGTATACTACTGGTTCATGGCATCGACTTACAATCGACAATTTTCACAACGATTCCTTTGGCGCAAATTCGTTCAAAATAAGAGAGAAAATTTAAAAGCATTTTTGCCAATAAAAGTCGCGAAGAATTTTCAACTAAATTTGGGTTTACAAATAATATATGTTTGAGTTCTTATATCCCAAAGAAGAACTTCTACTTCTATCAACCCAATTTTTGTGTAGCGATATACATTACCAATGTCAACGGATCCAGATGTTATTCTTCATTATAATACAACAAAAGGAGCTGTTGATACTGGTGACAAGATGACCAAAGAATACTCCTGCCTGAGATCGACTAGAAGATGGCCATTACGTTTATTCATGGAGATTGTTGATATGGCAGCGCTCTACGCATATACAGTGTGATTCAAAAAACCGCTGACAACACTTGTAGAGCAAGTAATACATGAAAAACTAAAATGAATAGTCTTAATACACATGGGCTCGCAAATGTTTTCTTAACAAAATGTAGGGTCAAACATTTTTTAAAATTAAACATTATCTGTAATAAAAACGCCTTTTTTAACAATTTTTTCTATGCCACTCTTAATTTTATCAAACCCTCAATATTTTTTTATTTTTGTGTAAATTATTATTAAATTAATCTAATTGATTAAAGCAACAATTTTTAAGAAAGATAAGTTTGAAGAAAATTTATTTATTAAATTTTTGTAAATTTAAACAGCATAGTGTGGACAATAATTTATGAACAACAATTGCATCATTTCCCACATGTCCACAATTTATTAAGGCAATAATACACATCAAGACTAAAGTGGTCATATGGTAGCTTGGAAAACTCAAAAACTGTTACCTTAGTCAAACATTTCTAAAAAAAATTGATTACACTCCATCCAAAAATTTTGTCTGTTTGACAAAATTAGCAGTGGGGTAGAGAATATTTTTAAAAAAGGTTTTTTTATTGCAGATAATGTTTAACTTTAAAAAAACTTTAATTCCTAATATGTCTTGTAAAAGAGGTATTTTGCAAGATATAAGGAGGCATTTAACATTCATGTATATTACAACTATTCATCTTAATTTTTCATGTATTATCTACCATAGGAGTCCAGTAGCGATTTTTTTAATCCAGAATGGCAGGCTAATAACAAATTCAAAAGAAAAAGCTAGCATATGAACTAAGTAAACCCAATGTTTTAGCAAGAAAGCAAAATTCTACCCGCTATACACAGGACCGAAAAACAAATATAATTTGTTGAGAATGAAGAAGATCGGTATGCAACATTCATAGTGTTGAAAGACAACAAATTATCGGTGATAATTGGAACGATCAAAATTTATATTATTTATAAATTGTTCTAATAAAAGATTCTTAAACAGAATAATATAATAGTATTTCAGGAAAATTTCTGTTATCCTAAAAAAGAACGCTTGGGTAACCAAAATACCCCACTCAGGAAACCACAGAATATTCCTGATGAGAAACACTGAGCTAAATCTCGATTCAATCTGGACAAAATTGAAAAATAATTAACAACATATATGGTTTTCGGGTATAGGAAATCGTTTTTAAAACTTGAACAATCCTAATGGCATAAAAAATTCATTGTTATTACGAATAATTGTGTGTAAGAAGTTATTTTGAATATGGTTTAATGTGATCATCCTTTATGCGATATCTATCAATTATCTATTTCTTTGTGTTTGTTTGTTTGTGTGTTAAATCAACTTGTTTATCAACCTGTTAGGAACAAGTTGCAAGCACTGAAATAGTCTAATTGACGAAGATAAATTCAAACCAATCAAATATAAAATAGTGTGATTTTGCATCACGGAAATTAATAAATTCCTTATATTTTAACGCGGAATTTTTTTCATTACACTTCAAATTCTCAGAATTTCTCTATGATCATATAACTAATGATATATTCTAAGAAGCAGGGTATAATGGGGTTTGTTATAATGAACAATAATTTGAGATATTTCAAAATTTCTTTCCTTTCACTATGATAACTGATAATACATTTTCATTTCGTCTTAATTTTTTGATAACTCTTGAAGGTGGTGGGATCTTTTAGGATTCTGATAACTACTCTGGGTCAAAAAAAAAATTTTTTTTCAAAAATCAAGATGGCGGATATAACATAGTGAATTAAAATTGCAAGAAACGAGATATTTTACACAAAACTTGATATCTGAAAGGTTTTGTTATTAACTAAATGTTTATTATTCATTGCCAACAATATTAATAGATGAAGTATTATGAAAGAGTTTTGCAATAAAAATCATCAATTCTAATATTTTAGAGATATTCATAATAAATAGTATTCATACATAAGGCTTCTCCATGGTTTTTAATTTTAGAGGTTTACTTAATTTTTATGATAACACTCATAAATGAGAACATTTGGGAGATTTTTTACCATTCCCCCAGCGACCCCTTCTTATCTAAGTTGTGTTTGGTTATGAATTAGTGTTTCATTACAAACTTCTTGCATTATTTGATTTCTATGTTGAAAATTTATATTATGATATTTTGAAGATTTTTACTGTATTCTTGTAAACTTCTTATATCTAGGCTTCCTATAATAGTTCTTCTTATTAAACCCATAAAATAAATTTGTTATGACGCAAAGGTTAAGACGGAACACAACCGAATCTAAATATGGGTAATTGCTATTAAAAAGGAAAGTTTTCCAATTTTTCAAGAAAATTAACAATTCAGCGAACCGAAAAAGATTGGGAATCTCTAGTCTTACTAATAATAAGTCTTACTGATATTATAATGGTATTACTCTTTACTAAGAGTCTTTTTAAAAAATATGGCATTTTCGATGTCATGGTGCAACCTTCTTCAGAAACTAGTTCGAAATGATATTTCTCATACATTTAGGAATTATAAAAAAAAATTATATACCTCTCAAAGAAGACGACAACCAACAAGTACTAACCTAATTTTTGCAAGACATAAAATAATTAAAATTTTATATCATATAAACATAAATAAAAACTGAAACCGTTGCTTATTAATGATTTAAAATTTAAGTAACAGGTTTCTTAATGTCAGATGTGATTGGACTTATGTTCAAAAAAATAATTCCCTCCAAATAGTTTATAAACATTCCATTATTAATTTATAATCATTTTTTTTAATTTTCTTTTTTATAATACACAGATGTTTAGAACTTGATTTTCTACCGTTATCCCATATGTCCTGTTCAAGATAATATTCGCATTCGCTTCTATGAAAAATCGATTCATGAGTCTTGTGGGTTAACGGTACAAGGGAATGCTTTGGTTATGCGCGAGTATGTGGTTGGCTGAACCTGTCGAACAACAAACGCACACGGTACGTCGTCTCTAATAGCTTCGGAGTTTCACGACAAAGAACGTTTACAAAAAAAATGGTTAATTTGAAACGATGCCCATCTATGTCTATTTTTAGAGTACAGTTAAGTAATTTTTAAAATTCTCTTACCTCCATTAGTGGGTGGTGTTGACGGTGTGGTTTGGCCCTGGGTCAAAATAATCTGCGACTCCAATTCGCTAAGCTCATTTTTAAGTTCAGTCAACTTTAAATTTGATCTTTTAACAATAGTATTCACATGATTTACGGACTTTCTGTCTGTTGATACTTCACGCAGTTTTTCAGCCCCTTCTTTGATCTTCAGCTCCTTTCGGATTTCTCGTTTGATGATTTCTCGAAGCTCTTCCAGTTTCATTGCGTCGGAAAGATTTTCGGTTTGGAGTCCGTATTTATGGGACAAATCGTACAGCACAGGGTGCCGGATGTAATCACCCTGAAAACATAATTAACTTTACTATAAGGCTTAACTTAAATTACGTATTATATTTAGGTACAAAACGGTTTTGAGATGTTATAATCTCGGTTGTAACCGATTAAGAACTAGAATCAAAATTACCGCATCGGGTTTAGTTGGCACATCAAATTGTGCAATTATTCTAAAGAGGATGCAGCTCATTTCATGACGTAATAATATTCACCCTCGTTTTTGTTTCGTTCGTTAGAAGCGGAAACGCGAGGAGAATATTAACAATATTTCTAGGAAAGGCAGTTTAAGGATTGGAAGCCGTTAGTCGATCTATTTATACGCAGTTTAGCGATGATGGCGACATCTATTTCTAGCATCGAGAGAGTAGTTAAAATACAGATGCAACTCGAAGTAATAGAATAACAAAGAAGACAAAGGGGATTAATTTATGTTAATTGCTTTTAATTGTTTCTAGAAGAGACAAGAATAGAATACAAGTAAGGTTGAAGGTAAATGTGAGGCGAGGAATTTTAAATAAATTATTATTATTATAGAGAAAATCGTTTCGATCCTTTTCGAGAAGAACTTGGTCATGTCGATGACGACCTTGCGCTTAAGGAAAAAAAGGAAAACCAATCGCCGAACATGTCTTGACCTTTGCCAACGATGATCGACTAATTGGCAACCGGCGAGTTACACTGTAGCGTGACAATTTGCACGACTCACATTACCACGAGATTGGTCAAACTGCAGGAAAAAAATATACAGGGTGTAATTTTTTCCCACTATAGAAGCTCATTAAAGTGAAATTATAGCTTTTTTTGTAGAGCAGTAAATGGTTTATTCCCGCTCATTAATTAAGTAAAGCCTATATGTAAATTACAGCAATAAAAGTTGAAATCGAACATTTCTCCTTCGTGTAAGAGTGAATAACTTTTCATCATTCATAACAATGGGCAATTCTTGATCTCAAGTGTTCAGTAACGAGAAGTTATCCCTGGAATTCGTGTAGATCACGAATTAGCTAGATCTCGTGGGGAAAACCCCAGGTTCATGATATAGATAAAGTAGCGATACGGGGTTCTCTATAAACGGTTAATTTATTGACAGATTGCCCTTTAACTGATTTGTAGCAGTATCGTGCTTTAAACCCATTTATCTAGAACGTTGCTTCACACTTCGAAATTAACGAAATTGTTTTCTCACCATTAAATATTTTCTTTAAGAGCATGAACAATGGCTTCACCTGTAAAATTTAATTTTGACTCTAATATAGTACGAAACAAAAAACGTTTGTCGGAAAAATTGTGTCCCATTTCTTTTCGTATCCAAACGAGAGGAATATCTCACAAAAAAGCCTTGTTCAAGTTTTATTTTCCCACAATTCTCGAGCCGAGAAAAAAGTAATTAACATTTATACATAGTTTACAACCGGTCACACATTTAATTAATACTAGGCCACGTCCAACTTTCTTATTATGTATACGAAAATCTAGTTGTAAACATGTGCTGACGATGTTAATCATTAAAAACGCGGTTTGAACTGTACTTTATTGGCATACTAAACTTTTTTTGACAACGTTCAACCTAGAAACTGTTTTCTTTTATAAAGGATTTCTAGTTTTCACAATAAAACACCTTCTATGAAGGGTATATGTATGCACCTCATTAGGATCACAAGAATCTGTGTCACACCTGTCGATTGAACTAGCCTCTTGTGCACTACACTGAGGTCGTCTCCTTCTCTTTGGTGATTGTTTGCAAATTTTCCCCTTTCCACCACAATTGCTCGATCCGTGGGAGTGTATTCGGGATTCCAATTCAAAGTTCCTATACATTCCCCGAACAAACAAACAAACAATGCAACAAAAAACTCAAACACACACTTTCTTCTTCAAACGGTAATCGCACCAAAAACAGACTCAAAAAACATCGTTAAAAACAGGATATCTGTTTCAAACAACTTCACTTTTCCGCTTCTATCCACTAAACCTTCCATCCTTAACTGTTTGTTTACTGTTTACGTTAAGAAATCGTGCCAAGTAAACACCAAGTTGGATTCGATGAGGAAAGATTTTTTATCTCCGCGATTTCCATCGTGTTGCGTTTTCCATTCGATTTTCTTTGCTAGTTGCTCACACGTGACCTTAAAATGAAATTGGACGGCACAAACAATAGTCTAACAGACGAGGGCGAGGCGCAATCATAATTAAACAGCGACCCCGATGCGATGCACCGCTGAAGATGGTTCCACTCCTACAGAATAACTCGTGTCCATGAACTAAAAAGTATCTTTAGAAAAGAATAATAATTTTCAATGTATAAATCTCCATCCAACGAATTAGTATGAGGAAAGAAATGACTGTTATAGCCAAAAGTTCGTTGTATGAAAAATTGTTTGTTCCAGTTTTAGTTTAATGAAAAATTATAAGTAGCTAGACTTAATATTTGCATTAGAATACTTGCATTTGAAATATAACAAGACAATAATAAATTAAAACAAAATCCTATAATAAATTAAATAAGAAGAATCATTATAGATTTAAAAATGTTTATCTTAAATACAAGACAGTCTAAGAAGTACCGTTTTACAAGTTATTTACATTTTTTAGGACACTCCTGAGATCCAATCAACGGAGGTAATTTATTTTGAAGTCTTGGGAAGTCATTAATGTGACTTGTTTCAAATGTGGATGTATCATATGTGTGAGGAAAATTTTCAAAACTGTTTATATTAGTCCTTACATAAATCAAAGCATTCAATTATAGTAATAAAAAATTAAGTCTTGAAAGCTTCCTTTGATTTGATACGATTTCATGCCATTCAATTCGAACAAGTATGTAATGACTTCAATATATGACCACGATATTCCATACAATACAACTTTTCGCAAATTAAATTTGGATTGACGAATTAAAACGTCCTACTAAAGTCAAAAAACAAATCACTTACACCTGAAACCATCCTGCCAGTTACTAGCAACACCTAATTTGTCAAGAAAATCGACAATCCTGCTACTCAGTATTCATTTTAAATACTTAGCCGACTTAACAAACGTACAGCTAAACGGTTTCTAATACTAGATTCGCCTAGACCAGGACGCGGAACCCTGGGGTTTCACTAAACCTTTTAGAGCAGGAGTTGTCAAATTATACATATATTAAATATTCAAAGCCTGCCATTATGATGATCATTTTGTGTTTACACTTTCTGGAAACACCACTAAATTACATATTTTTTGCCCACCCAATATTTCGGTCATGTTAAATGACCCACATAAGAAAAACCTTGGGAACCCTTACTTTAGGGGTTCTCTTTAGGGATCACGAGACGTTGATTTTACGACAATTGAAAGATGTGTCAGGATCCTGCGTGGCGGAACTGGTTAATCGTTTGCAATACTATATTAAAATCTACATATCTAGATGGCATTATGGATCAAATTAATATATATGAACATCCAAATTTCCAAGCACGCCATTAAGAATTGCTGTCTATCTCCGTCAGAAATCCTTATCCTGAAAATGATATTTCTTACTATAAAATGTTAGTATATTTGATTGTTAAACTATCAACTAGATGCTTTTAATGCCCCTAGTGTAGCATCGTCTAAATTTTGCTTATATCAACGACATTGATAGAAGAAATATCGGTATGAAAAAAGCGGATCCCTTATTCCAAGAGATTGGGAGAAGGTTGCTCGGATATAGTCTTTATGATCCATAGAAAATATTCAGAGGCACCATCCTCCCGGAAGATTCACCTGAAGAAGTAAAGCACGTGAAGACAGACTCCTTGGGCAGATGGCTCCCAGTGACACAAAAACGCTGCCGATTGTTGTAGGTTATTACAGAAAAATTTCTTCCTCTCGGCTTCCTTTATACCATCTCTAACTTTGGTTTCCATTAACACCTTCCCATAAATAAAAATAGCCAAACCCAAATAAAAATTCTCGTTAAGCATTAACTGGTAATGGACCTGGTATGTATATTACAATCATTATGAACAATTTTTGTTAATGACATACATTTATTTCTACCTATTTTGGTTCTCGAGTTACAACCTATGTTTATAACAAAAATTGTCGATTTGGCATTTTGATTCTTCCTGCTTGATTCTTCTTCCTGATTCTTTATGGTCAGAGAGCTATATGTGCTGGACGAAGATCACCCTTCGTTCATTCGTGTTAGCACCTTTTATGCAGACCTTGCAGTATGCCACTTTTCAACAGGATAATGCCAAGACACCATACTGCTGTCTTTATCACGAAAGTTAGGAGACAAATCATAACGTGTAATATGTAATTATAATACAACACATCCATCACTAAAATCAAATCTGGGTGTTAATGAATAAATGCGAGATGACAAAGGTTCAAGAATACTAACCTAGTTTGACTTATAGATCAACATTCTAGCGCTGAATAACATTTTAAACTAGAACTAACACTAGCTTTAGTGATGTCTCTACAGATTAACAATAATTCAGCATCGGCTATTAAAAAAATTATCAAGAGTTCATTTAAAATCGGGGTATACTTAGTGTTAGTATGGAGTTGAAAATTTCGTGTTTTTCTCTGTTTATACAGGATGGGTAAAATTGAGTGTCATTATAGGCTATGTCAAAAACTATAAGAGATAAAAAAAGTAGGTGCCATATCCCGACCTTGTTTTGTTTTAAAGTTTTCACTTTTTTAAGAAGAATCATTTGCTATGTTTTCCCCTGGGTTGAGTTGGTGTCATTTCTAATACCAACCCAACCCACTCAAACTCAACCCACCGTTAGTCGGTAGTTATCTTGGATATTCATTAGATTTTGATTTATCGTACATCTTTACTTTAAATCTTTCGCTCTTTCTCTGAGTTCCCTATACAGGCTGTTTTTAGATTGATGCGAAAGATTTCAAGGAGTAATTTTTCAGCGAAGCTTAAGGAGTGTCTTTCATATAACTTTGTCTTCAGACCCTTCCTTCTCCACGTCACAGCCTTATAAATAAAAAATTAATTAATAATTAAAAATTTAATAACTTCTTGAAATCTTTCGCAACAATTTAGAACCACCTGTATACAATACCTGTATTACCCTACTCTATAACAGGTTATAACCTATTATAGAGTAGGGTAATATCAAAAAATCGAATATATTTTGATATCATTCCCATGAGTTGGGTTGGTATTAAAAATAATGATATCACCTCAACAAAACCCAACCCAATTTTAGCCTAATCGGCCCACTGTCAGGATATGGACTCTAATAAAATTGTCGAAAGTTGAAGTATTAATATGAAGATACCACTTTTAGTACTGATTGAAAAATGAAAGTTTTATCACATCCTTAACATTTTAACATGAATAAAATATGTTGACTTTGATAAATGTTCTGATACCTAGCCTTTTTTTTACTTTCGAGTTATTTTGATATTAAGCGTTTTTGGCAAATATTGGTGATACTCTTTAAAAGCCCATTGGCACGATAATAATTCATAAGTTGTCAAATAAAGTGTCATTTGTTACATAATAAGAAAGAATGAAACCGAAATTTCAAGCCTCTACAAATAGTGGAACCTAAAAAAAGATTTAATGATCCAGTTACGTGAGACACGTATATGTAAATACATAGTTTGTTGTATTGAAATAAACTTATTTAAAATAATAAATTAGGTGCACCGTAAATTTATTGTGTTTCATGAATAATCTTTAAAAACTGACATGTAACATGAGTATTGGTAATATCGGTAATATTACGGCAAAATTACATTTACTTAAAGTTCCGGTAATTTTGCATGACTAACTAGACCTACTTTGAGAGAAACGAAGATTATTACTCTTATTTCAACCTTGTCATATTTTTGCACAATCACAAGCAAATATACAAGTTTTCATCATTAAGAAAACGAATTCTTGTTGCATGAACAATCCCATTTTCTTGCAGAGAATAGTTTTTTAAAGCCAAGAACTAAACTAGAAGCATTCAAGAATAATTTTCCAAGATGTAGACTTAACTATATTTAGGCCTAGTTTTAGTTCAATGAAAAATATATAACAATCTAACGCTGAGTAATAACTAAATCTAGAATTAACATAACCATCACAGCTAACACTACACCTACATCATCTTAAATAACAGACGGCTAAACTCGAATCTTTCTAGTTGTAGTTTCATGTTATTCGTTAAATAAAAATATTTTATAATCTATCGGTGAATAACAAAATCGAGATTTCACAGTATTAGAAAAAATTTACATCAAAATCATTGTTTTCAAAGTTGATTTAAATTTAGACCTTGAAATGAACCATACACGTAAACGTATGAAACAATACCATCAGAACACAAACAAGTTTTATTATACGCCAAAACTCCCATGACGTCTATTCCTGCGGTAAGTGAAATTGAAACAATATCCACGTTGTGAACAAAACCGTGCATACGATAAGAACCGGTACCCTATAATAACCGGCAAATACCGACAGACCGTTTTGGAACTTAACACAAAAGCTAACCCAGAAATTTTGTCCCAGATCCACTACGACAGTTGGTGTCCAGATAACGGTGAGTGTTTGTTTGGAATAGAATGGCGAAGACAATTTACGCGGTTCTTTCATATCTCGCAAATTCCCCGTCATACTCAGGAACTTAATTCCTGTGTTACTCGAAAGTTACGCGAACGAGAACCGGGAATTTCGAGTATTACATAAAACGGAACGGTAGTATCTGAAATTGGATCTGCAACAAGATCGTAAATCAAATTAAATTAAACCGATTCGTTGTGTGTAGATCGAGCGATAACGTTCCGATAACGGGTTGAATTAAATGCTAAAGCTTAAAAGAATGACATTTCTTGCCCGTTAAAATAAACGAATTTATAGCATTTGATCATTTTTTTTTCTTACCAAATAAGCTTCCTGTTGTATCGAACCAAACGGTCTGATGCAGGCATCAGTTTGAATGCCAGATTTCTTCAAAACAAGCATTCCACAACGACTTCCTCTTCGTTTATCACTATTTAAAACACTCGTATCATACAATGTTTAAGTTCATTCCAAAATAAACCAGGATAAAAAGCGAACGAAAAAATGATCATGCTACAAAATAAATCGAAATGAAAATCTACGTTGCAACGATTTATCTAGAGAAATAAATAAAATACATTTTTCTATAAATATTGTATATTGAAACGAAAGTATCCTTCGCTTAATGCTTCAATCTAAATACTTTCTAAGTAACCGTTAATTGCGAGCACAGCTTTCCCAATAAAAGTGACACGTAAATGTCCGATTAGAAAATGATCGATTTCGTGGATCGAAACGAAACGCAAACCGCAGCGGTAGAACCGAAACTGGTAAAGATTCCGTTTTGAAAACTTTTGGACTTTTGAGCTTTTTGAGTCACAAGGATCGTAAACTTTGTGGATTTACGACCTTTGGAGCGAAAATCGCGTATTGCTTTTAAACGTTCGCAGAGAATTGCATCGTCGCTGCCAAGATTTTTGAGGTTTTTTTAATAAGCTCGACCGGTTTTTGGCGTTTAAGGCTGAGTCAACGAAAAACCAGAAGGCTCTTGAGGTAACCTGCCAAAAATCCCATTCGCATTTCTTTTATTGCATTCCAATAAAGTTTTCATTAAAATAATTAAAACTTTATTAAATTAGTTTGATGATCTAATGAAGTAAATATTTTATATTTTTAAAGTTTTAATGATAACAGATTAAGGAGATTAATGAATTGTAATTCTGTACTGATGTATTGATATCGTAATAATACTCCATGGTTTTTTGTTAATTATGGAACTTTCTAATTGCAAAAACAGATAAGCTATCGCATAGGTAGATAGCAGTTATTAAACAATATATTTTTAGATTTTAATATAATGATTACAAAACAATCATATGAGTCATATTGAAATAATAACATTAGAAATTTTATTTCTGTATGCTTTAGTTTTTAATTATTACAAGTTTTGAAAGTATTTAGAAGTAATTAATTGCATATCGACGCATCTTTCCAGGAAATTTTTGAAAGACTTAATCTTTGAGGTTTAATGGTATATTGTATACAGGATGTCCCGCAACAATTGTGCAATACTTCACCAGCGTATTTTTTAGTGAATCATAGAATAAAAGCTTAAACTACAAAAATTTCTCGTTTTTCGCCATCATTCTCTGTGGAAGCTTGAACAGTGTTGTAGTGGTACAAATCAAGGAACTGGTCTGTTAAAATGCGGTAAACGGTTAATATCTTGATATTTCCTTGTGCAGAAATCCTTCTAATGCTGGTCGAGGCATAGTCATCAATTCTTCTCAAAACAGCTTCTTCTACATCCAACGCCTCTGTATAATTGCTATAGGTTACGCTGCCCATTTCTTTTAATTTAAAAATGTTCCTGTGTATGTTTGTTACTCAAATTATCTAGTGTATAAATGGAGATGCAGTTGTGAACCTAAAACTATGAATATCTCAACAATGGTTCATTTTCTGACTTATGTTCACTTGCCTTTTTGTCTATTTTTGATCAAAAAATACGATGGTAAAGTATTGTACAATCGTTGCGGGACGCCTGTATACCACATATTTAAATTAAAAATTTGAAAAGAAATGATACATGTAAACCGATTATTTCTAAATGCTAAATCCCTTCAAAGGATTAAGAAAATGAAGGTATCATTAAAACTATTAACGATATTATATGTTTTTGTGACAAATACTAAGTTACCTTACTGGTTCTATTTAACTGTAGAAAGATCTCTGATTCGAAAGAACCACCAATCTTTTCTAGACAATTTTTTTAAAAACAATTCCTTTTTTAAACAATATCAGGTGTAGCCGCGAAATCTTAGTTGTTGCCGAAACACACAAATTTTTGCAATAGCTCATTATATGGAAATTCTGATATGACGGAACGAACAGCAAAGAAGAACGACGTAATGTAAAGTCGTGTGCCGAAAAAATACAAAACACTCAAACCGAACAGAACCAATAAAAATCAGAGTAATGATTCCAACGCAGAAATTATAAAATAAATTTGACAGAATAATAATTCTTGTCAGGCACATTTCTCACCAAAACATTATCAGAGAGGCTGCACAAATCTATAATATCCAAACTACAACGTATTTATAACTACGTTATAAATTTATAATTATATGATTTGTCTAATCCATCTCAACGCCCTACAATTCTAAAGTAACATATCAGATAACTTGGTCCACCAATCAACGGCAAGGGAAAATTTGGAAAAACTTAACTAAATCGATTTCGTGGCGGATGTGTCTAATTTAAACAGGATTAATAATAAAATGATTATATATAACAGTGGCTGACACAATTCATCAAATCCTCATTTTGAAATTAACAAAGTTTAGTATTAATTGTAGTTGATCTTGTTGTACTTGAAAACTGTAATTTAATGTGTGATCTAACAGTCCTTGCAATCTCACCTCTGCCATTGTTTCAGAAACAATTATATGTTTTTCTACTGGATAATTCTCATATTTTGCTAATTGAATTTCTTTATAAAAAGGCTAACGTAATGAATCCTTCTGAGATTGCATCAATAAATAAAGTGCTTCGCTACGTGGAAGTTTTTGAACAATTACTGCTTTTGAATATTTTCAATAAATAGCAAACCCTATAGCCGTATCTAGCCAATTCTCCTTTTCCTTCAAAAACATATCTTCTTTTCTTTGAGACGTTTGCAATTTACTTTTAAAATCTGATGCATCTCAAAAAAATTAGGTGGGTCCTTTTAATTTCTGGAGTAATGTAGAATATTTCGTTATTTTTTGATGTAGTGTCATCTGAATTAAGTTATCATCAACATGTTTCATTTTATAGTATACCATCGTTTAAGATGAATGTTTTGGAATACATTTATTTATTCACATGTTCATTTTTAAATTAAGCACTTTTAAATAATAAATTTAAAAGCATTTAACATGGGGCGATTAATTATACGTAATAATAAGTCATCCCTAAATTTTAATGATTCCAGCCCAATGGTATCAAAATAGGTCTTATACTTCTATACAATTTTTAATCCTGCTTTGGATAACAACGTTACCCGACATATGAAAGAAACTCTATTGCCTGATCGCCGAGAAAATTTTAATGTTTGGGAAATTTACTGGGACATAACGATAAGACACTCAGAATTTTGTTCATAATTTACTCTGCACTTTGCATTCATACTTCTGTACAGCGACAACAGTTTACTAATCGATGGCGTAACCCTTCCTCCAGATTAGGTAGAAGATGTTATGTTATCACCTATTAACTCAGCAACGGATGCGTATTGCTTGTTGATCAACCAGAATGCCCAGCGGTTTTCTATGGAGTTGTAGCGAAAAACGTGCCAGTCATAGAAGGACAGGGATGTTCTTGACCGTAAATTATACCTTGATGGAGGTGTTTGCACGGATAGAGGCGTTATCTTGCTGGTAGATTAGATGGTGTTCACGGTTCCCCATGAACAGAATGTGAGTTTCATCTTGCAGGAGGAGAAGGAGATGGTAAGCTGTCCATCTCCTTTCTTTTCTCCAAGTTTAACTCGGCCGACCATCAAACAATGCTGAAGACCATTCTCGTCCCATTCATAAGGAGGAAACGCGTCCATCACCTGATCTACCAGCAAGACAACGCCTCTACGCCTCTAAGGCATGATTCGCGATTAAGAACATCTATATCCTTCCATGGCTGAAACGATCCCATGATCCATACCCCATGGACAACCTCTAGGGCATCCTGTGTCGTCTATGCATAACAACAAGAAGGAGTACGCATCCGTTGCCAATTATGGCTACGGTAAACAAGAAGTGGAGTATGGAGAAGCATATCCAACCGCATCACAGCCTAATCTTGAGAAAGGGCCATGACCGTGACCATGAAAATTTTTTAAAAAATTGTTTTCAAATAGTAACCTCAAGATATAAATATATATGCAGGATGTTTTAAAAATTACCTATATTAGTAACGTTCTGTAACGGGTTTTTTTAAAATCACGTGGAAGCGGTACACTCCTCAAAAACACCGCTCCAAAATATCGTTCCTCAAATACCGTGCTCATGTTATGTAGAAATTTGAATAACCAGTAAATACCATAACTAACTATTTTCATTGATTATGAAACTATATTAGCCATTTTATGTTATAGAAGAAAATTTTTGACCCGATATACAGGTGTCCTACATAAGCGGCAGAGTACTCAACTGGCATTTAGAAACCGAGATGCAAAGTTCTTTTTACGGACAGAAGTTGTAGGAAATTTACCACTAACATTTTCCGCTTATAGTGTGGTGAATTTCTTACAACTGTTGTCTCGGTAAATCTTGGCACCTTTACGTCATTTATGTACTTTGCCCCTTACATGGGACACATGTATCAAAATTACAGTAAATAGATAAAGAGCTAACTTTTAGGTCGATTTTTAATCACAAAACACACTAACCTTTCACCATTTTAATTGCTGAATAGGATAATAGGAATAAGTACATACATGTTATCACAGAAATTTAGCAATAATCATAAATTATATATTTGCACATTTTTCCGACTTTACACTGCGTTAGTCCCAATGCGTAGCAGCGTTTAAAACGCGAGCAAGATTTATCGTGAGACCAAACTCTTTATAATCCAATTAACTGTATCTTCTTTTCGAAGTGTATTTATTGTTATATTATAGATATCAACATAGACTTCCTGCATTTGAAAGCCTGGAAACCGGCTTGTTGGCTATTTGAGAATAATTTTATTTACGTGGTTATTCCGTATAAAAGAATCTCAGCCTCATCAAGTGCAATTATTAATGTCTTGAAAACTGCGTAACACATCCTTACGCAGTAAACTTGCTTAACTAATAGGTTGGGTTGGGTAACGTTTCGATTCACAACACCAAAATCTCCCATAACCCGTTTACTATACAATCGATTATATGGAATGGTTTGCCTGATTTCGTAATTCGTTATGCTTCTAATTTTATTGCGTTTAAAATAGGTGTGAACAACCACATATTTGTCCTGCAATTGCTTCTTTACAACATCGGTTTTATTTAATGCGCATATATTTATTACATTGGTTTTTATAATTTAAATAAACAATCTTATTATATTTTAATACGATTACTTAAAGACTGCAGTTTCATATCAAAAAGCCTTGATCATTTAATTTAAAACATCAAAATCTAATTAGTTACCCGCCGTATTAACCCCAATTCTACAAAATGTTGAGGATTAAACTGAATACATTGGAATGAGTCGAAACAGGGAAACCTTTGTGCTCAGGGGGATCAATAATGAGCTTAGGTCGTTGCCGTCTGGTTTGAGACGTCGATGAATCATCACTCCTTTAAAATTCTCCTTTAGCATTTCGGTCTGAAACCGGACACAAACGCTCGGTTGTAACTTCGTTTGCAGATGTAAACAGTACTTAATTTGTTTGCGTGTTCCCGTTTCTTCGATTTACGGTGTAACTCATTCGCGATCGTTAAGTATCTATTTTTGTTAACGTCTTCATTTCGTCGAAACAATCTGTAAATGTGTGGGATGATTTTGAGAAAATAAAATGTTTGCGATGTTATCCGCAAAAGATTTCAGATAAACCAAGTTCACGCTAGTAGACAATACATGGTCGCCTTAACATAAAGGATTTATTATGAGACGAAACAAATGTGGCTTGTGGTCGGTCGTGTAGGAGTTTCGGGATCGTTTCGTAGAAGGAAATCGATCAGCCCAGACTACGCCTTCCTTTTGTTTTGTTACACATAAAACAAGCTCTTTTGATCCTAGATCATAAACAACGTTGTTCACGCCAAGGTCTAAAAAATATTTCATTTTCAATTGGATTTCACCAAACTTATATATTACATTTCTCAAATCGTCTTTGATTCATTTCTTTTCCACTTTAAGTTCCTAATTTAAATCATCACATTACCTGAACACATAGAAAATCCTTTTTAACGATTTTCAAATATATTAACTGGTCGCATGGGGTTAATTAAACACGATTTTATCTGACGCATATATTATCTTGGGGTGAAAGGAACTGCTGTAGATATGAGGTTGCTATATAACCTTACTAAATTACGAACTTGTGTATATGACAAGTAAAATAAAATGAAGAATTAAACTTCCAAACATGGAAGAAATAATTTAAAGTTTAAATCAGCAAATGTCAAAAATTACATTTCAATCTTAAGGATTAAAATCCTTGAAAATTGACAATAAATCATCGATAATTCTTTGGATTATTTGGTTGATATATTTCAGCAATTTCACTCGATTTGAGATGCCGCGGAAATTAAGTAGAGGATTCCCAGAAATATTTTCGATTACAAAAGTCGAAAATATTCGAATTATGATAGATAATATCACATCGCGAAGATATTTTGCAGTAAAATGGGGTTCAGATTTCACATGATGGAAAATATTTATAAATGTTGTGTTTGATTGCATTTGGATTTTGGCAGTACTGTATAGGGTAAATCAGTTTAAACACATTCGAGCATAGAACCATAATAAATTTCAATCTAACCTCGGCAAGTTTGCAGTGGAGGTCATGTGTAGGTTGTGAAAAATATAGGTGTATCCTCTATCGATACTATTCATGTTTCTCTCCCTTCTCTGACTGTTTATTCGAAGATATTTGGCTTTTTTTGTATGCCCACTTTGGTGTACTTTGGTTGACATCAAGTATTTATTCCTCCATATAGGAACGATGTTTGGGAAAATAAAGAATTATGTGCTAAGACCCTACATCTGACGGAAAGTACTTTACTTATCCAATCTGGTATTCTGGTCTGTGTTCTGGACAATCTTGTCTAGTACTCTTCCAAAATTTTCCACTTCTAGGTCTAGTACTAGTTCTAGTTTAACTTTAATTCAAATATACAGAGTTGTCAGATCAATTTGTAAAGTAGCCTATTTCAGAAACTATTCATTGTAGTGGCTTTCGTTAAAAAATGTCTTCAAATGCACGGCTAAATCCCATCCAACCCAATCCTGTACATTTATACTAAAGTAAATTCTAGTTTTACTTTAACACTAGACCTAGAATTACAATCATTCCGATTAAGCTGTCTTAAGAGATGTACGGTTAATGGTAGGTCTATGTAATGTGTTTTAGTTTTAGTCGTAGCCGTAGTCATATGAGAGAAAAGTTAAGGTGTACTACTAGTTGTGTTGTAGTAGTACTGTTCATGCAACACCTTACGACTAGAGCGGTGTTTGTTCTAGTTATAAGAGTTGCTCAACTTTTAACTTCTGGCAGTATTTTGTTTTATTTTATGAACTGGGGTTGGGTTGGTTAGCTTTTGTATTTTATTGCATTACAATTATAAGAATAATTTCAATGAAATTAAACTCAGATCAAATTGATTCGAAATTAATAGAATTGGTATAAAAATAAATGAATATTTATTTTTGTATTCTTCAATCCGTGTGCGATTAATAAAGCTGCACACAATTGGTTAAGACTATGACTACAACTAAAATTAAAACACATTGCATGAACATGTTTTTAGTTCTAGATCTAAAGTTTGATCTAATGGTATAAAACTAGAACTAACACTAGACCTAGAAGTGGAAAGATTAGAGTTTAAAAGTAGAAAGTTTTGAGTTTAAACCAAAAACTTTCTACTTTTAGGTCTAGTGTTAGTTCTAGTTTTACTTCAATTCAAATACACAGAGTTGTCAAATTAGTTTATAAAGTAGTCTATTTCAGAAATTTATTGTAGCGGCCTGAAGAAAATGTCTTCAGATGCACGGCTAAACCCAACCCAATCCTGTACATTTGAATTGAAGTGAAATTAAAACTGACACTAGACCTAGAACTAGAACCATTTTGATTTAGCCGTCTTCACATACGGCTAAACCAGAATGATTCTAGTTATATATCTAAAATTAGATCTAATCTACTTTACAAACTGATCTGACAACACTGTATATTTGAATTAAAGTAAAACTAGAACGAACACTAGACTTAGAAGTGGAAAATTGTGAGTTTAGCAGTGCGTCTTCAGAGTTCTAGTGTTAGTTCTAGTTGTGCTCCAATTTAAATATACAGGGTTGTCAAATCAGTTTGAAAAATAGTCTATTTAGTAAAGTATTGATTGGAGAGGCCTTCGTTAAAAAACGAACGGTTAAATGAAACCCAACCCAACTTGTACAAGAGCCGTCCTAATATATTAAACGAGTGCGCCCCTTTTCATACAAAGTTCAATGCTAAAAAGTAATGTGCACACCTCAGAGGGGACACTGGGTATATGTATGACGGGGACGCACCATTGGCGCTGTTCATAACACTTGTGGTATGTTTCTGTTAATTATCTGTTTTTTTTTAACTCGTGGTAACTAAGTATTATGGTGATGTAAGCAACTTTCCAACTAGATACAAGAGCTTAGCTCTCGTGGTAAAAATAAAGTAACAGTGAATGTAATACTACTAGACACCTACAAAAGTGAAGACAATATTTTTTTAATAATGATGAAGGAAAAAACAGAATTTGAGCAAAATCGCAGGAAAAGTTAATAGTAGAAATTAGTGAAAATGGCAACATTGATGTTGATATTATTCCAGTAACAAATATTGAAAGAGATATGTATTTTTATATCACTTGTACACATAAAATCAAAGGCTACTACCAAGAAGCAATCTACCAAGATTCCTTTTTTATATTGGACCCATTAACTCTAGATGCCCACCAATCTAATCTTAAACAAAGTAACAACGTTGTTCTCAACATGTCTTTCTTTTTTTGATAATTAGAATTTTGAAATACTTCTTAAAATGTGAAAATATTAACATTATAATTTTAAATATTTCTGCTCATATTTCTTACAAACGAAGAAATAGAGTATCTTTTAAACAATTCGAATGCACCAAATTCTTAATTTCCAAGTATTTAACCTTTAATAGAGTGCTATAGGGTCAATATGACACAACACCGTGCACTTGAAAGGTTAAAGAATCAGAAATGAAAAAGCGAAATTGAAAGTATCGTGAGTTCGAAAACATGCTGACGATCGTTTCTTATTTCATAGATATAATATGTGTAAAATTCCACATATACTTCAAAATTTCTTTCAATATTGCTAATATCAAGGGGATAAAAACTGTTTTTATAATTATTATGCAGAATATTTTCGAATTATTTTGATATATTTATGCTAGCATAAGAAAAAACGAGCGGCGAGAGGTTAATAAACAAAATTCAATTTGTTAAGATTACTTCAAAATTAAAATAGATAAATTACGGAATTTTTCTTTTGATAAATTTTATGGTATCATAATCATTTTGAGATTATGTTCCACGAAACTTAAATCTCTCGTTTAAGTAATTTTTGGTTTTCGGAATATTGAAAAGTTCTCAGACTACCAATTTAGAATTTTGGCACGTGATTTGAATAAAATACTTTAAGTTTTAAAAGAAATCTTCACCTTAATTAAAAATTAACATTTATATGTTTTCGTAAACAAATTAATGCGAAAGAAAAATATTTACGTTTAACACCTCGTTGGATTCTTATTTTTAACGTACTCACGGGTTCTTTCCTATGACTCATTTAGTTAAGAAAAATAAAACGCCACTTCGATTTAAGAACTTTATAATAAAATTCTTATTAAATCGTATCATTAATCTATATAATCTTATGATAATATTGTATAAGATTAAAAAAACAATTACCTCATATTCGTTGTATATATCATAAGTCGCGACACTTTTACCGATACTAATACAGTTCATCATGTTTAAACAAAAAAATTAATAAATCATCAATTTCGAGAAAACTACCGGAGACGAATTATTAGAAACTCCATAATGTTCGTGACACTTTCTAACCCGTAAACGTCGTTTCATTGCGGGATTTCAAAGCACTCCCGTGGCGTTTTCGACGATCCACTATATTAACCAGAAGCGAAAGGAAACCGATTCTTGGATTATAAGTGCACACACGACGACGGTACAAAAAGAAATTGCTCGCCGGTGGAGGATTGATAAATTGAAACTGCGCGAAATTAAGATAACCCTCAAGCTCCATCTGTTTTATTTATCAAAAGTTTAATTGAAAACGAAATTAACGGCGATTGAAGCATTAGCACATTGATGGAAACGATTAATTATCTTCGAATTGGTTTTCTATTTCACCAATGAAGATTATGTTAAAAGAAACCATAAAAACGCAAAGAATGTTGGTATTATTACCTTTTTGTATAATACATTTTTTTTTTTAATTAATTATTGTAAACAATTTTAAATGTTACACTTCACATAAATAATAATCACGATTATTGGAAAAAACGAATTTTAATAAATAAATATAAACGCGTATTAATTTACGGTCGAATGTTTGCCATCGCAAAAGAGTTGCGAATCGCTTCGATCCGAGGTAAAGACTGCAAGGAAGGATGACCATGGAAGAGAGCGAGTCGACGCAAACAAGAGGGCGCGTCCATCGGTTCGAAATCAAGAAGATGAAGTGGTGGGATCAACATTCATATACAGGGTGAATAATTAGTATCGCGGCGGTTGATTCATTTGACGCAACACTTTCTATAACCTAAAATAGTACATTTTCATTTATACAGGGTGATATGTACAAGATTTTTTGAAAATATAACGAAATTTGTTTACCCAAATATACAGGTGTCCCACGTAAGCGATAAAATACAAGATGGTATGAATACTTTTTTACGGAGAATTTGATGAAGATGTAAAATTTTTTTCACTTTTAGTTTTGGAGATATGACAATTTTCATACTAACAATCGCTGTTCTACAGCTTATTAAATTCGTAACTTTCGTCTGATTTCATAAATATAGAGATTGATAGGTCTATTTCTTATAAATCTAAAAATATCAATAGTATCGATTTTTGATCGATAGCGATCAAAAAATACGATCCATAAAAAACTACTTTCCTAACTGTTTGATCCTTAGTTTAAAGCAAGCGTTTGAGAAAGTAGTTTTTTACGTATTGGCTTTTTTGATCACTCGGTAGTATTATTCAATGTAAATAGTTTATTAATGAAAAAATAATAATTTTTTTAACACTATTTCAACATTTTTTGGGAAATAAATGGTTAGTAAAATTTTAAAAAATGATTTGGGGTGGCCAATATAAGCCAATATAGCACTATTCCAAGATTTTTCGGGAAATAAAATGGTTGGTAAAAATAAAATTAAAAAAATAATTTAAACAACGCCCTAATTTAAGAATATTGTAAATTTAGGTTTTTCGACGATACTAGACAGAAGTGTTATTTATAAGTATATAAGTTGTGCTTGTAATAATGCCGTTTTGTTGTCTTCGTAGTTGCGCAAAGGCTTTGTGAACTTAGTTCATTGTTAATAAGCTCTTGATGAAACCACCATGACTTATGATGGGGTTACATTCCAAAGTCTTCGTCGTAAGTCAATGATTTATTTTAATTATTTTCAAGAAAGCAAATAGTAAATGGTATAATTATTACAGTATAAAAAAAGTATAACTGTTATCTTATGAACAGTTATACCTGTTATAACTGCTACGTTTTATCTAGGGTGTCCAGTCCCGGTATTTTGTCCCGGGCTCGACCTGAGATTTTTAACTAATTATTCCTGTTTTTATCTAAAAATTGAATGTTTTTTTAATTAAATATTTGAAGTTGGATTGATGATGTTACCATGGAAACCGCCATGCTAAGACTACACTGATTGTATAAAATTTATTAAGGGTAGTTTATCAAATTCATTAAAATAACTTTGTAACATATTCAAATAGTTCAGTTGATTTACATTATCATCGAAGAAATATGGCGCACTTATCCTGTAATATAACTACATGAAAACAAGATTCACCAATACATTAGAGCTAACATTAGACCCAGAACTTGAAATATTTCAGTTTAGCCATACGTCTCTTAAGACGGAACCAAACCCAACCTAACCTATCATCAGGACTAGCACTACACCTAGAACTAGAAACATTAGGGTTTCCTCCACTTAAAAGACCTACGATAAAAACCCTAATGTTTCTAGCTCTAGCTTTAGTGTTAGTTCTAAATCTAGCTTATAGGCCTAGTAATTTGAAACAATCCAGAGCTAAATACAAATTCAAACTAGACCTAGAGCTAGAAACATTTAGGTTTAGCCGTCTGTCTCAAAACGCACGGCTAAACGAAAACTTTCTAGTTCTAGTATTAGTTCGATACAAGTATAATCTAAAACCTAATAACAGCTAAATGTAGAGCTAATACCAACACTAGACCTTTTACTAGGGACATTTGGGTTTAGTGATACGTCCTTAGACGGACCTAGAGATGTGCGTGTAATTGACTTTTTATGCCCGTTCACGGTCTAGACCCACGCGGGCCACGCACGGCATTCACGTGATTATTATACACGAATCACGTGACTCACGCACGGATTAGGTTATTTAGCCGTCACCATGGAGAACAATTACACGAACCTTTGTATAATCGCTGCAATACATAGGTTGTATTTCTTCACTTAAAAACTTAAGATTTAAAGTTAGGATGTAAAAATAAAGCTATGTAATGAAACTGTTGAGATTGAAATCGTTTTTGCAACGCAGCTGATGTTTGCTTTTTCAATTCTTTAACCATATCTGAATCTGTTCCCATGAAACGTAGTGGTTTAACGTAGGATACAAATCTGAGCTAAGATTTTCAGAACATTCTCTAAATTAATTAAAAAAATCTATTATAGATTTCAATGTTGTACGATTTAAACCACCTAGGTAAAAATTTTCATCCTTAGCAATCAATAAGTTCTAAATTTCTCCATAAACATCTTTTGTGCTGGTCAACATAGTGTAAATAATATTCCAGCATGTTGAAATATGTTGCTTTAACGTCTCAGATAGTTTATTATTTCACTCAGAGTGTTTGAAATAAGCAACAAATTTTTTTTGATGAATTTACAACCGCTTTTAGCTTCGGGAGTGTATCGTTCCCTTCTAAAAAATCGTGCGTAAACAAATTTAAATTATGGCATGCACAGGAAATTTGATAACTGCCAAATTTGACTGTATAACAGAATAGAGAGATATTAAAACCAATAACAGAGAGAGAGTTTAATATCGATAGATGTTGTACAACGAAAAAGTGGCAACCCGATTTAAGAGCATCTAAACCGAGTTTCTAAGGAATCGTCTATAAGACAAAGTTTTTTAATTCACCTTCGTCCAGCTCATACGCGATCTTTTACGGTTAAACCCCATTTTTTGTTATAAATTATTTGTGTAGGAGTTTATTTAATAAAGTTATTAACGTTGTCTTAGCTATTTTTTTTTAATTGATTTTTATAGCCAAACCTCATTTAGGCTCTTGATTCTGTGAAGATTTCATTTAAAATGATTTAACTTGTAGATGTTATGAACCTTTAAAAAGTCCGGTATATATAACAGTTCTCACATCGTTTTCCACATCAAAATTGGTTTTTATAACTCCGTCTCAACTTCGATATACCGGCCTATTTGGCGTTCGGTAAAATATTATTATTAAAGAAAAAATAAAATATCGATCCAATCGGGCCACGCCGGGTACTGTCGAAATCAGTGTTGCTCAGGATCCCGTACGTTCACGTAAGTGGTACAAAAATTGGTGCATGCTCACGCCGTGTCACGCATGACCCATCGTGACCAGGCGGGAATCACGTAATTTGCACATCTGTAGACGGAACCGAACTAAACCCCTCTTTCTACTTCTAGGTCTCGTGATAATTTTGAATCTAACATGTAAGCTAAGTATTAGTTATACTGTAAGTTCCAGAAGAATTGTAACCATGTAAAAAAATTTGAAATCTACTCCAAAAAGTTGCAAGAAAATTAATCGTCAGGGTTTTTTCCTTATTTACCATTTATATAACCATTTATGAGGTTATCGCCTATATCCGTTACTTTACGGACAGGCTGTATGTTAAAAACATAAACTCCTGCAAATGATTATTGTTATGTTGATATGCACTGAAAGGCAGAAGGATTTGAAACCATGTAGAATTAAACACTTGTCCTAGTTGTAGGTCTAGTGTAAGTTCTACACAAGTATACAATAATCTAAAGCCGAATAACAGCTACACTAGACCTAAAACTAAAAATATTTAGGTTTAGCCAAAATATTTCCAATTTCAAGTAGTACTACCCAAAATCCCCCCTCTTTAATGTGTTAATTCTAGTGTTGATAAATTCTCTCTTTCACGGTCATTCACGATTCACTGTTGTCTAAGGAAGAATTGTGTATATTGGCTCTTTAATGCTATTTATGTACTTGGCCGTTTATGTGGTACATCTGTATATGTCACTAACTCAGTGCTAATGGTATCCTATGATTTTCATGGTTTTTATCGTACAATTTATATGTCAGGTAATAGTTACATTAATCTTTTCTTTTCATCAGTTATATCCATAATATGATAAAATATAGAGGGCGATTCAATATCACTTCATACATCACCTTAAAAACGTAGTATGAATGATTTCAAAAAGATTGTGCTGTAGTTTTTCAAATTAGTAAACGAATTCGGGAGAGTTCCTTAAACCTTGTGATATTAATAGTGAATGTTCAAGTGTTTTATAACGATTAACATTGGTTGAAATGGACAAAAAAGAGGTAACAATAAATCTTGGATGATTTAAAAAGTTTAAAAAGATAAATGAAAATAACATCATTATAGAAAGTGTTAAGTCAAACAACTTTTGTTTAAAACATCTTTTTATTGTTTAGATAAATAAACGAACAAAAATAAAGATAAAAGTTTCATAGTTCTATTTGAATTTACATAACGATACAAAATTTAATACAAAGATATAATTCGATTTTTGTGGTTGATATCAACGTAAACAAGATTATCATCACAAAGTACATATCGAAATGTAGTGTTTATGAACTACGTTAAAATAAAAAGTTTCAAAAGAAGCTATTTATTCTGGATCAAATCAGATTTATTTATAATACACTTCGAAATAAAATAACATTGCTATACTTAAAACGTGAAATACTAAAACATTTACTTGGAAAATAAATATAAAGATGGAAATAAAATGATTCGGTACAAGTCGTGGTATTATCCAAAAACATTCACGCTTGAATACGTACAATAAAAAATACATTATCTTATCAATATACAAATATATATGTAGTTGGGAAGGGCAGATATAATGAGAACTTTAAGCAATGAAGACACTGCTCAGCTTGATCACACAAATAGATTAACCTTGAATGGGTGTACAAAAATACACTATTTTCAACAAGCAAAATCACCAGAAGTTAATACAAACAATATAGCTTTAAAAAATATATTTCATATTCACTCCAGTATAATCATGAACCTTCCAGTACAAGCACTTACACAGTTATACTTATTATCAGATTTTTTTCTATTAGATCCATATAGCTACTTCAGAATTAGCTGCAACACAGCTAAGCTCAAAACTTTTTACTTCTATTTCTAATTTTAATTTTTGGTTCAATTAAAATATACAATACTCCTACGCTGAATAATAATTAAAACTAAAGCTAACACTAGACCAGAGGTACCCAATTTTTTTCGATTTGCGGCTCCCTAAATAATCGTAACTTTTTTCCGCGGCGCCCTAAACACATCCCATTTTTTTTAATTGTTAACTTTCTTGAAAAATTGAAACATTTTCCATATGTCTCTTAAGATTGCTAAACTATTAAATTCGGTTCCGTCTTAAGACCGGTACTGCTAAACCCAAATGTTTATCATACTAGGTCTAGTATTAGCTCAAGCGTTAGTGTTGGCTCTATTTTTAGTTGTTATTCAGTCTGAAATTGTTGTATACTTGTACTGAACTAAAACTAGATCTAGAATTAGTAAGTTTTGATTTGAATCTTTCTAATTGTAGGAGCTGTGTTAGTTCTAGTTTTAATTCTTATTTAGCTTTATAGATTCTTGTAAATTCTTTTGAATGTCAAAATATAACCTAAACTTCTTCAGAAATCAGTATTGGTCCAAAAAATACCTCAACACCTTAGGAAGAAATCTTCAAAATCTAGTACCTTTTTTTTGATGCCAAGGATAGATTATATATGTGTACTTATTGTGTTCAATAGACATTGAAAAAGGTTTAAAACTCATATCATCAATCAATATGAACTCCTTGATTGTGCATCTTTATCATCTAAACCACAGATGTTTGTAGTTCTCCTACAAATATTAGGTAGGTCTAGTTCAGTGACTCAATGCTTATATTTAGTTTGGTTATTTGTGGTAATTTAAAGAATAGCAGACTCGACCTTTTATTGTTGAATATTTATACTAATAATAAATTTATTAATTGATGTTAATTGTAGCTAATGCTTAATATATACGAACGAATCAAACATTTTCCGCAGCATCTCGTCATTACTGTAAATTATCACAACAAATTTGTGAATTCACTACAATTAATGCATTGTAGTTAAATGTTTCATTATTTTGCATCGTTGTCCTTCAGTTGCGGTTGAAAAGGTACCTGCTGCTTGAGATTTTAGGTTTTTTGCAATATTTAATTAATATTGCTAACATATAAGTGTCACTTATCATTTTAGAGTAATCTAAAAAGAGATACGCTTTTTTAACTTAGATTGTACCTTTCAAGCGCATAGTGATGTGAAGGCTCATATTAGACAGAAATCTGAAAAAGCGCATGCTAAGCAGTTCCAGAATTAGACGTATTACCAATAAATTTATGCGGTAGGTCGATGATGAGAACAGATCCGTCAGAAGACGGGGCCACTGTCAGTACTTAATGCTTGATACCAGCTTGCAGTGTCTAGTCCTTAATTGAAAATGAAAATTGTCTAGTAGTAAAGTATGTGCATGTTTACAGATGGATCAGAAATGCCAAAAAGAGGCGTAGCAGGAGTATACTGACAAACACTTGTACCAAGCTATTTGACAGCTTGGATACTGTATTCCTTTCGGAAGTATTTGCTATTGACATGAGTGCTAAAATCTTTCTAGAGAGAGGGGTGAAGAACACATAACAATACGATTTTTCTGACAGCCAAGCCGCTACAAGCCGTGAAGAATACGATGTTGGCTCTGGTTAATAACTATAAAAGAACCGTAATTAAAGAACTGTGGTAGCTTGAGCTAGCACGAGAGGATACCTTCAAATCAGTTTCTGGGGCTGTAGCCAGTAATAAGTGTATTATTTACAATGGCCAAACACAGAGTTAGACTATGAACTGAAGGAAAACGTCAGCTTTTGTGCATTTAACACTAGAGACGAACTGACCGCTGAAATCGAACCTGGTGAAATTGGCAAACTATATTTTCTACCTGTAGAGGTAGACATCTGCGTGTGTGGCCTCCTCGCGTCTTGATGTAAACCTCTGCTGTTCGACTCTGAGGTACACCTGTACGTGTATGGCCGGCCTAAGAATCTGTATAACTTTTCACTCAGCAAGGTATTAATGTTAGTTATGAGCATTAGACAGCATGGTGAAATCTAGTAACGTCATCTATCGGGGCTTAATGTAATGTAAACGATGTTTGATGGATTTGTGTAGAATGTGATAATGTGTGGAGGAAAAATATGGACCGGTGGGGATTGATGAAAAGGCTTAGAGGTACGTCTTAAGGTTGAGCATAGAGACTCCAACAATTAATCTGCTAATTATAAAATTAGCGAGGCGGTGAAGCTGGAGATATTCGACTTCCATTAACACGTTTCCATAAAGCATGGTGTGTCCTGTATGGCGTCAAGAATTGCAAGAGTGGGTTCATTCATGGAATGACACAGTCTTCAGTGATTAATCAAGCTTTTGTTTATGGGAGAATGATGGTCGGGTGGCATGACATCGAGAGGAAAGACTACTACGATTACAAGAAGATTCTCACAGTTGGTTGGATTGTAGATTTTGCCCTGACCTACATGGTCAGCGGACTTATCGCCGATAGAACACGTCTGGGATATGGTGGGTGGGCGATTAAGACAAGTACCAAGGCCTGAGAATCTGGATAAACTTTGATATAGCATAGAGGACACTACCTACCACCTTTTTCTTGAAAAATGTTAAGTGTAGTCTAATTCTTAATGGGTGGTGTATTTCAGGAGAAAGTGGTGCCTTTTTGAGTCCTAAAGTTTCTTTGGAACATAAGACACACACATCTTCTTTGAGGTACCTTATCTGTGGATGTTGTAGCAGCGATTTGTGGAAAATGCCTTAAACCAGTCTTCTAACAACGTTTATATACGGTTCTCGTCTGTGCAGTACAAAATTTTATGCCGTTTAAAAAAAGCTATCGCATATAAGACAAAAATTTTAAATTGAATCGTATATGAACAGTAATAGATTATAGGATACTCAAAATTTATTGCGTATACATAATGTCCCGAAATGAAGTACAGAAAATGGTACCACCAGATTCTTTGGTTCAAAAAATATATGGAAAAAGTTTTTCGCTTAGAAGTTATTGACCGTCAAAATTCTTGAAAAAATCATGTTTTTTGTTTTATCTGAAGAATATGTCAACACACCTAAATGATATTCACAATGGTTGATTTATCAGTGGAAGGTATGTATGTTTTAATGCAACATTCATGTCCATCCGCAATGGGCAAGTGGTAAATTCTTCACCATCATCTTCACCATTGATTTTTTTCTGATAATGCACTGATTATTTGCCGGCATTTTCGATCTCTGTAATGTTTCCTCTGATTTGAATTTCACTCTCAACAAAATTTTTTCAACTTTTCATCTGAAACACCAATTTTCTCTTTTTGGTTCTTTATAGATCTTATCTTAGATTCATTGACACCGAAGGGCCGGCTTACTTCGGTAGCTCTTTTCCCTTCCCGGGACATGTTAATGTAACATTATGTATGTATAACGTGACCGTTTTTATTTCGACTGAAAACGGGACAAATCTAGGTACTTTTGTCGATAATCAGGTGCAGTCTAAAATTATTAAAATTTGGTTTTAAGTTAGACTTGATACAGTTTCTACAAAATTTGATACAGTTTCCTAAAGACTTGCAATGCTTCTAGAAGACTTGTTATTGCTGCTAGAAGTCTTGATATTGCTTTCAGAAGACTTGAAAGGATCTCAGACGATTTGAAATACTTTTAGAAGACTTAAAATGTTTCTAGAAAGCTTGACACTACTTCCAGAGGACTTAATATTGCTTATAGAAAACTTAATACTGCTTCAAGGAGACTTGAAAAACTTCCAGAAGACTTGAGATACTTTTAGAAAACTTGATACTGCTTTCATAGATTTGAACTACTAGATGGATTGTTATTACTTTCAAAAGACTTGAAATGCTCCCAGAAGACTTGAAATGATTTTATGCTTATGATTTTATGATTGAAATGATATTTTGGAATGCTTCTAGAAAACCTGATACTACTTCCAGAAGTTTTGATATTGCTTCTCGAAGACTTAAAATGCTTCTAGACGATTTGAACTACTTCTAGATGGCTTGTCATTGCTTCCAAAAGACTGCAAATGCTTTTGAAAACTTGATACTACTTTCGGAAGTGTTAATCTTGCTTTTAGAAGACTTAATACAACTTCCAGAAAATTTGATACTGCCCTTGGAAGACTTGAAATACTTCCAAAGGACTTGATACTACTTGTAAAACTGTTTGTAAAAACTGGATACTGTTGATAAACCAATTGACTATGCTTTGAAAATATTACTATTGAACAAAATGCACAACCTTTACGTAAGAAGTCCATAAACTGTTAAATAAAGGTTAAATACTGCTGGCAGAAGGCACTCTATGGTAAAAAGCGAAGGACTGTTAATAAAATTTAATTTTCCTTCCAAAATATCAAAAACTGTACAACAACATCATATCTGCTAAAAGCTAAATACTGATACAAAACTGAAAATAGTTTAAAAACTGCCAAGTAAAGACTAGATACTGCTTGTAAAACTTTGCTTGTTTTATCAGACTTTTTTTGGAGAGTGCAAGCCAATCTCTTTTAGGCATTACAACTGTATCTTATTATGTAGTTACAGAAGTACAGTAAAGCGTTGCTAACTCGTACAACCCCAAATCCGAATTCCCTGGTAATCTGAACAAAATTGAAAAACGTAAAATTAGCATTATGTCCGTTGTAATCTGAATTGGTAAGAGATTCGCTAATCGGAAAAGACTATTCGTTCTATCTGCAGAGAAAGGCGATTAATTCCAAAACACTAAAGAGCATTTCTATCAAAAATGCTGAGTCCATACTTTCTAAGGATTGCAAATCCTTGTAATTTATTAGCAAAATGGTAGAGATATGTATTTTAAAAATCAGCTGAGGAAGAACAACCTGATGGCGGCATTCCACTGTCCATTCAATAATAATCATGCTGCAGCAAATAAGGCAATTTCTCCATGAAGATGTGGGATAACCGAACTAAGTTCCTCATAAAAGTAAAAGTTTTAGTGTATCATGTATTGCAAGATAAACAGCAGATAATGTTATTATCTAATACAATTTGACTATAATCCGCATGCTTCCATCATTTAAATTCAACTGATTTTCATTGATTCGGATTAGCGAAGCTTTACTGTAATTAGATACTTAACTACTAATTGTAGTAGCTGTAATTATTATATGCTTCTATTTTCGTAGAAATAGTTAGTAATTATACTCGCCCACTTTTTTCAAGCAGTTAACCAAGCTATGATTTTGATCAACTTTGCTAATAAATTTCGTGTAACGTGTAGGATAAAAACTGAATTTTTTCTAAGGACAAGTTATCTTTTAAACGGTTTGTTACATTCACATCCATTGCCGATATATTTTGTCCTTCGGTATTTAAAGCGGCTTGGTGAAAACCAACTTCTTGGGCGTGTACAAAATATAACCAGCATTCGGAGCTGGGATTGCCAAAAAACAACTTCAATATATTCGGGCATTAGATGACTAATTATTAGAAGAGTAACTATTAGAATGAATGCCTATTAGAAGACTATTTTCTTAGATTAGCAATCTAAAATAAGCACTATTCAAGTACAGGCCATTTAGATTTATTGTAACCCAACATTCTTTTATACTCTGTACCTATCAAGTCATAGAATTCTTTTACAGTTTCAATGCGTACACATAAATATTAAAAAAGTAAATTTTGACAATAATGCATTTTAAATCAATTGGTAAGCAATCGACAGTTTTAATTGCATTGTGGACATTATGAGCTTCACAACCAATCCCTATTAGTTCTTGTTTCAACAGTGTGCTCGGTTTTGTATAAATATTGTTTACACTTTTTATATTTACCCCCCTTTAAGTTTCACAAAAATGTACACTTACATTTAGGCATGTTTGGTATAAGTCTCGCAAACAAAGAAACGAAATATTACTAATAAAAAAAGCTGTGTAAATACAGCTAGATACTTAATGAGATTTATGCACTTTTGTGATTATGAAAACGGGAAGTTTTGGAGTTTATTCGGGACGATGGGACTACTAACAGAAGAACGGGACAATCACGTTTAACACGGGACGTATGGTCACATAATGTATGTACAATGATATACATACATAATGTTGAAAAAGATAGCAAAACATAAAAAGCGAATATGCGAATCCGTGTAATATGAAGCCGCGAATGTCGGGACACTACTGTAATTCTTTTTCGTTACGGTGCGATTAAGTGGAAGAAAATGGGGAAAAATGACAAAAAAAATTGATTTTGTCGTTGTTTTGAGCTGTAACAAAGAAACAGAGTCCGATTGATGCCATCAATACTTCAAAATGTTCAGAAAAACTGAAGACAGTTTCAGAATCAGCACAATATTCTACGTTATAAAAAACAGAACACAAAAATAAGTACCTAACCTAACAGAAACATTAAAATCGATCATAAATGAGGGATTCCTAGAGAAATGCATATGTGAAGCTGGTTGCTTGTATAGTAAACCTACGGTAAACTTCCTCTTAAATTTTACAAAAATTATATACACTCAGCAGCAGAAGTCTGCGTACAAAAGCTTGTAATACTTTAATTGAAAAAATAAGAGTCATAATCTAATATGATAAACTTGATTTTTTTTTATTTTGTATATTAACTACATATAATTCTATTAACAAAATATGCTTCAACAAAACAGAAACAGTAGTTACAGAAAAAAATCAAAACTAAAAATTCTACAAATAATGGGTATGCAAAAATCTGCGTACAAGTCAGGACAGTATTTATAAAAAATTCATAAATGAGATCATTGTTTCTATATTAATATGAGGTCGGATAACCTTTACGTTTAATGACCTCCCTTAAACGTTTAGGCATGGAGTGCACTAATTTCTTCGTTTCGTCCGAACTGATTTTGGCCCATTCCTCAATCATAACATTTTTTAACGTTTCCTTCGACGTTATGTTGTGTTGCCGAATCCTGCGTTCCAGTAAATCCCAGAGGTGTTCGATGGGATTCAAGTCCGGCGATTGTGGAGGTGTTTTAAGTTGCTTTGGGGTATTGTATAGTAGCCAAAGCTTAGTGTTGTGGGCGCAATGTTTGGGGTCATTATCTTGTTGAAAAAAGTATTCGGGCCCCAAGCCCAAGTTTTCGATGCTAGGCTTCAAATTTTCTTTTAAAATGTCTATATACATTTTATGGTCCATTGTCGATGTTATGAAAACCAACCTTCCCACCCCTTTGGTGCACATACACCCCCAAACCATAACTCCACCACCTCCGTGTTTTACAGTCGTTTTCAAATTTTCGGGATTAAGGGCAGTATTAGGTTTTCTCCATACAAGTTGTTTACCCTTAATGCCGAAAATGCAAAATTTGCTCTCATCTGTAAAGAGAACTTTCTCCCAGAATTCAATGGGCTTGTCTAAGAGTTTTTTTGCAAAGGCGATCCGCTTCTGACGATTGACCTCTGACACAAATGGCTTTTTTCGTGCAACGCGACTGTGATAGTTAGCTTTTTTTAACGTCCTTCTCACCGTATCTTTGCTGATAGTTTTATGAAATTCTTCTTGTACATTTTCTACTATTTTTTTTGCCGTCAGCCTAGGTTCTTTTCTAACCTGCTGTACAATTTTTCGCTTCTCTCGGTTTGTTAAAAGGGGTGGTCTACCAGATCGCGGACGTGAGAGGTAATCTTCAGTGTCTTTATAATTATTAATTACTCTTTGAATGGAAGAGTGTGACCTGCCGACAGTTTCTCCTATTTTTCGAAAAGATTTTCCCTCTTTCCATAACTTTACAATAATTTTTCTCTCTCCCAATTCAATTTCCTTTCCTTTCGTGTCCATTCTAACTTTTAGCTTCTAAGCCTCTGCTAATATAATTGACACCGATTATCTTTTATTTAAATCGGAAAGCGTACATCGCCAATTACGTATTTAAGTAAATAAGTATATTTTGGAGAAGGCGTCTTTATTTGTACGCAGATTTTTGCATACGCATTATTTGGAGAATTTTTAATTTTAATTTTTTTTGTAACTAATATTTCTGTTTTATTGATGCATATTTTGTTAATAGAATTATATGGAGTTAATACACAAAATAAAAAAAAATTGAAGTTTATCACATTAGATTATGACCCTTATTTTTTCAGTTAAAGTGTTAGAAGTTTTTTGTACGCAGACTTCTGCTGCTAAGTGTACATTCTTGCTGTGTTCGAGAATAATCTAGTCGTGAATGTTGAAAAAGGTAGCAAAATTTAAAACGCGAATATGCCAATCCGCGTAATTTGAAACCGCGAATGTCGGGACCCTACTGTAATTCTTTTTCGGTACGGTACGATTAAGTGAAAAAAAATGGGGAAAATGCCAAAAAATTTGATTTTGTTGAGTTGTTTTAGACTGTGCCAAAGAAAGGGAGAGTCCGATTGATGCCATCAATACTTCAAAATGTTTGTCTGTATATCCACTTTCCTGTCTATATAGCTACAGAAGCATACTATGCAAAATAACAAATATACTGAACATGAACCGTTATTTATTAGGGTATATCTCTAAAACTGGACATGATGGAGAAAAACTGAAGACAGTTTCAGAATCAGCACAATATTCTACGTTATAAAAAAGATATCACAGTATTTGAGACCTTTTTGTAAAGTAGTATAATCCGTGTGTGTATTGGAAGAATAAAATACCTCAATAAGGATTTAATATGTTGAAAATATGCAACAGGCGAACCTGTCATGACATGAAACATAACCTCTTTCTCATAACTGACAAGCTTAATAAAAAAAATGAAATCGTGCTTTTTTATCAAAGAAAAACAACACATTCTCTTAAATAATAATTAACGAATAAAAAAAATACATATAAATGAAAATACTAAAACGTAAACAACATAATTACATACTCACCTGGTAATATGAGTCCGCCATTTTAGGTCGAGTTTACATCACATAATTGGAAATGAAGGAATTTAATGTCGGTTTTACACCGAAATCGTGCCAAGTAACAAAGAGAATCTTATTAAAATGCAAATGAATCAAAAGTTGTATCATGCACTATTAAAAAAACGCGCTAGAATAAAAATTTTCCTCTCGAAAACGAAACGAACGGGTTCGACACGACGTGAGATGCGCACTGCTTTGCCGGCTGAACGCGACTGAGCCGTCATCTTATTGGACGTCGTCGTCGTTTGCTGTTGAGAGAGAAAAAGTGGCTCCGCGATCCACCGCGATCAGACGAAAAAGGAAAACGACAGGTGGTTCACGATCGTCGGACAAAGATGGAAGATTCAATAAATAGCCAAAACATCTACACTACTAACGATGGAAGTTTGTCCAACAATTTTGATTTGAAAATAAAAAGTAATCGGCCGAGTTTAGTACAAACTTTCGGTGGATGCGGTATATTCACGCTGTGAATTTTGTGTATTAAAGGACGCGAGATGTTTTCATTCTGTCCTTAACGTAATTACAGGATGTTTAAAATTACTCTGACCGATCGGGATTGATGCTTGACATCCGTCGATGTTTGTCGAGGTCATTCAAAATCATCTCTCTTACTCATAACATTTTAAGGATATTACGGTTATCTTTGTTTATTTATAATGTTTACTTCGTTGCTAATCCAATTTTATTTAGGTATACAACCAGTAGATGGCGGCATATATTTTATTTTTCAAAATTAAATTAATTTTGTTTCATCAATTAAGGTGTATGTTTACAATAAAAGACGATGACGAATTGTTTTTTAAACAGTTTATATTTTAAATAAAACTCAAGTTCACAGAAAGTTAAAATGATTATACAGATATAACTACGAAGGCTTTCACGACCGGTTTTAATTGAACTAAAATTAGCACTAACACTAGAACTATCACTAGGACTAACACTAGATCTAAAACCAGAAACTATCGGGTTTTGCCATGCGTTTTTTGAAAACATGTTTGACATTTCGGATGCCATGTTGCAACCTTCTTCAGAAACTGGTTCTAACTAGAGTTAGAACCAGTTTCAGTTTCTAACTAGAGTTAGAACCAGTTTCAGTTTCTAACTAGAGTTAGAACCAAGGAATGTAAGGAAGACAGATGAAACCAGCTGGTTCTGTACTTGCTGCAGTTTCTTCTCCCTACTTCCGCTGTTTGCAATTAAGGATGCGGTAGAGGGTCTTCGCCAAAAACTCATTCCGGAGGGTTTGCCAGAGTACGTGCCAGATTTAGTGGAATTTTGTTTATTGTCGACGTATTTCAGTTGGAAAGGAGAGTTTTACGAACAGTTTGAGGGGGCAGCCATGGGATCTCCTTTGTTGCCTGTGATAGCTAACTTTTACATGGAATTGTTGCAACATATATATGTATGGTTTATGTATGGTTATGCGTTTATGTATGGCAACATAAACGCTCAACATCCCATGATCAAATTTACCATGGAAACAGAATCCGCCAAGCAGTTACCCTTCTTAGATGTATTGGTCACTAGAACCACAAATGGTGATATGGAACTGGGGGTGTATCGAAAGAAAACCCACACCATTAGGTACCAAGTTTTCAGTCACACAACAGCGGCCGCTATAGTGTATATGGCCAAAACAAGTATGTCATATATTACCATTTGTATTGCCATTTTTTAAATAATTATACTACTTTTATAGCTGCCACTGATGTTACTGGAGAAATAATAATGGAAACACGTGCACATGACACAGCAAGCATATTAAAATTTTTTGATGGACTGTTTGACAGCCTTAATGGAGGAAGCCGTAAACCACCTCCTGGTAAATCGAGCCATATTAAATTTTGGAACGAGTCAAGAGGTAAGTATTGCAAATTAATGTATTATGCAAAACACTAAACATCATTATGAATGAAATTTCTCTTTGATAATAATTATCGAATATATTTTAATTCAAGTATATATTTTCAGATATACTTCAAAAAATGTATTTTCAAAAAGAGGTTTTCACGGAAAAAGTGTTTTATTGACTTAATCCATGAACTCTTGGCATTGGGTATAACCTATTACTTTCCTCGCACATTGAACCAAGATCCTCTCGAGAATTATTTTGGACAAGTGCGTTAACACAGAGCCTGAAACAATAATCCAACTGCAAAACAATTTGAAGAAACATTTAAAACGTTGTTGGCGAGGAAGATAGTGAGTACGCATTCGGTGGGGGCAAACTGTGAAGAGGATTTTGATTCCTCATTGCTACAATTAAGGCAATTTGTCATGACCAGCAAGGATCCGCGCATGAGAGAAGAAATAGTAGAGAGTGAAGCTGTAAGCCAATGTATATATAGAAGAGAAATTGTTATTAGTAGACCAATTGATAATGCAGCAATTGGTTATATTGCCGGTTTCATTTCAAAAAAGCTTTTAAAAAAATTTGAATGCAATTTTTGCAGATTGCATATTATTAACAAATATGAAACACAATCTAAATATTACGCCTTTATAAAAGAAAAAGAATATCATGCTTATAGATGTCTACTATATTGTCAAGACTCTTTTATTGAAACATTGGAAAAATGTTATAACATTTCAAAAATGTTATTCTTAAAATATAAATTTAATAATAATATTAAACGCACGATTGTCTTATATTAAAAAAAACATGTTACATTTACATTTATGTGTGAGCATAAGAGTGACATTATTGATTATACACTTAGCAGCAGAAGTCTGCGTACAAAAAACCTCTAACACTTTAACTGAAAAAATAAGGGTCATGATCTAATGTGATAAACTTCAATTTTTTTTATTTTGTGTATTAACTACATATAATTCTATTAACAAAATATGCATCAATAAAACAGAAATATTAGTTACAAAAAAAATTAAAATTAAAAATTCTCCAAATAACGCGTATGCAAAAATCTGCGTACAAATAAAGACGCCTTCTCCAAAATATACTTATTTACTTAAATACGTAGTTGGCGATGTACGCTTTCCGATTTAAATAAAAGATAATTGGTGTCAATTATATTAGCAGAGACTTAGAAGCTAAAAGTTAGAATGGACGCGAAAGGAAAGGAAATTGAATTGGGAGAGAGAAAAATTATTATAAAGTTATGGAAAGAGGGAAAATCTTTTCGAAAAATAGGAGAAACTGTCGGCAGGTCACACTCTTCCATTCAAAGAGTAATTAATAATTATAAAGACACTGAAGATTACCTCTCACGTCCGCGATCTGGTAGACCACCCCTTTTAACAAACCGAGAGAAGCGAAAAATTGTACAACAGGTTAGAAAAGAACCTAGGCTGACGGCAAAAAGATAGTAGAAAATGTACAAGAAGAATTTCATAGAACTATCAGCAAAGATACGGTGAAAAGGACGTTAAAAAAAGCTAACTATCACAGTCGCGTTGCACGAAAAAAGCCATTTGTGTCAGAGGTCAATCGTCAGAAGCGGATCGCCTTTGCAAAAAAACTCTTAGACAAGCCCATTGAATTCTAGGAGAAAGTTCTCTTTACAGATGAGAGCAAATTTTGCATTTTCGGCATTAAGGGTAAACAACTTGTATGGAGAAAACCTAATACTGCCCTTAATCCCGAAAATTTGAAAGCGACTGTAAAACACGAAGGTGGTGGAGTTATGGTTTGGGGGTGTATGTGCACCAAAGGGGTGGGAAGGTTGGTTTTCATAACATCGACAATGGACCATAAAATGTATATAGACATTTTAAAAGAAAATTTGAAGCCTAGCATCGAAAACTTGGGCTTGGGGCCCGAATACTTTTTTCAACAAGATAATGACCCCAAACATTGCGCCCACAACATTAAGCTTTGGCTACTATACAATACCCCAAAGCAACTTAAAACACCTCCACAATCGTCGGACTTGAATCCCATCGAACACCTCTGGGATTTACTGGAACGCAGGATTCGGCAACACAACATAACGTCGAAGGAAACGTTAAAAAATGTTATGATTGAGGAATGGGCCAAAATCAGTTCAGACGAAACGAAGAAATTAGTGCACTCCATGCCTAAACGTTTAAGGGAGGTCATTGAACGTAAAGGTTATCCGACCTCATATTAATATAGAAACAATGATCTCATTTATGATTTTTTTATAAATACTGTCCTGACTTGTACGCAGATTTTTGCATACCCGTTATTTGTAGAATTTTTAGTTTTGATTTTTTTCTATAACTACTGTTTCTGTTTTGTTGAAGCATATTTTGTTAATAGAATTATATGTAGTTAATATACAAAATAAAAAAAAATCAAATTTATCACATTAGATTATGACTCTTATTTTTTCAATTAAAGTATTACAAGTTTTTTGTACGCAGACTTCTGCTGCTGAGTGTATACTATATTGTCAAGACTCTTTTATTGAAACATTGGAAAAATGTTATAACATTTCAAAAATGTTATTCTTAAAATATAAATTTAATAATAATATTAAACGCACGATTGTCTTATATTAAAAAAAACATGTTAAATTTACATTTATGTGTGAGCATAAGAGTGACATTATTGATTATATATTAGATAATATTGTAGCTATTACTATACATTGCTTGTGTACCGGATTAAATCGTATCATGTGTGGAAACGATACAAGGCAATGCAATTTTTCTACAGATTTGTATAGACAGGCAAGGCAATTATTTAGTATAAAATACTTAATTTTCTATTTTATGACTTTATTTATACATCTATTATTTTCAATTGTGAATTTTGTTAGTGTAATTCGCAGAATGTGTTACTCTATATAATTTTTTTTTGGTTACTCAAATTTACGGGTATAACAAAAAAGATTATAAAAATAAGGAGGTATGCATTAAGCGAATTAAAATAATTTATAAAGTTATATATTTATTTATATAGGTTTTAATTTATTTTTTGTTATACCCGTAAATTTGAGTAACCAAAAAAAAATTATATAGAGTAACACATTCTGTCAAAAGTTTCACATCGAGGGGAATAACTCAACAGATGGCGCTTACGCGGTAACAAAAAGAGATAATTTGTTTATGTTAATTTACATTTTTGAAATTATTTTGAAAAGATCATAGATTAGCGGTCCCCCCCAGTAATGCGTTTATTTTGAAACTACCGGGCGGATTTCAACGCGATTTTCACCAAAATGTGTTGAATAATGTCGTTTCTCGGACACTGTTATCAGTTTTTCAAAATTAGGTCTTCTTATTTTTTATGAGCGATTTAATGGAATTATAAATTAAAGAGAAACAGAAATAAGCCATGCAGGATGAGGAGGGTTCAGGCCCTACCGAGCGGAGTTGAAAAGATGGTGCTGGGCACTGTTGCTAACACTACAGTTTTAACTGTAGATTTACAGCTTTTTTGAAATCTTCCTAGTTTTTACTTTAGACCTACAAATCTACTGGTGTTTATTTAATATTATAATGCCATATATTTTACGTATTACATATCGTCCGTACACTGATTCTGCTTCAGATAAACTTGCAATCTAGAATCTAGAAGACCAAACTGTGTAACTGTTAATCGATTTTCTAGATTACATTAGTCGATAGAAAACACAGACGAAACAGAGTTTCTGTTTTCTATTGTTTGTAACGTAGAAATTCCCTGTCTTTCCAGAGCTGTCATTTGTTTAGATTTTTGTTGTTGTTTTGAATGTTTTTATAATAATAAGTGCTATGAAAACAATGAAAAAGTTAGGACTATGGTTAGTAGCAGTGATAGTGAGTCTGATTTTGATAAATTACCACCTAAAAAGAAGAAAGTAGTCAGATATGGGCAAAAATTTATTTAATTTTGACTCAAAGATGAAAAATTTAGTTGATGGTTTGCAACAAGCAAAAAAGGTAATACGTGTTTTTATTGTTCTACATAAAAATTCGTCTAAGCATGAAGGGAATTGTAAGAAATTACAAAAGCAAATTCGCAACAATCGCAATGGATGGCAAAATGCGTAAAAATTATTGCAGGACATAACCTCGCATTTAATGTTGCCTCACATCTCACTAATTTAGTAAAAACTGTATGTCCAGCCTCAAAAATTACTGAAAAATTGTCTATGAGTAGAACAGAAGGTCGCGCTATTGTAGTAAATATAGCAAGAAAAACAGCTGAAGAAAACTTGATAGAAAATTTAAGACATAACCATTTTTCATTGTTGGTAGATGAGAGCACTGATAAGTTGATCATCAAGCTTTGAACGCGTGATTAGTCAACCCAAATTATGAAGTAGAAGATAAATTTCTAACGTTAATACTAGTTATGACGATTCAACTAATGGTTTATACAATAAAACTGTCGAATATTTTATTGAGAAACAAATCCCGTACAAGAAAAATATATTGCGTCTGAATCCGCCAATGTAATGTTTGGAGGCAATAACTCGATAGTTACTCATTTAAAGGACGATATACCCAATCTTTTCAATCAATTTATGTGAAAAATTACCGGGAGCCTGGAAGACTTTTGTTGCGAAGTTTTTAATCATATCCAAAACTCAATAATCAACCGCATTGGTGATTTCAAAACATATCAGGCGTTTCCAAATATAAAACCACATAAAATATTACACCCTGCACAAACCAGATGGCTGGTATTGAACAATGTTCTAAATAGATTCCTAGAACAGCTCCCGCTATTAAACCACATTTTCAATCGGCAGTTTTGCAGATTCTCTTCTTTCTGCGCAAGGTATTTTATCGAAAGCTCTAGAGTCGACAACTGACTTATACTTGGAGTTTTTACGATTTGCATTACCTGCATTCACTGATTTAAAGAAAGAAATGCTACAGAGAAACCGAAGTAGTACTTACTACATGATCAAATTTACACTGTCTTATACAATCAATTTATTAAAAATTAACAGAAGAAGAGAAAAACAATGCCAAAGGTATTTCAACTGCCAAGAACTACTAAATTTGATTTGGTTAAAAAAGGACACTAAAGAATTGAATGATAATAAACTAACAAATTTTTATAGAAAATGTACAGAGTTTTACATTGAGGCAGCAACGAAAATCAGATGCAGATTTCCTTTCGATGACAAAGAACGTAGGGCTTTAAAGTGTTTAAAGATGTTGAACCCACAAGCGATTTTAGACCATAGTTTGAACAAAAAACAAATAACAACTAGAACTATTATATTATTTCCCAAGTATTTGCACGGAAAATTTAACGTACTTGGATTGGGAATAGCGAACTCTTCGCAATACCTATTTGAATTTTGACGAAGATTACAAAAGGGCTTAAGGGGATTAACAACATTTCTACTGTTATTTAATTTAATAAAAACACTTTTGTGTCTACCACACAGTACAGTTACGGTATTTTGCACATAAAATCAGAAAATAAAAACTGTTTTGAGTTTGAAGCGATCAATAAGCATATTGAGAAATTCAACAAAAATATGTACGATTTCAAAAAGGAAAGATAAAACAGAAAATCAACACAATTGAAAATGATATAATAGCTAATAATATCTAACTTCTTCATAAGTATTGTTATGTTTGTTAATTTTAATACATTTAAGGAACTCATAATGTTTTTAATATAATTTCTTTCTCATAAACATTTTATTTATTGCCACCATTAATATTAATTTTAATATTAAATTATATAACATAAAGGAAAGCTGTAGATAACCGTTATTTAAATTAATATTTACAGTTTTCTAAAGCATCAATGTAGTTTTACTCTACGATGTCGTTGGCAACACTGATGCTGGGTGATGTTTGCGCAAGATTGATATATTGATATATAAATCTTGATGTTTGCGACCAAGGTTTATATATTAAAAGTTATCTAGGTTTGCACCCAACCATACTGCGCATTACGTCAGAAGAGGAAAAGTGCGCGAATTAATTCAAATTTTTAAAATGAAGTAATTGAATTGTAGAAATTATGTTTTAAAACATCTAAATTAACATTTAAACTAGTTCCAATTCTTCAAATGTCGAGTTTTGGACACTAACAAACTTGAATACACTTCAATTCTCACAAAATATAAAAACGGTATCCACGAATTCGTAGTTGCGCAGGCTCAATCTAGCTCGATTCTCTTACCCCTCGCCCACATAAAAAATTCAAACTATTGTAACATAGAAACTTGGACAACCTTTAATATATAAACCTTGGTTTGTGACCACCTCAGACGGAACGTGGCATCTTACCGTTTACGCACGATATATACACAAAATGATATTTAAAATTTTTAGATACAATTATTTTATTACAAATTCAATAAGTATTTTTTGCATATAAGCCATAAATAATGTATACAGGGTGTTAATGAACGACATGTACATATTTCAGGGGGTGGTAGTACTCGATAAAATAGGAAAAAAATGCCAATAAACATGTGGTCAAAAATGCGTCATGCGGTCATTACGAATTAGTAAAGTTACATTTTTTTTTTTAATTTTACGATTACCTCTGCTGCTTTTTATGAATGTTTACGAATCTCTACAATACAATGACAAAATCATCATCCACACTACCAGGGATGTCCCATTTTTTCATGGTTCTAACTAGCGGTTGGTACAAGCATCAAGACCATGTAAAAATGGAACACCCCTGGTAGTGTGGATGACGATTTTGTCATTTTAGTGTAGAGATTCACAAACATGAGGTGTATACCAAATTTGAAATAATTATTCAAAAAAACACCGGAGAAAAACGCAAAATTAGAAAAATAAATTGAAACTTTACCACTCTGTAATGAACATAACGCTTTTTAACGACATGTTTATTAGCATTTTTTTCCTATTTTATCGAGTACTACCGCCCTCTGAAATACGTACATGTCGTTCATTAACACCCTGTACAAACTTAAACAAAATAACGTGGATCAAGAATAATAATAATGATTATTATTATGAAAATTGATAATAAAAAATTACAGAATGTAGTTCAAATCAGTTTCCTTTGCGTAATTTACGCTGTATTACCTTTGTTAAGGAAATTATTTAATTTATTTAGTTTTTGGGAATTTGAGAGGTGCTGGATGGGTTGCATAAGTAAACGATTTATTTTTATTTTTACATATAGTTTTGTTAAGCATCTTTAAACGTTGTGTGCATGTGCGCAAAGGTTTTTTTTTGGATAAAGGTTGAAAAGTTGAATCATAACCAAGAATTGTCTTTGTATAGTTGAATCGACATTCATTGTAAAATACTCTGATCCAAAATTAATAAATACATATAAAACAAAGTTGTTGTGAATCAGCGATTCCAAGAATCCCAGAGAAAGTTAAGCAACCTTTGCCCCTGCTACAATTATTGCTGTTTTCTATAGTCTCTGCTCTTCTTGTTTTTTCCAAAAGACAATCGATATTAACGGAACATCTTCATCATTATCTTCATCAGACTCGTTTGATGAAGCACTGTTGTCGCTTTCATCTATGTTAGCAGCTTCTTCGTACATGGCGATATCGACAAGGTGTTACTTTTCTTTGTATTTGTCTTCAGTTTTCTTAGCTTGTCTGACACAGTTTTACAAGATTTGTGGCGTAACTGAAGCAATTGCATCGCGATACGAATTGAGAACGTCATCAATTTTATAGGTATTGTTATTCTTTGCCACTTTGTTTTTAACGTAGGCCTATTTTAACTCAATTGCGTTTTAATCACGGTGTGCAACTAGTAATCAAGGTAATTTTACCTCGACGCCCCTAATTTCTTGTACAAAAGTATCTAAGAGACAACGTCTCTGATAATGATAAGGACGTGGCAGTTGTAGAAGCTGTGGTCTGGTCATTGATGAAAATGAAGTGTAACCTTCAAGTAGCGCCACATTTCTCTCCTAAAGCCACCTGATGATATCCCCATTTTCCCATGCTGTTGTTGGATTTCTGAAATTACGATCCAACATAGTATGGTATGGGGCTTGGTCTATCATGATAACCGATCTTGAAGAATTATACATGTCTGAACCACTCTTCGTAATGTTGTCGGTTTATTTTTTTATGGAAATCGGCATAAACATTTTTTTCTCGCCAATGAAATATTTATTTGCAAATGCACCCGGTAAAAATCCGTCTTCACTGCCAATGTGTGAAACCTGATGGTTTTTTATCCCCTTTCTATAACCATTAACTTCTTGAACATCACCACGATAATCTTCAAAACTGCCTATATTTTCAGAAGTTATCCTTTCTTTCCATTCAAAATTTGTTGGGTGATTTGCCCCACACCAAGTTTCATCGTTATAAAAAATTCTCCATTCTGTCTTACGATAAATTAACAGAGTTTAAAAAATCTGCCCTGTGGCAACATTAATATTGGTTTATTGTTCAATTTTTTATAAACAAAATTATTTTTTTTAACCAACGATATAATGTTCTCAAAGAAAACTGTGGAAGACATACATTTCTCGGGCTATTGGAAGTTTCTTAGCGAGGTAGTAATCAAATAACTAATCTATTATATAACTCCTTACAGTTCCTCGTTGCATTCTATTTTCTTTCAAAATTGTACAGAAATTAGCTCCACGCTCTTTTTGTAATTCTTCTTTTTAATTCTATGCATTATTTATGTCTTATATATAAAAAATACTTGTTGAATTTGTAATAAAATAATTTTATCTAAAATTTTAAATATCGTTTTGTCCATATGTCGTAAGACGCTGTCTGACGTTCCGTCTGAGGTGATCGCCAACATCACCCAGCACCATCTTTTCAACTCTGCTCGGATTAACCGAAACCTTCCTCTCCACGCATGGCTTATTTCTGTTTCTCTTTAATTTATAATTCCATTAAATCGCTTATAAAAAATTAAGGAGACCTAATTTTGAAATTGAAAAACTTATAACGGTGTCCGATAAACGACATTATTCAACACATTTTTGTGAAAATTGTGTAGAAATCCGCCCGGTCGTTTTCAGAATAACCGCATTTTACAAAACCGCGATTTTCCACGAAACTCTATGGAATATTGATAAAATAAAATATGCCCCATATTAAGAGCACATCGGTTAATCACCAGTTCAAATTTGAAATTTTTTGTAAATAGGAATTGGGTACTCCTTTCACTTATCTCGCGATAAATGAAAAACCGCAGATCCGAAAATTTCCAGATTAACATATGATACACAGAAATGTTCACTGATTACACTAAACACTACCGCATTTTTTTTCATCTAGCGATTTCAAAAATATCGATTTCTAAAGTGAAGGGCCCTGACCTGTGGCAAGGATACCTTACCACCAATTTTTTAATTAAATTTACTGTTGAAATACACAACATGGCTGAATGGTCATGAAAAAAGTACAAGAAATAATTTTGCAGTTTTGTTGTTTTAATAGCAACATTGTTTTAATAATTTGTATTCAAAGATAAGTCGTTACAAGTGCTTAATTCATTGTTTATCAGTAAATATTGTCATGCATGGGGTATTCACTTTAGTAAGAGCACGCGAGAACCAGGTTGGAAACTGTGCTAGTTGGAGACAGTCCCCTCAGATGGCACATACATCGCGAAGTAGTTAAAATATAAGATAACCAATTATACTCATTCACTGAGTTTTGTACTCTTTTGTCGCAAACCGTACTCTTTTCAAATCTTGTATTCTGAAAGCACTCATTTGTATAATTTTTTACTCATTTGTATTTCTAAAACATTTATATTGGTTGATCCGAGGTATCATCCGTTCATCTTCTTTGTTGTTCCCTGTGGACGTTTCGCCAAGATCATATTGGCATCTTCAGTGCTTTGTCGTAGTCTCCTGTTGACAGACTGACTATATATATATACATATATATATATATATATATATATATATATATATATATATATTTATATTTCAACCGGTTTACGTTGTACGGGTAGCAAGTTTGGAAGAATTTTGTGAAGAGGCTGGTGTTCAATACACAGAACTGCTTGGTTATTCCAAAGTCAGATGGCTTGCTTTAACTCCAGCATTAAAGCGCGTTTTGTAGTTATATGATCCACTACGTTCATATTTTTTAAGCCTTAACAATTGTCCTACAACTTTAAAGAAATCCTTTCAAAACGATATGTCAGAACCTATACTTTATTTTATTCACAGTGAGGTGTCGTTTCATAAAATTACTCTATAAATTGAAGGGCATAAAATTTCAGCAGCAGAACATTGTATTATATTAAACGATTTTATACTGCAATGTAAATCATTTAATGATGGATTTTTACCACCAATTCTAAAGAATGAATTAACCGTTTTGGAAGATTCCAATCCCGGAACAAAAAATGAATTTTTAAAAGAAGTTAAAAATGTTATAAAATTGCAATGAAAATATCCAAAAATAGGTAGTGAACCTTACAGTTAAATTGTTTCAAATGGACCTTCTATATAATAAAATTGAATGAAAAAAGTTTCTTCAGTTGTCGAATTTGTAATGAAAGAAGTAAAAGATATTGTTATTAATGACAATTTTCTCTTCAAATTCGAAGAGTAAATTTATATTTAAATGAAGAAAAATTGAAGAAATGGAACGATGAGAAAATTGAACTTGAAAAATGATGGGTAGAAATCTTTCGATATTTTAGAGTAGAACATATTCCACATAAAATTTTAAAAGTCGCAACTGTAAAAACACTGTGCGCTGTATTAACAGTCAAATTTAATATGCCAAATTAAAATTCATGTTTGAGTTTAGCACTCTTAGAATAATCCCTAAAAAATACCTACAAAAAATGGCTTGGGAGGGAGGTATAAGGGAGAAACAAATTCCCATTATATACCGTTATCGTTTCTCTGTATTCAAATGCAAAAAAGTCAAAAATTTTGGATGGAACGCCCCATATTTTTTTAGCCTATCAGAAAGGAAATATAATTCTCTACAAATTATCTAAAACATTCTTATAAACATAAATTGGTATAGTATTATAGTTTTCTTCATATTGAGTCGTTTGTGTTATTATTAGTAGACCATGACATTTTGACAATTTATTATTTAATTTATTTAACTTATTATTAGTATTATTTCTATAATGAACTACGATCGAATGAACTTTAGATTGCTATCTGTTATTTACCAAAAGTAGAAAACAGAAGACATGTGGCTGAAGTTAGATTCAGATTAGAATCTGAAGTAGATTCAGATTCGTATTTTTAAGGTCGACCAGACAAATACCTATAATGAACACTAAATAATTATTTCGCTTACTGTGTAGGAAATGTACCACCCTGAAATCATGTTTGAAAATTCACTTAACCACCCAAGAACCTCTCTGCAAACGGTCACACAAAAATTTGGAGGTGGGAGCGAGGGGTGAATAATTTAAATTAATTCGGTTTTAGGTGTAAAACGTAAATAACTTTTTTTGAAAACTGTTATTAAAAATTCACTATACTACACATCCCAGATTTTGAGAAAATAATATTTACGATGTGGAGCTAAAAGCAACTTTGAATTGTTCATCCTCCGCCTTCACCTCTAAATTTTGGTGCGTTCCTTTGCAGAGGAGTTCTAGGAGGGTTAAGCGAATTTTCTAATATGGTTCCAGGGCGCTACGCTTCCCAGATTTTGGAAAACAAAATATTTACGATTTGGACTTATGAATGACGACGCAAAAACGTTGAACAGTACGCAAAAACACAAAAACGGTGAACAGTAGAGAAGTAAGAGGCAAATTAGAAAATTTTTGGTAATCCAAGAAGAAAATACTTTAGCCATAAAGATTATCAAAGATAATCAAGATCCCATTTTTATACTGCCTATAAATCTGTCTCTAAGTCAAATCTATTGGTACATATTTTATTATTACATCAGAGTACCATAGACACTCATTATTCTATACATTTATATTTATAAATACAGTAAGGCCCCAACATTCGCGAGGGTTAGGTTCTAAAAATACGCCGCGAATGTTGAATCCGCGAATATTGAAGCACTAGATATTATGAAGGATAAACTACTACTTCTATGTTCTTTTAACACGTTAACCGCCAAATGGTCACCGACGCCAAAAGTTTCATTTAATTTAATTTTAAAAATTAAAAATTTCAAAAATTAATAAATTATACATACTAAATAAAACGCTTAAAATTGCAAAATAAAACGACTGGTCTTAAAACTTTTGTATTCGGAACTAATACAGATATTAAAATAATTACAATTGTTTAAAATATAAAAAAACCTAAACTCGATAGCAATAACAAACTGCAACAAAATAAACTAAAAAAAGAAATAAAAGTTAACATTTCTACTCATCAATAATAATTGCTTTAGAACACGATGGTTTAAAAAATGAAAGGATAGTAAGTTGCAATGCTTTGTGTTGCATATCCTTTTGAAGCTCTTTGTAAGGAGCAAGAAGAGTATTCAGACCATTTTTAAATTTTGTGCTTCGTTCCGTTGATGGATCATATTCTACTATTTTTTCAACAAGATTATTTGCTTCTTGTATAAATAAATTAAGTTCCTTCAACGTTAATTTATTACATAGGGAATTACTATTATCTTCTTCATCCGTTCCTGAAACATTTTCTATTAGTAGCGCTTCTAAGTCTGCACTGGACAACTCTTCCTCTTGATCATTGACGAGAGATTCGATATCAGCTGGTACAATGGTATGAAAATCATCTCCCGGTAGCAACCGTGCAGAAAGAACAGCTCTCTCTATTGCCTCATCAATTTCGCTTACACTTTGCGCAGTGTCTTTTTTCAACAGTTTTTTCCATGCATTACTTACGGTTGATACTTTAATGTCATTTAAAGCAAGTTTTATAGATGTAATCGCATGGTCAATATTGTATAATTTCCACACATCTTTTATTGAGAAAACACTATCATTTTGTATTTTCTCATGTACAAAATCGAACATGTGCCGGATATAATGACTTTTAAAAGCTTTTATAACACCTTGATCTAAAGGTTGTAATAAGGATGTTGTGTTGGGCGGAAGAAATACCACCTCGACACATGGATGAGCTAATTTGAGAGCATCTACTGGATGAGATGGGGCGTTATCCAATATCAATAAAACGTGAAATGCTAAATTTTTAGATTTTAGGTAACGCTCCACTTCTTTAACAAAGCACTCTTTAAACCACTCTATAAATAGCTGAGAAGTCATCCAAGCTTTTGAATTAGCTCGCCAATAGACCGGAAGAGCTTCTTTGTCCTTGTTCTTTAAAGCTCGTGGATTAGCTGCTCGATATATTAACATTGGTTTTGTAATAAAGTCTCCGCGTGCATTTGCACAAAATAAAACTGTAACTCTATCCTTAGCCGATTTAAAACCAGGTGCTGTCTTTTCATTTTTTGAAATGTATGTTCGTGTGGGCATTTGTTTCCAATAAAGCCCGGTTTCGTCCGCATTAAATATTTGTTCAGGACGGTAACCTTTTTCTTCTATTAATTTTATTATTTCATCAGGAAATTTTGCAGCCTGTTGATGATCTGCTGAAGCTGATTCTCCACACAACTTAATGTTATGGAGATTAAAACGAGTTTTGAATCTTTCGAACCATCCTCTGCTGGCTTTAAATTTACAATCGTCTTCAGCACAGTCCATTCCACACGAAAAATGTTGATAAAGTTCCTTGGCTTTATCCATTAATCTAGCCCTAGTTAATGGTATATTTTTGCGACCATGGTCCTCAATCCAAAGATAAAGAGACTTCTCCATTTTTTCAATATTAACATCACGAACTTGTGACGTTACCTTTAATGATGACGGTATGCCACTTTTTACGCTATTTCTAATTACCTCTTCTTGTTTCTTTATAGATCTTATCGTAGATTCATTGACACCGAAGACCCGGCCTACTTCGGTAGCTCTTTTCCCTTCCCGGAGCATATCAAGAACTTGAATTTTTCTTTCTAGAGTCATAACTGATTTTGCACGTTTGGCAATTAAATTTATTTCCATCGCAGGCCTTTTTGTACCCATTTTGAGTACTGTTGTGAGATTAATTTATTGTTTATAAAATTATAGTAAAAAAACGGGCGAAACACTAACCTGAACGAAATACAGAACACAAAAATAAGCACCTAACACAAACATTAAAATCGATCATAAATGAGGGATTCCCAGAAAAACGCATATGTGAAGCTGGTTGCTTGTACAGTAAACCTACGGTAAACTTCGTTTTAAATTTTTAAAAAATGACATACATACTTGCTATGTATTCGCGAATAATCGAGTCGTGAATGTTGAAAAAGGCAGCAAAATTTAAAACGCGAATATGCGAATCCGTGTAATTTGAAGCCGCGAATGTCGGGGCCCTACTGTACATAACATTTCTTGAATGTATTTCAGAATACACGCATTGGCCGAAAAACATAGTACAATATAACCTCGACTTACGTGATCCCGACTTACTTAAAGCCGGATATATGTAGTTAAACGGTTCTTCCCCTAATTCGCTCAGAAGAAGATTGCATCATAATATTTTTAGCTCGTTCAGTTTCGTATGAGAATCAACCGAGTATTGATAAGTCGGTTTATAAGATTATTTTTAATAGTGTTTTAGAACAACGTAAGCATTTCATATTCTATATACGTAAACATTAAGTGAAAGCTTTATTTATTTCCTTACATACTAGCTATTATGTTAACAAAAAGAAAAGCATTTGAATCTCGAAGTTTTCAAAGAAAATGTAAAGCTTTAACACTTGAGTTAAAACAGTATTGTAAAGGATTTTGAAGGAGGCATGAAAACATGTGAATTGGCACACAAATTCAACCTTGCCCACACTACTATCCATACAATAATAAAAGATAAAACTAAAATTAATGACGCTGTTAAAAATGCTCAGCCATGAAATTCAAACTTAATTCGTAAACGACATGGTATAATAGCTGAAATGGAAACCTTGCTTAAAGTATGGTGTGAAAATCAAGTGAAGGTCAAAAATTGTCCGGTACACCAGAATACCATATGTAATCAAGCCAGGCAGATTTTTGAAAAGTTAAAAGAACAAGCTGCAAATGATGCAAAAGATGAAACTTTTGTAGCCAGTAATGGTTGGTTTTGTCGTCTTAAAAAAAGATGCAATTGGCACAATATTTTCCTATCGCATTGAAGAAATTAATATAAGAAGACGGTTACAGCACACACACCATTCTTAATATAAACGAGACAGGGCTTTTTTGGAAGAAAATAGTACGTTCATTGCACGTCAAGAAAAAATATTTCCAGGATTCAAAGCATCGAAATATCGATTAACAGTTATGCTTGGTGGAAACTCTGCTGGCGATTGTAAACAAAAACCTTTGTTGGTGTATCGCAATGAAAACCCTAGAGCCGTAAAGAATAAGACAAAATCAGAATTGCCAGTAATTTGGAAGCCCAATTGAAATACTTGGGTTACTCCTTCTTTATTGGAAGACTGGTTTGGAAATCATTTTATCCCGGAAGTTGAACGGTACTGTTTCTCTAAGAATATTCTTTTAAAAGTGATGAATTATTGCCCCTAAACACGACTAGTTTACTTCAACTTATGGATCAAGGTGTTATTGAAACGTTTAAGTCGTATTATACTTAACGGTCATTTAACCGTTTAAATAAATCTATGAATTACTTGTCCGTTAAAGATTTTTGGAATAAATGTATTGTTCTCGATGCTGTTAGAATTATAAGGAAATCGTGGAACGCAGTTTCTTCAAAAGCAATGAAGAGCGTTTGGAGAAAGCTCTGTCCGGACTTCTTTACTGATTGATCTGAAACGGTATCAAAAAATGAGTCTGTACTCGAAATAGTAGCGAATATTATTACTTTAGGAAAGCAAGTCGATTTGGATCTTGATAGCGAAGATGTAATTGCAGTTTTAGAGTCACATGATCAGGAGCTTACCTTTGATGAATTTATTGAAATGTCCTAAAAAAAGTCCTAACCATAGTAAAATTGAAGGAAGCACTTAATTTCATACGGAATGTCAGAGGAAGCAGATTACAATGAAGACGCGTAATGACAGTAAAAAGGGATGTACAACAAACGATTGAATGTTATCAAGAAATTTTGAGTCAGAAGAAATAGAATTTGTGTCGTCAAACTATCATCTCCGATTTTCTAAAACCATCAAATTTAAATAGTTAAATCAAGGTACATCAAGGTTTCATAGAGTTTAATAAATACTTTTATTTACTTGTTTTAATAAATACGTTTAAATGGCTGTCTTTCGTGTTAACATTAATTTTAGTTTAAGCTTTGAGTATATATAATATAGAGTAAAAGCTTACGTAAGCCTGTTTTGAATGGTTGGTAGGCTAATATATATTTTATTTTTTAGCTCGTTCTCAAATCTTTTAAATAATATCGAAGAAAGTGATATCATTTAGTTACTTAAGCTTTTCGCGCATAGAGGGCTAATGAATAAAAATCAAGATAATTCGATTACTCTTAATTTAATTATTTAATATCGGTTAACTGAAACTGTCGCTTATCATAGACAAATGTGAAAAACAACGACATCCGGATTATCAAAGTAGTTAATATTTTAACCCGCTAATTGGAATTAGTTGTCAGCTATTCTAAATAAATAAAATCTTGAAAGGGTTTAATGAATAACACTATTGCGATCACCACATGGTATGAATTCATTGAACACGAATTCATTGACATTAAATAAAAAATAAAATTGTTTTTTGAGCGTAAAGATGAGATGATGTTCGGATTACTGGCAATTGGATAATCGAGGCTTTAAAAAAAGTATGCAATTTCACTCTTATAAGTAAATTAATAAAGTAACTACGATATTCAAGATATATATTTCTGACATTACTGAAAACGTAAACTTTCTTTTTTTTCGTTATTATAGCACAAATGTTATTTAAATGTGGTTGAACGCCGACGACAGAAATCAATGCATCATGACACATTTCTCTAATATTAACTATTTCTAATTTTGAAGTTTTTAAGCAAGCAATTAGATTTTGTATAACATACTTTAAATTAACTTCATACACTCCGCCTCATAAAAAATGCATCACTTAAAATGATTATTAATTTGAAATCACAATAATTTTTGAACGTATTGCTCGATTTGAATAAGGTTTTTTTATTTGAAAGGTAAACCCACTGCCAATATTTCAGTAGGAGCCTTTCTCATTTTGGTAATCTTCAAATTTATCACTGGTGGATAGTGTTAATGTGCGTTGTCATCCTACAATTTAAATCTTTCTGTGGAGTACACCGGTTACATAAATTAATTTTAAACAGAATCTTGTTTCTTCTGTTTACTTTCGTTTCCTATTCAAGTTCGTATTATTACAAGTACAATTTGTTACGCCATAGTTACAAGTTCTAGAAGATAACGTAAGTTGCTCGGTAACGTCGTTAGAGATTAAAACAATTAATTCAAGAATGTCGATGAAAATTAGTTACACTGTGACAAGTAAATCAAGTAAAATAGAATCAGTTTAAGAATATAATTTTGAAGAATCTGGTTCCAATCTTCTAAGGGGCTAAAACAGTCACCGAAACATTGCCTGAAACATTCTGTCGATATTTACATATCTCGGTTTGGGAGATTATGTAGGCTGTATGGGAACGTATATTATGGTGCATGAACCAAAATTTGTTACCAATATATGGGTGAAACGGAAGTATATGTTCAACTAAAATTTCTTCAATATACCCAGCCTTGATTAAATTAAAGAAGCTGCACTACGCACTATGCAGAACGCTCTTCTGCTTAAGAGTACAACTGGAGCCTTGACTCATCTAAGAACGGCATGTTTTATCCCTTTGCATTGGTCCACTGACCGAAACACGCTGGTTTCTGTGATCCCTACCCTGCTTCTTCATATCGAGAAGAAGAAGCAGAGAAGCTGCGTTATACTTTAAACGTTGTAACTTTTGATGTTAATAACAATGAAAATTTGAACAAAAAGTACACAAAGTGATCATGACAGACTTATATTTAAAATTATATTCGTATATCTTCTGATTATATTCTTTTCTTATGTAAACATTCCACAGCAAGTTTCAAATAATAATTTCACTAATAAATTAACCACAAATCTTGCTTTCGAACAGTGTTATCTGCTATTAACTAGCAGTAACCTATCAGACCGTCAGAAGGTTCTGAGCTGAGGTGTGGTCCCATTTGTGTCTCGAAACCGCTTCAAGTTTTTACTATTGACGTGGGCTATCTATACTATATATAATCAAAGGTTCAAGTAGTAGTATTCGACTTACGTAATTTTTGGTTTGCGAAATATGCACCGGTCCATATCACATAGCAACTAAATGGTTAAAATTCATTATTTTGCTGAAACTGGCTGGAACTTTATTGACAATATACAGGATGTCTATGAAATGCGTGTACAACGGAAGATTCCTTGACTCAAAATAGGTCGATTTAAGTTATTTTATCTACATCTAAAGTTGCTTCGTTTCGCCGCTAGAGGACTTCAAATTACATTGGTGGTTAAGCCAGAAAATTGGAATTTTTGAACATCTGCAAGCCTTTTTTACGTCATTGCAATTACAAAATTTTATCGTCATTGGTACTGATTTCTCTGGGGGCATTGAAATCAACAGTGCTTGCCTTTACAGTTGATTACGAACAAGAATTACGAGGAAAAAATTCCCTAGCATTCAATTCCTTACTTAAGTGCCAAACACATTGTGATTGATTTTGTAGTCAAAATGACGTAAATAAGGGTTGCAGCTACTCAAAAATTCCTTTTTTCTGGCTTAACTACTTATGCAATCAAAACCTTATAAAAGACAAAAAAGTTTCAAAACTAAATGGGCTATTCAGAAATTATAATTATGTAAGCGTCGCCTACCCAGAAAAACAAATATGGACTAGTATTCGCCAAATACATGGGTTTTCCATCATTTCCGTGTTTTTAAAATTTTATCCAAAACTATAAAAACATGTTAATTGAACCTAAGAACTCACTTCTCAAAAATGGTTTAAATTCATTAACGGGTTCTCAAGTTATAAAGAATAAACAATTTTTTTTGCTAACATTGAAGACCTCTAGCAGCAAAATGAAGCAACTTTGGATATAGATAAATTAACTTATATCAGCTTATTTTGAGCCAAGGAATCTGTGGTATTCCGTTGTACACACATTTCAGAGACAGGTAGAATTATAAAAAGAAAGTAACGGTTTATGAAGCGATTTAATGTTAACGTTAACGCGTTAGCATTAAAAATGGAGTACGTTTTCTCCAAACATTTCCACAATAAAGTTATTTTACTAAATAGCTTTAATTGAAGTTAAGAAAAAAAATCATTTCAAAAAGCACCCTCTATGAGAAGATTGCTAAAACTTCAAAATATCAATTTACTGATTTCAAGTAGATTTCTTTGCGTAATCTAAGTTTTTTGCTGACTCACGTTATAGCTAATTAGATAATTTTATTTCCGAAGTACTATTAAAACAATACGATAAAAATGCTTTAATTAAACACTTCCATTTTTTTATAATTATTTACTTTTTATGTTAATAAAATATTAACCTTAGATGATGCTAGATGGCGGTGTTTGATTTAATTCGCAATAAATTTTCGGCACTTTTCTTAAATCTTGCTGCTACATATTAAAATTTTATTACATCTCGCTTTTTCAGGTGTCATTATTATCGTTTTTTGCAACTTTAATGTTCAAACTTTAAATTCTTAACATTCACAACTTTTTAATGAAACAATTCAATGATTTTAAAAATTATTCTTTTACGCTTCAATAGTTTCTAAGATGTGTTCTTGAATCTTTTCCTTAATATTTCGATGGTAAACTTATTTCTTATTATTGTTTAAATGCATTTTTAACATTTTATATTTTTCATTCACAAGACGCGCTTGAAGACGTTCTCAATTGAGAAGGAAATTTTGTCATCGTTTTTCACCAAACTTTGCTTTTTATATTATTCAATATTAATGTGATTGGAGGAAGCCCACCCTTGCTATGCTTCTCTACAAGTTTTCCTCTGTGCTTATTAGCTCCTACGTACGTTTTCTGTAACAATAAATCAAAAAGTTATCTTTAAATTCCGTAATTAGTTGAATTGAATTTCTTACTAGATTTGTTATTTGATACCTTATTCTTTTTAGATTCTTATGAATATTGCTTACATTAAGATTAGATCACTGCTACCATGTTTTGATGAATTTTGTCAATATGTTGCAGACAATGATTTTGGTTTGGTGTTGATTATCGAAACATGGCTGACTGGTGAGGCGGCGATGGATGTGTGTCAATTGCTTAATTATTCTTTCTGCCATTGGCATAGATTAGATATAATATATTGTTATATAGTTTTGAATATTGTCGCCTACAACGCTGAAATCAGAGACAGGCTAAAGTCCCTGGATTACTTAAGTACCGCGGTTCGTGAAGCTTATATATTCAAACTATTCTAGCCAAAATGGCGGTTTGATAACATATCAGTGCATGCCATCATTTGTCAGCATATGTCATTGATAAAACCTTCATTTGGAACCTGAAACCTTGAAACCTCAACTCTTGACGAAACCACCACGTCGAGTTTTATATTAATTAATATACAGGTCTTCTGATGCAATATCAAATCTTGTGGAAGCATTGTAAGTCATCTGGAAACATTTTAAGACTTTTGAAAGCAGTATCAGTTTTCTGAAAACATTGCAAGTCTTCTGGAAGCAAGATGAAGTTTTCTAAACACAGTATCCAGTCTTCTAGATACAATATCCAGTCTTCTAGAAGCAATATCAAATTTTCTAGAAACAGAATCATGTCATCTAGAGGCAGTATCCAGTTTTGTGTTAGTAAATCAAATCTTCTAGGTGCAATATTAAGTCTTCTGGACGCATCTTAAGTTTTCTAACAGCAACATCAAGTTTTCTGGACGCATTGTAAGTCGTATGGAAGTATTTCAAGATTTTTAGATGCAATATCAAGTCATCTTAAAAGTCTTCTTGATGCAGTATCAAGTCTTTTAGAAGCATTAGAAGTCTTCCCGAAGCATTTCAAGTCTCCCAGGGGCAATTCTAGAAGCAGTATCAAACCTTCTTGTATATATCTTCTATCATTTTCATAATTTGTGTTATTTTAGTATTTTTTCACATTTATTCATATACGAATGTGTGGTGTTTAGCAAAGTTTGAATGGATCAACTCTGAAGACATACAGTGGTTCACAGTTTATTTCAACCAGCCTCTTTTAAGAACATTTAGCCCTTATAATTTCGAAACAAAATAAAATATTGTAAAAATTTAAATGAGGGTTCATATACTACTTTCCAAACTTAAGAAAAAAAGTTTTATTCAGTCTCAAAGTTACATTTTCAAAAATTTACAAAGCAAAAACCAAGAACATACACTTAGCAGCAGAAGTCTGCGTACAAAAAACTTCTAACACTTTAACTGAAAAAATAAGGGTCATGATCTAATGTGATAAACTTCAATTTTTTTTTATTTTGTGTATTAACTACATATAATTCTATTAACAAAACATGCATCAATAAAACAGAAATATTAGTTACAAAAAAAATTAAAATTAAAAATTCTCCAAATAATGCGTATGCAAAAATCTGCGTACAAATAAAGACGCCTTCTCCAAAATATACTTATTTACTTAAATACGTAGTTGGCGATGTACGCTTTCCGATTTAAATAAAAGATAATCGGTGTCAATTTTATAAGCAGAGGCTTAGAAGCTAAAAGTTAGAATGGACACGAAAGGAAAGGAAATTGAATTGGGAGAGAGAAAAATTACGGAAGTATATGTTCAACTAAAATTACTTCAATATACCCAGCCTTGATTAAATTGCGTTGATCGCACGTGCTTCGAACCAGATTCCTATCCAAATAATTACAGATCTTGCCTGACATCGTAATCTTTCTAAGAAGCTGCACTACGCACTATGCAGAACGCTCTTCTGCTTAAGAGTACAACTGGAGCCTTGACTCATCTGAGAACGGCATGTTTTATCCCTTTGCATTGGTCCACTGACCGAAACACGCTGGTTTCTGTGATCCCTACCCTGCTTCTTCATATCGAGAAGAAGAAGCAGAGAAGCTGCGTTATACTTTAAACGTTGTAACTTTTGATGTTAATAACAATGAAAATTTGAACAAAAAGTACACAAAGTGATCATGACAGACTTATATTTAAAATTATATTCTTATGTCTTCTAATTATATTCTTTTCTTATGTAAACATTCCACAGCAAGTTTCAAATAATAATTTCACTAATAAATTAACCACAAATCTTGCTTTCGAACAGTGTTATCTGCTATTAACTAGCAGTAACCTATCAGACCGTCAGAAGGTTCTGAGCTGAGGTGTGGTCCCATTTGTGTCTCGAAACCGCTTCAACTTTTTACTATTGACGTGGGCTATCTATACTATATATAATCAAAGGTTCAAGTAATAGTATTCGACTTACGTAATTTTTGGTTTGCGAAATATGCACCGGTCCATATCACATAGCAACTAAATTAAAATTCATTATTTTGCTGAAACTGGCTGGAACTTCCCGAAGCATTTCAAGTCTTCCAGGGGCAATTCTAGAAGCAGTATCAAACCTTCTTGTATATATCTTCTATCATTTTCATAATTTGTGTTATTTTAGTATTTTTTCACATTTATTCATATACGAATGTGTGGTAAGTGTTTAGCAAAATTTGAATGGACCAACTCTGAAGACATACAGTGGTTCACAGTTTATTTCAACCAGCCTCTTTTAAGAACATTTAGCCCTTATAATTTCGAAACTAAATAAGATATTGTAAAAATTTAAATGAGGGTTCATATACTACTTTCCAAACTTAAGAAAAAAAGTTTTATTCAGTCTCAAAGTTACATTATCAAAAATTTACAAAGTAAAAACCAAGAACATAGGTACATAAGTAATCACATCTTATTTCAACCAGCCACTTCTAAGATCTATTAAATTGACATTTGATTTTTTGGGTTATATTCCTAATTATTTAAATACTATTGTTATATACGGTTTACATATATTTAGTGTGATATCAGCAGTTAAGTGACCCAGCCGCAGATTTCTGACAATGGGATGACGCACTACCACAGAACAAAGGGAATTTGTTATTAGCCATTTAAAAAATGGCAATTCGCGTCGAAAAATTGTTCAAATGGTTTGAATTTAGTAAGTCGACAGTGCAAAGCATAATATCTCGGTTTATTCATGAAAATAGGATATATGATAAGGGCAAAAAAGCTCCCAACAAAATTTTTAATGAAACTCATGAACGCTACATTGTCAGGAAAATAAGGGAAAACCCGAAGCTATCCGCTCCAAAATTAGCTACAGAAGTTAAAAATGAGCTTAACAAAACATGTAGTGCAGAAACTATTCGCCGTGTATTAGGAAACCATGGTTTTAATGATAGAGTAGCGCAAAGAAAACCATTTATAAGTAAGAAAAATCAAGCAGCGCGCCTTAAGTTTGCTAAAGAGCACATTACCAAAGACAACAAGTTTTTGGAAACAAGTTATTTTTGCGGACGCGTCTAAATTTAGTAGCTTTGGCTCGGATGGACAAACTTACGTCTGGCGTAAACCAAGTACAGAGCTCCAAAATAAAAACTTAAAACCTTAAACACGGTGGCGATATTGTCATGGTGTGGGCTTGTATGTCATCAGGTGGGGTAGGAAACTTGCAGTATATTGAGTGTACAAAAATACATACCTCAACATTCTAGAATCTAATTTAGTACATATTGCCGAAAAACTGGGTATAAGGGAAGAATTTCAGTTCTATCAGGACAACGCCCCGTAACATAAATCAGGTATTGTGCAGACATGGCTCATTTGGAACTGTCCTCACTTGATGCAACCCCCTGCGCAATCACCTGATCTACATGTGATTGAAAATTTATGGGTAATTTTAGATCAAACGTCCGAAAACACAAGATCTCGAACAAGAATGACCTTATAACAGCACTAAAGCAGGAGTGGGCAAAAATAACTCCGCAAACAACACGAAAGTTAGTGGAATCCAAGCAAAGAAGGCTGAAAGCTGTAATTGACCAAAGAGGGGGTCACACTACGTTTGGAAATTAAAAAGAATATGTAAGTTAACCGTTTAAATCTTTGTTTATAATAATTGGTTGAAATAAGCTGTGACTACTTACTTATCTAAGTTTGTAAATTTTTGAAAATGTAACTTTGAGACTGAATAAAACTTCTTAAGTTTGGAAAGTAATCTATAAACAAACTAAAAAGAGGCTGGATGAAATAAGCTGAATAAACCACTGTATAAAATAATAGCAGACCTTTCATTAAATTGTCTATTGATTATAGGTACGGTTAGCTGGGTTGACAGGGGCAAACTTGTAAAAGAGCGTAAAAGTCCTTATTTCAAAATTAAGGTTTAGTATATCACTACAAAAATAAATAATAACATGAGTCTACTTTCCATTGAATATGCTTCTCTATAAATGAAATCAGGTGGAACCAAACAGTGTAGAAGAGAAAAATAAAGCTGTTAAAGTCCTTTCGATTAGATGTCGCCACCGCAAATAATAATTATTAAAATAATTGTATCTTATACATTTACCCTAAAAATACACAACATATATTCCAGATGTATTTTGTATCTTAGCCTTTATTCAGTAGACCAAATATTGTGAAGAAATATTGAGATTTTGTGGTTCTTGTGACCTTAGGTATTAGTTTCTTATAATAGTTGTATTACTTATTTCTATGTAATTCATGTTACTTATTTCTGATGAATACGTATTTGACAATTCCATTAGTTATTCAAGGGGTATGTGTATTTTGCTGTAATTTTTTGGTAAACTATGGAATACTGTATAATCTATGTCAAAAATTTTCCATATACGTATTAATATCGTAATAGTCTGTGATAATATTATCCCGAACAGTCGACTGTAGCGTTGTTTACATTTTTTTAAATATATCTTTATTATATTTTAATAAATCTTTATCATTATGAAAAACATTCAGACAAATCATATCTCTGTTATACAATATTACACAATTGAACATGATAATTATAATCATATCTTAAGTTTCAACAATAAAAATTAATAGTTATCTTATTTTGGAGGAAAAAGATTTATTTTAACAAAATAACTTGAAATGTTTGGGTAAACCAGAATATTTTCTTATTTTCAGGTATATTTGCCAAGGGCAGCAGTTGAATGCATCTGCGAAGTATTGACTCGGAAGTAAAAACGACATTGGTGCAGAATTAAAACATAAAAGATAAATATTGTGTTCATTTTTACTAACCATTGTGAGTTTAAGGATTAAATATATTCAAATATGTACTTAAACAACGGAATATTTATTTTACTTACTTTATATTTTATATTCTGTGTTTTGTTTTTTATATTGTTTTATGTTTTTATATCGGTTGTATTGAATGTATTTTATTAAAATGTAAAAGTGAACAAGAACATTAACGCACGCTGAGTGAACATAAAATTTTTGAGGTTAAAAGTTCCTTACCTCACAAATTCTAAAAACAACTAAAAATTTTTAATAATCTAAAAAAATCTTTTTCATTTAATCATTTTAATGTGATGTCTCTTGTTCTTCTGGTGGTTTCATTTTCTTTTTCTTTGCCGGGGTATATAGTTTCTTTAGAAATTGGTATAATAGTTTCCGTGTTGTTCCGATTTGTTCATTGAGACATTTATATGTGGGATTATTGTTTTTAAATTTGTTTATTTCGTATTTTTCCAATATTTCCATGAGATGTCCTTTATTTGTTTTGTGTATTAATGTAGAATTTTCGTCGTCATCGAATTCATGTTCTATATGAAAGGTTAAATGTTTACCAAAGTTAGAATTTGTTCATAAAATATAAAGATCTACAAACATGTAAAAAAATACAAGAATTAAGGTTATTTCAAACATTCGAAAATAAGACGTAAGTTTTTTTATATTTCACATATACAGGATGAGTTAATAGTGCGGGACGGAAGATTGTGGCTTTACTGTTGAAAGTTTAGAAAAAATTTTTATGTCATCATACATTACTATCGAAGCTGCATCAATTAAAATTATTTTCAGCTATACAGGGTGTTTTACTATTTCAGGCCCGGATTCAACTTTATTTTTTTTAATGGAACCCTATGCATCTTGTTACATATGTTGATTACCTGTCTTAAATGCTATAAGTACATATCTTGTTTTCAAATTTTGAATGCAATGTTGCCAAGTGATTAATCATTTTGTGAAAATTTTGGATGAATCATGTAGTCATTTAAAATTTGTTATCAGCATCATTATTAAATAAATAGTATTGGATAATATTATATAGGGTGGTTACTAGAACTGGTTAATTTATGGAATGTTTGAGAGACCATAACTTTTAAACACATTTTAAATGGAACACCCTATATTTTTCAATGCCTTAGAAGGCTTTATTAACTACCTTTTATATTTGTTAAGCATATGGTGTATACAAGATTATAGTAAAAATTATATTGTTATTGGTCTTTTTCTAATACCCATTTCGAAAATTCTAGTCTTTTTTGAACTGAATACGTACACATATATTTACTTCCTACATATACACAAAAACATTTTCTTTATTTTCAACAGTAAGGCCACAATTTTCCGTCCTCGCACTATTGACTCACCCTGTATATAAGAAAGCAATAATTTAATGTTAAGTTTAAAAAATAATAAATGCTAATATAGTTTTATGTTTTTTATATTAGGAAGCCTTCTGATGATGCTGAACAAGGGAAACCCGTCAAGGCATAATTATAAAATAAATATTCCATTGTTTAAGCGCATTTTTGAATATATTGAATTCATAACAGATAAAATTATTAAAGTTCAGAAATAATCGGATAGAAATGCAACAAATAAACTACAATTATTAATAATAAAAAATAAATTAGTCTGCAGCTTTACCAAAAAAAATTTATAAAATTAATTTTAATACGATTTACTATTATATTTGAGATTTAAAATAAGAGATTTTAAACGTTAATTGAACATTTTTTTGTCATAAACAAATTTTGCGTTTTCATCAAATAAGTCACTTTCTGAGATCAACGAATCACGTCATATGCCCTTCAAACCCATTAACATGGAATTTACCATCGATAATATCCTCTCTAAGTATTTCTCAAATCATTAATTAAATCAACTTTTATCATTTTCAGTTATAACACGTTTGAACATGAAAATTTGTTTCAACTATTAAAGTAATTCGTAAAAAGTACAATAAATCTGTACGTATTATTAATTAGTTTTTAATACGATTTACTGTTGTATTTGGGATTTAAACTAAAACATTTTATAAATCAAACAACGAAATAAACGAGTGGAAATGTAGATTCAAAACTTTTTTTATCATAAAACGACCAGGTAGACTTATCATTCTCCTGTTTTTTTGTTATTTCACCTCCACTACTCCTCTACACAATAAATTAAAGAGGGGATGTTAAGAAGTTATTACCTTACTATCACATTTTAGTTGATGTGTGGGATTTGACCGGAAGTTGTTAAAAATAAAATATATTACTTGAATTACGTGGTCACTAACGTTTCAAAAATCGATTCTAGTTTCATTTCACAAACTTGAAATGATCAGATTTAAATGCATCCGAACAATCTTTTTGATATTATCCCGCGGGATTTTGAAAGAAATTGGCATACTACAGTGTGATTAAATAATTAGTAATAAAATGTGATTTTAGTTGATTTTTTTTGACCGATTAAGTTGTTCAAAATAACATTTAAACTTTTATATGATTAATCCAATGACAATTCTAGCGATGTTGGGATTATCGGATTGTTATTTAACGGATGTTAAAAAGTATATTAAATAGTTAATTATTTTTTGTTGCAATAAAATAATTTGTTGCTTTGAGCTGAGGTAATAAGAGGTCACTTAAGGAAGCAACATCCGTTCGGTAAGTTATTTTCAAATTTATTGATTTTTCGTTTTTACTAAAACATATCTTGATAATTCGAGATTTAAACGGTATACTATTTCAGAATCTTTTTGATTTATGATTTCAGAGCTTTTTGATTTGTTTTCAGTTTTTTTTTACTTTTCGTTTATTACTTAACAATTCTTTTTCTTCCCTCAGTTTATTTCTTATTAAATCTTTCCATTTTAAATCACATCTTATCTTATTTTTTAAAGTTTTTATCTTTTCTTTATTTATCCTTTTTTTAATTTTTATTTATCATTTTTGTTTTTATTTATTTCGTTTCGTTTCCATGACTTTTTTAAGGAAAACAACGTATAAAGAAGAAATCAAGAATAAATTAATTCTTATGTTTTTCCGAAACATATCTTGATTATTTGCGGTTTTAAATGGTATACTGTTTTAGAATAAATCGAAAACTAACACAGTTTTCTCAAAAATCTCACAGAATAATTCAATAATTTATATTTAAATAATTTACTGCTTGCTCTTCATTATTCAACTTGACTCATTTTCGGTCCTATTAGTGACAGAAAATGGGTCGTCATTGACTCGTCTTCTTTAGTATCTATTGTAGTATCCATTGCGGGTTTGGAAAACACATGTATTTTTTAATTTTAAACAAAACATATGTTTTTTTATTGTTTTATATATTTTTTTGTTTTAAACTATTTTCGTATAGTAGTTTACGGATGGTATTTTTAACAAATAAAACATGTTTTAATCTAGCAACCGCATAACCGTTTATATTAGAAATCAATATAATTCAGGGAATCCGTTAATAAAAATAAAAAATCAGTTCTAAAAGTATTAAAATCAAAGATTGACATATTAATGGTGATTTTAACGAAAAGGATGTAAATAAAGTTAGCCAGAAAGCCAGTATACACAATTAGACAGTGCAATGGAGTACGTCGAAATATTTTACCCAGAAATCTTAATCAGTCCATCACTTAAGATGTACATGTTCTGAAAAGGGTTAAGAGATAAATTCAAACCCTTAGTGTGGTGAACATTTTTTGCCCTAAACAGATTGTTTTAAACACTTTGTTTAAAACATAACAACTTTGAACAAACTGGACATGAGAATTTTTAAACACACCATTCTTTTAAACAAAATTCCATGGTTTGGAACAGGTTTTGAACTGTTTAAAACAAATTTGGTTTAAAACATATCATACGGTTTTAAACATTTAGTTTAAAACTTAACAACCCTAACCTCTTGCTAATATTTCTCCGAGCTTTGATTTATAAATGTGTAATTTCGAATTTCTTTTTTGTTTCAGTTGTACCCAATTGTGCGATTAAACAAAATGTGAATATAGTTGGTACGCGGTTTTAACTGATCAAGTAGTTATTAAATATAAAACTTATTGCACGAGTTGAGTGATAAAGACCTTTGTATTTGTGCAGTTACGCGAATGCCTGAGTTTTCTGACGTTAACACAAAGACTATTCTAGTGATATTGGGATCATCGGATTGCTATTTTACGGGTGTTAAAAGGTATATTATTAAATAGTATTAATTTATTTTTTGTTGCAAATAAATAATTTGTTGCTCTATTTATTTTCAGCAATAAAAAGTCACTTAAGGAAACAACATCCGTTCGGTAAGTCATTTTCAATTCTATTAATTTTTCGTTTTTACCAAATTTTTTTCAGAAATTTGGTATATAAACAAAAAATTTATTGAAACACTTATTTTTTACAAAAAAAAATTAATAAAACTAAATAAAACTGCTGAAGTTTATGAATGAGTAGGAGACGTCTGATTGCAAGTTCCGGCAATGCTGGAGGTGTCCTCTTCAGTGATGCTGCAATCAACACATTAAGTTGAAAGAATCGGTGGTATGGTTGTAGTTAGTATCGGTTGATAAATTAGGGTTTTTAAACAGATTGTTTAATATCATAGTAACGTCATATAATCAAGTAATAAACAGTAACTATTATTAATAATTTTAACAATCAATTATATAATATAAATTTTTATCGATAAATATTTGAAAAAGAATAAAAATATTTGAACTTCAAAAAGAGACATATAATATCACAGTAACTTTATAAATTATTAAGTAATAAACAATAGCAAATATTAATTTGGTAATATAAATTTGTCAATACAAATTTTTTATGGACAAATATTATTTCAGGTTGAACAGTTAAAAATATCCATTACTTTTAACTGGTTTTATTGTTTAAATTAAGTAAGACTAGTTTCGCTTTTTACACTATCTTCAGAGACTACGTGTGAACGTTACGAAAGTCAAGTTTATTTTCCATATTTTAAGTGATCGTTCAAAAACATGTTGATAATTAAATCCAAATATTTACTTTTTATTACATTGAACTAATTAAAGACTTAAAAGCTATAATTTATAAAATATCTTTACCTTTATTTATAGTTATTAAAATTTTATCATATTTTATATCATTATATAAATATAAAAAATAAAATATTATATATTTTATATCATATTTTACATGTTTGAAAGATTTCAATATTCGATGGAAATTTTGAATTTTTGTTCTATGTGTGTGAACTGATGGCATAATGTCATACAGATCTCCTGGACCATGGTGCAGATGCATAACTTTAAAAAATTGACATATTTCGGATATCATGTATACAATTATGTATGTATGTATGGGACGGGGAGGGCATGCAAGGCAACAGGCCCCTTGTACAACCTCCCTAGGAGACTCGAGATGTTCTGAGAAAGTTCTCGGATCAGGTGACGATACCGCTTACTCGTTCCCAATGACGAGTTAATCAATCAAAAGAAACTCCTTGACTTAACTTCTCACGAAAATTTTCTAGTTGAGCATAAACTCTAGCTTCGGTAGTGTTGAAAATGGAAAGTGCAGACATCATAAATTTAGTTTGATGATTTAAAGCTTTATGAGTGTTTGTAGATTCTTTTCTAACGCCTTGATATCATGATATACTTCGTCACTGAAGCCAAGAACTTGTTAATAATTGTCCCAACACTCCCCTCTTCTGTCTTCTTCGCATTATATTTTGTAATCCATCATAAATCCATTCCAGTTGTTTCTTCTCTTCTTCTAAGCGTAGAAGAAGCGGGTTACAATGAGTAGAATGTCCCATTGCAGTAATGTTGTTAGATGAATGTTTGAAATTTCGAAATGCTCCTGTGGCTGTTTCCATATCTTCATTTATTTTTCTTTTGTTAATCTTAGACAGAAGTCTCTCAGAAGTTAATCTCAAATAATAAATAAAATAAAATATCCTCAATGTGGATATTTTAGATTGTACGTTGCTATGATATAAATAAATACGGTGGTGTATCAGGATGGAAATGCTGGTAGATCATTGTTGATATAAGAAGAAAATACTAAGATTGTTGGTCTTTCTTCTCCTCACTTCTTCGAACTGCAATTTCTATTCAAAGCAATTTTTATTTTTGTTTAAACAAAGTGCCACTTTACGGAGCGAGCACTGCCAGTTGATCGAACATCATTCTTCGTGCTGCAAAGTGCACATCGTCTTCTAGTGGCTCGAATAGGTTTATGCTCTGAATTTTGAAGTCTTATTGTTCTTGGTACTTCTGGTTTGTGTTTCTTTATTTGTACAGGAAGTCCTGATGATTTTCGTTTTTTAATAGGTACACTTGTCAGGCTACCTGAAAACCTGAAAACCTAAACCTGAAGTTTTGCATAGACATTTTGGACAAAATCAGATTTTTGTATAGGATGAAAGCATTCACAACGCATTTGATGCATGCGGAGGACAATGCTTCGGAAAAAAATCCTAGGCCACCATTTGTGACTTTTTCGATTTAGCTCATAAGCATGTTTATTTTGGTTAAACTTGTCGACAAAGTTCATGTTGGAATTGTAATCTGTCACCATTTTTGGACATGGAATCGTTTCATGTGATCCATCTTTCTTCCATCAGTTTGGGTGAAGTAAAGAAATTATCAAAGTACACATGATGGCCTTTATTTTCTAAACCTTTACATAGATCGTTTACAACGCGGCTGCCTAGACCCACCTCTGTGGAATTTTCATTCCTTCCAGTATAGATATCAAATTTTAAGCAATAACCACTTTCATCTGCCATCATCCACACCTTGTAGCCTCTTTTAATCGGTTTTGTAGGCATGTAATGGCCTTTAAGACGATCACACTTTAAATTTGATCTGTACAGCAAAAGGAGCAGAGAATAAAAAAGTAGTTTATTTTGTGTACCAGCGAACACAAAGGTCAACATTCGAGGGGGTACATTAAGCCACGAACCAATCCTCAAAGAGTTAAGAAAAAAATCATTTCAAAAAGCACCCTCTATGAGAAAATTGCTAAAACTATAAAATATCAATTTACTGATTCAAGTAGATTCCTTTGCGTAATCTAAGTTCTTTGTTGACTCACGTTACAAATAATTACATAATCTTATTTCCGATGTACCATTAAAGTAATACGACAAAAATGCTTAACCACTTCGATTTTTTTTAATTATTTACTTTCTATGTTAATAAAGTTAACCTTAGATGATGTTAGATTGCGGCGTTTGATTTAATTCGCAATGAATCTTGCGGCACTTTTCTTAAATCTTGTTGCTACATACCAAAATTTTATTACATCTTGTTTTTCACATGTCATTATTATCGTTTATTGGAACTTTAACGTCCAAACTTTATAGTTATTTAAGCTATGAGGCACGTAAGGACACTACAATCGCACGATGCAGAATTGTACCGGCCGAGGGAACCGAGACCCGTAATTCTTCATAGGAATGTTAGTTCTTACGTACCACATGACTTATCACGTTTTTCCCACTAGAAGTAGTCAATATTATATAAAATATCCAAACGTTCCTTGTTAGATATTAGATCGGAAAGTCAAATAACACTAGTTTACAAATTTTAATCAAATTTCCCTCAAAGTCTGCGAAATTCTTTTTATAACGTAGAATGTTGTGCTCGTTCTGAAACAATCTTTAGTTTTTCTCCATCACGTCCTGTTTTCGAGATATACCCAAAAATGTGGAAAATTGTAAATAAACACACAGTAACGGTTCATGTTCAGATATTTGTTATTCGGCATAGTGTGCTTCATTATCTATATGGACATGAAAATGAAGATCCAGACGAACATTTTGAGGTATTGACGGTATAAATCGAACTCTCCGCTATTTTGCCACATCTTAAACAACTCAACAAAATCGAATTTCTTGACATTTTTCTCATTTTAATTTCGCTTAATCGCACCGTACTACTACAAATGAATTTTATATGAATAAAAAAGTTAGCTATTCTATCCTGCAGAATATTTAATTCTTTAAATTTTGAAGCATTGAACAGCATGGTCGAATGTATATTACCAGAGATATCGTTAATTTACGACAATTTAAAATTTAATTTTTTGCCATTTTCACTGTATTTTTGAAACATTATTACACACAATTTTGTTAATAAAGAGGTATTTTACATATTACAAGCACTAAGTATAAACATTATATTCACTAAAATCAATATTATTTTACCTGTTCTAAATGTTGAACATCAAGCATAATTGGTCAAGAAGATTTGGTTTCGGCAGAGTTCCATTACGTCCACTCGGGTGTTTGGTTGATCTTACAAACTATGTTTTTCTTTGTGTTTTTATTTATATTATCTAGGTTTATGTTATAAATTATATTATAGAACTTTTATGGAATTAAGTTTTATGTTGAATGTATACCACAATTTAATATGATTACTTTTCGACAATTTTTTTTTATGTCTTTGGGTCGATTTCTCGAATAACACTCCAGAGATGATCTCCCCTCATCCCTGTGTCCCAGTAACTTTGATAACACATTACCAATGTCATTAAATCTTGATGGAACCGCTCGCCTTCTTTGTAATTTTCCGCTCCAAGATTACATGGAAAGAAATCTAAGTGCAAATGGAGAAAATGGATTTTGAGCGACATTTTTGCAGTTATGGCATGGTAGTTGTGCAATTAAGTTATTATGGTTTTCTAGAAATTCATGGACGGTTGTTTGAAGCCAATCCACGCCTTGCTTCTTTTGTTGTCAATGTTGACATTAAGAGATTAAGAGATGGGTGACATATTTAAATAGTGGGACATTTGGATTCTACGTTTTTGCAAAGTTTTTTATCAAACCCAGTTTGATGTGTAGTGGAGGCAATATGACAGATGTTGATTTCACCAGAGGTTTATTTAAGACATTGAAAGCACCAGCATCGTAATGTTCTCGAGAAAGCCAGTCTTTTCGCTTTGTAAGCCTGTAACCAATGCAATTATCTGAAAATCATAAAAATGTAAGTTAATACTTAAAATGTAGAAGTTAGTAAGTTTCTTTACTGCGGCAATTAATTTTAAATCTACAGAAACTTCACATTCAAATGCGTTATACTGAATTAAGGTCAAAGTAATAAGATTGTTTTCAATGAATTTAATGTTTATACTTAATGCCTGAAACAGTTAAAGTACCTATTTATTTAAAAAAATTGTTCGTAGTAATGTTTCAATAACACTGTGAAAATGGTAAAAAATAAAATTTTGCACGATTGTCGTAAATTAACAATATCCCTGGCAAAATACATTCGATCAGGATGTCAATGCTTCAAAATTTAGAGAATAAATGTTCTATCGGATAGAACAGCTAACAGTAAATTAAAATTGAAGAAATTATGAATAAATTTGTGAGAATTTATTACCCTCCAAGTCAATCTAAATCATTCTGAAGGTATATACACTTATTTCAAACATCAATTTTATTTGCAAGAATAATCTTCCTCAATTTTAACAATCTTTATTATTTTCCTAGGACAATAATAAATATTAAGTTCTGTCGTCAAGGGAAGTTATAATAAACAAAGAATATGCCTAAATACATGAGAAAGTAGTTACTACAAACAATACATGTAACCATGAATGCAATTACAGCTTACGAGATAGCTAACGGGAACAATTCTTAACATTTACAACTTTTTAATGAAACAATTTTTCAATGATTTAAAAATTATTCAATAATATTATATAAAAAATATTTTACGAAATATTATTTAAAAATTATTATTAATTTAAAGGATAAGAGATAAGAATTTTGAGCTAACCCTTTTTCACTTTGACTTCTGTAATATTTCATTAATTCCTTTAGATTTGTTTTCATTTCAATTTCATTTTCGATCGATTTATAAACCTCTGAGCGGACCTTTGTCTCCGCATTAATTACATTCTTTTAGATTGAGAGATGAGATTTTCTTATTTCATTTTTTGATAAAGTAGCTTTAATAGCTAATTCTTTAGCACAACATCCCAATTCTAAAAAAATGTTATTATTTAGAGAATTCACAATCCTTTTTAGCACAATCCCTATAAATAAATAACTTACCGAGATTTGTTGAAAAACAACTTCACGAACTGTTACCGTTAACATAAAAATAATAAATAATTTTAACAAAATAGTATTATTTTGTCCGGAACTCTGGGTAGCGCTGATTAAAACATGTTTTGTGTTGATTAGTAGTATATTTGATTTAATATTACAGTTTTCTCGTGAATATCGAACACCACGTAAATTTGTTTAGTAAAAAACTAAATAAAAAACAAGTTAATTCAAAAATATAAAGAACTTGTATTACACATACATATGTAACTAACTCTTAACTTCAACAAAAAACAAAAATAATTCTTAGCATAATTATATGATTAATTATATACATGATGTGTTTAACGTCGTACTCCAACATTAACTACTGGAACTATTGGTTTGATGGATCAAAACTTACGACAAAGTTCGTCACCTAACGTCGCTTTGAATCTCGTCACTTCGTACCATACCTTCTCAGCTCATTGTTATAATAAAATTAATAAGTGATTTTCGCTATTATCAAGTCATTGGGTACACGTTGCTGCCAAACTCTTCTTGCTCTTCTCTTATTACGCACAAGTTTATTGAATATAGCTGTTGTTACAGTGTCCATTGCAATATTCACTATAACTGACTGAAGCGCATTCAGGTTCGCGACGATTAAATGCGATCATGACACAAGTCTACAAACTAATCGAAATTTGCACTATAGACAAATTATTCGCGCCGGCGCGCCTTCGTACGTAAGTACGGGATTTTATCACAATCCTGAAACCAGCATAATTCACTACACGTATGAGAACTAACCTTTAAAATAATTTAAAAACGTTGTGTATTTCTACGGATAAAATTGGTCGACATGTTAGTCTTCTAAATATCCTCGAAATTGACTTTTTCCCACTTTTTACACTTGTAATAAGGCGTTCCCTTAAAGTAGGTTTGGACTTTTTAGTAACACGTTGTATATAGGAACGAACGCCATCGTTGATACATTTTTGCAATTGTTCCATTTTACTGTACTATATTTACTATATTTATATACTTAATTGGAAATTTATTATTAAAAAAATTTTTTTAAAAATGTATTGGAAGTTACTCGGAAATTTACTTGGACGTTTGATGATTCAGAATTGATAAAATAGTTCTAAGAAAAATGAAATGATGATGCATCCGTAACTTCTAGTCCATAGATTATCAATTGCGGTTTTTCGCAGTTTTGACTCGAAGGTCACGCAGCAAATTTAAAACTAAAATTTTATATTTAACTAACTAATAACAATGTTTCATCATTTTTTTGTTAACCACATAGATGCCGATAAAATGCGTGTACAACAGCATTACAACAGATTCCTTGCCTAAAAATAGCTCGATTTAAGTTGAGTTATCTATATCCAAAGTTGCATTATTTCCCCGCTGGAGGACTTCAAAGTTAACAACGTCATGTACATCATGTAATCACTCATTCGATATACTGACCTACAGTACTAGCTGTGCTCGTTTATGCACAAAAAACTAACTTCACGAACTGTTGCCGTTAACATAAAAATAATAAATAATTTTAACAAAATAAAATAATGCATTTCCGGAATTTTCCGGAACTTTGGGTGGCGCTGATTAAAACATGTATGGAATGGTTTAACAATTTATTTGATTTAATGTTACAGTTTTCCCGTAAATATCGAACAACACGAAACTTTGTTTAGTAAAAAAGTAAATAAAAAACAAGTTAGATTAAAAATTTAAAAAACTTATAAATACATATGTAACTCTATTTACTCTTAACCTTCCAGTTCAGAGTCCAACTAATATTAATATACACTGATTTTCGTCATTTTCAAATTTTTGAGTACATGTTGCTGCCAAACTGTTCTAGCCTTTCTCTCATTACGCACAAGGTGATTGATAACAAGTACGCTGCTGCTGAAATGTCCATTACACTATTGACTACAACTGACTGAAGCGCATTCAGTTTCGCGACGTTGATATGTGACCATGATACGCGTCTACAAACTAAACGAAATTTGCACTGTAGACAAATTGTTCGCGCCGGCGCGCCTCATGTCAGAGGATTTTATCACAATCGTGAACCCACCACAACTGTTATGCGGACTAACGTTTAAAATAATTTAAAATCATTATTTATTTCTACGGATATTGCAAATAATGGCCCACTTTGTCGAGATATTAGTCTTACAAATATCTTCCAAACAGACTTTTTCCCATTTTTTAGACTAGCAGTAAACAGTTTCATTAAAGTAGGTTTAGACTTTTTAGTAACACGTTATATAACACATTATACAGGAACGGAGAGGACGAATAATAAATTTTTTCACTTATTCCATTTTGTCGCTTTTATTATTTCTTTTACTGACTATAACTTTTACTACGACTTATATACTATTTCGATTTGATTTTTTTTAGGGACAAATTTGAATTTTTTTCAAGTTTTCATCAATTTAACCGTTTCGTTACAAGTAATTTTTAAGATTTTAGTATTTTGTATAAACAAAATCCTATGCAAACGTTCCTAGTGACGAGAAAGTTGAGAGACATAAAGTAAGCTCGAGCTGGATTTGAGCTCAGTAACTCCCATTTGAAACCGAATTGTAGTTTCGACTGAGCAACCGCCGAATAATACCTAATCAAACATTACTGAATTTTCGAATTACTATCGGTCCTATTGATCGAACAACCGGTTCCCTTCGTCGTGTACTCGTTAAATCGGAACCTGCCATAATAATCGGAGCCTATAATATCGTAGGCTGCGGTTTTGCTCATGCAACTCGGTAAAGTTTGATTAGGATCGATGCCTCTGTTGAAACGATAATTCGCTTTCAAATAGGAGTTGCCGTGTTCATATCCAGTGCGATGTTGATAATAACATAGGTTTTAAGAAAATACTTCCAATTGAGTATATAAATATAGAGTGCATTGTATAGAGGACAGTAGAAGAAATACCACCCAATAAGAAGCATTAAAATGGAACAAATGAAAAAATCTATCAACGATGGCGTTCGTTCCTGTATAGAACGTGTTACTAAAAGGTCCAGTACTTTAAGGGAACGCCTTATTACAAGTGTAAAAAGTGGGAAAAAGTCAATTTCGAGAATATTTAGAAGATTAACATCTCGACAAAGTGGACCATTATTTGCAATATCTGTAGAAATAAACAACGATTTTAAATTATTTTAAACGTTAGTTCGCATAGCAGTTGTGGTGGGTTCAAGATTGTGATAACACCTCGTGACATGAAATTTTACAATGGACATTGTGACAGCAGTTACATTGTTATCAATCAACTTGTGCGTAATAAGAGAAGAACAAAAAGAGTTTGGCAGCAACGTGTACCCGAAGACTTGAAAACGGCGAAAATCACTTATTAATTTTATTATAACAATCAACACAAAAGGCAACGAATGAAGTGACGAGATTCAAAACGACATCACGTGACGGAATTTGTCGCAAATTTGGATCCATCAAACTAATAGTTCCAGTAATTGTTATTTTTAGTTTTTATTGAAATTGAGAGCAAATAGAGTTACATATGTTTGTATAATACAAGTTTTTATATTTTTAATTTAACTTATTGTTTATTTAGGTATTTTTTTACTAAACAAATTTTCGTGGTGTAATAAATTTCTGTAATATTAGATCAAATAAATTATTAAACAATATAAAACATGTTTTAATCAGCGCTATCCAGAGTTCCGGAAAATGTACTTGTTGCTGCCAAACTGTTCATAACAATGTACGCTGCTGCAGTGTATTATGTTCGCGACGCTGATATGCGACCATGATACGAGTTTACAAACTAATCAAAATTTCACTGTAGACAAATTGTTCGCGCAGGCGCGCTTTCATATCACGAGGTTTTGTCACAATCTTGATCCCACCATAACTGGTATGCGAACCAACCTTTAAAATAATTTAAAATCGTTGTTCATTTGTACGGATATTGCAAATAATGGCCCAGTTTGTCAAGATGTTAATCTTCCAAATATCCTCCAAATTGACCTTTTCCTACTTTTTACACTAGTAATAAGGCGTTGCTTTAAAGTAGGTTGGTTTAAACTGTACATACACATTTCAATCTGTTCCAACAGCGTATGAACACTATGAACAGCATTGGCGGATCGAATGCGTGCACAAACGCATGCATGGACGTACATGCGCAGAAGAACGACATGGACTAGTTCGCAAATCAGCCGAATTCAAGCATTAGTTGACATGGACGATTGCATTAACGAGTACACGACTAAGGGAATCGGTTGTTCGAACTATACTATAGATATTAGATCGCAATCCGAGATGTGACAAACATCTCTGCATTTGCTTCGTTAATATAATTCAGTACAGCTTGATTAGGTATTGACTGGCGATAGTTCGTTTGAAACTACAATACGGTTTCAAATAGGAGTTACCGAGATCAAATTCAGCTCGAATTTTGCTTATTTCTTAACCTGTTCGTTACTAGACACGCATGCTTAGGTTTCTATTTATACAAAACAGTAAGATCTTAAAAATAACTCGCATCGAAAGGGTCAATATTATAATTATTAATATTGATGAAGCTTCCAGCGGTTAAAAATAATTCAAATTTGTCAAAAAGAAGCAAATCGAAATGGTGGTATATAAGATGTAGTATAGCCAGTCGTGGACGGTCACTTGTCACATAACTGGCAAAATGAAACCATTGAAAAAATATATTAACGATCGCGTTGGCCCTCTTCGTTCCTATCTAACATGTTACCAAAGAAACCAAACCTACTTTAATGGCACGCCTTATTACTAGTGTAAAAAGTAGAAAAAGGTCAATTTGGACGATATTTGGGAGATTAACATCTCGACAAACTGGGCCATTATTTGCAATATCTGTAGAAATAAACAACGATTTTCAATTATTTTAAACGATAGTTCTCATAGCAGTTGCAATGGGTTCAAGATTGTGATAAAACCTCCTGATATGAAGGCGCGCCGGCGCGTACAACTTGTCTACAGTACAAATTTCGATTAGTTTGTAAACTCGCATCATGGTCGCATAACAACGTCGCCAACCTGAATATACTTCAATCAGTTGTAGTCAATAGTGTAATGGACATTGCAGCAGCAGCGTACATTGCTATCAAACAACTTGTACGTAATATGAGAAGAACTATAACAGTTTGGCAGCAACAAGTACATTTTTGGAAATTCTGGGTAGCATTGATTGAAACATGTTATGTATTGCTTAATAATTTATTTGATTTAATATTACAGAAATTTATTATACCACGAAAATTTGTTTAGTAAGAAAATAAATAAAAAATAAGTTAAATTAAAAATATAAAAACTTGTATTATACAAACATATGTAACTCTATTTGCTCTCAACTTCAATAAAAACCAAAAATAATTCTTAGCATAATACACGATGTGTATAACGTTGTATTCCAACGTTAACTACAGGAACTATTGGTTTGATGGGTCCAAACTTGTAACAAACGCCGTCACGTGATGTCGCTTTGAATCTTGTCACTTCATTCCATACCTTGTCTGCTGATTGTTATAATAAAATTAATAAATAATTTTCGAAGTTTTCAAGTCTTTGGGTACACATTGCTGCCAAAATCATCTTGTTCTTCTCTTGTTACGTGCAAGTTGATTGATAACAATGTAGCTGCTGCTACAGTGTCCATTGTACTACTGATAATAATTGACTGAAGTGCATTCAGATTCGCGACATTGATATGCGACCATGATACGCGTGTACAAACTAATCGAAATTTGCGCTGTAGACAAATAGTTCGCGCCGGCGCGCCTTCGTGTCACGAGGTTTTATTACAATCTTGAACCCACCACATCTGCTATGGAAACTAAAGTTTAAAATAATTTAAAATCGTTGTTTATTTCTACGGATATTGCAAGTAATGGCCCACTTTGTCGAGATGTTAGTCTTCTAAATATTCTCGAAATTGACTTTTTCCCACTTTTTACACTTGTAATAAGGCGTTCCCTTAATGTAGGTTTGGACTTTTTAGAAACACGTTCTGTACAGGAACGAATGGTATCGTTGATAGATTTTTTCAATTGTTCCATTTTAATGCTTCTTATTGGGTGGTATTTGTTCTACTGCCCTCTATACAATGTACTCCATATTTATATACTCACATTGAGGCAAGGGTTCCCTTGAGGCAAGGGTTTCCTTGAGGCAAGGGTTTCCTTGAGGCAAGGGTTCCCTTGAGGCAAGGGTTCCCTTGAGGCAAGGGTTCCCTTGAGGCAAGGGGAACCCTTGTACAACCTCCCTAGGAGACTCGAGGTGTTCTGATAAAGATCTCTGATCAAGGGGTGACGATACCCGCTTACTCGTGTGCCCATGACGGAGTTACCGCCGCCCTGACCACACCGACGGTTCGCTTTCGGCCGAAGCCTAGGTGAGGGCGGGCTGTCAGAGAGCGCTAGCGCGCATTTGTCTCTGTATGATCGATCCTCAACTATTAATACCTAATCAAACTTTACCGACTTGCATTATCAAAACCGGATCCTAGAATATTACAGGCCATACTGTAATGGTGGGGAGACTCGATTCTCGGGGTACGAATCTGAATCTCAGGGTACCGATCAGTCGGCTTTTAACTGTTGAGCTTTAATGTAGTCGGAGCCTTCACAAAATTCTAAACCTTAGTAATTAACGTTTAGAATTTTAGATCCATTCAGATGTATATGTAACAGTGAGCGTCCTCTTAAAACGGCTAGATCGCTATAGTCGGTCTTTGTCAGCGTAGTCTGTACCCCGAACCACCAACACAGTACGGCTGTAATAATGTAGGCTCCGACAAAACACATCGTTTGTTACATATCTCACTGATTCTTATCTTTAAATTATCTGTGAGAACTTGACTTTTTTCATCGTTCTCTGATAGTAGTCGAGCAGTTTTATAATAAAACGGATAGCTTCTACTACAACATTCTTGATACATTTTTTCAGTTGGTTCATTTTACTGTTTTTATTAGGTATATCTTTTACTTGCTTTCTATTACAATTGGAAATTTACTAGAATTAGAGAACTTATTGTCGGTCGGGTACTTTTTACTGCCGAAACTTTTCATCACATATTCCAAGTTCTCGTAAGCTACGTTCCAATAAACGGACCAGCTCGTACGTGACAAGTAATTTCACAATTTATCCGAATTCATCGCATCGGATGTGTACACGACTGCATGCATCATGGACTAGTTCCCGACTCCTACACTCGTCAAGTAGCATTAGTTGACAGGGACGATTGCATTTAATCGGAGCCTAGCATTGGCGGATCGAATGCGTGCACAAACGCATGCATGGACGTACATGCGCAGAAGAACGACATGGACTAGTTCGCAAATCATCCGGATAATCATCTACGGATATTACAGGCCGTACTGTGTTGGTGGGGGTTCGGGGTACAGACTACAAAAAAAAAATTGTGATAAAATATTAATCAGAAATTCAATTTTCTTTATAAAAAGAGGTAAATCTGACGGAAACCAATATCAGATATGACGTGGAAAACATATAGAGAGAAACCTGAAAATAACTAACGTTTAGAATTTTGAGGAGGCTCCGACTAAATTACAGCTCAACAATTGAAAACCGACTGATCGGTACTCCGAGATTCAGATTCGTACCCCGAGATTCGAGTCTCCCCACCATTACAGTATGGCCTGTAATATTCTAGAATCCGGTTTTGATAATGCAACTCGGTAAAGTTTGATCAGGTATTAATAGTTGATGGCTCGGTTGAAACGATAATTCGCTTTTAAATAGGAGTTACCGAGTTCAAATCCAGCGCGATGTTCATATACTCAAATGGAAAAGTTTTAATAAATTTTTTTTTTGCCTCAAGGGAACCCTTGCCTCAAGGAAACCCTTGCCTCAAGGAAACCCTTGCCTCAAGGGAACCCTTGCCTCAATGTGAGTATATAAATATGATGGAATACATTGATAGAGGGCAGTAGAACAAATACCACCCAAATAGGAACAATAAAATGGAACAATTGAAAAAATGTACCATTCGTTCCTGTACAGAACGTGTTTCTAAAAAGTCTAAACCTACTTTAAGGGAACGCCTTATTATAAGTGTAAAAAGTGGGAAAAAGTCAATTTCGAGAATATTTGGAAGACTAACATCTCGACAAAGTGGGCCATTACTTGCAATATCCGTAGAAATAAACAACGATTTTAAATTATTTTAAACGTTAGTTTCCATAGCAGATGTGGTGGGTTCAAGATTGTGATAAAACCTCGCGACATGAAGGCGCGCCGGCGCGAACAACTTGTCTACAGCGCAAATTTCGATTAGTTTGTAGACGCGTATCATGGTCACATATCAACGTCGCATGTGTAGTGTACTGGACAATGGTGTAATGGACATTGCAGCAGCAGCGTACATTGTTATCAATCACCTTGTGCGTAATAAGAGAAAAACCAGAACAGTTTGGCAGCAACATGTACACAAAGACTTGAAAACGACGAAAATCACCAATTGGTTTTATATTAATATATTAATTTTATTATAACAATCAGCAAAAAAGGCATGGAATGAAGTGACGGCGTACACGGCCACATCACGTGTCGCAGTTTGTCGCAAGTGTGGGCCCATCAAACCAATAGTGTAAGCGATTGACTTAGAAGAATTATTTTTGTTTTGAATTGAACTTAAAAGTAAATAGAGCACTTTTAATTTAACTATTTTTTTACTGATTTTCTTATTTAGCAAATTTCCGTGGTGTTCGATATTGTGTCAAATAAATCATTAAAAAATACAAGAAGTGTTTTAATAACAGTTACCCACACTGAGAAATAATTTGAATAAGAAAAAGAAGAGAATAAGAGAAAATAACTACTTGAAATTAGTTAAAAAATACATGGATATGATGTCTACTTTGTCAACTAAGTTATTTACTGTAGATTGACGTTCCAATGTTACATTTGGTAATGTAATAAATTCTAACAATTTGCATTTAGGTTTACAGAATGTGGTTGAGATAACAGCCCGTTTTTAAGTATCCGTTTTTCCATGCATACGTTGTATAAACCCTAATAATTTTTACAAGTTTGTTTATTGCATTTTAGATAAAGGAATTGACGTCAACGTGTTAAAGGAGCTAACGTTATCAGATATTAACAGCTTAAATCCAATTCATTTATTTAAATTAGCAATTAAATTTCGTAAAAAATTATTTTCCTGGAAATTTCAGGGATATTACATACCTTTGGGTTCAGTACTTTCATGTAATCTCCTAGCAGTTCCCTCGCTAGTTGGGTTGCTTCTATAGATCAAATCAAATAGCTGAAGTCGAAATAATTAATTTCCAAAAACTTCTATCAGTGAATAAACAAATCACGGTGAGTTATTTATTTATAGGGATTGTGCTAAAACGGATTGTGAATTCTCCAAATAATAACATATTTTTTTTAGAATTTGAATGATTTGTTAAAGAATATGAAACAAATATGAAATAAGAAAATCTCGCAAGAAAATGTAATTAATACGGAGACAAAGTCCGCTGAGAGGTTTATAAATTGATCGGAAATGAAATTGTAAAGATGTCTCCTTTAGAAAATCTAGCGAGAAATTCAATTCAGCTAATTGCGGAATTTAAAAATTACTTTTTGAACAGAAAACATACGTAGGAGATAATAACCAGAGAGGAAAACTTGTAGAGAAAGATTCAAGAACATGTATAATGTAACTTTTGGAATCCTTTATTCACCAATTATTGATTAGAGGTTTAAAAAATCATGATAACGTATATGAACATATATGATACCATTTGGCGTACATTTTGCAAACTCACTTAAGTTATTTTTCTAATTCTTTAAAAGTTTAATTATAACCAAACAATTCGTTTTTTTTAAACGAGTCTTGTGCTAATGTAAAAAGATTGACCTTTCTACTGAAGAAGAGCAAGGATCGAAACTGGTTTAGAACAAATAAATTTGATTAATATCACCAAAAGTAAACTTTTTTTAAACCTCTAATCTTAGAAACTGTTGAATAATTAAGAATTTAAAGTTGTGGAAAAGCGAGTTGTAATAAAATTATGTAGCAACGAGGTTAAGAAAAAAACTTACAAACGAAAAATTAACAAAATTAAGATGGAGTTATGAGAAGATAATGAAAACAAATTTTTTATTATGTTTTTTTCTTTTTTTTATAATTAATTTGTTTTTATTATCACTTTAATTTTTTTAATATTTCATTAATCTTTTGAGACTTATTTTCATTCTCCTTTCATAACCGCATCTTAATTTTGTTAATTTTTAATTTATAATTTTCATTCTAAGCTTCGTTGCTACATTATCATTATTTTACGCTTCAACAGTTTCTAAGATGTTCTAATATCAACATTAACATGTTCACCAGAAGAAGTGATCATCATAAAGTGGGGGAACACATTTTAGAGAAGAAGACGTGACGTTTTGAATACCAAATAGATATTGTTATAATACAATAAAACTACTATATTTTATCTGATTACTAAAATATTGCATATTGGACTTTGATCAATTATTTCCGGAAAAGAGTATCAAGTAAGAGTATAAAATATTCGATTAATATACAACAAAGATGTGCAAGATAAATCCTGTAAACTTTTAATTAAAAAAAATTAAATTAAAATTAATTCTAATTAAAAATTATGGTTTAATACAAAATAATTAAATAACTTAAAATAAAAAGACTAAAATTTTAAACACTAAAAACATGCAAATGTTATATACATTTGCATTATAAAACGATTTACAATAAAATGGTCGAACTTAAACCTAAAAGCGGCTAACTCAAAAACATAATAAAATATAAATTAAATATCTCTCAGAAACTTGAACAGCGGTGTAAATTTCATCTCCAGCTGATTCAACAAACAGTTTTTCGATTTCCAATGCTTCTAATAGATCCAAATAGAAACCTTTTTTACGTTTGTGGACAAGTTTTATATTTTCAAAATCCATTTTGTGTCCGGCTTTAATCATATGTTTATAAACATTAGAGTTGCATTTACTTTTGTGTTGTGTCATTCTGTTTTAGAGAATGAGACAATTAATAGAGTAAACTCCGCATTCTTTTAGTTTATTGTATTTGTTAAAATGATAATTGGATAATAAGTGTAAGATTGAATTTTTGTTAGAAAAGGCAAATCTATATTGTATTCTATTAGTACTTTTTAAGAGATAAAGTGATATTGTTAAATGGAATTGACTTGTAAACTTTATCATGTTTTTCTGTTGTGAACAGCCGATCCTATTGTATTTTAATTTTTAGTAATCAATCTGTTTATGTTTATAATAGGATAATTATTACGTTCGGCTAATATCATAATGAAGTCCATTTATTTTTTATAATTTTCTTCGAATAAAGGATAATTAAAGAGTCTATTAATGAGATATCTGAAACTTGCCATTTTGCTCGAATTGGGATGATTCGAATCATATGGTATTAAGGTTTTCTATAGATATTGAATTGTATTGTGTTATCGATTTTCCTTATATCAAGATCCAAAAAGTTTAAAGTATTTTCTTTTTCTATTTCCAATGTAAATTTTAAATTATCGTGAAGTTGATTTATATAATTATGAAAATCATCTAATGTGGCCAGATCTCCTTCCCATATACAAAAAATGTCATCAACATATCTCAACCATTTAATGTATATTGTATATTGTATGGGTTTAAGTTGTTTAATATATATTCATTTTCATAATGATCGAGAAATACATCAGCTAGAAGACCGGATAAGGGCATCCCCATAGGTAATCCCTCATTTATTTTATAATTTTTGTTATTGAAGGAGTAATAGTTCTGAGCAATAATGTGTTTGAGAAATTTATTTAAGTTATTAACATTTATTTAGTTATCTATTTGATTTTCAATAATTTTAGATGTTAAGTTTAAGGTTCTGTTTGTGGGAATATTAAAATAAAGATTAACCACATCAAATGAAATCATGTCTGTCATCTACCTTTTGGATTTATATCCTGTATTTCCTTAATAAATTGTTTAGTATTATTAATTGTATATTTGAAGCATGAAACTAGCAAGTCTTTCTGTGGGTGAATTTTTAAATGAAGTTATTGACCTGATGAATGCCTTTCTAGAATAATAGAAATGATGAATCAAAATATAATTTAGTTATTTACCAATTGATGTAATTTCTAAAATTTATGATGTAATTACCAATCCTTCTGAAGATGATATATCATTTTCTGAAACAAATATTAATTGATTGACTATCTTTGAGTGAAGAAAGGTGAATCTTTTGTCATGTTCTGAGATGGGGATGTAAAAGCCGTCTGATTTCTTTAGAAATATGTTAACTACTTCTGGACGTCCACAAGTAGTAAGTCGAGATATACAGATAAAGCTATGAAAACGTAAGGTTACCAAGCACAATTTCCATTGCTCTTCTGGCGTTTGAAAAGAAATATGTTAGTAATTTATTCAGCATAGCGGATAAAATTAGAGATTCTACGAACATTTCATCTACTCATACATACGGTCGGTCTTACAGTTGTAAACCATTTACCAAATAATCCACCCAACACTAGTAATTCTGATATTTTGGAAGCCTTTTCAGATTGCACTTTAACATGTCAATCAATTCTTAATAATTTCACTCGAAAACAAGTGTTAGTAGAAGGTCTTTTCGACAATTATCGCAAATATAGTTTTCTGATAATATTTCGTTATCATGCAAGATTATATAAAAGGTCTTGTTAATTCTTTACAAAACCGTTAAATAATTTTAATTCTTCACAATGCTATTCTCATTGCACTTATCGTCGTAACATATCACATTCCAATATAGGTTATCGTTCACATTCACGTGGTCGTTCTACAACAATATGTTCATATCACACACGGTTTGGTAATAAATAATGACACAACATGTCATAAATCACATCATAAAATACAACGCCAATATAAAACAACAAATTTCATTAAATTTTTAATAATATAAGATCAACAATTCTCGAAACATGGATTTTCTGAAGATGGCCTAAACAAGGCCGAAACCGGTTGAAACATTACAAGCAATAACAATCGTCTTAATAAAAGTACAAAAATAATTAAATAAATATTTTAATAAATAATAAGGCTTTTAAATGTGATCACATAGCAACTAAATTGCCAAAATTCATTATTTTGCTATAATTGGCTGGAACTTTATTGTCAATACAGTTTGAGCATTGTACAAAAGATGTAAATTCCGGTCTTTGGGTCGATTTCTCGAATAACACTCCAGAGATGATCTCCCATCATCCCTGTGTCCCAGTAGCCTTGATAACACATTACCAATGTCATTAAATCTTGATGGAACCGCTCGCCTTCTTCGTAATATTCCGCTCCAAGATTGCATGGAAAGAAATCTAAGTGTAAATGGAGAAAATGGATTTTGAGCGACATTTTTGCAGTTATGGCATGGTAGTTGTGCAATTAAGTTATTATGGTTTTCTAGAAATTCATGGACGGTTGTTTGAAGCCAATCCACGCCTTGCTTCTTTTGTTGTCAATATTGACATTAATTTAATAATTTATTAATTTTCCTATTTGATGGCCAATAAATATGCCTTCTTTTAGTTTAGCGTGCGACATTTATGGAAAATCATAAAAATGTAAGTCAATACTTAAAAAGTAGAAGTTTTCAATGAATTTAATGTTAATACCTAATGCCTGGAACAGTTAAAGTACCTATTTATTTAAAAAAATTGTTCCTAGTAATGTTTCAACAATATAGTGAAAATGGTAAATGTAAATATGAATAACTTTGTGAAAATTTATTACCGTCCAAGTCAATCTAAAGCGTTCTGAAGGTACACTTATTTCAAACATCAATTTTATTTGAAAGAATAATCTTCCTCAACTTTAACCATTTTTATTATTTTCCCAGGACAATAATGAATATTAAGTTCCGTCGTCAAGGGAAGTTACAATAAACAAAGAATATGCCCAACTTACAATACATGTAACCATGAATGCAATTACAACTTACGAAATAGCTGGTGGGAACAAATCTTAACATTTACAACTTTTTAATGAAACAATTTTTCAATGATTTTCAAAATTATTCGATAATATTATACAAAAAATATTTTACGAAATATTATTTAACCCTCGCAGTACTGACGTTTCGCCAACCGTTGCGGACGGTGCCTGGGTCAACCGAGACCCGAACAGTTTTTGTTTACGTAGAATATAAAAAATGAAGCTTTTGCCATTATGATTTTGACTTATTTTATTTTAAAGGTGAACTATTATTAGGGATATAAAATAATACATAAAAATAAAATTTTAAAAAAATTACATCAAAAATATTTATTCTAAATCATTACAATTTGTACACAAAATATTTTTTGTACATGTTGAATGTATATTACATACATATTTATGACAAACATCACATTTTGATTTATATTTATTGTCATTTCCAATACACAAGCTACATCTTGAGCGTTTTTCTAATGTTGTACTCATTTGTTTATTTATTTTTCGGCCTGTACTTTCGATGGCGTCCACAATGTGTCTCGAAAATACTACTGCATTGGTTTCAAATGCTCTAGCTCTAGAATCTATGTTTGCAGCAACTAACTGTTCAGACAAATTTTCTATAAATTGTTTTCTTCTTGATTTTATGTTACCAGTTGCCCAATCCGGATTTTTGAGTTGCCATAGTACAAATGCATTATAGGCTGCAATATCTATATAATGTAAAAAAAGCGACAGAGGCCAACGTCGTGTACATCTCCGGCAAGTGTATTCTCTTAGAATTTTATCTAAAACATCCACTCCACTTTTTGTTGAATTGTAATAATTGATAATATTAGGTTTGTAATTATTATTTTCGTCAGAAATAGCATGTTCTCGATGAACGCTCGAATGTAAAACTACGCATTTTCTTGGTTTTGGGATATACGACACAAGTGTTAGATTTTCAGAAAATATAAAATCGGAAGAGAATTGAGCTCTTCCGGATATTGTTATCAAAGATTTTGGTAAATCCTTTCTATTTTTCCGCATTGTTCCCACTATAAATATGTTATCTTTGAGTAAATCCTCTGCAAGTGAGATATCCGTAAAAAAATTGTCGGTTGTGATAGTTCGATTAGATCCCTTCCAAAACTCTGAAAGAACTCTAACTACTCGTTGTCCTTGTCCTTTCTCCGGTGTGTTTCCGCATTTTCCTAAATACACTTCAAAATTACAACAATAATATGTAGTAGCGTCACATAGGGCCCATAATTTCAGCCCATATTTCCCCGGCTTGCTCGGCATATACACCTTGAATGGACATCTTCCTCGAAATGTTACTAATTGTTCATCAATAGTGCCTACATTAGACGCTCGGTAATTATCTCTGCAATTTCTTGTTAAAATATTTGTAATGGTTCTCAAAGCTACCAACTTATCGGTCATTTTTCTTTCTTCTCGTGTCTGGAAGTCGTCAAAACGCAAAAATCGTAAAATGTTTGTAAATCTATCACGAGACATAGATGCTCGATAAATTTGTCGACTATAAGCAATCTTTTTCTTCCATAGATCTTTTTTACTTTCACGTGTTTCCCGAAAACGGCCAGTAATTAGTAAAATCCCAAAAAATGCCTTCAATTCAACACGGTCTACCGGCTTCCATATATTATTTGAAAACATTTCATAATATTTAACCGCTTTTTCATTTGTATAAGTAATTATAATGTCCATGATTTCATCATTTATAAATAAATCAAAACATTGTTCCATGGTTTCTACACCCTCAGAATTTGCTGTGAGTGTAGCATCATATTTACCAAATTCTGCATCTCTGTTTGTGGGGGAAATATATCTCCATGTTCGTCCACAAACATTTTGGTCTTTACAGTGTGACATATTATTACTATTTTCACCACTAAACTCATCACTTTCATAATCCTCTTCTTCTGGTACTGCATAACTAAAAGTCAATGACGCACATTCATCATCAGAAGACACTTCATTGTTATAATCATCATTATTATTTACAAAATTAGCAAACATTTTATTTTTCGATGTAGATCGTTGCTCTAAAATACACCTTCTGTGAACTAAATCAAGAATTTAATGGCAATTGTATTGTCGCTATAGCCTCTTACACAGACAGACGCCTGGCGCTGTAAAGAAACGGTCGAGACATATTTTTTCGTCGTTTTTTTGTCGGGACGTCCGTTTGACGCCGATCTAACTTAACGCACTCCTTGAGTAACGACAAATCTATTTATTACAATTTCTCGCAAAAATTTATTTGGGTCCAAATAGACCCAGGCACCGGAATACGAGGGTTAAAAATTATTATTAATTTAAAGGATAAGAGATAAGAATTTTGAGCTAACCCTTTTTCACTTTGAATTCTGTAACATTTCATTAATTCCTTTAGATTTGTTTTCATTTCAATTTCATTTTCGATCGATTTATAAACCTCTGAGCCGACTTTTGTCTCCGTGTTAATTACATTTGTTTGGATTGAGAGATTAGATTTTTCTTATTTCATGTTTTGTTGAAATAGCTTTTGATAGCTAATTTATATATATTTAGAGAATTCACAGTCCTTTTTTCCACAATCCCTTGTTACGGTTTGAAATTTTAGGGTTCAGTGTATAACGTGTATTTGTGTTTGTTTTACTTTTATTTTGGGTGGATGGTTTATTTTACATAGAGGTGTTTTAAGTTGCATATCATTTAAACATAATTTTGGTTGCAATTTGTTTATTTAATTTGATTTTGCACAGTTTTTTTAGCGACAATTCTCCGAAGATATCCTTTTATAATTTTCCTTTTCTTCTTTTCCAATAATTTAATTTCTTCTTTAAATGATGGTGTTGCCTTTTCTTTATTTTCGACTTGTGCGCAAGTATACTTTTTTTCTGTCAATTTTGAGGGTATTTATCTTGTGTAGTGGGTTTTCTTGAGCTCTCTTTTATGTCAGACCAGTACGTGTACACACGTAGTTTAAAAATTTTGGTTTAGCCATTTTGAGTTTTTGAAGTGTGGTGATTATTTTTAATCCAAGTTTTTGGGATTCATCTACGTCTTGTGCAAATTATTGGCAACGTTTTCAAACGTCCAATTAACGGATTCATCCGGATTTAAACGTATTTTGGAATTTTCTAACGTTTCTGACAAAACCTCGAAAATCTGAGGTTTTAATTGAGGAGCATATATTTTGCATCCAATCAGTCCTATTTCTGAAACAGAAGTTTAGTTATTTCTTTTAAAAAAAAAAAAAGAAAAATCATTTTCGAAGTTCTACCTTTTCGGAGGGGTTCTTTCTTAAATTTTGGGGAATTTGGTTGGAGTCATATTGTCCAGCAACCTATCAACACATCCTTTTCTTAAATCGGAGGAAATTGTCGCTGTGAAGTTTGTTTGGAACTTCTACGAATTAATCAAGATAAGGTCAGACCTAAGCATTTAATTATTGTTTACCATTTTCAGTTGTACAATTATTGTGAACCGGTATAGTAAATTTTTTTATAATTATTACAATTTACATTCAAATCTCGTTTTAAATATAATTTCCATTTAAATAAATTGAATATATAAATTGAATAAATAAGATAGATAAATAAGTTGAATAATTTCTTAGTTAAATTAATTAGTTAAAAAAAAAAAAATTGCTTTTGTAAAATTTTTGGCGTACGTTGATTTGCTTTTGGTTATTCGAGTTAATTTTGATTTATATTACGACGCCACACTGATATCAGGGGTACGGGTTGTGCGCGTAATTCGATTTAATTTCTTTAGTTTTTTTTTATTATTTTCTTTTGAGCGAACTGCTCCAGTTATTAATTTGTTTAGTAATTTCAGTACGGCAATAATTCCTTCGAATTATTTATTTTGTTTCGCTTCGTATTTTCTGAAAAACAAAGATTATTACATTTACAACAATAATACATATATTTTTTTTACTTACCTTATTTTTTTTGTTGTTGTTTACGAATAAATTTTTTTTTGCAACTTAAAATATCTCGAATTGTTTATTTGTGTTTTGTTATTATTTTGTTTTGTTGTGTCTATTCGTGTCGATTACAACACTACCACCTCACGTCACAGTTCGTGGACAACGCAGGGTTAACTGTGTGGCGCCTTAGAAATAACCCTCCCGTCTTCACTGGGCTGACCGAGGAACTGCGTCTGTTATTTTGTAATTCGATTGTATTTTTGTGTTTTGTGTGTTTGTAAGGTGTCACACCCTATAAATAAGTAACTTGCCGAGATTTGTTTAATCACTGATCGAAGTTGTTGGAACCAACCCAACTAACGAGGGAACTGCTAGAAGATGCAGCATCACATGAAACTACTGAACCCAAAGGTTATATTACACATATTCCTGGAATATGCAATAATCAACAAATATTAAAACATCATTATATTGATTCCTACATATGTATACTGATTTCCAGAAAATATTTTTTCACGGAATTTAATTGCTAATTTAAATAAATGAATTGGAATTAAGTTGTCTATATCGGATAACGTTAGCTCCTTTAACACATCAACGTCAATTCCTTTATCTAACATGCAAAAAATAACTTTCTGTAAACCTAAATGTAAATTGTTCGAATTTCTATTACAAATATTTCGAGGAAGTGTATTATATACATTACCAACTGTAATACAGTAGATGACTTAGTTGACAAAGTAGACGTCCTACCTACGCATTTTTTAACCAATTTCAAGTAATTATTTATTCAAAGCATTTTTCTCAGTGTGGGTAGCGTTGATTAAAACACTTCTTGTATTGTTTAATGATTTATTTAACATAATACTGAAGTATTCTAGTAACTATCGAAAACCAAGTAAATCTGTTAAATAAGAAAATAAATAAAAAAACAGTTAAATTAAGAATACCATATTTACTCACTTCGTCACTTCATTCCTTTTTTTTTAAAGAGCCACTTGCTTGCCCTTCAATTGTCTGTTTCCTGATTCTTTGTTCTTTGTCTTTCTCTTTTTCCTCTCTTCAACTGCTTTCACTTGTTGGCAACTGATATCCGGCAAATTCTTTTGGTTTTTTTTAGCTTCTGTCTCTTTTGTCGTATCTTTTTCTTTACTTTTCTTCTTGATTAATCTTATTTGGTGATAAATGTTAATGATATCTAATTATCACTACTTGCCATATTAATCCTAGGATAATTTTGCTTTAGAAAATACTATTTTGTTTGTTCTGTTGGGTCATTTGGCAGATATCGCTTGTGCGATAAAATGATCCATTTGCTTATACTGTTTAAGTTTAAGTTTATTCATTGCTCGACTAACAATCGACAATGGGATTATGCATCCATATATTTTGTTCTTATTTTCTTTTCTCTTCTTGTGTATTTTATGTAGTTTTGTATTTTATTTGTGGCAATAAATGGTAATAAATTCCATGCCTTGTCGGCTGATTGTTATAATAAAATTAATAAGCGGTTTAAGCCGTTTTCATGTCTTTGAGTACATGTTGCTGCCAAACTGTTCTAGTTTTTCTCTTATCATCTCCACAAGGTAATTGATAACAATGCATGCAGCTGCTGCAATGTCTACATATTACACTATTGACTACAACTGACTGAAGTGTATTCAGGTTCGCGACGTTGATATGCGACCTTGATACGAGTCTACAAACTAATAAAAATTCGCAGTGTAGACAAATTGTTTGCGCCGGCGCGCTTTCATGTCACGGGGTTTATCACAATTATGACCCCACCATAACTGTTATGCGAACCAAAGTTCTTTTATGCGTATATCTCGAAAACGCAACAATCAATTTAAATTACATCATGTAATCACGCCTGCGATATACTTACCTATAGCACTAGCTTTTCTCGTTCATGCACAGAAAACCAACTTCACGAACTGTTACCGTTAACATAAAAATAATAAATAATTTTAACAAAATAATACATTTTGTCCGGAACTCTGGGTAGCGCTGACTAAAACATGTTTTGTGTTGATTAGTAATTTATTTGATTTAATATTACAGTTTTCTCGTGAATACCGAACACCACGCAAATTTGTTTAGTAAAAAACTAAATAAAAAACAAGTTAATTCAAAACTATAAAAAACTTGTATTATTCATACATATGTAACTAACTCTTAACTTCAACAAAAACCAAAAATAATTCTTACCATAATTATATAATTAATTATATATACGATGTGTATAACGTCGTACTCCAACATTAACTACTGGAACTATTGGTTTTATGGATCAAAACTTACGACAAAGTTCGTCACGTAACGTCGCTTTGAATCTCGTCACTTCGTACCATACCTTCTCAGCTCATTGTTATAATAAAATTAATAAGTGATTTTCGCTATCATCAAGTCATTGGGTACACGTTGCTGCCAAACTCTTCTTGCTCTTCTCTTATTACGCACAAGTTTATTGAATATAGCTATCTACGGATAAAATTGGTCGACATGTTAGTCTTCTAAATATCCTCGAAATTGACTTTTTCTCACTTTTTACACTTGTAATAAGGCGTTCCCTTAAAATAGGTTTGGACTTTTTAGTAACACGTTGTATATAGGAACGAACGCCATCGTTGATACATTTTTGCAATTGTTCCATTTTACTGTACTATATTTACTATATTTATATACTTAATTGGAAATTGGAAAATGTATTGGAAGTTACTCGGAAATTTACTTGGACGTTTGATGATTCAGAATTGATAAAATAGTTCTAAGAAAAATGAAATGATGATGCATCCGTAACTTCTAGTCCATAGATTATTAATTGCGGTTTTTCGCAGTTTTGACTCGAAGGTCACGCAGCAAATTTAAAACTAAAATTTTATATTTAACTAACTAATAACAATGTTTCATCATTTTTTTGTTAAGCACATAGATGCCGATAAAATGCGTGTACAACAGCATTACAACAGATTCCTTGCCTAAAAATAGCTCGATTTAAGTTGAGTTATCTATATCCAAAGTTGCATTGTTTCCCCGCTGGAGGACTTCAAAGTTAACAACGTCATGTACATCATGTAATCACTCATTCGATATACTGACCTATAGTACTAGCTGTGCTCGTTTATGCACAAAAAACTAACTTCACGAACTGTTGCCGTTAACATAAAAATAATAAATAATTTTAACAAAATAAAATAATGCATTTCCGGAACTTTGGGTGGCGCTGATTAAAACATGTATGGAATGGTTTAACAATTTATTTGATTTAATGTTACAGTTTTCTCGTAAATATCGAACAACACGAAACTTTGTTTAGTAAAAAAGTAAATAAAAAACAAGTTAGATTAAAAATTTAAAAAACTTATAAATACATATGTAACTCTATTTACTCTTAACCTTCCAGTTCAGAGTCCAACTAATATTAATATACACTGATTTTCGTCGTTTTCAAATTTTTGAGTACATGTTGCTGCCAAACTGTTCTAGCCTTTCTCTCATTACGCACAAGGTGATTGATAACAAGTACGCTGCTGCTGAAATGTCCATTACACTATTGACTACAACTGACTGAAGCGCATTCAGTTTCGCGACGTTGATATGTGACCATGATACGCGTCTACAAACTAAACGAAATTTGCACTGTAGACAAATTGTTCGCGCCGGCGCGCCTCATGTCAGAGGATTTTATCACAATCGTGAACCCACCACAACTGTTATGCGGACTAACGTTTAAAATAATTATTTATTTCTACGGATATTGCAAATAATGGCCCACTTTGTCGAGATATTAGTCTTACAAATATCTTCCAAACAGACTTTTTCCCATTTTTTAGACTAGCAGTAAACAGTTTCATTAAAGTAGGTTTAGACTTTTTAGTAACACGTTATATAACACATTATACAGGAACGGAGAGGACGAATAATAAATTTTTTCACTTATTCCATTTTGTCGCTTTTATTATTTCTTTTACTGACTATAACTTTTACTACGACTTATATACTATTTCGATTTGATTTTTTTTTAGGGACAAATTTGAATTTTTTTCAAGTTTTCATCAATTTTACCGTTTCGTTACAAGTAATTTTTAAGATTTTAGTATTTTGTATAAACAAAATCCTATGCAAACGTTCCTAGTGACGAGAAAGTTGAGAGACATAAAGTAAGCTCGAGCTGGATTTGAGCTCAGTAACTCCCATTTGAAACCGAATTGTAGTTTCGACTGAGCAACCGCCGAATAATACTATATCTATCGGTGCTATTGATCGAACAACCGGTTCCCTTCGTCATGTACTCGTTAAATCGGAACCTACCATAATAATAGGAGTCTATAATATCGTAGGCTGCGGTTTTGCTCATGCAACTCGGTAAAGTTTGATTAGGTATTAATAGTCGATGCCTCTGTTGAAACGATAATTCGCTTTCAAATAGGAGTTGCCGTGTTCATATCCAGTGCGATGTTGATAATAACATAGGTTTTAAGAAAATACTTCCAATTGAGTATATAAATATAGAGTGCATTGTATAGAGGACAGTAGAAGAAATACCACCCAATAAGAAGCATTAAAATGGAACAAATGAAAAAATCTATCAACGATGGCGTTCGTTCCTGTATAGAACGTGTTACTAAAAGGTCCAGTACTTTAAGGGAACGCCTTATTACAAGTGTAAAAAGTGGGAAAAAGTCAATTTCGAGAATATTTAGAAGATTAACATCTCGACAAAGTGGACCATTATTTGCAATATCTGTAGAAATAAACAACGATTTTAAATTATTTTAAACGTTAGTTCGCATAGCAGTTGTGGTGGGTTCAAGATTGTGATAACACCTCGTGACATGAAATTTTACAATGGACATTGTGACAGCAGTTACATTGTTATCAATCAACTTGTGCGTAATAAGAGAAGAACAAAAAGAGTTTGGCAGCAACGTGTACCCGAAGACTTGAAAACGGCGAAAATCACTTATTAATTTTATTATAACAATCAACACAAAAGGCAACGAATGAAGTGACGAGATTCAAAACGACATCACGTGACGGAATTTGTCGCAAATTTGGATCCATCAAACTAATAGTTCCAGTAATTGTTATTTTTAGTTTTTATTGAAATTGAGAGCAAATAGAGTTACATATGTTTGTATAATACAAGTTTTTATATTTTTAATTTAACTTATTTTTTATTTAGGTATTTTTTTACTAAACAAATTTTCGTGGTGTAATAAATTTCTGTAATATTAGATCAAATAAATTATTAAACAATATAAAACATGTTTTAATCAGCGCTATCCAGAGTTCCGGAAAATGTACTTGTTGCTGCCAAACTGTTCATAACAATGTACGCTGCTGCAGTGTATTATGTTCGCGACGCTGATATGCGACCATGATACGAGTTTACAAACTAATCAAAATTTTACTGTAGACAAATTGTTCGCGCAGGCGCGCTTTCATATCACGAGGTTTTGTCACAATCTTGATCCCACCATAACTGGTATGCGAACCAACCTTTAAAATAATTTAAAATCGTTGTTCATTTGTACGGATATTGCAAATAATGGCCCAGTTTGTCAAGATGTTAATCTTCCAAATATCCTCTAAATTGACCTTTTCCTACTTTTTACACTAGTAATAAGGCGTTGCTTTAAAGTAGGTTGGTTTAAACCGTACATATACATTTCAATCTGTTCCAACAAACGCATGCATGGACGTACATGCGCAGAAGAACGACATGGACTAGTTCGCAAATCATCCGAATTCAAGCATTAGTTGACATGGACGATTGCATTAACGAGTACACGACTAAGGGAACCGGTTGTTCGAACTATACTATAGATATTAGATCGCAATCCGAGATGTGACAAACATCTCTGCATTTGCTTCGTTAATATAATTCAGTACAGCTTGATTAGGTATTGACTGGCGATAGTTCGTTTGAAACTACAATACGGTTTCAAATAGGAGTTACCGAGTTCAAATTCAGCTCGAATTTTGCTTATTTCTTAACCTGTTCGTTACTAGACACGCATGCTTAGGTTTCTATTTATACAAAACAGTAAGATCTTAAAAATAACTCGCATCGAAAGGGTCAATATTATAATTATTAATATTGATGAAGCTTCCAGCGGTTAAAAATAATTCAAATTTGTCAAAAAGAAGCAAATCGAAATGGTGGTATATAAGATGTAGTATAGCCAGTCGTGGACGGTCACTTGTCACATAACTGGCAAAATGAAACCATTGAAAAAATATATTAACGATCGCCTTGGCCCTCTTCGTTCCTATCTAACATGTTACCAAAGAAACCAAACCTACTTTAATGGCACGCCTTATTACTAGTGTAAAAAGTAGGAAAAGGTCAATTTGGACGATATTTGGAAGATTAACATCTCGACAAACTGGGCCATTATTTGCAATATCTGTAGAAATAAACAACGATTTTCAATTATTTTAAACGATAGTTCTCATAGCAGTTGTAATGGGTTCAAGATTGTGATAAAACCTCCTGATATGAAGGCGAGCCGGCGCGTACAACTTGTCTACAGTACAAATTTCGATTAGTTTGTAAACTCGCATCATGGTCGCATAACAACGTCGCCAACCTGAATATACTTCAATCAGTTGTAGTCAATAGTGTAATGGACATTGCAGCAGCAGCGTACATTGCTATCAAACTTGTACGTAATATGAGAAGAACTATAACAGTTTGGCAGCAACAAGTACATTTTTGGAAATTCTGGGTAGCATTGATTGAAACATGTTATGTATTGTTTAATAATTTATTTGATTTAATATTACAGAAATTTATTATACCACGAAAATTTGTTTAGTAAGAAAATAAATAAAAAATAAGTTAAATTAAAAATATAAAAACTTGTATTATACAAACATATGTAACTCTATTTGCTCTCAACTTCAATAAAAACCAAAAATAATTCTTAGCATAATACACGATGTGTATAACGTTGTATTCCAACGTTAACTACAGGAACTATTGGTTTGATGGGTCCAAACTTGTAACAAACGCCGTCACGTGATGTCGCTTTGATTCTTGTCACTTCATTCCATACCTTGTCTGCTGATTGTTATAACAAAATTAATAAATAATTTTCGCAGTTTTCAAGTCTTTGGGTACACATTGCTGCCAAAATCATCTTGTTCTTCTCTTGTTACGTGCAAGTTGATTGATAACAATGTAGCTGCTGCTACAGTGTCCATTGTACTACTGATAATAATTGACTGAAGTGCATTCAGATTCGCGACATTGATATGCGACCATGATACGCGTGTACAAACTAATCGAAATTTGCGCTGTAGACAAATAGTTCGCGCCGGCGCGCCTTCGTGTCACGAGGTTTTATTACAATTTTGAACCCACCACATCTGCTATGGAAACTAAAGTTTAAAATAATTTAAAATCGTTGTTTATTTCTACGGATATTGCAAGTAATGGCCCACTTTGTCGAGATGTTAGTCTTCCAAATATTCTCGAAATTGACTTTTTCCCACTTTTTACACTTATAATAAGGCGTTCCCTTAAAGTAGGTTTAGACTTTTTAGAAACACGTTCTGTACAGGAACGAATGGTACATTTTTTCAATTGTTCCATTTTAATGTTTCTTATTGGGTGGTATTTGTTCTACTGCCCTCTATACAATGTATTCAATCATATTTATATACTCACATTGTAGGGCCCTAAAACTTTTAAAGGTTTCCCTTTAAAAATTTATTAAAACTTTTCCAATTGAGTATATGAACATCGCGCTGGATTTGAACTCGGTAACTCCTATTTAAAAGCGAATTATCGTTTCAACCGAGCCATCAACTATTAATACCTAATCAAACTTTACCGAGTTGCATTATCAAAACCGGATCCTAGAATATTACAGGCCATACTGTAATGGTGGGGAGACTCGATTCTCGGGGTACGAATCTGAATCTCAGGGTACCGATCAGTCGGCTTTTAACTGTTGAGCTTTAATGTAGTCGGAGCCTTCACAAAATTCTAAACCTTAGTAATTAACGTTTGGAATTTTAGATCCATTCAGATGTATATGTAACAGTGAGCGTCCTCTTAAAACGGCTAGATCGCTATAGTCTGTCTTTGTCAGCGTAGTCTGTACCCCGAACCCCCACCAACACAGTACGGCTGTAATAATGTAGGCTCCGACAAAACACATCGTTTGTTACATATCTCACTGATTCTTATCTTTAAATTATCTGTGAGAACTTGACTTTTTCCATCGTTCTCTGATAGTAGTCGAGCAGTTATTATAAAACTGCTCGACTACTACTAAAACGGATAGCTTCTACTACAACATTCTTGATACATTTTTTCAGTTGGTTCATTTTACTGTTTTTATTAGGTATATCTTTTACTTGCTTTCTATTACAATTGGAAATTTACTAGAATTAGAGAACTTATTGTCGGTCGGGTACTTTTTACTGCCGAAACTTTTCATCACATATTCCAAGTTCTCGTAAGCTACGTTCCAATAAACGGACCAGCTCGTACGTGACAAGTAATTTCACAATTTATCCGAATTCATCGCATCGGATGTGTACACGACTGCATGCATCATGGACTAGTTCCCGACTCCTACACTCGTCAAGTAGCATTAGTTGACAGGGACGATTGCATTTAATCGGAGCCTAGCATTGGCGGATCGAATGCGTGCACAAACGCACGCATGGACGTACATGCGCAGAAGAACGACATGGACGAGAGGTAAATCTGACGGAAACCAATATCAGATATGACGTGGAAAACATATAGAGAGAAACCTGAAAATAACGTTTAGAATTTTGAGGAGGCTCCGACTAAATTACAGCTCAACAATTGAAAACCGACCGATCGGTACTCTGAGATTCAGATTCGTACCCCGAGATTCGAGTCTCCCCACCATTACAGTATGGCCTGTAATATTCTAGGATCCGGTTTTGATAATGCAACTCGGTAAAGTTTGATTAGGTATTAATAGTTGATGGCTCGGTTGAAACGATAATTCGCTTTTAAATAGGAGTTACCGAGTTCAAATCCAGCGCGATGTTCATATACTCAATTGGAAAAGTTTTAATAAATTTTTAAAGGGAAACCTTTAAAAGTTTTAGGGCCCTACAATGTGAGTATATAAATATGATGGAATACATTGTATAGAGGGCAGTAGAACAAATACCACCACCCAATAAGAAACATTAAAATGGAACAATTGAAAAAATGTACCATTCGTTCCTGTACAGAACGTGTTTCTAAAAAGTCTAAACCTACTTTAAGGGAACGCCTTATTATAAGTGTAAAAAGTGGGAAAAAGTCAATTTCGAGAATATTTGGAAGACTAACATCTCGACAAAGTGGGCCATTACTTGCAATATCCGTAGAAATAAACAACGATTTTAAATTATTTTAAACGTTAGTTTCCATAGCAGATGTGGTGGGTTCAAGATTGTGATAAAACCTCGCGACATGAAGGCGCGCCGGCGCGAACAACTTGTCTACAGCGCAAATTTCGATTAGTTTGTAGACGCGTATCATGGTCACATATCAACGTCGCATGTGTAGTGTACTGGACAATGGTGTAATGGACATTGCAGCAGCAGCGTACATTGTTATCAATCACCTTGTGCGTAATAAGAGAAAAACCAGAACAGTTTGGCAGCAACATGTACACAAAGACTTGAAAACGACGAAAATCACCAATTGGTTTTATATTAATATATTAATTTTATTATAACAATCAGCAAAAAAGGCATGGAATGAAGTGACGGCGTACACGGCCACATCACGTGTCGCAGTTTGTCGCAAGTGTGGGCCCATCAAACCAATAGTGTAAGCGATTGACTTAGAAGAATTATTTTTGTTTTGAATTGAACTTAAAAGTAAATAGAGCACTTTTAATTTAACTATTTTTTTACTGATTTTCTTATTTAGCAAATTTCCGTGGTGTTCGATATTGTGTCAAATAAATCATTAAAAAATACAAGAAGTGTTTTAATAACAGTTACCCACACTGAGAAATAATTTGAATAAGAAAAAGAAGAGAATAAGAGAAAATAACTACTTGAAATTAGTTAAAAAATACATGGATATGATGTCTACTTTGTCAACTAAGTTATTTACTGTAGATTGACGTTCCAATGTTACATTTGGTAATGTAATAAATTCTAACAATTTGCATTTAGGTTTACAGAATGTGGTTGAGATAACAGCCCGTTTTTAAGTATCCGTTTTTCCATGCATACGTTGTATAAACCCTAATAATTTTTACAAGTTTGTTTATTGCATTTTAGATAAAGGAATTGACGTCAACGTGTTAAAGGAGCTAACGTTATCAGATATTAACAGCTTAAATCCAATTCATTTATTTAAATTAGCAATTAAATTTCGTAAAAAATTATTTTCCTGGAAATTTCAGGGATATTACATACCTTTGGGTTCAGTACTTTCATGTAATCTCCTAGCAGTTCCCTCGCTAGTTGGGTTGCTTCTATAGATCAAATCAAATAGCTGAAGTCGAAATAATTAATTTCCAAAAACTTCTATCAGTGAATAAACAAATCACGGTGAGTTATTTATTTATAGGGATTGTGCTAAAACGGATTGTGAATTCTCCAAATAATAACATATTTTTTTTAGAATTTGAATGATTTGTTAAAGAATATGAAACAAATATGAAATAAGAAAATCTCGCAAGAAAATGTAATTAATACGGAGACAAAGTCCGCTGAGAGGTTTATAAATTGATCGGAAATGAAATTGTAAAGATGTCTCCTTTAGAAAATCTAGCGAGAAATTCAATTCAGCTAATTGCGGAATTTAAAAATTACTTTTTGAACAGAAAACATACGTAGGAGATAATAACCAGAGAGGAAAACTTGTAGAGAAAGATTCAAGAACATGTATAATGTAACTTTTGGAATCCTTTATTCACCAATTATTGATTAGAGGTTTAAAAAATCATGATAACGTATATGAACATATATGATACCATTTGGCGTACATTTTGCAAACTCACTTAAGTTATTTTTCTAATTCTTTAAAAGTTTAATTATAACCAAACAATTCGTTTTTTTTAAACGAGTCTTGTGCTAATGTAAAAAGATTGACCTTTCTACTGAAGAAGAGCAAGGATCGAAACTGGTTTAGAACAAATAAATTTGATTAATATCACCAAAAGTAAACTTTTTTTAAACCTCTAATCTTAGAAACTGTTGAATAATTAAGAATTTAAAGTTGTGGAAAAGCGAGTTGTAATAAAATTATGTAGCAACGAGGTTAAGAAAAAAACTTACAAACGAAAAATTAACAAAATTAAGATGGAGTTATGAGAAGATAATGAAAACAAATTTTTTATTATGTTTTTTTCTTTTTTTTATAATTAATTTGTTTTTATTATCACTTTAATTTTTTTAATATTTCATTAATCTTTTGAGACTTATTTTCATTCTCCTTTCATAACCGCATCTTAATTTTGTTAATTTTTAATTTATAATTTTCATTCTAAGCTTCGTTGCTACATTATCATTATTTTACGCTTCAACAGTTTCTAAGATGTTCTAATATCAACATTAACATGTTCACCAGAAGAAGTGATCATCATAAAGTGGGGGAACACATTTTAGAGAAGAAGGCGTGACGTTTTGAATACCAAATAGATATTGTTATAATACAATAAAACTACTATATTTTATCTGATTACTAAAATATTGCATATTGGACTTTGATCAATTATTTCCGGAAAAGAGTATCAAGTAAGAGTATAAAATATTCGATTAATATACAACAAAGATGTGCAAGATAAATCCTGTAAACTTTTAATTAAAAAAAATTAAATTAAAATTAATTCTAATTAAAAATTATGGTTTAATACAAAATAATTAAATAACTTAAAATAAAAAGACTAAAATTTTAAACACTAAAAACATGCAAATGTTATATACATTTGCATTATAAAACGATTTACAATAAAATGGTCGAACTTAAACCTAAAAGCGGCTAACTCAAAAACATAATAAAATATAAATTAAATATCTCTCAGAAACTTGAACAGCGGTGTAAATTTCATCTCCAGCTGATTCAACAAACAGTTTTTCGATTTCCAATGCTTCTAATAGATCCAAATAGAAACCTTTTTTACGTTTGTGGACAAGTTTTATATTTTCAAAATCCATTTTGTGTCCGGCTTTAATCATATGTTTATAAACATTAGAGTTGCATTTACTTTTGTGTTGTGTCATTCTGTTTTAGAGAATGAGACAATTAATAGAGTAAACTCCGCATTCTTTTAGTTTATTGTATTTGTTAAAATGATAATTGGATAATAAGTGTAAGATTGAATTTTTGTTAGAAAAGGCAAATCTATATTGTATTCTATTAGTACTTTTTAAGAGATAAAGTGATATTGTTAAATGGAATTGACTTGTAAACTTTATCATGTTTTTCTGTTGTGAACAGCCGATCCTATTGTATTTTAATTTTTAGTAATCAATCTGTTTATGTTTATAATAGGATAATTATTACGTTCGGCTAATATCATAATGAAGTCCATTTATTTTTTATAATTTTCTTCGAATAAAGGATAATTAAAGAGTCTATTAATGAGATATCTGAAACTTGCCATTTTGCTCGAATTGGGATGATTCGAATCATATGGTATTAAGGTTTTCTATAGATATTGAATTGTATTGTGTTATCGATTTTCCTTATATCAAGATCCAAAAAGTTTAAAGTATTTTCTTTTTCTATTTCCAATGTAAATTTTAAATTATCGTGAAGTTGATTTATATAATTATGAAAATCATCTAATGTGGCCAGATCTCCTTCCCATATACAAAAAATGTCATCAACATATCTCAACCATTTAATGTATATTGTATATTGTATGGGTTTAAGTTGTTTAATATATATTCATTTTCATAATGATCGAGAAATACATCAGCTAGAAGACCGGATAAGGGCATCCCCATAGGTAATCCCTCATTTATTTTATAATTTTTGTTATTGAAGGAGTAATAGTTCTGAGCAATAATGTGTTTGAGAAATTTATTTAAGTTATTAACATTTATTTAGTTATCTATTTGATTTTCAATAATTTTAGATGTTAAGTTTAAGGTTCTGTTTGTGGGAATATTAAAATAAAGATTAACCACATCAAATGAAATCATGTCTGTCATCTACCTTTTGGATTTATATCCTGTATTTCCTTAATAAATTGTTTAGTATTATTAATTGTATATTTGAAGCATGAAACTAGCAAGTCTTTCTGTGGGTGAATTTTTAAATGAAGTTATTGACCTGATGAATGCCTTTCTAGAATAATAGAAATGATGAATCAAAATATAATTTAGTTATTTACCAATTGATGTAATTTCTAAAATTTATGATGTAATTACCAATCCTTCTGAAGATGATATATCATTTTCTGAAACAAATATTAATTGATTGACTATCTTTGAGTGAAGAAAGGTGAATCTTTTGTCATGTTCTGAGATGGGGATGTAAAAGCCGTCTGATTTCTTTAGAAATATGTTAACTACTTCTGGACGTCCACAAGTAGTAAGTCGAGATATACAGATAAAGCTATGAAAACGTAAGGTTACCAAGCACAATTTCCATTGCTCTTCTGGCGTTTGAAAAGAAATATGTTAGTAATTTATTCAGCATAGCGGATAAAATTAGAGATTCTACGAACATTTCATCTACTCATACATACGGTCGGTCTTACAGTTGTAAACCATTTACCAAATAATCCACCCAACACTAGTAATTCTGATATTTTGGAAGCCTTTTCAGATTGCACTTTAACATGTCAATCAATTCTTAATAATTTCACTCGAAAACAAGTGTTAGTAGAAGGTCTTTTCGACAATTATCGCAAATATAGTTTTCTGATAATATTTCGTTATCATGCAAGATTATATAAAAGGTCTTGTTAATTCTTTACAAAACCGTTAAATAATTTTAATTCTTCACAATGCTATTCTCATTGCACTTACACGTCGTAACATATCACATTCCAATATAGGTTATCGTTCACATTCACGTGGTCGTTCTACAACAATATGTTCATATCACACACGGTTTGGTAATAAATAATGACACAACATGTCATAAATCACATCATAAAATACAACGCCAATATAAAACAACAAATTTCATTAAATTTTTAATAATATAAGATCAACAATTCTCGAAACATGGATTTTCTGAAGATGGCCTAAACAAGGCCGAAACCGGTTGAAACATTACAAGCAATAACAAACGTCTTAATAAAAGTACAAAAATAATTAAATAAATATTTTAATAAATAATAAGGCTTTTAAATGTGATCACATAGCAACTAAATTGCCAAAATTCATTATTTTGCTATAATTGGCTGGAACTTTATTGTCAATACAGTTTGAGCATTGTACAAAAGATGTAAATTCCGGTCTTTGGGTCGATTTCTCGAATAACACTCCAGAGATGATCTCCCATCATCCCTGTGTCCCAGTAGCCTTGATAACACATTACCAATGTCATTAAATCTTGTTGGAACCGCTCGCCTTCTTCGTAATATTCCGCTCCAAGATTGCATGGAAAGAAATCTAAGTGTAAATGGAGAAAATGGATTTTGAACGACATTTTTGCAGTTATGGCATGGTAGTTGTGCAATTAAGTTATTATGGTTTTCTAGAAATTCATGGACGGTTGTTTGAAGCCAATCCACGCCTTGCTTCTTTTGTTGTCAATATTGACATTAATTTAATAATTTATTAATTTTCCTATTTGATGGCCAATAAATATGCCTTCTTTTAGTTTAGCGTGCGACATTTATGGAAAGAGATGGGTGAGATATTTAAATAGTGGGACATTTGGATTCTACGTTTTTGCAAAGATTTTTATCAAACCCAGTTTGATGTGTAGTGGGGGCAATATGACAGATGTTGATCTCACCAGAGGTTTATTTAAGACATTGAAAGCACCAACATCGTAATGTTCTCTGGAAGGCCAGTCTATTCGCTTTGTAAGCCTGTAACTACCGCAATTATCTGAAAATCATAAAAATGTAAGTCAATACTTAAAAAGTAGAAGTTTTCAATGAATTTAATGTTAATACCTAATGCCTGGAACAGTTAAAGTACCTATTTATTTAAAAAAATTGTTCCTAGTAATGTTTCAACAATATAGTGAAAATGGTAAAAAATGAAATTTTGCACGATTGTCGTAAATTAACAATATCTCTGGCAAAATACATTCGATCAGGATGTCCAATGCTACAAAATTTAGAGAATTAAATGTTCTATAGGATAGAATAGCTAACAGGACAGAAATTTTTTGTTATTTAAATTATTACGAATTATTTTTCGTTGAAAAATAAAATTGAAGAAATTATGAATAACTTTGTGAAATTTTATTACCGTCCAAGTCAATCTAAAGCGTTCTGAAGGTACACTTATTTCAAACATCAATTTTATTTGAAAGAATAATCTTCCTCAACTTTAACAATTTTTATTATTTTCCCAGGACAATAATGAATATTAAGTTCCGTCGTCAAGGGAAGTTATAATAAACAAAGAATATGCCCAACTTACAATACATGTAACCATGAATGCAATTACAACTTACGAAATAGCTGGTGGGAACAAATCTTAACATTTACAACTTTTTAATGAAACAATTTTTCAATGATTTTCAAAATTATTCGATAATGTTATACAAAAAATATTTTACGAAATATTATTTAAAAATTATTATTAATTTAAAGGATAAGAGATAAGAATTTTGAGCTAACCCTTTTTCACTTTGAATTCTGTAATATTTCATTAATTCCTTTAGATTTGTTTTCATTTCAATTTCATTTTCGATCGATTTATAAACCTCTGAGCCGACTTTTGTCTCCGTGTTAATTACATTTGTTTGGATTGAGAGATTAGATTTTTCTTATTTCATGTTTTGTTGAAATAGCTTTTGATAGCTAATTTATATATATTTAGAGAATTCACAGTCCTTTTTTCCACAATCCCTTGTTACGGTTTGAAATTTTATGGTTCAGTGTATAACGTGTATTTGTGTTTGTTTTACTTTTATTTTGGGTGGATGGTTTATTTTACATAGAGGTGTTTTAAGTTGCATATCATTTAAACATAATTTTGGTTGCAATTTGTTTATTTAATTTGATTTTGCACAGTTTTTTTTAGCGACAATTCTCCGAAGATATCCTTTTATAATTTTCCTTTTCTTCTTTTCCAATAATTTAATTTCTTCTTTAAAGGATGGTGTTGCCTTTTCTTTATTTTCGACTTGTGCGCAAGTATACTTTTTTTCTGTCAATTTTGAGGGTATTTACCTTGTGTAGTGGGTTTTCTTGAGCTCTCTTTTATGTCAGACCAGTACGTGTACACACGTAGTTTAAAAATTTTGGTTTAGCCATTTTGAGTTTTTGAAGTGTGGTGATTATTTTTAATCCAAGTTTTTGGGATTCATCTACGTCTTGTGCAAATTATTGGCAACGTTTTCGAACGTCCAATTAACGGATTCATCCGGATTTAAACGTATTTTGGAATTTTCTAACGTTTCTGACAAAACCTCGAAAATCTGAGGTTTTAATTGAGGAGCATATATTTTGCATCCAATCAGTCCTATTTCTGAAACAGAAGTTTAGTTATTTTTTTTAAAAAAAAAAAAAAAGAAAAATCATTTTCGAAGTTCTACCTTTTCGGAGGGGTTCTTTCTTAAATTTTGGGGAATTTGGTTGGAGTCATATTGTCCAGCAACCTATCAACACATCCTTTTCTTAAATCGGAGGAAATTATCGCTGTGAAGTTTGTTTGGAACTTCTACGAATTAATCAAGATAAGGTCAGACCTAAGCATTTAATTATTGTTTACCATTTTCAGTTGTACAATTATTGTGAACCGGTATAGTAAATTTTTTTATAATTATTACAATTTACATTCAAATCTCGTTTTAAATATAATTTCCATTTAAATAAATTGAATATATAAATTGAATAAATAAGATAGATAAATAAGTTGAATAATTTCTTAGTTAAATTAATTAGTTAAAAAAAAAAAAAAATTGCTTTTGTAAAATTTTTGGCGTACGTTGATTTGCTTTTGGTTATTCGAGTTAATTTTGATTTACATTACGACGCCACACTGATATCAGGGGTACGGGTTGTGCGCGTAATTCGATTTAATTTCTTTAGTTTTTTTTTATTATTTTCTTTTGAGCGAACTGCTCCAGTTATTAATTTGTTTAGTAATTTCAGTACGGCAATAATTCCTTCGAATTATTTATTTTGTTTCGCTTCGTATTTTCTGAAAAACAAAGATTATTACATTTACAACAATAATACATATATTTTTTTTTACTTACCTTATTTTTTTTGTTGTTGTTTACGAATAAATTTTTTTTGCAACTTAAAATATCTCGAATTGTTTATTTGTGTTTTGTTATTATTTTGTTTTGTTGTGTCTATTCGTGTCGATTACAACACTACCACCTCACGTCACAGTTCGTGGACAACGCAGGGTTAACTGTGTGGCGCCTTAGAAATAACCCTCCCGTCTTCACTGGGCTGACCGAGGAACTGCGTCTGTTATTTTGTAATTCGATTGTATTTTTGTGTTTTGTGTGTTTGTAAGGTGTCACACCCTATAAATAAGTAACTTGCCGAGATTTGTTTAATCACTGATCGAAGTTGTTGGAACCAACCCAACTAACGAGGGAACTGCTAGAAGATGCAGCATCACATGAAACTACTGAACCCAAAGGTTATATTACACATATTCCTGGAATATGCAATAATCAACAAATATTAAAACATCATTATATTGATTCCTACATATGTATACTGATTTCCAGAAAATATTTTTTCACGGAATTTAATTGCTAATTTAAATAAATGAATTGGAATTAAGTAGTCTATATCGGACAACGTTAGCTCCTTTAACACATCGACGTCAATTCCTTTATCTAACATGCAAAAAATAACTTTCTGTAAACCTAAATGTAAATTGTTCGAATTTCTATTACAAATATTTCGAGGAAGTGTATTATATACATTACCAACTGTAATACAGTAGATAACTTAGTTGACAAAGTAGACGTCCTACCTACGCATTTTTTAACCAATTTCAAGTAATTATTTATTCAAAGCATTTTTCTCAGTGTGGGTAGCGTTGATTAAAACACTTCTTGTATTGTTTAATGATTTATTTAACATAATACTGAAGTATTCTAGTAACTATCGAAAACCAAGTAAATCTGTTAAATAAGAAAATAAATAAAAAAACAGTTAAATTAAGAATACCATATTTACGCACTTCGTCACTTCATTCCATGCCTTGTCGGCTGATTGTTATAATAAAATTAATAAGCGGTTTAAGCCGTTTTCATGTCTTTGAGTACATGTTGCTGCCAAACTGTTCTAGTTTTTCTCTTATCATCTCCACAAGGTAATTGATAACAATGCATGCAGCTGTTGCAATGTCTACATATTACACTATTGACTACAACTGACTGAAGTGTATTCAGGTTCGCGACGTTGATATGCGACCTTGATACGAGTCTACAAACTAATAAAAATTCGCAGTGTAGACAAATTGTTAGCGCCGGCGCGCTTTCATGTCACGGGGTTTATCACAATTATGACCCCACCATAACTGTTATGCGAACCAAAGTTCTTTTATGCGTATATCTCGAAAACGCAACAATCAATTTAAATTACATCATGTAACAAACGTCATGTACTTGGACGTTTGATGATTCAGAATTGATAAAATAGTTCTAAGAAAAATGAAATGATGATGCATCCGTAACTTCTAGTCCATAGATTATCAATTGCGGTTTTTCGCAGTTTTGACTCGAAGGTCACGCAGCAAATTTAAAACTAAAATTTTATATTTAACTAACTAATAACAATGTTTCATCATTTTTTTGTTAACCACATAGATGCCGATAAAATGCGTGTACAACAGCATTACAACAGATTCCTTGCCTAAAAATAGCTCGATTTAAGTTGAGTTATCTATATCCAAAGTTGCATTGTTTCCCCGCTGGAGGACTTCAAAGTTAACAACGTCATGTACATCATGTAATCACTCATTCGATATACTGACCTATAGTACTAGCTGTGCTCGTTTATGCACAAAAAACTAACTTCACGAACTGTTGCCGTTAACATAAAAATAATAAATAATTTTAACAAAATAAAATAATGCATTTCCGGAACTTTGGGTGGCGCTGATTAAAACATGTATGGAATGGTTTAACAATTTATTTGATTTAATGTTACAGTTTTCTCGTAAATATCGAACAACACGAAACTTTGTTTAGTAAAAAAGTAAATAAAAAACAAGTTAGATTAAAAATTTAAAAAACTTATAAATAACTATGTAACTCTATTTACTCTTAACCTTCCACTTCAGAGTCCAACTAATATTAATATACACTGATTTTCGTCGTTTTCAAATTTTTGAGTACATGTTGCTGCCAAACTGTTCTAGCCTTTCTCTCATTACGCACAAGGTGATTGATAACAAGTACGCTGCTGCTGAAATGTCCATTACACTATTGACTACAACTGACTGAAGCGCATTCAGTTTCGCGACGTTGATATGTGACCATGATACGCGTTTACAAACTAAACCAAATTTGCACGGTAGACAAATTGTTCGCGCCGGCGCGCCTCATGTCAGAGGATTTTATCACAATCGTGAACCCACCACAACTGTTATGCGGACTAACGTTTAAAATAATTATTTATTTCTACGGATATTGCAAATAATGGCCCACTTTGTCGAGATATTAGTCTTACAAATATCTTCCAAACAGACTTTTTCCCATTTTTTAGACTAGCAGTAAACAGTTTCATTAAAGTAGGTTTAGACTTTTTAGTAACACGTTATATAACACATTATACAGGAACGGAGAGGACGAATAATAAATTTTTTCACTTATTCCATTTTGTCGCTTTTATTATTTCTTTTACTGACTATAACTTTTACTACGACTTATATACTATTTCGATTTGATTTTTTTTAGGGACAAATTTGAATTTTTTTCAAGTTTTCATCAATTTAACCGTTTCGTTACAAGTAATTTTTAAGATTTTAGTATTTTGTATAAACAAAATCCTATGCAAACGTTCCTAGTGACGAGAAAGTTGAGAGACATAAAGTAAGCTCGAGCTGGATTTGAGCTCAGTAACTCCCATTTGAAACCGAATTGTAGTTTCGACTGAGCAACCGCCGAATAATACCTAATCAAACATTACTGAATTTTCGAATTACTATCGGTGCTATTGATCGAACAACCGGTTCCCTTCGTCGTGTACTCGTTAAATCGGAACCTACCATAATAATCGGAGTCTATAATATCGTAGGCTGCGGTTTTGCTCATGCAACTCGGTAAAGTTTGATTAGGTATTAATAGTCGATGCCTCTGTTGAAACGATAATTCGCTTTCAAATAGGAGTTGCCGTGTTCATATCCAGTGCGATGTTGATAATAACATAGGTTTTAAGAAAATACTTCCAATTGAGTATATAAATATAGAGTGCATTGTATAGAGGACAGTAGAAGAAATACCACCCAATAAGAAGCATTAAAATGGAACAAATGAAAAAATCTATCAACGATGGCGTTCGTTCCTGTATAGAACGTGTTACTAAAAGGTCCAGTACTTTAAGGGAACGCCTTATTACAAGTGTAAAAAGTGGGAAAAAGTCAATTTCGAGAATATTTAGAAGATTAACATCTCGACAAAGTGGACCATTATTTGCAATATCTGTAGAAATAAACAACGATTTTAAATTATTTTAAACGTTAGTTCGCATAGCAGTTGTGGTGGGTTCAAGATTGTGATAACACCTCGTGACATGAAATTTTACAATGGACATTGTGACAGCAGTTACATTGTTATCAATCAACTTGTGCGTAATAAGAGAAGAACAAAAAGAGTTTGGCAGCAACGTGTACCCGAAGACTTGAAAACGGCGAAAATCACTTATTAATTTTATTATAACAATCAACACAAAAGGCAACGAATGAAGTGACGAGATTCAAAACGACATCACGTGACGGAATTTGTCGCAAATTTGGATCCATCAAACTAATAGTTCCAGTAATTGTTATTTTTAGTTTTTATTGAAATTGAGAGCAAATAGAGTTACATATGTTTGTATAATACAAGTTTTTATATTTTTAATTTAACTTATTTTTTATTTAGGTATTTTTTTACTAAACAAATTTTCGTGGTGTAATAAATTTCTGTAATATTAGATCAAATAAATTATTAAACAATATAAAACATGTTTTAATCAGCGCTATCCAGAGTTCCGGAAAATGTACTTGTTGCTGCCAAACTGTTCATAACAATGTACGCTGCTGCAGTGTATTATGTTCGCGACGCTGATATGCGACCATGATACGAGTTTACAAACTAATCAAAATTTTACTGTAGACAAATTGTTCGCGCAGGCGCGCTTTCATATCACGAGGTTTTGTCACAATCTTGATCCCACCATAACTGGTATGCGAACCAACCTTTAAAATAATTTAAAATCGTTGTTCATTTGTACGGATATTGCAAATAATGGCCCAGTTTGTCAAGATGTTAATCTTCCAAATATCCTCCAAATTGACCTTTTCCTACTTTTTACACTAGTAATAAGGCGTTGCTTTAAAGTAGGTTGGTTTAAACCGTACATACACATTTCAATCTGTTCCAACAGCGTATGAACACTATGAACAGCATTGGCGGATCGAATGCGTGCACAAACGCATGCATGGACGTACATGCGCAGAAGAACGACATGGACTAGTACGCAAATCAGCCGAATTCAAGCATTAGTTGACATGGACGATTGCATTAACGAGTACACGACTAAGGGAACCGGTTGTTCGAACTATACTATAGATATTAGATCGCAATCCGAGATGTGACAAACATCTCTGCATTTGCTTCGTTAATATAATTCAGTACAGCTTGATTAGGTATTGACTGGCGATAGTTCGTTTGAAACTACAATACGGTTTCAAATAGGAGTTACCGAGTTCAAATTCAGCTCGAATTTTGCTTATTTCTTAACCTGTTCGTTACTAGACACGCATGCTTAGGTTTCTATTTATACAAAACAGTAAGATCTTAAAAATAACTCGCATCGAAAGGGTCAATATTATAATTATTAATATTGATGAAGCTTCCAGCGGTTAAAAATAATTCAAATTTGTCAAAAAGAAGCAAATCGAAATGGTGGTATATAAGATGTAGTATAGCCAGTCGTGGACGGTCACTTGTCACATAACTGGCAAAATGAAACCATTGAAAAAATATATTAACGATCGCGTTGGCCCTCTTCGTTCCTATCTAACATGTTACCAAAGAAACCAAACCTACTTTAATGGCACGCCTTATTACTAGTGTAAAAAGTAGGAAAAGGTCAATTTGGACGATATTTGGAAGATTAACATCTCGACAAACTGGGCCATTATTTGCAATATCTGTAGAAATAAACAACGATTTTCAATTATTTTAAACGATAGTTCTCATAGCAGTTGTAATGGGTTCAAGATTGTGATAAAACCTCCTGATATGAAGGCGAGCCGGCGCGTACAACTTGTCTACAGTACAAATTTCGATTAGTTTGTAAACTCGCATCATTGTCGCATAACAACGTCGCCAACCTGAATATACTTCAATCAGTTGTAGTCAATAGTGTAATGGACATTGCAGCAGCAGCGTACATTGCTATCAAACAACTTGTACGTAATATGAGAAGAACTATAACAGTTTGGCAGCAACAAGTACATTTTTGGAAATTCTGGGTAGCATTGATTGAAACATGTTATGTATTGTTTAATAATTTATTTGATTTAATATTACAGAAATTTATTATACCACGAAAATTTGTTTAGTAAGAAAATAAATAAAAAATAAGTTAAATTAAAAATATAAAAACTTGTATTATACAAACATATGTAACTCTATTTGCTCTCAACTTCAATAAAAACCAAAAATAATTCTTAGCATAATACACGATGTGTATAACGTTGTATTCCAACGTTAACTACAGGAACTATTGGTTTGATGGGTCCAAACTTGTAACAAACGCCGTCACGTGATGTCGCTTTGATTCTTGTCACTTCATTCCATACCTTGTCTGCTGATTGTTATAACAAAATTAATAAATAATTTTCGCAGTTTTCAAGTCTTTGGGTACACATTGCTGCCAAAATCATCTTGTTCTTCTCTTGTTACGTGCAAGTTGATTGATAACAATGTAGCTGCTGCTACAGTGTCCATTGTACTACTGATAATAATTGACTGAAGTGCATTCAGATTCGCGACATTGATATGCGACCATGATACGCGTGTACAAACTAATCGAAATTTGCGCTGTAGACAAATAGTTCGCGCCGGCGCGCCTTCGTGTCACGAGGTTTTATTACAATTTTGAACCCACCACATCTGCTATGGAAACTAAAGTTTAAAATAATTTAAAATCGTTGTTTATTTCTACGGATATTGCAAGTAATGGCCCACTTTGTCGAGATGTTAGTCTTCCAAATATTCTCGAAATTGACTTTTTCCCACTTTTTACACTTATAATAAGGCGTTCCCTTAAAGTAGGTTTAGACTTTTTAGAAACACGTTCTGTACAGGAACGAATGGTACATTTTTTCAATTGTTCCATTTTAATGTTTCTTATTGGGTGGTATTTGTTCTACTGCCCTCTATACAATGTATTCAATCATATTTATATACTCACATTGTAGGGCCCTAAAACTTTTAAAGGTTTCCCTTTAAAAATTTATTAAAACTTTTCCAATTGAGTATATGAACATCGCGCTGGATTTGAACTCGGTAACTCCTATTTAAAAGCGAATTATCGTTTCAACCGAGCCATCAACTATTAATACCTAATCAAACTTTACCGAGTTGCATTATCAAAACCGGATCCTAGAATATTACAGGCCATACTGTAATGGTGGGGAGACTCGATTCTCGGGGTACGAATCTGAATCTCAGGGTACCGATCAGTCGGCTTTTAACTGTTGAGCTTTAATGTAGTCGGAGCCTTCACAAAATTCTAAACCTTAGTAATTAACGTTTAGAATTTTAGATCCATTCAGATGTATATGTAACAGTGAGCGTCCTCTTAAAACGGCTAGATCGCTATAGTCTGTCTTTGTCAGCGTAGTCTGTACCCCGAACCCCCACCAACACAGTACGGCTGTAATAATGTAGGCTCCGACAAAACACATCGTTTGTTACATATCTCACTGATTCTTATCTTTAAATTATCTGTGAGAACTTGACTTTTTCCATCGTTCTCTGATAGTAGTCGAGCAGTTATTATAAAACTGCTCGACTACTACTAAAACGGATAGCTTCTACTACAACATTCTTGATACATTTTTTCAGTTGGTTCATTTTACTGTTTTTATTAGGTATATCTTTTACTTGCTTTCTATTACAATTGGAAATTTACTAGAATTAGAGAACTTATTGTCGGTCGGGTACTTTTTACTGCCGAAACTTTTCATCACATATTCCAAGTTCTCGTAAGCTACGTTCCAATAAACGGACCAGCTCGTACGTGACAAGTAATTTCACAATTTATCCGAATTCATCGCATCGGATGTGTACACGACTGCATGCATCATGGACTAGTTCCCGACTCCTACACTCGTCAAGTAGCATTAGTTGACAGGGACGATTGCATTTAATCGGAGCCTAGCATTGGCGGATCGAATGCGTGCACAAACGCACGCATGGACGTACATGCGCAGAAGAACGACATGGACGAGAGGTAAATCTGACGGAAACCAATATCAGATATGACGTGGAAAACATATAGAGAGAAACCTGAAAATAACGTTTAGAATTTTGAGGAGGCTCCGACTAAATTACAGCTCAACAATTGAAAACCGACCGATCGGTACTCTGAGATTCAGATTCGTACCCCGAGATTCGAGTCTCCCCACCATTACAGTATGGCCTGTAATATTCTAGGATCCGGTTTTGATAATGCAACTCGGTAAAGTTTGATTAGGTATTAATAGTTGATGGCTCGGTTGAAACGATAATTCGCTTTTAAATAGGAGTTACCGAGTTCAAATCCAGCGCGATGTTCATATACTCAATTGGAAAAGTTTTAATAAATTTTTAAAGGGAAACCTTTAAAAGTTTTAGGGCCCTACAATGTGAGTATATAAATATGATGGAATACATTGTATAGAGGGCAGTAGAACAAATACCACCACCCAATAAGAAACATTAAAATGGAACAATTGAAAAAATGTACCATTCGTTCCTGTACAGAACGTGTTTCTAAAAAGTCTAAACCTACTTTAAGGGAACGCCTTATTATAAGTGTAAAAAGTGGGAAAAAGTCAATTTCGAGAATATTTGGAAGACTAACATCTCGACAAAGTGGGCCATTACTTGCAATATCCGTAGAAATAAACAACGATTTTAAATTATTTTAAACGTTAGTTTCCATAGCAGATGTGGTGGGTTCAAGATTGTGATAAAACCTCGCGACATGAAGGCGCGCCGGCGCGAACAACTTGTCTACAGCGCAAATTTCGATTAGTTTGTAGACGCGTATCATGGTCACATATCAACGTCGCATGTGTAGTGTACTGGACAATGGTGTAATGGACATTGCAGCAGCAGCGTACATTGTTATCAATCACCTTGTGCGTAATAAGAGAAAAACCAGAACAGTTTGGCAGCAACATGTACACAAAGACTTGAAAACGACGAAAATCACCAATTGGTTTTATATTAATATATTAATTTTATTATAACAATCAGCAAAAAAGGCATGGAATGAAGTGACGGCGTACACGGCCACATCACGTGTCGCAGTTTGTCGCAAGTGTGGGCCCATCAAACCAATAGTGTAAGCGATTGACTTAGAAGAATTATTTTTGTTTTGAATTGAACTTAAAAGTAAATAGAGCACTTTTAATTTAACTATTTTTTTACTGATTTTCTTATTTAGCAAATTTCCGTGGTGTTCGATATTGTGTCAAATAAATCATTAAAAAATACAAGAAGTGTTTTAATAACAGTTACCCACACTGAGAAATAATTTGAATAAGAAAAAGAAGAGAATAAGAGAAAATAACTACTTGAAATTAGTTAAAAAATACATGGATATGATGTCTACTTTGTCAACTAAGTTATTTACTGTAGATTGACGTTCCAATGTTACATTTGGTAATGTAATAAATTCTAACAATTTGCATTTAGGTTTACAGAATGTGGTTGAGATAACAGCCCGTTTTTAAGTATCCGTTTTTCCATGCATACGTTGTATAAACCCTAATAATTTTTACAAGTTTGTTTATTGCATTTTAGATAAAGGAATTGACGTCAACGTGTTAAAGGAGCTAACGTTATCAGATATTAACAGCTTAAATCCAATTCATTTATTTAAATTAGCAATTAAATTTCGTAAAAAATTATTTTCCTGGAAATTTCAGGGATATTACATACCTTTGGGTTCAGTACTTTCATGTAATCTCCTAGCAGTTCCCTCGCTAGTTGGGTTGCTTCTATAGATCAAATCAAATAGCTGAAGTCGAAATAATTAATTTCCAAAAACTTCTATCAGTGAATAAACAAATCACGGTGAGTTATTTATTTATAGGGATTGTGCTAAAACGGATTGTGAATTCTCCAAATAATAACATATTTTTTTTAGAATTTGAATGATTTGTTAAAGAATATGAAACAAATATGAAATAAGAAAATCTCGCAAGAAAATGTAATTAATACGGAGACAAAGTCCGCTGAGAGGTTTATAAATTGATCGGAAATGAAATTGTAAAGATGTCTCCTTTAGAAAATCTAGCGAGAAATTCAATTCAGCTAATTGCGGAATTTAAAAATTACTTTTTGAACAGAAAACATACGTAGGAGATAATAACCAGAGAGGAAAACTTGTAGAGAAAGATTCAAGAACATGTATAATGTAACTTTTGGAATCCTTTATTCACCAATTATTGATTAGAGGTTTAAAAAATCATGATAACGTATATGAACATATATGATACCATTTGGCGTACATTTTGCAAACTCACTTAAGTTATTTTTCTAATTCTTTAAAAGTTTAATTATAACCAAACAATTCGTTTTTTTTAAACGAGTCTTGTGCTAATGTAAAAAGATTGACCTTTCTACTGAAGAAGAGCAAGGATCGAAACTGGTTTAGAACAAATAAATTTGATTAATATCACCAAAAGTAAACTTTTTTTAAACCTCTAATCTTAGAAACTGTTGAATAATTAAGAATTTAAAGTTGTGGAAAAGCGAGTTGTAATAAAATTATGTAGCAACGAGGTTAAGAAAAAAACTTACAAACGAAAAATTAACAAAATTAAGATGGAGTTATGAGAAGATAATGAAAACAAATTTTTTATTATGTTTTTTTCTTTTTTTTATAATTAATTTGTTTTTATTATCACTTTAATTTTTTTAATATTTCATTAATCTTTTGAGACTTATTTTCATTCTCCTTTCATAACCGCATCTTAATTTTGTTAATTTTTAATTTATAATTTTCATTCTAAGCTTCGTTGCTACATTATCATTATTTTACGCTTCAACAGTTTCTAAGATGTTCTAATATCAACATTAACATGTTCACCAGAAGAAGTGATCATCATAAAGTGGGGGAACACATTTTAGAGAAGAAGGCGTGACGTTTTGAATACCAAATAGATATTGTTATAATACAATAAAACTACTATATTTTATCTGATTACTAAAATATTGCATATTGGACTTTGATCAATTATTTCCGGAAAAGAGTATCAAGTAAGAGTATAAAATATTCGATTAATATACAACAAAGATGTGCAAGATAAATCCTGTAAACTTTTAATTAAAAAAAATTAAATTAAAATTAATTCTAATTAAAAATTATGGTTTAATACAAAATAATTAAATAACTTAAAATAAAAAGACTAAAATTTTAAACACTAAAAACATGCAAATGTTATATACATTTGCATTATAAAACGATTTACAATAAAATGGTCGAACTTAAACCTAAAAGCGGCTAACTCAAAAACATAATAAAATATAAATTAAATATCTCTCAGAAACTTGAACAGCGGTGTAAATTTCATCTCCAGCTGATTCAACAAACAGTTTTTCGATTTCCAATGCTTCTAATAGATCCAAATAGAAACCTTTTTTACGTTTGTGGACAAGTTTTATATTTTCAAAATCCATTTTGTGTCCGGCTTTAATCATATGTTTATAAACATTAGAGTTGCATTTACTTTTGTGTTGTGTCATTCTGTTTTAGAGAATGAGACAATTAATAGAGTAAACTCCGCATTCTTTTAGTTTATTGTATTTGTTAAAATGATAATTGGATAATAAGTGTAAGATTGAATTTTTGTTAGAAAAGGCAAATCTATATTGTATTCTATTAGTACTTTTTAAGAGATAAAGTGATATTGTTAAATGGAATTGACTTGTAAACTTTATCATGTTTTTCTGTTGTGAACAGCCGATCCTATTGTATTTTAATTTTTAGTAATCAATCTGTTTATGTTTATAATAGGATAATTATTACGTTCGGCTAATATCATAATGAAGTCCATTTATTTTTTATAATTTTCTTCGAATAAAGGATAATTAAAGAGTCTATTAATGAGATATCTGAAACTTGCCATTTTGCTCGAATTGGGATGATTCGAATCATATGGTATTAAGGTTTTCTATAGATATTGAATTGTATTGTGTTATCGATTTTCCTTATATCAAGATCCAAAAAGTTTAAAGTATTTTCTTTTTCTATTTCCAATGTAAATTTTAAATTATCGTGAAGTTGATTTATATAATTATGAAAATCATCTAATGTGGCCAGATCTCCTTCCCATATACAAAAAATGTCATCAACATATCTCAACCATTTAATGTATATTGTATATTGTATGGGTTTAAGTTGTTTAATATATATTCATTTTCATAATGATCGAGAAATACATCAGCTAGAAGACCGGATAAGGGCATCCCCATAGGTAATCCCTCATTTATTTTATAATTTTTGTTATTGAAGGAGTAATAGTTCTGAGCAATAATGTGTTTGAGAAATTTATTTAAGTTATTAACATTTATTTAGTTATCTATTTGATTTTCAATAATTTTAGATGTTAAGTTTAAGGTTCTGTTTGTGGGAATATTAAAATAAAGATTAACCACATCAAATGAAATCATGTCTGTCATCTACCTTTTGGATTTATATCCTGTATTTCCTTAATAAATTGTTTAGTATTATTAATTGTATATTTGAAGCATGAAACTAGCAAGTCTTTCTGTGGGTGAATTTTTAAATGAAGTTATTGACCTGATGAATGCCTTTCTAGAATAATAGAAATGATGAATCAAAATATAATTTAGTTATTTACCAATTGATGTAATTTCTAAAATTTATGATGTAATTACCAATCCTTCTGAAGATGATATATCATTTTCTGAAACAAATATTAATTGATTGACTATCTTTGAGTGAAGAAAGGTGAATCTTTTGTCATGTTCTGAGATGGGGATGTAAAAGCCGTCTGATTTCTTTAGAAATATGTTAACTACTTCTGGACGTCCACAAGTAGTAAGTCGAGATATACAGATAAAGCTATGAAAACGTAAGGTTACCAAGCACAATTTCCATTGCTCTTCTGGCGTTTGAAAAGAAATATGTTAGTAATTTATTCAGCATAGCGGATAAAATTAGAGATTCTACGAACATTTCATCTACTCATACATACGGTCGGTCTTACAGTTGTAAACCATTTACCAAATAATCCACCCAACACTAGTAATTCTGATATTTTGGAAGCCTTTTCAGATTGCACTTTAACATGTCAATCAATTCTTAATAATTTCACTCGAAAACAAGTGTTAGTAGAAGGTCTTTTCGACAATTATCGCAAATATAGTTTTCTGATAATATTTCGTTATCATGCAAGATTATATAAAAGGTCTTGTTAATTCTTTACAAAACCGTTAAATAATTTTAATTCTTCACAATGCTATTCTCATTGCACTTACACGTCGTAACATATCACATTCCAATATAGGTTATCGTTCACATTCACGTGGTCGTTCTACAACAATATGTTCATATCACACACGGTTTGGTAATAAATAATGACACAACATGTCATAAATCACATCATAAAATACAACGCCAATATAAAACAACAAATTTCATTAAATTTTTAATAATATAAGATCAACAATTCTCGAAACATGGATTTTCTGAAGATGGCCTAAACAAGGCCGAAACCGGTTGAAACATTACAAGCAATAACAAACGTCTTAATAAAAGTACAAAAATAATTAAATAAATATTTTAATAAATAATAAGGCTTTTAAATGTGATCACATAGCAACTAAATTGCCAAAATTCATTATTTTGCTATAATTGGCTGGAACTTTATTGTCAATACAGTTTGAGCATTGTACAAAAGATGTAAATTCCGGTCTTTGGGTCGATTTCTCGAATAACACTCCAGAGATGATCTCCCATCATCCCTGTGTCCCAGTAGCCTTGATAACACATTACCAATGTCATTAAATCTTGTTGGAACCGCTCGCCTTCTTCGTAATATTCCGCTCCAAGATTGCATGGAAAGAAATCTAAGTGTAAATGGAGAAAATGGATTTTGAACGACATTTTTGCAGTTATGGCATGGTAGTTGTGCAATTAAGTTATTATGGTTTTCTAGAAATTCATGGACGGTTGTTTGAAGCCAATCCACGCCTTGCTTCTTTTGTTGTCAATATTGACATTAATTTAATAATTTATTAATTTTCCTATTTGATGGCCAATAAATATGCCTTCTTTTAGTTTAGCGTGCGACATTTATGGAAAGAGATGGGTGAGATATTTAAATAGTGGGACATTTGGATTCTACGTTTTTGCAAAGATTTTTATCAAACCCAGTTTGATGTGTAGTGGGGGCAATATGACAGATGTTGATCTCACCAGAGGTTTATTTAAGACATTGAAAGCACCAACATCGTAATGTTCTCTGGAAGGCCAGTCTATTCGCTTTGTAAGCCTGTAACTACCGCAATTATCTGAAAATCATAAAAATGTAAGTCAATACTTAAAAAGTAGAAGTTTTCAATGAATTTAATGTTAATACCTAATGCCTGGAACAGTTAAAGTACCTATTTATTTAAAAAAATTGTTCCTAGTAATGTTTCAACAATATAGTGAAAATGGTAAAAAATGAAATTTTGCACGATTGTCGTAAATTAACAATATCTCTGGCAAAATACATTCGATCAGGATGTCCAATGCTACAAAATTTAGAGAATTAAATGTTCTATAGGATAGAATAGCTAACAGGACAGAAATTTTTTGTTATTTAAATTATTACGAATTATTTTTCGTTGAAAAATAAAATTGAAGAAATTATGAATAACTTTGTGAAATTTTATTACCGTCCAAGTCAATCTAAAGCGTTCTGAAGGTACACTTATTTCAAACATCAATTTTATTTGAAAGAATAATCTTCCTCAACTTTAACAATTTTTATTATTTTCCCAGGACAATAATGAATATTAAGTTCCGTCGTCAAGGGAAGTTATAATAAACAAAGAATATGCCCAACTTACAATACATGTAACCATGAATGCAATTACAACTTACGAAATAGCTGGTGGGAACAAATCTTAACATTTACAACTTTTTAATGAAACAATTTTTCAATGATTTTCAAAATTATTCGATAATGTTATACAAAAAATATTTTACGAAATATTATTTAAAAATTATTATTAATTTAAAGGATAAGAGATAAGAATTTTGAGCTAACCCTTTTTCACTTTGAATTCTGTAATATTTCATTAATTCCTTTAGATTTGTTTTCATTTCAATTTCATTTTCGATCGATTTATAAACCTCTGAGCCGACTTTTGTCTCCGTGTTAATTACATTTGTTTGGATTGAGAGATTAGATTTTTCTTATTTCATGTTTTGTTGAAATAGCTTTTGATAGCTAATTTATATATATTTAGAGAATTCACAGTCCTTTTTTCCACAATCCCTTGTTACGGTTTGAAATTTTATGGTTCAGTGTATAACGTGTATTTGTGTTTGTTTTACTTTTATTTTGGGTGGATGGTTTATTTTACATAGAGGTGTTTTAAGTTGCATATCATTTAAACATAATTTTGGTTGCAATTTGTTTATTTAATTTGATTTTGCACAGTTTTTTTTAGCGACAATTCTCCGAAGATATCCTTTTATAATTTTCCTTTTCTTCTTTTCCAATAATTTAATTTCTTCTTTAAAGGATGGTGTTGCCTTTTCTTTATTTTCGACTTGTGCGCAAGTATACTTTTTTTCTGTCAATTTTGAGGGTATTTACCTTGTGTAGTGGGTTTTCTTGAGCTCTCTTTTATGTCAGACCAGTACGTGTACACACGTAGTTTAAAAATTTTGGTTTAGCCATTTTGAGTTTTTGAAGTGTGGTGATTATTTTTAATCCAAGTTTTTGGGATTCATCTACGTCTTGTGCAAATTATTGGCAACGTTTTCGAACGTCCAATTAACGGATTCATCCGGATTTAAACGTATTTTGGAATTTTCTAACGTTTCTGACAAAACCTCGAAAATCTGAGGTTTTAATTGAGGAGCATATATTTTGCATCCAATCAGTCCTATTTCTGAAACAGAAGTTTAGTTATTTTTTTTAAAAAAAAAAAAAAAGAAAAATCATTTTCGAAGTTCTACCTTTTCGGAGGGGTTCTTTCTTAAATTTTGGGGAATTTGGTTGGAGTCATATTGTCCAGCAACCTATCAACACATCCTTTTCTTAAATCGGAGGAAATTATCGCTGTGAAGTTTGTTTGGAACTTCTACGAATTAATCAAGATAAGGTCAGACCTAAGCATTTAATTATTGTTTACCATTTTCAGTTGTACAATTATTGTGAACCGGTATAGTAAATTTTTTTATAATTATTACAATTTACATTCAAATCTCGTTTTAAATATAATTTCCATTTAAATAAATTGAATATATAAATTGAATAAATAAGATAGATAAATAAGTTGAATAATTTCTTAGTTAAATTAATTAGTTAAAAAAAAAAAAAAATTGCTTTTGTAAAATTTTTGGCGTACGTTGATTTGCTTTTGGTTATTCGAGTTAATTTTGATTTACATTACGACGCCACACTGATATCAGGGGTACGGGTTGTGCGCGTAATTCGATTTAATTTCTTTAGTTTTTTTTTATTATTTTCTTTTGAGCGAACTGCTCCAGTTATTAATTTGTTTAGTAATTTCAGTACGGCAATAATTCCTTCGAATTATTTATTTTGTTTCGCTTCGTATTTTCTGAAAAACAAAGATTATTACATTTACAACAATAATACATATATTTTTTTTTACTTACCTTATTTTTTTTGTTGTTGTTTACGAATAAATTTTTTTTGCAACTTAAAATATCTCGAATTGTTTATTTGTGTTTTGTTATTATTTTGTTTTGTTGTGTCTATTCGTGTCGATTACAACACTACCACCTCACGTCACAGTTCGTGGACAACGCAGGGTTAACTGTGTGGCGCCTTAGAAATAACCCTCCCGTCTTCACTGGGCTGACCGAGGAACTGCGTCTGTTATTTTGTAATTCGATTGTATTTTTGTGTTTTGTGTGTTTGTAAGGTGTCACACCCTATAAATAAGTAACTTGCCGAGATTTGTTTAATCACTGATCGAAGTTGTTGGAACCAACCCAACTAACGAGGGAACTGCTAGAAGATGCAGCATCACATGAAACTACTGAACCCAAAGGTTATATTACACATATTCCTGGAATATGCAATAATCAACAAATATTAAAACATCATTATATTGATTCCTACATATGTATACTGATTTCCAGAAAATATTTTTTCACGGAATTTAATTGCTAATTTAAATAAATGAATTGGAATTAAGTAGTCTATATCGGACAACGTTAGCTCCTTTAACACATCGACGTCAATTCCTTTATCTAACATGCAAAAAATAACTTTCTGTAAACCTAAATGTAAATTGTTCGAATTTCTATTACAAATATTTCGAGGAAGTGTATTATATACATTACCAACTGTAATACAGTAGATAACTTAGTTGACAAAGTAGACGTCCTACCTACGCATTTTTTAACCAATTTCAAGTAATTATTTATTCAAAGCATTTTTCTCAGTGTGGGTAGCGTTGATTAAAACACTTCTTGTATTGTTTAATGATTTATTTAACATAATACTGAAGTATTCTAGTAACTATCGAAAACCAAGTAAATCTGTTAAATAAGAAAATAAATAAAAAAACAGTTAAATTAAGAATACCATATTTACGCACTTCGTCACTTCATTCCATGCCTTGTCGGCTGATTGTTATAATAAAATTAATAAGCGGTTTAAGCCGTTTTCATGTCTTTGAGTACATGTTGCTGCCAAACTGTTCTAGTTTTTCTCTTATCATCTCCACAAGGTAATTGATAACAATGCATGCAGCTGTTGCAATGTCTACATATTACACTATTGACTACAACTGACTGAAGTGTATTCAGGTTCGCGACGTTGATATGCGACCTTGATACGAGTCTACAAACTAATAAAAATTCGCAGTGTAGACAAATTGTTAGCGCCGGCGCGCTTTCATGTCACGGGGTTTATCACAATTATGACCCCACCATAACTGTTATGCGAACCAAAGTTCTTTTATGCGTATATCTCGAAAACGCAACAATCAATTTAAATTACATCATGTAACAAACGTCATGTACTTGGACGTTTGATGATTCAGAATTGATAAAATAGTTCTAAGAAAAATGAAATGATGATGCATCCGTAACTTCTAGTCCATAGATTATCAATTGCGGTTTTTCGCAGTTTTGACTCGAAGGTCACGCAGCAAATTTAAAACTAAAATTTTATATTTAACTAACTAATAACAATGTTTCATCATTTTTTTGTTAACCACATAGATGCCGATAAAATGCGTGTACAACAGCATTACAACAGATTCCTTGCCTAAAAATAGCTCGATTTAAGTTGAGTTATCTATATCCAAAGTTGCATTGTTTCCCCGCTGGAGGACTTCAAAGTTAACAACGTCATGTACATCATGTAATCACTCATTCGATATACTGACCTATAGTACTAGCTGTGCTCGTTTATGCACAAAAAACTAACTTCACGAACTGTTGCCGTTAACATAAAAATAATAAATAATTTTAACAAAATAAAATAATGCATTTCCGGAACTTTGGGTGGCGCTGATTAAAACATGTATGGAATGGTTTAACAATTTATTTGATTTAATGTTACAGTTTTCTCGTAAATATCGAACAACACGAAACTTTGTTTAGTAAAAAAGTAAATAAAAAACAAGTTAGATTAAAAATTTAAAAAACTTATAAATAACTATGTAACTCTATTTACTCTTAACCTTCCACTTCAGAGTCCAACTAATATTAATATACACTGATTTTCGTCGTTTTCAAATTTTTGAGTACATGTTGCTGCCAAACTGTTCTAGCCTTTCTCTCATTACGCACAAGGTGATTGATAACAAGTACGCTGCTGCTGAAATGTCCATTACACTATTGACTACAACTGACTGAAGCGCATTCAGTTTCGCGACGTTGATATGTGACCATGATACGCGTTTACAAACTAAACCAAATTTGCACGGTAGACAAATTGTTCGCGCCGGCGCGCCTCATGTCAGAGGATTTTATCACAATCGTGAACCCACCACAACTGTTATGCGGACTAACGTTTAAAATAATTATTTATTTCTACGGATATTGCAAATAATGGCCCACTTTGTCGAGATATTAGTCTTACAAATATCTTCCAAACAGACTTTTTCCCATTTTTTAGACTAGCAGTAAACAGTTTCATTAAAGTAGGTTTAGACTTTTTAGTAACACGTTATATAACACATTATACAGGAACGGAGAGGACGAATAATAAATTTTTTCACTTATTCCATTTTGTCGCTTTTATTATTTCTTTTACTGACTATAACTTTTACTACGACTTATATACTATTTCGATTTGATTTTTTTTAGGGACAAATTTGAATTTTTTTCAAGTTTTCATCAATTTAACCGTTTCGTTACAAGTAATTTTTAAGATTTTAGTATTTTGTATAAACAAAATCCTATGCAAACGTTCCTAGTGACGAGAAAGTTGAGAGACATAAAGTAAGCTCGAGCTGGATTTGAGCTCAGTAACTCCCATTTGAAACCGAATTGTAGTTTCGACTGAGCAACCGCCGAATAATACCTAATCAAACATTACTGAATTTTCGAATTACTATCGGTGCTATTGATCGAACAACCGGTTCCCTTCGTCGTGTACTCGTTAAATCGGAACCTACCATAATAATCGGAGTCTATAATATCGTAGGCTGCGGTTTTGCTCATGCAACTCGGTAAAGTTTGATTAGGTATTAATAGTCGATGCCTCTGTTGAAACGATAATTCGCTTTCAAATAGGAGTTGCCGTGTTCATATCCAGTGCGATGTTGATAATAACATAGGTTTTAAGAAAATACTTCCAATTGAGTATATAAATATAGAGTGCATTGTATAGAGGACAGTAGAAGAAATACCACCCAATAAGAAGCATTAAAATGGAACAAATGAAAAAATCTATCAACGATGGCGTTCGTTCCTGTATAGAACGTGTTACTAAAAGGTCCAGTACTTTAAGGGAACGCCTTATTACAAGTGTAAAAAGTGGGAAAAAGTCAATTTCGAGAATATTTAGAAGATTAACATCTCGACAAAGTGGACCATTATTTGCAATATCTGTAGAAATAAACAACGATTTTAAATTATTTTAAACGTTAGTTCGCATAGCAGTTGTGGTGGGTTCAAGATTGTGATAACACCTCGTGACATGAAATTTTACAATGGACATTGTGACAGCAGTTACATTGTTATCAATCAACTTGTGCGTAATAAGAGAAGAACAAAAAGAGTTTGGCAGCAACGTGTACCCGAAGACTTGAAAACGGCGAAAATCACTTATTAATTTTATTATAACAATCAACACAAAAGGCAACGAATGAAGTGACGAGATTCAAAACGACATCACGTGACGGAATTTGTCGCAAATTTGGATCCATCAAACTAATAGTTCCAGTAATTGTTATTTTTAGTTTTTATTGAAATTGAGAGCAAATAGAGTTACATATGTTTGTATAATACAAGTTTTTATATTTTTAATTTAACTTATTTTTTATTTAGGTATTTTTTTACTAAACAAATTTTCGTGGTGTAATAAATTTCTGTAATATTAGATCAAATAAATTATTAAACAATATAAAACATGTTTTAATCAGCGCTATCCAGAGTTCCGGAAAATGTACTTGTTGCTGCCAAACTGTTCATAACAATGTACGCTGCTGCAGTGTATTATGTTCGCGACGCTGATATGCGACCATGATACGAGTTTACAAACTAATCAAAATTTTACTGTAGACAAATTGTTCGCGCAGGCGCGCTTTCATATCACGAGGTTTTGTCACAATCTTGATCCCACCATAACTGGTATGCGAACCAACCTTTAAAATAATTTAAAATCGTTGTTCATTTGTACGGATATTGCAAATAATGGCCCAGTTTGTCAAGATGTTAATCTTCCAAATATCCTCCAAATTGACCTTTTCCTACTTTTTACACTAGTAATAAGGCGTTGCTTTAAAGTAGGTTGGTTTAAACCGTACATATACATTTCAATCTGTTCCAACAAACGCATGCATGGACGTACATGCGCAGAAGAACGACATGGACTAGTTCGCAAATCATCCGAATTCAAGCATTAGTTGACATGGACGATTGCATTAACGAGTACACAACTAAGGGAACCGGTTGTTCGAACTATACTATAGATATTAGATCGCAATCCGAGATGTGACAAACATCTCTGCATTTGCTTCGTTAATATAATTCAGTACAGCTTGATTAGGTATTGACTGGCGATAGTTCGTTTGAAACTACAATACGGTTTCAAATAGGAGTTACCGAGTTCAAATTCAGCTCGAATTTTGCTTATTTCTTAACCTGTTCGTTACTAGACACGCATGCTTAGGTTTCTATTTATACAAAACAGTAAGATCTTAAAAATAACTCGCATCGAAAGGGTCAATATTATAATTATTAATATTAATTATTAATTATTGAAAATCAAATAGATAACTAAATAAATGTTAATAACTTAAATAAATTTCTCAAACACATTATTGCTCAGAACTATTACTCCTTCAATAACAAAAATTATAAAATAAATGAGGGATTACCTATGGGGATGCCCTTATCCGGTCTTCTAGCTGATGTATTTCTCGATCATTATGAAAATGAATATATATTAAACAACTTAAACCCATACAATATACAATATACATTAAATGGTTGAGATATGTTGATGACATTTTTTGTATATGGGAAGGAGATCTGGCCACATTAGATGATTTTCATAATTATATAAATCAACTTCACGATAATTTAAAATTTACATTGGAAATAGAAAAAGAAAATACTTTAAACTTTTTGGATCTTGATATAAGGAAAATCGATAACACAATACAATTCAATATCTATAGAAAACCTTAATACCATATGATTCGAATCATCCCAATTCGAGCAAAATGGCAAGTTTCAGATATCTCATTAATAGACTCTTTAATTATCCTTTATTCGAAGAAAATTATAAAAAATAAATGGACTTCATTATGATATTAGCCGAACGTAATAATTATCCTATTATAAACATAAACAGATTGATTACTAAAAATTAAAATACAATAGGATCGGCTGTTCACAACAGAAAAACATGATAAAGTTTACAAGTCAATTCCATTTAACAATATCACTTTATCTCTTAAAAAGTACTAATAGAATACAATATAGATTTGCCTTTTCTAACAAAAATTCAATCTTACACTTATTATCCAATTATCATTTTAACAAATACAATAAACTAAAAGAATGCGGAGTTTACTCTATTAATTGTCTCATTCTCTAAAACAGAATGACACAACACAAAAGTAAATGCAACTCTAATGTTTATAAACATATGATTAAAGCCGGACACAAAATGGATTTTGAAAATATAAAACTTGTCCACAAACGTAAAAAAGGTTTCTATTTGGATCTATTAGAAGCATTGGAAATCGAAAAACTGTTTGTTGAATCAGCTGGAGATGAAATTTACACCGCTGTTCAAGTTTCTGAGAGATATTTAATTTATATTTTATTATGTTTTTGAGTTAGCCGCTTTTAGGTTTAAGTTCGACCATTTTATTGTAAATCGTTTTATAATGCAAATGTATATAACATTTGCATGTTTTTAGTGTTTAAAATTTTAGTCTTTTTATTTTAAGTTATTTAATTATTTTGTATTAAACCATAATTTTTAATTAGAATTAATTTTAATTTAATTTTTTTTAATTAAAAGTTTACAGGATTTATCTTGCACATCTTTGTTGTATATTAATCGAATATTTTATACTCTTACTTGATACTCTTTTCCGGAAATAATTGATCAAAGTCCAATATGCAATATTTTAGTAATCAGATAAAATATAGTAGTTTTATTGTATTATAACAATATCTATTTGGTATTCAAAACGTCACGCCTTCTTCTCTAAAATGTGTTCCCCCACTTTATGATGATCACTTCTTCTGGTGAACATGTTAATGTTGATATTAGAACATCTTAGAAACTGTTGAAGCGTAAAATAATGATAATGTAGCAACGAAGCTTAGAATGAAAATTATAAATTAAAAATTAACAAAATTAAGATGCGGTTATGAAAGGAGAATGAAAATAAGTCTCAAAAGATTAATGAAATATTAAAAAAATTAAAGTGATAATAAAAACAAATTAATTATAAAAAAAAGAAAAAAACATAATAAAAAATTTGTTTTCATTATCTTCTCATAACTCCATCTTAATTTTGTTAATTTTTCGTTTGTAAGTTTTTTTCTTAACCTCGTTGCTACATAATTTTATTACAACTCGCTTTTCCACAACTTTAAATTCTTAATTATTCAACAGTTTCTAAGATTAGAGGTTTAAAAAAAGTTTACTTTTGGTGATATTAATCAAATTTATTTGTTCTAAACCAGTTTCGATCCTTGCTCTTCTTCAGTAGAAAGGTCAATCTTTTTACATTAGCACAAGACTCGTTTAAAAAAAACGAATTGTTTGGTTATAATTAAACTTTTAAAGAATTAGAAAAATAACTTAAGTGAGTTTGCAAAATGTACGCCAAATGGTATCATATATGTTCATATACGTTATCATGATTTTTTAAACCTCTAATCAATAATTGGTGAATAAAGGATTCCAAAAGTTACATTATACATGTTCTTGAATCTTTCTCTACAAGTTTTCCTCTCTGGTTATTATCTCCTACGTATGTTTTCTGTTCAAAAAGTAATTTTTAAATTCCGCAATTAGCTGAATTGAATTTCTCGCTAGATTTTCTAAAGGAGACATCTTTACAATTTCATTTCCGATCAATTTATAAACCTCTCAGCGGACTTTGTCTCCGTATTAATTACATTTTCTTGCGAGATTTTCTTATTTCATATTTGTTTCATATTCTTTAACAAATCATTCAAATTCTAAAAAAAATATGTTATTATTTGGAGAATTCACAATCCGTTTTAGCACAATCCCTATAAATAAATAACTCACCGTGATTTGTTTATTCACTGATAGAAGTTTTTGGAAATTAATTATTTCGACTTCAGCTATTTGATTTGATCTATAGAAGCAACCCAACTAGCGAGGGAACTGCTAGGAGATTACATGAAAGTACTGAACCCAAAGGTATGTAATATCCCTGAAATTTCCAGGAAAATAATTTTTTACGAAATTTAATTGCTAATTTAAATAAATGAATTGGATTTAAGCTGTTAATATCTGATAACGTTAGCTCCTTTAACACGTTGACGTCAATTCCTTTATCTAAAATGCAATAAACAAACTTGTAAAAATTATTAGGGTTTATACAACGTATGCATGGAAAAACGGATACTTAAAAACGGGCTGTTATCTCAACCACATTCTGTAAACCTAAATGCAAATTGTTAGAATTTATTACATTACCAAATGTAACATTGGAACGTCAATCTACAGTAAATAACTTAGTTGACAAAGTAGACATCATATCCATGTATTTTTTAACTAATTTCAAGTAGTTATTTTCTCTTATTCTCTTCTTTTTCTTATTCAAATTATTTCTCAGTGTGGGTAACTGTTATTAAAACACTTCTTGTATTTTTTAATGATTTATTTGACACAATATCGAACACCACGGAAATTTGCTAAATAAGAAAATCAGTAAAAAAATAGTTAAATTAAAAGTGCTCTATTTACTTTTAAGTTCAATTCAAAACAAAAATAATTCTTCTAAGTCAATCGCTTACACTATTGGTTTGATGGGCCCACACTTGCGACAAACTGCGACACGTGATGTGGCCGTGTACGCCGTCACTTCATTCCATGCCTTTTTTGCTGATTGTTATAATAAAATTAATATATTAATATAAAACCAATTGGTGATTTTCGTCGTTTTCAAGTCTTTGTGTACATGTTGCTGCCAAACTGTTCTGGTTTTTCTCTTATTACGCACAAGGTGATTGATAACAATGTACGCTGCTGCTGCAATGTCCATTACACCATTGTCCAGTACACTACACATGCGACGTTGATATGTGACCATGATACGCGTCTACAAACTAATCGAAATTTGCGCTGTAGACAAGTTGTTCGCGCCGGCGCGCCTTCATGTCGCGAGGTTTTATCACAATCTTGAACCCACCACATCTGCTATGGAAACTAACGTTTAAAATAATTTAAAATCGTTGTTTATTTCTACGGATATTGCAAGTAATGGCCCACTTTGTCGAGATGTTAGTCTTCCAAATATTCTCGAAATTGACTTTTTCCCACTTTTTACACTTATAATAAGGCGTTCCCTTAAAGTAGGTTTAGACTTTTTAGAAACACGTTCTGTACAGGAACGAATGGTACATTTTTTCAATTGTTCCATTTTAATGTTTCTTATTGGGTGGTGGTATTTGTTCTACTGCCCTCTATACAATGTATTCCATCATATTTATATACTCACATTGTAGGGCCCTAAAACTTTTAAAGGTTTCCCTTTAAAAATTTATTAAAACTTTTCCAATTGAGTATATGAACATCGCGCTGGATTTGAACTCGGTAACTCCTATTTAAAAGCGAATTATCGTTTCAACCGAGCCATCAACTATTAATACCTAATCAAACTTTACCGAGTTGCATTATCAAAACCGGATCCTAGAATATTACAGGCCATACTGTAATGGTGGGGAGACTCGAATCTCGGGGTACGAATCTGAATCTCAGAGTACCGATCGGTCGGTTTTCAATTGTTGAGCTGTAATTTAGTCGGAGCCTCCTCAAAATTCTAAACGTTATTTTCAGGTTTCTCTCTATATGTTTTCCACGTCATATCTGATATTGGTTTCCGTCAGATTTACCTCTCGTCCATGTCGTTCTTCTGCGCATGTACGTCCATGCGTGCGTTTGTGCACGCATTCGATCCGCCAATGCTAGGCTCCGATTAAATGCAATCGTCCCTGTCAACTAATGCTACTTGACGAGTGTAGGAGTCGGGAACTAGTCCATGATGCATGCAGTCGTGTACACATCCGATGCGATGAATTCGGATAAATTGTGAAATTACTTGTCACGTACGAGCTGGTCCGTTTATTGGAACGTAGCTTACGAGAACTTGGAATATGTGATGAAAAGTTTCGGCAGTAAAAAGTACCCGACCGACAATAAGTTCTCTAATTCTAGTAAATTTCCAATTGTAATAGAAAGCAAGTAAAAGATATACCTAATAAAAACAGTAAAATGAACCAACTGAAAAAATGTATCAAGAATGTTGTAGTAGAAGCTATCCGTTTTAGTAGTAGTCGAGCAGTTTTATAATAACTGCTCGACTACTATCAGAGAACGATGGAAAAAGTCAAGTTCTCACAGATAATTTAAAGATAAGAATCAGTGAGATATGTAACAAACGATGTGTTTTGTCGGAGCCTACATTATTACAGCCGTACTGTGTTGGTGGGGGTTCGGGGTACAGACTACGCTGACAAAGACAGACTATAGCGATCTAGCCGTTTTAAGAGGACGCTCACTGTTACATATACATCTGAATGGATCTAAAATTCTAAACGTTAATTACTAAGGTTTAGAATTTTGTGAAGGCTCCGACTACATTAAAGCTCAACAGTTAAAAGCCGACTGATCGGTACCCTGAGATTCAGATTCGTACCCCGAGAATCGAGTCTCCCCACCATTACAGTATGGCCTGTAATATTCTAGGATCCGGTTTTGATAATGCAACTCGGTAAAGTTTGATTAGGTATTAATAGTTGATGGCTCGGTTGAAACGATAATTCGCTTTTAAATAGGAGTTACCGAGTTCAAATCCAGCGCGATGTTCATATACTCAATTGGAAAAGTTTTAATAAATTTTTAAAGGGAAACCTTTAAAAGTTTTAGGGCCCTACAATGTGAGTATATAAATATGATTGAATACATTGTATAGAGGGCAGTAGAACAAATACCACCCAATAAGAAACATTAAAATGGAACAATTGAAAAAATGTACCATTCGTTCCTGTACAGAACGTGTTTCTAAAAAGTCTAAACCTACTTTAAGGGAACGCCTTATTATAAGTGTAAAAAGTGGGAAAAAGTCAATTTCGAGAATATTTGGAAGACTAACATCTCGACAAAGTGGGCCATTACTTGCAATATCCGTAGAAATAAACAACGATTTTAAATTATTTTAAACTTTAGTTTCCATAGCAGATGTGGTGGGTTCAAAATTGTAATAAAACCTCGTGACACGAAGGCGCGCCGGCGCGAACTATTTGTCTACAGCGCAAATTTCGATTAGTTTGTACACGCGTATCATGGTCGCATATCAATGTCGCGAATCTGAATGCACTTCAGTCAATTATTATCAGTAGTACAATGGACACTGTAGCAGCAGCTACATTGTTATCAATCAACTTGCACGTAACAAGAGAAGAACAAGATGATTTTGGCAGCAATGTGTACCCAAAGACTTGAAAACTGCGAAAATTATTTATTAATTTTGTTATAACAATCAGCAGACAAGGTATGGAATGAAGTGACAAGAATCAAAGCGACATCACGTGACGGCGTTTGTTACAAGTTTGGACCCATCAAACCAATAGTTCCTGTAGTTAACGTTGGAATACAACGTTATACACATCGTGTATTATGCTAAGAATTATTTTTGGTTTTTATTGAAGTTGAGAGCAAATAGAGTTACATATGTTTGTATAATACAAGTTTTTATATTTTTAATTTAACTTATTTTTTATTTATTTTCTTACTAAACAAATTTTCGTGGTATAATAAATTTCTGTAATATTAAATCAAATAAATTATTAAACAATACATAACATGTTTCAATCAATGCTACCCAGAATTTCCAAAAATGTACTTGTTGCTGCCAAACTGTTATAGTTCTTCTCATATTACGTACAAGTTGTTTGATAGCAATGTACGCTGCTGCTGCAATGTCCATTACACTATTGACTACAACTGATTGAAGTATATTCAGGTTGGCGACGTTGTTATGCGACAATGATGCGAGTTTACAAACTAATCGAAATTTGTACTGTAGACAAGTTGTACGCGCCGGCTCGCCTTCATATCAGGAGGTTTTATCACAATCTTGAACCCATTACAACTGCTATGAGAACTATCGTTTAAAATAATTGAAAATCGTTGTTTATTTCTACAGATATTGCAAATAATGGCCCAGTTTGTCGAGATGTTAATCTTCCAAATATCGTCCAAATTGACCTTTTCCTACTTTTTACACTAGTAATAAGGCGTGCCATTAAAGTAGGTTTGGTTTCTTTGGTAACATGTTAGATAGGAACGAAGAGGGCCAACGCGATCGTTAATATATTTTTTCAATGGTTTCATTTTGCCAGTTATGTGACAAGTGACCGTCCACGACTGGCTATACTACATCTTATATACCACCATTTCGATTTGCTTCTTTTTGACAAATTTGAATTATTTTTAACCGCTGGAAGCTTCATCAATATTAATAATTATAATATTGACCCTTTCGATGCGAGTTATTTTTAAGATCTTACTGTTTTGTATAAATAGAAACCTAAGCATGCGTGTCTAGTAACGAACAGGTTAAGAAATAAGCAAAATTCGAGCTGAATTTGAACTCGGTAACTCCTATTTGAAACCGTATTGTAGTTTCAAACGAACTATCGCCAGTCAATACCTAATCAAGCTGTACTGAATTATATTAACGAAGCAAATGCAGAGATGTTTGTCACATCTCGGATTGCGATCTAATATCTATAGTATAGTTCGAACAACCGGTTCCCTTAGTCGTGTACTCGTTAATGCAATCGTCCATGTCAACTAATGCTTGAATTCGGCTGATTTGCGTACTAGTCCATGTCGTTCTTCTGCGCATGTACGTCCATGCATGCGTTTGTGCACGCATTCGATCCGCCAATGCTGTTCATAGTGTTCATACGCTGTTGGAACAGATTGAAATGTGTATGTACGGTTTAAACCAACCTACTTTAAAGCAACGCCTTATTACTAGTGTAAAAAGTAGGAAAAGGTCAATTTGGAGGATATTTGGAAGATTAACATCTTGACAAACTGGGCCATTATTTGCAATATCCGTACAAATGAACAACGATTTTAAATTATTTTAAAGGTTGGTTCGCATACCAGTTATGGTGGGATCAAGATTGTGACAAAACCTCGTGATATGAAAGCGCGCCTGCGCGAACAATTTGTCTACAGTAAAATTTTGATTAGTTTGTAAACTCGTATCATGGTCGCATATCAGCGTCGCGAACATAATACACTGCAGCAGCGTACATTGTTATGAACAGTTTGGCAGCAACAAGTACATTTTCCGGAACTCTGGATAGCGCTGATTAAAACATGTTTTATATTGTTTAATAATTTATTTGATCTAATATTACAGAAATTTATTACACCACGAAAATTTGTTTAGTAAAAAAATACCTAAATAAAAAATAAGTTAAATTAAAAATATAAAAACTTGTATTATACAAACATATGTAACTCTATTTGCTCTCAATTTCAATAAAAACTAAAAATAACAATTACTGGAACTATTAGTTTGATGGATCCAAATTTGCGACAAATTCCGTCACGTGATGTCGTTTTGAATCTCGTCACTTCATTCGTTGCCTTTTGTGTTGATTGTTATAATAAAATTAATAAGTGATTTTCGCCGTTTTCAAGTCTTCGGGTACACGTTGCTGCCAAACTCTTTTTGTTCTTCTCTTATTACGCACAAGTTGATTGATAACAATGTAACTGCTGTCACAATGTCCATTGTAAAATTTCATGTCACGAGGTGTTATCACAATCTTGAACCCACCACAACTGCTATGCGAACTAACGTTTAAAATAATTTAAAATCGTTGTTTATTTCTACAGATATTGCAAATAATGGTCCACTTTGTCGAGATGTTAATCTTCTAAATATTCTCGAAATTGACTTTTTCCCACTTTTTACACTTGTAATAAGGCGTTCCCTTAAAGTACTGGACCTTTTAGTAACACGTTCTATACAGGAACGAACGCCATCGTTGATAGATTTTTTCATTTGTTCCATTTTAATGCTTCTTATTGGGTGGTATTTCTTCTACTGTCCTCTATACAATGCACTCTATATTTATATACTCAATTGGAAGTATTTTCTTAAAACCTATGTTATTATCAACATCGCACTGGATATGAACACGGCAACTCCTATTTGAAAGCGAATTATCGTTTCAACAGAGGCATCGACTATTAATACCTAATCAAACTTTACCGAGTTGCATGAGCAAAACCGCAGCCTACGATATTATAGGCTCCGATTATTATGGCAGGTTCCGATTTAACGAGTACACGACGAAGGGAACCGGTTGTTCGATCAATAGGACCGATGGTAATTCGAAAATTCAGTAATGTTTGATTAGGTATTATTCGGCGGTTGCTCAGTCGAAACTACAATTCGGTTTCAAATGGGAGTTACTGAGCTCAAATCCAGCTCGAGCTTACTTTATGTCTCTCAACTTTCTCGTCACTAGGAACGTTTGCATAGGATTTTGTTTATACAAAATACTAAAATCTTAAAAATTACTTGTAACGAAACGGTTAAATTGATGAAAACTTGAAAAAAATTCAAATTTGTCCCTAAAAAAAATCAAATCGAAATAGTATATAAGTCGTAGTAAAAGTTATAGTCAGTAAAAGAAATAATAAAAGCGACAAAATGGAATAAGTGAAAAAATTTATTATTCGTCCTCTCCGTTCCTGTATAATGTGTTATATAACGTGTTACTAAAAAGTCTAAACCTACTTTAATGAAACTGTTTACTGCTAGTCTAAAAAATGGGAAAAAGTCTGTTTGGAAGATATTTGTAAGACTAATATCTCGACAAAGTGGGCCATTATTTGCAATATCCGTAGAAATAAATAATTATTTTAAACGTTAGTCCGCATAACAGTTGTGGTGGGTTCACGATTGTGAAAAAATCCTCTGACATGAGGCGCGCCGGCGCGAACAATTTGTCTACAGTGCAAATTTCGTTTAGTTTGTAGACGCGTATCATGGTCACATATCAACGTCGCGAAACTGAATGCGCTTCAGTCAGTTGTAGTCAATAGTGTAATGGACTTAGAATAGTGTAATGTAGCGTACTTGTTATCAATCACCTTGTGCGTAATGAGAGAAAGGCTAGAACAGTTTGGCAGCAACATGTACTCAAAAATTTGAAAACGACGAAAATCAGTGTATATTAATATTAGTTGGACTCTGAACTGGAAGGTTAAGAGTAAATAGAGTTACATATGTATTTATAAGTTTTTTAAATTTTTAATCTAACTTGTTTTTTATTTACTTTTTTACTAAACAAAGTTTCGTGTTGTTCGATATTTACGAGAAAACTGTAACATTAAATCAAATAAATTGTTAAACCATTCCATACATGTTTTAATCAGCGCCACCCAAAGTTCCGGAAATGCATTATTTTATTTTGTTAAAATTATTTATTATTTTTATGTTAACGGCAACAGTTCGTGAAGTTAGTTTTTTGAGCATAAACGAGCACAGCTAGTACTATAGGTCAGTATATCGAATGAGTGATTACATGATGTACATGACGTTGTTAACTTTGAAGTCCTCCAGCGGGGAAACAATGCAACTTTGGATATAGATAACTCAACTTAAATCGAGCTATTTTTAGGCAAGGAATCTGTTGTAATGCTGTTGTACACGCATTTTATCGGCATCTATGTGCTTAACAAAAAAATGATGAAACATTGTTATTAGTTAGTTAAATATAAAATTTTAGTTTTAAATTTGCTGCGTGACCTTCGAGTCAAAACTGCGAAAAACCGCAATTAATAATCTATGGACTAGAAGTTACGGATGCATCATCATTTCATTTTTCTTAGAACTATTTTATCAATTCTGAATCATCAAACGTCCAAGTAAATTTCCGAGTAACTTCTAATACATTTTCCAATTTCCAATTAAGTATATAAATATAGTACAGTAAAATGGAACAATTGCAAAAATGTATCAACGATGGCGTTCGTTCCTATATACAACGTGTTACTAAAAAGTCCAAACCTACTTTAAGGGAACGCCTTATTACAAGTGTAAAAAGTGAGAAAAAGTCAATTTCGAGGATATTTAGAAGACTAACATGTCGACCAATTTTATCCGTAGATAGCTATATTCAATAAACTTGTGCGTAATAAGAGAAGAGCAAGAAGAGTTTGGCAGCAACGTGTACCCAATGACTTGATGATAGCGAAAATCACTTATTAATTTTATTATAACAATGAGCTGAGAAGGTATGGTACGAAGTGACGAGATTCAAAGCGACGTTACGTGACGAACTTTGTCGTAAGTTTTGATCCATAAAACCAATAGTTCCAGTAGTTAATGTTGGAGTACGACGTTATACACATCGTATATATAATTAATTATATAATTATGGTAAGAATTATTTTTGGTTTTTGTTGAAGTTAAGAGTTAGTTACATATGTATGAATAATACAAGTTTTTTATAGTTTTGAGAGAGAGAGAGAAAACAAAATTTATTCAAGCCAAACAGAACAATACAACAAAAAAAAAAAATAAATAAATAAATGAAATAAATACATATAATACATAATGAATAATTGGCCTAAAAGGGCTATCGACCTTAGTCTTTCTGCCCGGGATATTCTTTCAGATGTTCAAAAGTTCGTGCTTCTTTGTTTCTACTGCTGCTGTAGTCTGCGTAAGATAGGTAGAGAGTCAGGGGGGAGTTGAATAGAGATAAACAGGTTTTTCATTTGCTTATAGGGGAAGTTGGTGGCGGTAGCATGCGCTAGAGAATCTATCCGAAGAAGGATTGGCTCTATGCCGGTGTGGCTGTACAGGAGCTGGTTGCTCGGGTTGAAGAGCGGGTTTTGCGGATGGCGAATGTGTGTGATGGACCTCAGAGCGGATCTTTCAGCAACTTCTAGATGGTGTTTTGTTCCTTTAGGCACGTCAGCTAAGATCAGGGGGGCATATTCGATCATTGGTCTACAGATGGATTTGTAGATATGTGAGGCGCATTTTGTTGATATGCCACGGCCCTGGAATGTTAAGGATCGGAAGTGCTTCGCTCGGTTCGCCGCTTTCATTTTTACCTTGATGGCGTGATCGGAAAATTTCAGTCTTCTGTCCAACCATATTCCTAGGTATTTGCAAGTTGTGATCGGTGATAAGGCCGTGGATTGAATGGTTACCGTAGGAACAGGAGCATGTATGGGAAGATGCGGGACAAAAAATTGTGTTTTACTGGGGTTGACTTGAATTCTCCATTTCATCAGCCAACGCTCAATAGATTGGACCAACGCCTGCAGCCTTTCTACTGCGGATATGATTGTTGTGCCGTGTGTTACCAAGGCGGTGTCGTCTGCGTACAGTAGAGCATAAGCATCCAAGTCGAATATATTCGGATTGGGGTGATAAATATCGCCGCAGAATAAGCTATACAGCGTTGGCAAAAGAGGTGATCCTTGGGGGAGACCTTGTTCAGGGGAGAATTTACGAGAAAAGCAGGTTTTCAGCCTGACGATAGAGGAGCGGTTGGACAGGAAATCCTTAAGAAGGTTAAGGAGGTAGGGCGGCACATCCAATTTTTTGAGCTTGAATAATAGTCCTCGATGCCATACCGAATCGAATGCTTTGCGGATATCCAGAAATATAGCCGCAGAGTGATGTTTCTGAATGCGTGTCGCTTGGAAGTTCGATATTAATACTGCCAGAGCGTGTGACGTAGATCTACCAGGTTGAAAGCCAAATTGGTAATTAGGTATTTTATTGGAAGCTGCTTCTAATAGTTTGTTCTTTATGTGGCTTTCCAGGATCTTGCCAATAACGGGAAGGAGCGAAATAGGTCGATAGTTGGATGGGTCTGATAGAGTAGATTCTTTTTTGGCCACACAAATAATAATAGAGGACTTCCAAACATCAGGAAAATGTTGTTTAACTAGGCAGAAATTTAAGATTTTTATGATGTAGGCATGGATGAGAGGATGTAATTTTCTGAGGATATTTTTGGTAAGATGGTCATGCCCAGGAGCGGTGCTTGAACCCTTGCCTAAGATTGAGAAGTATTCGTCCTCTTCAATTAGGGCATCTTCGGGAGTGTCAGCCTGGGTGATAAAGGCGGATTTGTACTAGTCGTCTACTCTAGCCCTGTTGGTGGTGCAGAAAGAGGCATCCTCCGAGAATGAGAACACCCGCTGAAGGTAATCGCAGTGGATGTTGACGATACTTTCGGGGTCACTGTGTGATGTGCCATCCAATGGGTTAATAAGTTGGGGAGTTTCTGAAGACTTCTGATATCGTGTTAATTTCTGTATTTCTTGCCAGTATGTTTTCCCTTTGGTCTTATTGATGTTATTGCAGGCTTCAATGTACTTTTCGTTTTTAAATTGTCTAATTAAGGTTTGGATGTGTTTGTTTAGTTGATTGAATTTTCTTTTTAAGTCCGGAATCTCAGATATTCCAAAGTCTCGGTAAAGGCGTCTCTTTTCCTTAATTAACCTTACGATAAACCTAGGTAGTGGGAAATTATAGTATTTTTCTGCCTTATTTGGACTGGCTTGGTCAATCGATGTTTTGATATGTTCGTTAAATTGAGTTATGGTGTCGGCAGTAATAATAGGGTTAGCGTTGACGAATGTTGAGACGGCCAAGTTCACCGCTTCCATATTGCAGAGATTGTAATTTTTGAAGATGTTTGGGGTCGATCTAGGGATGGGCGACGTTAACTGAAGATGGACCAGAATACCCAAATGGTCGGAGCATAGATCGGAGGTGACTGCAACGTGCGTAATAAGCGGTCTTATATTTAACGAGCAGAAAATCATATCCGGAGTCGTGCTTTGGTTGTTTACCATGATGAACGTTGGAGCAGTTCTAATGCGGACAAAATTAGACGAAGCGACGAATCGGTTAATGTGCTTGGTTTTTGAAAGGTTTGGATTGAAATCTCCAATGATCAGGCAATTATCGTACAGAGACGCCATGGTGAAAATAGATTCTTCGATTTGACTGTTTGGATGTACGTAAACCAGGAATATGTGAAGTGCTTCCGAGCCCAGCTTGATGGTAAAATGAAGAGCGTTATTTAGGTCACAGTTGATTCGTGGGGGGTTGCACTTTCCCATTTGTAATACAGGGTCGCAAATAACTGCTGCTCCACCTCTCACGCTTCTATTAACGACGTTACCTGCTTTTTCGATATAGTTTTGAATTAACTTGTTTTTTATTTAGTTTTTTACTAAACAAATTTGCGTGGTGTTCGGTATTCACGAGAAAACTGTAATATTAAATCAAATAAATTACTAATCAACACAAAACATGTTTTAGTCAGCGCTACCCAGAGTTCCGGACAAAATGTATTATTTTGTTAAAATTATTTATTATTTTTATGTTAACGGTAACAGTTCGTGAAGTTGGTTTTCTGTGCATGAACGAGAAAAGCTAGTGCTATAGGTAAGTATATCGCAGGCGTGATTACATGATGTAATTTAAATTGATTGTTGCGTTTTCGAGATATACGCATAAAAGAACTTTGGTTCGCATAACAGTTATGGTGGGGTCATAATTGTGATAAACCCCGTGACATGAAAGCGCGCCGGCGCAAACAATTTGTCTACACTGCGAATTTTTATTAGTTTGTAGACTCGTATCAAGGTCGCATATCAACGTCGCGAACCTGAATACACTTCAGTCAGTTGTAGTCAATAGTGTAATATGTAGACATTGCAGCAGCTGCATGCATTGTTATCAATTACCTTGTGGAGATGATAAGAGAAAAACTAGAACAGTTTGGCAGCAACATGTACTCAAAGACATGAAAACGGCTTAAACCGCTTATTAATTTTATTATAACAATCAGCCGACAAGGCATGGAATTTATTACCATTTATTGCCACAAATAAAATACAAAACTACATAAAATACACAAGAAGAGAAAAAAAAATAAGAACAAAATATATGGATGCATAATCCCATTGTCGATTGTTAGTCGAGCAATGAATAAACTTAAACTTAAACAGTATAAGCAAATGGATCATTTTATCGCACAAGCGATATCTGCCAAATGACCCAACAGAACAAACAAAATAGTATTTTCTAAAGCAAAATTATCCTAGGATTAATATGGCAAGTAGTGATAATTAGATATCATTAACATTTATCACCAAATAAGATTAATCAAGAAGAAAAGTAAAGAAAAAGATACGACAAAAGAGACAGAAGCTAAAAAAAACCAAAAAAATTTGCCGGATATCAGTTGCCAACAAGTGAAAGCAGTTGAAGAGAGGAAAAAGAGAAAGACAAAGAACAAAGAATCAGGAAACAGACAATTGAAGGGCAAGCAAGTGGCTCTTTAAAAAAAAGGAATGAAGTGACGAAGTAAGTAAATATGGTATTCTTAATTTAACTGTTTTTTTATTTATTTTCTTATTTAACAGACTTACTTGGTTTTCGATAGTTACTAGAATACTTCAGTATTATGTTAAATAAATCATTAAACAATACAAGAAGTGTTTTAATCAACGCTACCCACACTGAGAAAAATGCTTTGAATAAATAATTACTTGAAATTGGTTAAAAAATGCGTAGGTAGGACGTCTACTTTGTCAACTAAGTCATCTACTGTATTACAGTTGGTAATGTATATAATACACTTCCTCGAAATATTTGTAATAGAAATTCGAACAATTTACATTTAGGTTTACAGAAAGTTATTTTTTGCATGTTAGATAAAGGAATTGACGTCGATGTGTTAAAGGAGCTAACGTTATCCGATATAGACAACTTAATTCCAATTCATTTATTTAAATTAGCAATTAAATTCCGTGAAAAAATATTTTCTGGAAATCAGTATACATATGTAGGAATCAATATAATGATGTTTTAATATTTGTTGATTATTGCATATTCCAGGAATATGTGTAATATAACTTTTGGGTTCAGTAGTTTCATGTGATGCTGCATCTTCTAGCAGTTCCCTCGTTAGTTGGGTTGGTTCCAACAACTTCGATCAGTGATTAAACAAATCTCGGCAAGTTACTTATTTATAGGGTGTGACACCTTACAAATACACAAAACACAAAAATACAATCGAATTACAAAATAACAGACGCAGTTCCTCGGTCAGCCCAGTGAAGACGGGAGGGTTATTTCTAAGGCGCCACACAGTTAACCCTGCGTTGTCCACGAACTGTGACGTGAGGTGGTAGTGTTGTAATCGACACGAATAGACACAACAAAACAAAATAATAACAAAACACAAATAAACAATTCGAGATATTTTAAGTTGCAAAAAAAAATTTATTCGTAAACAACAACAAAAAAAATAAGGTAAGTAAAAAAAAATATATGTATTATTGTTGTAAATGTAATAATCTTTGTTTTTCAGAAAATACGAAGCGAAACAAAATAAATAATTCGAAGGAATTATTGCCGTACTGAAATTACTAAACAAATTAATAACTGGAGCAGTTCGCTCAAAAGAAAATAATAAAAAAAAACTAAAGAAATTAAATCGAATTACGCGCACAACCCGTACCCCTGATATCAGTGTGGCGTCGTAATGTAAATCAAAATTAACTCGAATAACCAAAAGCAAATCAACGTACGCCAAAAATTTTACAAAAGCAATTTTTTTTTTTTTTTAACTAATTAATTTAACTAAGAAATTATTCAACTTATTTATCTATCTTATTTATTCAATTTATATATTCAATTTATTTAAATGGAAATTATATTTAAAACGAGATTTGAATGTAAATTGTAATAATTATAAAAAAATTTACTATACCGGTTCACAATAATTGTACAACTGAAAATGGTAAACAATAATTAAATGCTTAGGTCTGACCTTATCTTGATTAATTCGTAGAAGTTCCAAACAAACTTCACAGCGATAATTTCCTCCGATTTAAGAAAAGGATGTGTTGATAGGTTGCTGGACAATATGACTCCAACCAAATTCCCCAAAATTTAAGAAAGAACCCCTCCGAAAAGGTAGAACTTCGAAAATGATTTTTCTTTTTTTTTTTTTTTAAAAAAATAACTAAACTTCTGTTTCAGAAATAGGACTGATTGGATGCAAAATATATGCTCCTCAATTAAAACCTCAGATTTTCGAGGTTTTGTCAGAAACGTTAGAAAATTCCAAAATACGTTTAAATCCGGATGAATCCGTTAATTGGACGTTCGAAAACGTTGCCAATAATTTGCACAAGACGTAGATGAATCCCAAAAACTTGGATTAAAAATAATCACCACACTTCAAAAACTCAAAATGGCTAAACCAAAATTTTTAAACTACGTGTGTACACGTACTGGTCTGACATAAAAGAGAGCTCAAGAAAACCCACTACACAAGGTAAATACCCTCAAAATTGACAGAAAAAAAGTATACTTGCGCACAAGTCGAAAATAAAGAAAAGGCAACACCATCCTTTAAAGAAGAAATTAAATTATTGGAAAAGAAGAAAAGGAAAATTATAAAAGGATATCTTCGGAGAATTGTCGCTAAAAAAAACTGTGCAAAATCAAATTAAATAAACAAATTGCAACCAAAATTATGTTTAAATGATATGCAACTTAAAACACCTCTATGTAAAATAAACCATCCACCCAAAATAAAAGTAAAACAAACACAAATACACGTTATACACTGAACCATAAAATTTCAAACCGTAACAAGGGATTGTGGAAAAAAGGACTGTGAATTCTCTAAATATATATAAATTAGCTATCAAAAGCTATTTCAACAAAACATGAAATAAGAAAAATCTAATCTCTCAATCCAAACAAATGTAATTAACACGGAGACAAAAGTCGGCTCAGAGGTTTATAAATCGATCGAAAATGAAATTGAAATGAAAACAAATCTAAAGGAATTAATGAAATATTACAGAATTCAAAGTGAAAAAGGGTTAGCTCAAAATTCTTATCTCTTATCCTTTAAATTAATAATAATTTTTAAATAATATTTCGTAAAATATTTTTTGTATAACATTATCGAATAATTTTGAAAATCATTGAAAAATTGTTTCATTAAAAAGTTGTAAATGTTAAGATTTGTTCCCACCAGCTATTTCGTAAGTTGTAATTGCATTCATGGTTACATGTATTGTAAGTTGGGCATATTCTTTGTTTATTATAACTTCCCTTGACGTCGGAACTTAATATTCATTATTGTCCTGGGAAAATAATAAAAATTGTTAAAGTTGAGGAAGATTATTCTTTCAAATAAAATTGATGTTTGAAATAAGTGTACCTTCAGAACGTACCTTCAGAACGCTTTAGATTGACTTGGACGGTAATAAATTTTCACAAAGTTATTCATATTTACATTTACCATTTTCACTATATTGTTGAAACATTACTAGGAACAATTTTTTTAAATAAATAGGTACTTTAACTGTTCCAGGCATTAGGTATTAACATTAAATTCATTGAAAACTTCTACTTTTTAAGTATTGACTTACATTTTTATGATTTTCAGATAATTGCGGTAGTTACAGGCTTACAAAGCGAATAGACTGGCCTTCCAGAGAACATTACGATGTTGGTGCTTTCAATGTCTTAAATAAACCTCTGGTGAGATCAACATCTGTCATATTGCCCCCACTACACATCAAACTGGGTTTGATAAAAATCTTTGCAAAAACGTAGAATCCAAATGTCCGACTATTTAAATATCTCACCCATCCCTTTCCATAAATGTCGCACGCTAAACTAAAAGAAGGCATATTTATTGGCCATCAAATAGGAAAATTAATAAATTATTAAATTAATGTCAATATTGACAACAAAAGAAGCAAGGCGTGGATTGGCTTCAAACAACCGTCCATGAATTTCTAGAAAACCATAATAACTTAATTGCACAACTACCATGCCATAACTGCAAAAATGTCGCTCAAAATCCATTTTCTCCATTTACACTTAGATTTCTTTCCATGCAATCTTGGAGCGGAATATTACGAAGAAGGCGAGCGGTTCCATCAAGATTTAATGACATTGGTAATGTGTTATCAAGGCTACTGGGACACAGGGATGATGGGAGATCATCTCTGGAGTGTTATTCGAGAAATCGACCCAAAGACCGGAATTTACATCTTTTGTACAATGCTCAAACTGTATTGACAATAAAGTTCCAGCCAATTATAGCAAAATAATGAATTTTGGCAATTTAGTTGCTATGTGATCACATTTAAAAGCCTTATTATTTATTAAAATATTTATTTAATTATTTTTGTACTTTTATTAAGACGATTGTTATTGCTTGTAATGTTTCAACCGGTTTCGGCCTTGTTTAGGCCATCTTCAGAAAATCCATGTTTCGAGAATTGTTGATCTTATATTATTAAAAATTTAATGAAATTTGTTGTTTTATATTGGCGTTGTATTTTATGATGTGATTTATGACATGTTGTGTCATTATTTATTACCAAACCGTGTGTGATATGAACATATTGTTGTAGAACGACCACGGGAATGTGAACGATAACCTATATTGGAATGTGATATGTTACGACGATAAGTGCAATGAGAATAGCATTGTGAAGAATTAAAATTATTTAACGGTTTTGTAAAGAATTAACAAGACCTTTTATATAATCTTGCATGATAACGAAATATTATCAGAAAACTATATTTGCGATAATTGTCGAAAAGACCTTCTACTAACACTTGTTTTCGAGTGAAATTATTAAGAATTGATTGACATGTTAAAGTGCAATCTGAAAAGGCTTCCAAAATATCAGAATTACTAGTGTTGGGTGGATTATTTGGTAAATGGTTTACAACTGTAAGACCGACCGTATGTATGAGTAGATGAAATGTTCGTAGAATCTCTAATTTTATCCGCTATGCTGAATAAATTACTAACATATTTCTTTTCAAACGCCAGAAGAGCAATGGAAATTGTGCTTGGTAACCTTACGTTTTCATAGCTTTATCTGTATATCTCGACTTACTACTTGTGGACGTCCAGAAGTAGTTAACATATTTCTAAAGAAATCAGACGGCTTTTACATCCCCATCTCAGAACATGACAAAAGATTCACCTTTCTTCACTCAAAGATAGTCAATCAATTAATATTTGTTTCAGAAAATGATATATCATCTTCAGAAGGATTGGTAATTACATCATAAATTTTAGAAATTACATCAATTGGTAAATAACTAAATTATATTTTGATTCATCATTTCTATTATTCTAGAAAGGCATTCATCAGGTCAATAACTTCATTTAAAAATTCACCCACAGAAAGACTTGCTAGTTTCATGCTTCAAATATACAATTAATAATACTAAACAATTTATTAAGGAAATACAGGATATAAATCCAAAAGGTAGATGACAGACATGATTTCATTTGATGTGGTTAATCTTTATTTTAATATTCCCACAAACAGAACCTTAAACTTAACATCTAAAATTATTGAAAATCAAATAGATAACTAAATAAATGTTAATAACATAAATAAATTTCTCAAACACATTATTGCTCAGAACTATTACTCCTTCAATAACAAAAATTATAAAATAAATGAGGGATTACCTATGGGGATGCCCTTATCCGGTCTTCTAGCTGATATATTTCTCGATCATTATGAAAATGAATATATATTAAACAACTTAAACCCATACAATATACAATATACATTAAATGGTTGAGATATGTTGATGACATTTTTTGTATATGGGAAGGAGATCTGGCCACATTAGATGATTTTCATAACTATATATAAATCAACTTCACGATAATTTAAAATTTACATTGGAAATAGAAAAAGAAAATACTTTAAACTTTTTGGATCTTGATATAAGGAAAATCGATAACACAATACAATTCAATATCTATAGAAAACCTTAATACCATATGATTCGAATCATCCCAATTCGAGCAAAATGGCAAGTTTAAGATATCTCATTAATAGACTCTTTAATTATCCTTTATTCGAAGAAAATTATAAAAAATAAATGGACTTCATTATGATATTAGCCGAACGTAATAATTATCCTATTATAAACATAAACAGATTGATTACTAAAAATTAAAATACAATAGGATCGGCTGTTCACAACAGAAAAACATGATAAAGTTTACAAGTCAATTCCATTTAACAATATCACTTTATCTCTTAAAAAGTACTAATAGAATACAATATAGATTTGCCTTTTCTAACAAAAATTCAATCTTATACTTATTATCCAATTATCATTTTAACAAATACAATAAACTAAAAGAATGCGGAGTTTACTCTATTAATTGTGTCATTCTCTAAAACAGAATGACACAACACAAAAGTAAATGCAACTCTAATGTTTATAAACATATGATTAAAGCCGGACACAAAATGGATTTTGAAAATATAAAACTTGTCCACAAACGTAAAAAAGGTTTCTATTTGGATCTATTAGAAGCATTGGAAATCGAAAAACTGTTTGTTGAATCAGCTGGAGATGAAATTTACACCGCTGTTCAAGTTTCTGAGAGATATTTAATTTATATTTTATTATGTTTTTGAGTTAGCCGCTTTTAGGTTTAAGTTCGACCATTTTATTGTAAATCGTTTTATAATGCAAATGTATATAACATTCGCATGTTTTTAGTGTTTAAAATTTTAGTCTTTTTATTTTAAGTTATTTAATTATTTTGTATTAAACCATAATTTTTAATTAGAATTAATTTTAATTTAATTTTTTTTAATTAAAACTTTACAGGATTTATCTTGCACATCTTTGTTGTATATTAATCGAATATTTTATACTCTTACTTGATACTCTTTTCCGGAAATAATTGATCAAAGTCCAATATGCAATATTTTAGTAATCAGATAAAATATAGTAGTTTTATTGTATTATAACAATATCTATTTGGTATTCAAAACGTCACGTCTTCTTCTCTAAAATGTGTTCCCCCACTTTATGATGATCACTTCTTCTGGTGAACATGTTAATGTTGATATTAGAACATCTTAGAAACTGTTGAAGCGTAAAATAATGATAATGTAGCAACGAAGCTTAGAATGAAAATTATAAATTAAAAATTAACAAAATTAAGATGCGGTTATGAAAGGAGAATGAAAATAAGTCTCAAAAGATTAATGAAATATTAAAAAAATTAAAGTGATAATAAAAACAAATTAATTATAAAAAAAAAGAAAAAAACATAATAAAAAATTTGTTTTCATTATCTTCTCATAACTCCATCTTAATTTTGTTAATTTTTCGTTTGTAAGTTTTTTTCTTAACCTCGTTGCTACATAATTTTATTACAACTCGCTTTTCCACAACTTTAAATTCTTAATTATTCAACAGTTTCTAAGATTAGAGGTTTAAAAAAAGTTTACTTTTGGTGATATTAATCAAATTTATTTGTTCTAAACCAGTTTCGATCCTTGCTCTTCTTCAGTAGAAAGGTCAATCTTTTTACATTAGCACAAGACTCGTTTAAAAAAAACGAATTGTTTGGTTATAATTAAACTTTTAAAGAATTAGAAAAATAACTTAAGTGAGTTTGCAAAATGTACGCCAAATGGTATCATATATGTTCATATACGTTATCATGATTTTTTAAACCTCTAATCAATAATTGGTGAATAAAGGATTCCAAAAGTTACATTATACATGTTCTTGAATCTTTCTCTACAAGTTTTCCTCTCTGGTTATTATCTCCTACGTATGTTTTCTGTTCAAAAAGTAATTTTTAAATTCCGCAATTAGCTGAATTGAATTTCTCGCTAGATTTTCTAAAGGAGACATCTTTACAATTTCATTTCCGATCAATTTATAAACCTCTCAGCGGACTTTGTCTCCGTATTAATTACATTTTCTTGCGAGATTTTCTTATTTCATATTTGTTTCATATTCTTTAACAAATCATTCAAATTCTAAAAAAAATATGTTATTATTTGGAGAATTCACAATCCGTTTTAGCACAATCCCTATAAATAAATAACTCACCGTGATTTGTTTATTCACTGATAGAAGTTTTTGGAAATTAATTATTTCGACTTCAGCTATTTGATTTGATCTATAGAAGCAACCCAACTAGCGAGGGAACTGCTAGGAGATTACATGAAAGTACTGAACCCAAAGGTATGTAATATCCCTGAAATTTCCAGGAAAATAATTTTTTACGAAATTTAATTGCTAATTTAAATAAATGAATTGGATTTAAGCTGTTAATATCTGATAACGTTAGCTCCTTTAACACGTTGACGTCAATTCCTTTATCTAAAATGCAATAAACAAACTTGTAAAAATTATTAGGGTTTATACAACGTATGCATGGAAAAACGGATACTTAAAAACGGGCTGTTATCTCAACCACATTCTGTAAACCTAAATGCAAATTGTTAGAATTTATTACATTACCAAATGTAACATTGGAACGTCAATCTACAGTAAATAACTTAGTTGACAAAGTAGACATCATATCCATGTATTTTTTAACTAATTTCAAGTAGTTATTTTCTCTTATTCTCTTCTTTTTCTTATTCAAATTATTTCTCAGTGTGGGTAACTGTTATTAAAACACTTCTTGTATTTTTTAATGATTTATTTGACACAATATCGAACACCACGGAAATTTGCTAAATAAGAAAATCAGTAAAAAAATAGTTAAATTAAAAGTGCTCTATTTACTTTTAAGTTCAATTCAAAACAAAAATAATTCTTCTAAGTCAATCGCTTACACTATTGGTTTGATGGGCCCACACTTGCGACAAACTGCGACACGTGATGTGGCCGTGTACGCCGTCACTTCATTCCATGCCTTTTTTGCTGATTGTTATAATAAAATTAATATATTAATATAAAACCAATTGGTGATTTTCGTCGTTTTCAAGTCTTTGTGTACATGTTGCTGCCAAACTGTTCTGGTTTTTCTCTTATTACGCACAAGGTGATTGATAACAATGTACGCTGCTGCTGCAATGTCCATTACACTATTGTCCAGTACACTACACATGCGACGTTGATATGTGACCATGATACGCGTCTACAAACTAATCGAAATTTGCGCTGTAGACAAGTTGTTCGCGCCGGCGCGCCTTCATGTCGCGAGGTTTTATCACAATCTTGAACCCACCACATCTGCTATGGAAACTAACGTTTAAAATAATTTAAAATCGTTGTTTATTTCTACGGATATTGCAAGTAATGGCCCACTTTGTCGAGATGTTAGTCTTCCAAATATTCTCGAAATTGACTTTTTCCCACTTTTTACACTTATAATAAGGCGTTCCCTTAAAGTAGGTTTAGACTTTTTAGAAACACGTTCTGTACAGGAACGAATGGTACATTTTTTCAATTGTTCCATTTTATTGTTCCTATTTGGGTGGTATTTGTTCTACTGCCCTCTATACAATGTATTCCATCATATTTATATACTCACATTGAGGCAAGAGTTCCCTTGAGGCAAGGGTTTCCTTGAGGCAAGGGTTTCCTTGAGGCAAGGGTTCCCTTGAGGCAAAAAAAAAATTTATTAAAACTTTTCCATTTGAGTATATGAACATCGCGCTGGATTTGAACTCGGTAACTCCTATTTAAAAGCGAATTATCGTTTCAACCGAGCCATCAACTATTAATACCTAATCAAACTTTACCGAGTTGCATTATCAAAACCGGATTCTAGAATATTACAGGCCATACTGTAATGGTGGGGAGACTCGAATCTCGGGGTACGAATCTGAATCTCAGAGTACCGATCGGTCGGTTTTCAATTGTTGAGCTGTAATTTAGTCGGAGCCTCCTCAAAATTCTAAACGTTAGTTATTTTCAGGTTTCTCTCTATATGTTTTCCACGTCATATCTGATATTGGTTTCCGTCAGATTTACCTCTTTTTATAAAGAAAATTGAATTTCTGATTAATATTTTATCACAATTTTTTTTTTGTAGTCTGTACCCCGAACCCCCACCAACACAGTACGGCCTGTAATATCCGTAGATGATTATCCGGATGATTTGCGAACTAGTCCATGTCGTTCTTCTGCGCATGTACGTCCATGCATGCGTTTGTGCACGCATTCGATCCGCCAATGCTAGGCTCCGATTAAATGCAATCGTCCCTGTCAACTAATGCTACTTGACGAGTGTAGGAGTCGGGAACTAGTCCATGATGCATGCAGTCGTGTACACATCCGATGCGATGAATTCGGATAAATTGTGAAATTACTTGTCACGTACGAGCTGGTCCGTTTATTGGAACGTAGCTTACGAGAACTTGGAATATGTGATGAAAAGTTTCGGCAGTAAAAAGTACCCGACCGACAATAAGTTCTCTAATTCTAGTAAATTTCCAATTGTAATAGAAAGCAAGTAAAAGATATACCTAATAAAAACAGTAAAATGAACCAACTGAAAAAATGTATCAAGAATGTTGTAGTAGAAGCTATCCGTTTTATTATAAAACTGCTCGACTACTATCAGAGAACGATGAAAAAAGTCAAGTTCTCACAGATAATTTAAAGATAAGAATCAGTGAGATATGTAACAAACGATGTGTTTTGTCGGAGCCTACATTATTACAGCCGTACTGTGTTGGTGGTTCGGGGTACAGACTACGCTGACAAAGACCGACTATAGCGATCTAGCCGTTTTAAGAGGACGCTCACTGTTACATATACATCTGAATGGATCTAAAATTCTAAACGTTAATTACTAAGGTTTAGAATTTTGTGAAGGCTCCGACTACATTAAAGCTCAACAGTTAAAAGCCGACTGATCGGTACCCTGAGATTCAGATTCGTACCCCGAGAATCGAGTCTCCCCACCATTACAGTATGGCCTGTAATATTCTAGGATCCGGTTTTGATAATGCAAGTCGGTAAAGTTTGATTAGGTATTAATAGTTGAGGATCGATCATACAGAGACAAATGCGCGCTAGCGCTCTCTGACAGCCCGCCCTCACCTAGGCTTCGGCCGAAAGCGAACCGTCGGTGTGGTCAGGGCGGCGGTAACTCCGTCATAGGCACACGAGTAAGCGGGTATCGTCACCCCTTGATCAGAGATCTTTATCAGAACACCTCGAGTCTCCTAGGGAGGTTGTACAAGGGTTCCCCTTGCCTCAAGGGAACCCTTGCCTCAAGGGAACCCTTGCCTCAAGGAAACCCTTGCCTCAAGGAAACCCTTGCCTCAAGGAAACCCTTGCCTCAAGGGAACCCTTGCCTCAATGTGAGTATATAAATATGGAGTACATTGTATAGAGGGCAGTAGAACAAATACCACCCAATAAGAAGCATTAAAATGGAACAATTGAAAAAATCTATCAACGATACCATTCGTTCCTGTACAGAACGTGTTTCTAAAAAGTCCAAACCTACATTAAGGGAACGCCTTATTACAAGTGTAAAAAGTGGGAAAAAGTCAATTTCGAGAATATTTAGAAGACTAACATCTCGACAAAGTGGGCCATTACTTGCAATATCCGTAGAAATAAACAACGATTTTAAATTATTTTAAACTTTAGTTTCCATAGCAGATGTGGTGGGTTCAAGATTGTAATAAAACCTCGTGACACGAAGGCGCGCCGGCGCGAACTATTTGTCTACAGCGCAAATTTCGATTAGTTTGTACACGCGTATCATGGTCGCATATCAATGTCGCGAATCTGAATGCACTTCAGTCAATTATTATCAGTAGTACAATGGACACTGTAGCAGCAGCTACATTGTTATCAATCAACTTGCACGTAACAAGAGAAGAACAAGATGATTTTGGCAGCAATGTGTACCCAAAGACTTGAAAACTTCGAAAATTATTTATTAATTTTATTATAACAATCAGCAAACAAGGTATGGAATGAAGTGACAAGATTCAAACCGACATCACGTGACGGCGTTTGTTACAAGTTTGGACCCATCAAACCAATAGTTCCTGTAGTTAACGTTGGAATACAACGTTATACACATCGTGTATTATGCTAAGAATTATTTTTGGTTTTTATTGAAGTTGAGAGCAAATAGAGTTACATATGTTTGTATAATACAAGTTTTTATATTTTTAATTTAACTTATTTTTTATTTATTTTCTTACTAAACAAATTTTCGTGGTATAATAAATTTCTGTAATATTAAATCAAATAAATTATTAAACAATACATAACATGTTTCAATCAATGCTACCCAGAATTTCCAAAAATGTACTTGTTGCTGCCAAACTGTTATAGTTCTTCTCATATTACGTACAAGTTGTTTGATAGCAATGTACGCTGCTGCTGCAATGTCCATTACACTATTGACTACAACTGATTGAAGTATATTCAGGTTGGCGACGTTGTTATGCGACCATGATGCGAGTTTACAAACTAATCGAAATTTGTACTGTAGACAAGTTGTACGCGCCGGCGCGCCTTCATATCAGGAGGTTTTATCACAATCTTGAACCCATTGCAACTGCTATGAGAACTATCGTTTAAAATAATTGAAAATCGTTGTTTATTTCTACAGATATTGCAAATAATGGCCCAGTTTGTCGAGATGTTAATCTTCCAAATATCGTCCAAATTGACCTTTTCCTACTTTTTACACTAGTAATAAGGCGTGCCATTAAAGTAGGTTTGGTTTCTTTGGTAACATGTTAGATAGGAACGAAGAGGGCCAACGCGATCGTTAATATATTTTTTCAATGGTTTCATTTTGCCAGTTATGTGACAAGTGACCGTCCACGACTGGCTATACTACATCTTATATACCACCATTTCGATTTGCTTCTTTTTGACAAATTTGAATTATTTTTAACCGCTGGAAGCTTCATCAATATTAATAATTATAATATTGACCCTTTCGATGCGAGTTATTTTTAAGATCTTACTGTTTTGTATAAATAGAAACCTAAGCATGCGTGTCTAGTAACGAACAGGTTAAGAAATAAGCAAAATTCGAGCTGAATTTGAACTCGGTAACTCCTATTTGAAACCGTATTGTAGTTTCAAACGAACTATCGCCAGTCAATACCTAATCAAGCTGTACTGAATTATATTAACGAAGCAAATGCAGAGATGTTTGTCACATCTCGGATTGCGATCTAATATCTATAGTATAGTTCGAACAACCGGTTCCCTTAGTCGTGTACTCGTTAATGCAATCTTCCATGTCAACTAATGCTTGAATTCGGCTGATTTGCGAACTAGTCCATGTCGTTCTTCTGCGCATGTACGTCCATGCATGCGTTTGTGCACGCATTCGATCCGCCAATGCTGTTCATAGTGTTCATACGCTGTTGGAACAGATTGAAATGTGTATGTACGGTTTAAACCAACCTACTTTAAAGCAACGCCTTATTACTAGTGTAAAAAGTAGGAAAAGGTCAATTTGGAGGATATTTGGAAGATTAACATCTTGACAAACTGGGCCATTATTTGCAATATCCGTACAAATGAACAACGATTTTAAATTATTTTAAAGGTTGGTTCGCATACCAGTTATGGTGGGATCAAGATTGTGACAAAACCTCGTGATATGAAAGCGCGCCTGCGCGAACAATTTGTCTACAGTAAAATTTTGATTAGTTTGTAAACTCGTATCATGGTCGCATATCAGCGTCGCGAACATAATACACTGCAGCAGCGTACATTGTTATGAACAGTTTGGCAGCAACAAGTACATTTTCCGGAACTCTGGATAGCGCTGATTAAAACATGTTTTATATTGTTTAATAATTTATTTGATCTAATATTACAGAAATTTATTACACCACGAAAATTTGTTTAGTAAAAAAATACCTAAATAAAAAATAAGTTAAATTAAAAATATAAAAACTTGTATTATACAAACATATGTAACTCTATTTGCTCTCAATTTCAATAAAAACTAAAAATAACAATTACTGGAACTATTAGTTTGATGGATCCAAATTTGCGACAAATTCCGTCACGTGATGTCGTTTTGAATCTCGTCACTTCATTCGTTGCCTTTTGTGTTGATTGTTATAATAAAATTAATAAGTGATTTTCGCCGTTTTCAAGTCTTCGGGTACACGTTGCTGCCAAACTCTTTTTGTTCTTCTCTTATTACGCACAAGTTGATTGATAACAATGTAACTGCTGTCACAATGTCCATTGTAAAATTTCATGTCACGAGGTGTTATCACAATCTTGAACCCACCACAACTGCTATGCGAACTAACGTTTAAAATAATTTAAAATCGTTGTTTATTTCTACAGATATTGCAAATAATGGTCCACTTTGTCGAGATGTTAATCTTCTAAATATTCTCGAAATTGACTTTTTCCCACTTTTTACACTTGTAATAAGGCGTTCCCTTAAAGTACTGGACCTTTTAGTAACACGTTCTATACAGGAACGAACGCCATCGTTGATAGATTTTTTCATTTGTTCCATTTTAATGCTTCTTATTGGGTGGTATTTCTTCTACTGTCCTCTATACAATGCACTCTATATTTATATACTCAATTGGAAGTATTTTCTTAAAACCTATGTTATTATCAACATCGCACTGGATATGAACACGGCAACTCCTATTTGAAAGCGAATTATCGTTTCAACAGAGGCATCGACTATTAATACCTAATCAAACTTTACCGAGTTGCATGAGCAAAACCGCAGCCTACGATATTATAGACTCCGATTATTATGGTAGGTTCCGATTTAACGAGTACACGACGAAGGGAACCGGTTGTTCGATCAATAGCACCGATAGTAATTCGAAAATTCAGTAATGTTTGATTAGGTATTATTCGGCGGTTGCTCAGTCGAAACTACAATTCGGTTTCAAATGGGAGTTACTGAGCTCAAATCCAGCTCGAGCTTACTTTATGTCTCTCAACTTTCTCGTCACTAGGAACGTTTGCATAGGATTTTGTTTATACAAAATACTAAAATCTTAAAAATTACTTGTAACGAAACGGTAAAATTGATGAAAACTTGATAAAAATTCAAATTTGTCCCTAAAAAAAAATCAAATCGAAATAGTATATAAGTCGTAGTAAAAGTTATAGTCAGTAAAAGAAATAATAAAAGCGACAAAATGGAATAAGTGAAAAAATTTATTATTCGTCCTCTCCGTTCCTGTATAATGTGTTATATAACGTGTTACTAAAAAGTCTAAACCTACTTTAATGAAGCTGTTTACTGCTAGTCTAAAAAATGGGAAAAAGTCTGTTTGGAAGATATTTGTAAGACTAATATCTCGACAAAGTGGGCCATTATTTGCAATATCCGTAGAAATAAATAATGATTTTAAATTATTTTAAACGTTAGTCCGCATAACAGTTGTGGTGGGTTCACGATTGTGAAAAAATCCTCTGACATGAGGCGCGCCGGCGCGAACAATTTGTCTACAGTGCAAATTTCGTTTAGTTTGTAGACGCGTATCATGGTCACATATCAACGTCGCGAAACTGAATGCGCTTCAGTCAGTTGTAGTCAATAGTGTAATGGACTTAGAATAGTGTAATGTAGCGTACTTGTTATCAATCACCTTGTGCGTAATGAGAGAAAGGCTAGAACAGTTTGGCAGCAACATGTACTCAAAAATTTGAAAACGACGAAAATCAGTGTATATTAATATTAGTTGGACTCTGAACTGGAAGGTTAAGAGTAAATAGAGTTACATATGTATTTATAAGTTTTTTAAATTTTTAATCTAACTTGTTTTTTATTTACTTTTTTACTAAACAAAGTTTCGTGTTGTTCGATATTTACGAGAAAACTGTAACATTAAATCAAATAAATTGTTAAACCATTCCATACATGTTTTAATCAGCGCCACCCAAAGTTCCGGAAATGCATTATTTTATTTTGTTAAAATTATTTATTATTTTTATGTTAACGGCAACAGTTCGTGAAGTTAGTTTTTTGTGCATAAACGAGCACAGCTAGTACTATAGGTCAGTATATCGAATGAGTGATTACATGATGTACATGACGTTGTTAACTTTGAAGTCCTCCAGCGGGGAAACAATGCAACTTTGGATATAGATAACTCAACTTAAATCGAGCTATTTTTAGGCAAGGAATCTGTTGTAATGCTGTTGTACACGCATTTTATCGGCATCTATGTGCTTAACAAAAAAATGATGAAACATTGTTATTAGTTAGTTAAATATAAAATTTTAGTTTTAAATTTGCTGCGTGACCTTCGAGTCAAAACTGCGAAAAACCGCAATTAATAATCTATGGACTAGAAGTTACGGATGCATCATCATTTCATTTTTCTTAGAACTATTTTATCAATTCTGAATCATCAAACGTCCAAGTAAATTTCCGAGTAACTTCTAATACATTTTCCAATTTCCAATTAAGTATATAAATATAGTACAGTAAAATGGAACAATTGCAAAAATGTATCAACGATGGCGTTCGTTCCTATATACAACGTGTTACTAAAAAGTCCAAACCTACTTTAAGGGAACGCCTTATTACAAGTGTAAAAAGTGAGAAAAAGTCAATTTCTCGAGGATATTTAGAAGACTAACATGTCGACCAATTTTATCCGTAGATAGCTATATTCAATAAACTTGTGCGTAATAAGAGAAGAGCAAGAAGAGTTTGGCAGCAACGTGTACCCAATGACTTGATGATAGCGAAAATCACTTATTAATTTTATTATAACAATGAGCTGAGAAGGTATGGTACGAAGTGACGAGATTCAAAGCGACGTTACGTGACGAACTTTGTCGTAAGTTTTGATCCATAAAACCAATAGTTCCAGTAGTTAATGTTGGAGTACGACGTTATACACATCGTATATATAATTAATTATATAATTATGGTAAGAATTATTTTTGGTTTTTGTTATTATTTTTATGTTAACGGTAACAGTTCGTGAAGTTGGTTTTCTGTGCATGAACGAGAAAAGCTAGTGCTATAGGTAAGTATATCGCAGGCGTGATTACATGATGTAATTTAAATTGATTGTTGCGTTTTCGAGATATACGCATAAAAGAACTTTGGTTCGCATAACAGTTATGGTGGGGTCATAATTGTGATAAACCCCGTGACATGAAAGCGCGCCGGCGCAAACAATTTGTCTACACTGCGAATTTTTATTAATTTGTAGACTCGTATCAAGGTCGCATATCAACGTCGCGAACCTGAATACACTTCAGTCAGTTGTAGTCAATAGTGTAATATGTAGACATTGCAGCAGCTGCATGCATTGTTATCAATTACCTTGTGGAGATGATAAGAGAAAAACTAGAACAGTTTGGCAGCAACATGTACTCAAAGACATGAAAACGGCTTAAACCGCTTATTAATTTTATTATAACAATCAGCCGACAAGGCATGGAATGAAGTGACGTGGTACACGGCGACGTCACGTGTCGGAGTTTGTCGCAAGTGCGGGCCCATCAAACCCGCACCGAGTAAATATGGTATTCTTAATTTAACTGTTTTTTTATTTATTTTCTTATTTAACAGATTTACTTGGTTTTCGATAGTTACTAGAATACTTCAGTATTATGTTAAATAAATCATTAAACAATACAAGAAGTGTTTTAATCAACGCTACCCACACCGAGAAAAATGCTTTGAATAAATAATTACTTGAAATTGGTTAAAAAATGCGTAGGTAGGACGTCTACTTTGTCAACTAAGTTATCTACTGTATTACAGTTGGTAATGTATATAATACACTTCCTCGAAATATTTGTAATAGAAATTCGAACAATTTACATTTAGGTTTACAGAAAGTTATTTTTTGCATGTTAGATAAAGGAATTGACGTCGATGTGTTAAAGGAGGTAACGTTATCCGATATAGACAACTTAATTCCAATTCATTTATTTAAATTAGCAATTAAATTCCGTGAAAAAATATTTTCTGGAAATCAGTATACATATGTAGGAATCAATATAATGATGTTTTAATATTTGTTGATTATTGCATATTCCAGGAATATGTGTAATATAACCTTTGGGTTCAGTAGTTTCATGTGATGCTGCATCTTCTAGCAGTTCCCTCGTTAGTTGGGTTGGTTCCAACAACTTCGATCAGTGATTAAACAAATCTCGGCAAGTTACTTATTTATAGAGATTGTGGAAAAAAGGACTGTGAATTCTCTAAATATATATAAATTAGCTATCAAAAGCTATTTCAACAAAACATGAAATAAGAAAAATCTAATCTCTCAATCCAAACAAATGTAATTAACACGGAGACAAAAGTCGGCTCAGAGGTTTATAAATCGATCGAAAATGAAATTGAAATGAAAACAAATCTAAAGGAATTAATGAAATATTACAGAATTCAAAGTGAAAAAGGGTTAGCTCAAAATTCTTATCTCTTATCCTTTAAATTAATAATAATTTTTAAATAATATTTCGTAAAATATTTTTTGTATAACATTATCGAATAATTTTGAAAATCATTGAAAAATTGTTTCATTAAAAAGTTGTAAATGTTAAGATTTGTTCCCACCAGCTATTTCGTAAGTTGTAATTGCATTCATGGTTACATGTATTGTAAGTTGGGCATATTCTTTGTTTATTATAACTTCCCTTGACGTCGGAACTTAATATTCATTATTGTCCTGGGAAAATAATAAAAATTGTTAAAGTTGAGGAAGATTATTCTTTCAAATAAAATTGATGTTTGAAATAAGTGTACCTTCAGAACGTACCTTCAGAACGCTTTAGATTGACTTGGACGGTAATAAATTTTCACAAAGTTATTCATAATTTCTTCAATTTTATTTTTCAACGAAAAATAATTATATATGAACAAAAAATTTCTGTCCTATTAGCTATTCTATCCTGTAGAACATTTAATTCTCTAAATTTTGTAGCATTGGACATCCTGATCGAATGTATTTTGCCAGAGATATTGTTAATTTACGACAATCGTGCAAAATTTCATTTTTTACCATTTTCACTATATTGTTGAAACATTACTAGGAACAATCTTTTTAAATAAATAGGTACTTTAACTCTTCCAGGCATTAGATATTAACATTAAATTCATTGAAAACTTTTACTTTTTAAGTATTGACTTACATTTTTATGATTTTCAGATAATTGCGGTAGTTACAGGCTTACAAAGCGAATAGACTGGCCTTCCAGAGAACATTACGATGTTGGTGCTTTCAATGTCTTAAATAAACCTCTGGTGAGATCAACATCTGTCATATTGCCCCCACTACACATCAAACTGGGTTTGATAAAAACTTTGCAAAAACGTAGAATCCAAATGTCCCACTATTTAAATATCTCACCCATCCCTTTCCATAAATGTCGCACGCTAAACTAAAAGAAGGCATATTTATTGGCCATCAAATAGGAAAATTAATAAATTATTAAATTAATGTCAATATTGACAACAAAAGAAGCAAGGCGTGGATTGGCTTCAAACAACCGTCCATGAATTTCTAGAAAACCATAATAACTTAATTGCACAACTACCATGCCATAACTGCAAAAATGTCGCTCAAAATCCATTTTCTCCATTTACACTTAGATTTCTTTCCATGCAATCTTGGAACGGAATATTACGAAGAAGGCGAGCGGTTCCATCAAGATTTAATGACATTGGTAATGTGTTATCAAGGCTACTGGGACACAAGGATGATGGGAGATCATCTCTGGAGTGTTATTCGAGAAATCGACCCAAAGACATACAAAAAAATTGTCGAAAAGTAATCATATTAAATTGTGGTATACATTCAACATAAAACTTAATTCCATAAAAGTGCTATAATATAATTTATAACATAAACCTAGACAATATAAATAAAAAGACAAAGAAAAACATAGTTTGTAAAATCAACCAAACACCCGAGTGGACATAATGGAACTCTGCCAAAACCAAATCCACTTGACCAATTATGCTTGATGTTCAACATTTAGAACAGGTAAAATAATATTGATTTTAGTGAATATAATGTTTATACTTAGTGCTTGCAATAGGTAAAATACCTCTTTATTAAAAAAATTGTTTGTAATAATGTTTCAACAATACAGTGAAAATGGTAAAAAATTAAATTTTGTGGATTGTCGTAAATTAACGATTATCGTAAATTATAATTAATCTCTGGTAATATACATTCGACCATGCTGTTCAATGCTTCGATATTTACAGAATTAAATATTCTGCAGGATAGAATAGCAAACTTTTTTATTCGTATACAATTCATTTGTAGTAGTACGGTGCGATTAAGCGAAATTAAAATGAGAAAAATGCCAAAAAATTCGATTTTGTTGAGTTGTTTAGGCTGTAGCAAAATAGCGGAGAGTTCGATTTATGCCGTCAATACCTCAAAATGTTAGTCTGGATCTTCACTTTCATGTCCATATAGCTACAGAAGCACACTATGCCAAATAACAAATATCTGAACATGAACCGTTACTGTGTTTTTATTTACGATTTTCCACATTTTTGGGTATATCTCGAAAACTGGACGTGATAAAAAAAATATCGCAGACTTTGAGGAAAAATTTGATTAAAATTTGTAAACTAGTGTTATTTGACTTTCCGATCTAATGTCTAACAAGGAAAGTTTTGATATTTTATAGGATATTGACTTCTGCTTGTGGGAAAAACGTAATAAGCCATGCGGCACGTAAGAACTAACATTCCTATGCAGAATTACGGGTCTCGGTTCCCTCCGCCCGTACAATTCTGCATCGCACGTTATAGTGTCCTTACTTGCCTCATAGCTTAAATAACTATAAAGTTTGGACGTTAAGGTTGCAAAAAGCGATAATAATGACATGTGAAAAAACAAGATGTAATAATATTTGGATATGTAGCAACAAGATTTAAGAAAAGTACCAAAAGATTTATTGCGAATTAAATCAAAAACCGCCATCTAGCATCATCTAAGGTTAATACTTTATTAACATAGAAAGTAAGTAATTAAAAAAATAAAATTATCTAATTAGCTCTAACGTAAGTCAGCAAAGAACTTAGATTACACAAGGGAATCTACTTGAAATCAGTAAATTGATATTCATACTCTTTGAAATGATTTTTTTTCTTAACTCTTTGAGGATTGTTGGGTGGCTTAATGTACCACCTCGAATTTTGACCTTTATGTTTGCTGCTACACAAAATAAACCACTTTTTTATTTTCTGATCCTTTTGCGGTACAGATCAAATTTAAAGGGAGATCGTATTTGAAGCAATACATGACTTAACACCGATTAAAAGAGGCTACAAGGTGTGGATGATGGCAGATGAAAGTGGTTATTGCTTAAAATTTGATATCTATACTGGAAAGAAGAAAGATTCCAAAAAGGTAGGTCTAGGAAACCGCGTTGTAAATGATCTGGGTAAAAGTTTAGAAAATAAAGGCCATAATGTGTACTTTAATAATTTCTTTACTTCACCCAAACTGATGGAAGAGCTTCAGGAGAAACATATTTATGCATGTGGCACAAATTCAAATTCAAACAATGTCCAAAAATGGTGGCAGATTACAATTCCAACATGAGCTTTGTCGACAAAATCTTTTTTATCCAAAATCGAAAAAGTCACATAGGATTTTTTCCCTAATTGATGCATGCGTTGTGAACGCTTTCATCCTATACAATAATCTGAATTTACTTAAAATGTCTATGCAAAACTTTAGGTTTAGGTTTTCAGGTTTTCAGGTAGAATGATAAGTGTACCTATTAAAAAACGAAAATCATCAGGACTTCCTGTACAAATAAAAAAACACAAACCAGCAGTACTAAAAACAATAAGACTTCGAAATTCAGAGCATAAACCTATTCGAGCCACTAGAAGACGCTGTGCACTTTGCAGCACGAAGAATGATGTTCTATCTAACTGGTAATGCTCGTTCCGTAAAGTGGCACTTTATTTAAACAAAAATAAAAATTGCTTTGAACAATACCATTCCTGCTAAAGTGTTTTTTGTGGGCGGTGGTACATTGTGGTACTTAATTTTTTTGCAAATACACAAATTTTTCGAAGAATGGTTGATACTACTTTTAATAATCATCAAATTAGACACATTAACAAAAGCTGACCAAATAAAAACGCGTTTAAAATGTTGTGTCCACTTCGGGTCTTTCTTTATTTGAATAAGTCCGCCCCTCAAAAGTTAACTTCAATTAAGTTTATTTAGTAAAATAACTTTGTTGTGGAAATGTTTGGAGAAAACGTACTCCATTATTATGTTAACGAGTTAACGTTAACCTTAAATCGCTTCATAAAACGTTACTACTTTCTTATAAATCTACAGGACCAGACTATACATCTTCTGTACAATGCTCAAACTATATTGACAATAAAGTTCCAGCCAATTATAGCAAAATATTGAATATTGGCAATTTAGTTACTATGTGACAATCAGTAACATTATACTATGTTTTTCGATCGATGCGTTTATTCTAAATACATTCAAGAAAAGTTATGTATTTATAGATATAAATGTATAAAATAATGAGTGCCTATTGTACTCTGTAGTAATAATAAAATATGTAGCAATAGATTTGACTTATAGACAGATTTATAGGCAGAATAAAAATGGGACCTTGGTTATAAGTATTATAATCTTTGTGGCTAAAGTATTTATTGAACTGTTTAAAGTACAGAAAAAAAGACTAACAACTGTCCGAAACATCGCTCTATGTAGTTGACCGATTAGTCGACCATTCATCATTCCGACACTTTCATTCGGATACTTTTGGAAGCGCTTATATGTAGGATTAGGTTGTTAAATTAATGTCATCTTATATGGCTTCAAATGATTTGCCGATGCTTTAGTACAACTCGGAACTCGGAGTCCTCTCAAATGCTCCTCTTCTATCGGATACTATCCTTCCCGGATTACCAATAATATTCTGTTGATTGTCTTATTTACCTCTTACTTCTCTACTGTTCACCGTTTTTTGTTGGATATAACTAAATGAATTTACTAAAAGCATCTTTGACGGTCGAAATATACTTATAGTTCTTAATGTAAATGACCAAAGTGACCAATATGATAAGTATCCAACGGCGTGGATCCTTTTTCGATTAATTATAGAAAACCTTCAGGATTACCCGACTTTATTTTCACCATTATTCACGTTATACAATTCATAAGACAGTTTTCCATTTTCTTTCTGTTTTGATATCCAACATTCTTGTTTAAGGATATTAATAATTTTCCAATTAATGAACGAGTTGTGTTTGATACATCAAGTATAACTTCCAATGGAGTCAGTTTAAACAGCATCATGCATACAAGTCCTAGGCTTGCACAGGAACTGTCTGATATCTTTGGAAGATGGAGAAAGCATCGCATTGCCTTCACAGCTAACATAGAGATGATGTACGGGCAAATAAAAATTTCAAAAGAACAAGAACCATTTCAACCAAGATTGTAGAGATACATTAAAGTCGATACAAGAATACAAACTTTAAATGATTACTTACTGATCTACAACCGCTCAGTACATAGCTGTTGAAATGTTACAACAATTGTTACAGCAAAACACAGAACAAAAAAAGAAAATTCTCAGAGGTTTCAAAAGTGGTTTTAGAAGACTTTTACTTTGATGATGTGTTATCTGGTGCAGATTCCATAACAGAAGTCAACGAAATGTTGAAAACCGACTAGGGTAATTTAACTAGGATATTTCCTAGTTAAATCCTTAGGGGTATATCAAGTTGTATCAGAAACAGCCAAGCATCGAAGTTTACAATTTTAAGGAGAATTAAGAACTTGAAGAAATCGTCTTTCTCAACGGAAGTCTTTGCTCCTCACTTCGGAGGAATTTGAGAAGCCGGAGTAAAATCTGTAAAATATCACCCAAGACGAGTCATTGGGGAGACAACATTAACATTTAAAGAACTATCGACGCTTCTGTACCAAATTAAGTGATCATATAAATGGCACAACAGTTTTCACTCTTATTATTATCCTAAAATGATCATTCTGTCGAAAATGAGCAAGAACTGTCTTCAAGATGGAAATTACTTAGAAAAATGAACAAAGATTTTTGATCCTCTGAGTACCGCAGTCGGTTACAACAAAGATACAAATGGAAAATACCGCAACCTAATTTCAAGCATGGTGATATTGTTATCATCAAATAAAATATTATCGATCCTATTAGCCATTAGCACGAATAAAAGAAGTCCATTCAATTGATAATGGTAATGTTAATCACATTAAAGAAGTCTGGAGGAAGTATTTTCAAAAGCACACAATGAGCTACACACAACGAATAAATTCATGCAGTTAAAACTAATGTCAATAGCTACGACGTAAACAGCGGCAATTATGGGAAGAAAGACCAACATTCTTAGTCTTTTCTTCTTATATCTACCGGAAATGATCTACCATCATTTCCATCCTGATACACCACCGTATTTATTTCTATTATAGCAACGTACAATCTAAAATATCCACATTCTGAGAGTAACTTCTGAGAGACTTCTGTCTAAGATTAACAAAAGAAAAATAAATTAAGATATGGAAATAGCCAGTCGGGATTTCAAACATTTATGTAACAACATTACTGCAATGGGACATTCTACACTTAGAAGAAGAGAATAAATAACTGGAATGGATTTATGATGGATTATTGACAAGTTCTTGGCGTCAGTGACAAAGTACATCAAAATATCAAGGCGTTAGAAAAGAATTTACAAACACTCATAAAAGCTTCAAATCATCAAACTAAATTTATAATGTCTGCACTTTCCATTTTCAACACTATCAGAGCTAGGTTTGTATTGTAGTTGAATTTGGTCGTTAAGCAAATTAACATTTTTTAACTTATGTTTTAGAACAGTGTTTCCCAAAGTTTTTTGGCCCATGAACCTCTTTTCTTAGTCAAACCTTGCCGACGGACCCCCAGGGTGAAAAACTACATTAAATACATAATAGAAAAATGAAGACGTTAACTTTGTTGTCTTAATGGTAAATGGTGACGTAAAAATAAAATATAAAGTAAACATTTTGTTGAAGAAGTATTTATTGATTATAACTTTTGTACTAAAAGACAATAAAATATTAAGGGCTTGTATGAACCTGATGGGATGTTATGAGTTTATTTATGTCCGGTTCGATGTTTGTCAGTAGCAACCGCAAATCCCCCCGATTACTAACTTCTAGTCTGTTTCTTTTCATTGTGACGAGGCTCATAACGGCTCTGAATCCACGATCTACCAAATACGAAGACTGAACAGCAATCAACAGCTTCTGCACAATAAGCCATAAGGCTGGATAAAATTTGGATCTGTTTTTTTAACCTGAAATTTTCGTATCCTTGTTTAAACATTGGTTTCAGCTCCCCTTTTGTGGATAATTCATTAAGTTGCTCCTGTACTGGCATGTACTCATCTGCATTTGTACTCTGTGTTTGACTACTTACAAAAGGGTTCAACACCCAGTCGGGAATATCCAAGTGAAGAATGTCTTCAAATCTTTGAGTAAGGTCGGAATGAAGTGCCGTTAAGTGTTGACAATAAGCAAGCAAATCTTCGTCTCTATTTTGCAATTTTGAAAGATTTGGAAACTGATAACATTCTCCTCTTCCCAAGTTTTGTTTGTATAGCAAAACTTTTGTAACAAAGGCAGATGTTACACTTTTAGTTTTGATTAAATTTAGTGTGTCACCTTGTAGTTTCAAATTAGTCCCGTTGAATCTGGAAAATAAATCAGTCATATAAGCGATATCATTTTTCGAGATAATTAAATTATGACGCAAATCATTGTCTTTACTCTCTAGGAATTCCAACACTTCATCAACATTCAATCAAAAAGCGAATAGGATCGATTCAAACACGCACCTTCAGACAACCGTCGTACTTCTGTGTTAAGTAGTAAACGATTATAGTTATCATCATTTTCCAAACGAAGTTGAGCAAATAATCTCTCATTTAAGGCATTCCTTTTGATTTTATTAACTGCTCTAATGACATAATGTAGTGATTCATACAAACGTCTACTAAGGCTTTTGCCACCAAATCATGTCGATGAATATGTTATTCATGAATATGTACATTGTGTCAATGTACCGATAGTACATTCAGTATGACTTGTTTTAAGTACGCCAGAAAGCCTCGGTGTCGTCCTACCATTGCCGGAGCACCATTAGTAGCAGCGGAGATGATATTAGTCAAGGGTGTAGCTTTTACATCAAGAAATCTTTTTAATTCAGTAAATAACGTTTCACCTTTCGTATCAGTTTCCAAACATTTAGCAAACAACAATTCTTGGGAAATTTTTTCTTCTTTCACAAATCTCACATAAGCTAAAGGTAAAGCCTCATTTCCAGGTAATGTTGACTCGTCAAGCTGTATAGAGAATTGAGATGGTTTTAAGTAGTCACATAAAGAGTTCTCCACGTTCTGAGCCATTTCGTCGATCCTTCTTCATACTGTATTATTACTCAATGGAATTATTTTTATAATATCATAAGCTGGTTTGTGCATCACGGTGCGTATTACCTCACTTATAGCTGGTAGAATAAGTTGTTCGCCAATAGTGTGCGGCTTTCCGGACTTCGCAATCATTAAAGATATATTATAAGAAGCACGCAGTCCATCGTCATCTCTCTGAGATGTTGTCCCTATGAGTTCTTGCAATTTCGGTGTTTTCAAATATTTTTCTTTGAGTGTTTGAAAAAGCGTTAAATCGTTATCTTTTTTGTCACTATAGATTTTTATTAAATATTGCTTAAGCTTAGAAGGTTTCATTGAATCGTTTGACATCGTTTTCTTACATAGAAGACAGAAAGGTAAAGTACTATTTTCTAGTGACGGAATAAAGCCAAATTTAATATATTCAACACTGTATTGTCTGCATTTTTTCTTCGGTTCACTCATACTGTTATCTGAAAAAAGGGCACAAAACGATATAGGAAAATACTTATATATATATATATATATATATGTATATATATATATATATATGTTTTGGTACTACTGGTAATGCTTCGCGGATACTTTTCCATCCGCGAAGCATTACGAATTACCATATATATATATCTATAATTATAATAAATAATTCAAAATTAATTAACAACGGAATATACTAAAACACAGTAATTCGAAACATTAACTGAAGAAACTTAAAATTCCTTCAAAAATTTTAATAAAAAAGAAATCCTTAGTGAGTGTTACTGCGATACATAATGTTTTTAATCAACTTAACCCTCCGTCTGTCGGGTGTGGTCTACGAGTCCACGACAAAATGATTATGTGAAATATTTTTTAAATTATTTTGCTCAAAACTTCTACGGTCACAGTACCTTTCAAGTATTTGAATATCAACTGTTTTCGCTATAAAAAACTGTTTTTCAAAATTCCAAATAGTCGCTACATAATATTTTATCCTGACAGATCCTTCCCGATCAAATGTGTAACAATATTCGCAGATGTAATCTGTAAGAATCGTATTCCAGTTGGAACTCTACCAAGTTATAAAACTATACCTCGGAGTGATCGCAATATAGTTCAGTAGTTCCCTTAATAATTACTATATATACGGTTACCGTATCGTTGACACGCCAATTTACTATTGAACCCCATTTTGAGGCGTTGTGTTATGTGTTATTTATTTTACAAATATAGAGAATAGAAAAGTGCATAAAAAATTATTTATAACTAATATCAAATATCTAGTTAGCAATCTACAAATAGTATACTTACAAATAGGTAAGTAGTATCACACAATTTTCTGATATGATTTGATAAAATAATAAATGATTTATTATTTGATAGCATTGTGGTATGGATCCTTATGAAAAGGAGAGAGAAAGATTACAGAAACTGTATGAAGAAGTTAGCACGGGCAGTGAAATAGAAGAGTCTGACGATAGTTCGATATCAGATCCAGATTTTGTAAGTATCAGTGATCATGATACAGAAACCGAGCAGGAAAACGTAAATGAAGGTGCAAATATTATGCATCAGGATGACGGCGAGGATGATGAAGATGAACAACCCTTGATTCGTGATAGATGCTCGTATTTTTTTGGTAAAGATGGAACCAAATGGAAAAAGGCTGTCCCAACTAGAAATATTAGAACTCGCAACGAAAACATAGTGTCTCACCTGCCGGGGGTCATCGGTGAAGCACGTGACGCATTATCTCCCATTCAATGCTGGATGTACATGTTTGGAAACTGCATTGATATTGTACTTAAAAACACTAATTTATTTCTCGATAAAATTTCTGTTAAATACCAAGATAAGACTGAGTGTAGACCTACCGACTCTGTAGAAATCCAAGCGCTGATGGGTTTGCTTTATTTAGCTGGGCTCCATCACGGATCAAGGACACATCTAGCAGAGTATTGATCATCAGACGGTATGGGATATGAGATATTTCCTGCTACAATGGCAAAACGGAGGATCGTCTTCTTATTGAAACGCATTCGCTTAGACGATACCACAACTAGAGGTCAAAGAAAAGAAATGGACAAACTAGCAGCAGTTCGTACTATTGTTGACAGGAAAGTAGAAGAGCCACAACCAGGGAAAAGAGGAAACTGTAAATATTGCAAAAGACGAAAAACTCGTTATTTTTGCAAAATTTGTAAATGTTGGTTGTGCATGGAGCACATAACAGCGTGCTGCAACGATTGTTTGGGAAATATGGGGACCACAGTTTGAAGCCCTCCAGTTTGTGCATAGAATATTATTCTTTAGTTAAGACATTTTTTTATGACACTTTATACATTTTTAAATAAATAGTATTATAGATCGATTTTCTTTTCCTTAATTTAGGCGTTGTTTCCAAATTTTGAAAAATATGTGATTAAATTGTAGGCTTTTTCTTTAAATCAAATTAACATAAAACGTGAGTTTGGAATTGGCCCTGTATTAGGCTATTATATAGTACAAGCATCATATAAAACATATTTATGATAAATTAGCACTGGAGGACACGTTGGTGTCCTTTAGAGTTTTTTCTATTTTGGACTCCACAGACCACACCCGATCGAAAGTGTTAAGAAAGCGCGCCCGACAGACGGAGGGTTAAATAAGAGAAGCCAGGTTTATAAAAAAAAATTAACTGTAAATTTAGTCGTAAATTTAAGAACTTGACAGTTCGGTAAACACATTGTTTATCTTTTGTCCAACCACGAAACGAATTCTTAAATTTAAAACTAAATTTACAGCAGAATTTTTTGTAATAAATTTAAATTTAACAGACATCAGTTTTATTCAAATATACTTACGCAACGAAAGTACACTCTATCTGTGTAACAAAACAAAAAATTATACTTCTTTTTGTCTAACACTTGGAAAATTTTTTGTATGCACTTCACATCACGCACAAGACAGAACTAAACTGTTGTATACACTGACTAGTTGGTGCAGGGATCGACGCTATTCCTGTTTATACAAGATCGAGCAGGCATAAGCCTGCATTGCGATGCCTGTTATTACTTGTATAAAATACAATTATGTACAATTTAGTAAGATAAAGTACAATAAAGTACAATTTTATGCACCTGTCTATATTTATATTTTACTTGGCATGTAAAAATTGCTAATAATTTATTAATAAATAATTTACTAATAATTTATTGGCAATTTTTTATTATTATTTTAACTTCCGTATTAAAAAATTGTGTCTCAATTTATTTATTTTTTATTAAACCTTGCGCGGACACCCTGACGTTGTTCAGAGACCCCAAATCGATTTTAATTTTCCGAGAACCCCCTGAATGACCCTAGGGACCCCTTGGGGTCCGTATGAACCACTTTGGGAACCACTGTTTTAGAATCTGGAAAATTTCAAGCAGATCAAGTTTACACCTCTTATCACATCTGTATAATAAAGAAATATCATTACAATTAATTTTATGACCGCTCTCAATTGCATGTTTATAGACATTTGAAGTATTTTTAGTTTTATGTTCCTGAATCCTTGATCCAAGTTTTCTACCAGTTTGTTCAATATATTTATGGTCACAATTAGAGCAACTAATCGAATACACACCACTATCTTTCATTCTATTGTTATGTTTAAAATGGTAATTGAAAAAATATTAAGTATAATATTATTATTGGAAAAGGCCAATGAGATAATATATTTCAAGAAAATGGATATAGGTTGGGTTGTAATTTGGTTGTAATTAATAGGTTTTTAAATGTAATTTTCTTTTAAGGATTTAATATATAAAGGATCCATTTGAATCTGGACTTAATATTGGGCTTTATAAATATATAAAGTCCGAAACGTGTTCTGAGAAATTGGAAAAAAATTAAATAAAGCAAGTTGAAAATACAATTTTGTTAGTCTTATTAAAGACCTTCAACACATATCGATATATCTATAACTGAGAACCCTATTTGGGGTATAAAAATATCGCCCTCCTCTAAATCATCGTCACAAAACGATTTATGGGAAGCACATTAATATCTGAATTAAAAAGTTGTGTCCTCTTATTAAAATGATCTTTTAAATAAAGAAAACAAACGAGAGAAAGAACTCCAAAAATTACGTCTTTGAAAAAGAAAGGAAATTGTATGAATTGATATAAGAATTGAAGTAGAAAGGTTCAGAAATAAAGATGAAAATTAAAATTTTAGGAAAGAGCTCAATAAAAAATAAAATTTTTACAAAGTTCAATTTGTTTTTATGTAGCTACATATAATATACTACAATTATAACAAAATGTAGTTTAAAAATGTTATATAACAATCCAAAAATATAAAAACGTTTTTTTTTATTACATTAATAACACAAAATAATCATTTAAGGGGGTCCTCTAGTTTCTCGGTTGTTTTTCTACGGTTTTTTCAATATCTTTTTACGGGCATCGAAATAATCAATCTCATTGTTTCTGCATAATCTTTATTAACATTTAAGTAAGCTTTACAATTTTTTTTAAGTCAAAATATTTAATAGAATAAAAGTTATAGTGGCCGACAGGAAGACATCAAGTAAAAGAGGTGCTTGACGGTGACCAAGATTGCGGCTGTTCTGCTTATCTGAAATCAATCTTCATATTTAAGACTAGCGATTGAACTAGAGTTAATTCTAAATTACAAAAATTGACTTTTTAAAACACTTTTGAAAATTACATTCTATTTTTTACTCACTTTTTCTTAAGTTTTTCGCTCATAGAAAAGAAACTATCCAAGCAATCATGATAATCCTAGTTCAATCGCTGGCTTATAACATATTAAAGATGCTGTATAAATGTGAACAAGATCGGTGCAGTAGTTTCTGAAATATCGTGGTCACCGTTTCGAAAAATGGTGTTTCGAGAACAACCCGTTTGAAAGTTCGCGAATACGATTTATAGTAAAAATTTCATCTCACCGACAATCTGCAATGCCTGGACCATACATTAGGTCTTCCTCTTCTTCTTGGAAGTCACGCAGAGCTACTCCATCTTCCCTTTTCGCGATTCGAGCCAGTTTTACAATATCACTCGTACGCCTTTCTGAACGATGGATCAGAGAGCTATCACGCTGTTGAACATAACCTTTAGCTTGTGGGCCGATTTTCACTCCCATGATTTCCAAGGTCTTCAGGATAGATTCGAATCCTTCGTTGAAGATTATGACAGCGAGAAACGTGGCGATTTCAACCACTTTTGGCCCAGAATGGAGGTGCTTCGGAGCAAAAGTCTAGAATAACGAATTCAGTCATATGTTATTATTTTGAGTTTCCGCTCCCAGGTATCTGCTTAACAATTCTTCTTTGGATAAATCCTCATAAATTGGCTTTATAACTTTTTGAACTGCTTCAGATAGAGGCGGTTTATTGTGTTTGAAGTAGATTCGCCTGTAGGACAATTTTGACGCTGTGGATTGCTGTCTGTGGAAATCTTGTGAAAGAATGTTGTCTAAATTTCCTTCCTCATTTCCTGTGTGGTGAGGCCGTCACTGAACGACTTCAACCTCTGGTAATTACCGCTGCCACCAGAAACAGTATTTCGCGCTACCTAATTCTTAGTCTGAAGGACTCCTACCTGATCCTATCTATGCAAACAAGATTAAATGGCAAGCGCGTGGTCACTATTTCAGAACCGTGGGTTCTTGCACCAAGGCTCTCAGGAAATGTGAAACAAAACGACAAGTGTTCTAACCACACTTAATCTATATTTACAAAAATAACAAAAAAAAGTAAGATACAAAGTTAATCTTAAAAACTACCTACGTGATACCCGACGTTACTTAAAGGGGACAAAACAAAATTAAAAATGAAAATGACCTGTCTGAACCTAACCCTACAGCGAACTCTCGTTGACCGATAAATGATAGGGAGAACTGGCAAACAGACTTACCCCGGACGTGTATTCCATTCTGGTGGTCTCGGTGATGGGTCGCAACTTGGATCCTGTTGGAATCTTCTCGGGATAATCCGGGAAGACTTCTTCGACACAAACACACCAAATCCTCAAGTGAACACAGTTTCCGACACGACGCGGACGCCCGAATCAGAAGAAAGTTGCCCTTGAAGCTGAGTCAAAGTTCTCAATTTCGACGGGACTTAGAATTGGCGTTAAAGCGAATCTAAGTTTCGGTCTAACAAAGCGCTGGTTGAGTATTGGTTCGAAATCTTTCTAAGAAGATATCTTTCGAAGTTGAATTGAAACTAAGTTCAGAATCCTTTTTTTTATGACGTGCGCAAGGCCTTAAGTAACCTCGGGTCTTGGAGGGGTGCAAAACCTTCATTAGGCATTCCCTAACGTCTGGACATCCCCGACACCTGGGGCTAATCCAAAATACGGGGCGGATATTTTACAATAATTTTCTGAGCTAATGAGGGAATTTGTGAAAGGGAAGAATTCCTCGCCCACAAGACCAGAAGATAACATCCGCCACTAACTAATCCCAAAAATCGTTACATAATTTCCAAACAGTGGAAACCATCAAATTTTTACGTGATCTAACATCTAAGTTTTTAACGACTTCTTCGTGTCGATTCGCATCTCCCCCATCAAACTGCGGATACATAATTTTTAACAAAATTTAACACGAAGTCTGATCTCTATACCGGACGTCGTTAACTTAAGACGTGATTTTTAGTTTCTAAAATAACGAAAGGCTGCACTTTAGGAATTTCCAATTCGAAAGGTTATTTCTTAAAACCGTTAAATAATTTTCGAATTATTACACCTGGATACAAGTTGTCATCTCACCAATCAATTTATCAGTAAGTTTTCCTGCACCTTTCCCACCAATGGTTTTATCCGATTTTTTTTGCATTTTGGAGCCGAGTCTCCATCCTCTTTTCAACCTGTCCAACACACTTTTTTTACAACAACTTTTACTGTTTCTAAACGGTTCGGAACCGCTTTGCGAGTCGATTTGAATCGTTCGGAACTACGAGAACATTCGAACCAAAACAAGCCTAATATTTATAGATTTTGCGATATCAATACAATGGTCAACTTGTGCACCATAAGTTGTGAACCACTTCGAATATCGAAAAATCCTTTGGCACACATTTTCTATACATGTTGTAGATTATTTATAAAAAGAATCGATTTTTTCGAACCGAGAAACTAGGACCTCCTTAAACATGTTAACGTTTTCGAATAGACGCGTTTCATTGGTTGAAAATTAGCCGCAATGCCAATTAGCCAACATTGACAGGGGTCGGTTAACGACAAGGTAATAAACCGGAGATTAAAATCCTGACATAAAACGTGACGATGTTCAACCTTCGATTGACTTCTCAACCGGAGGTTTGATAACTGCCGGTCAACGTCAACTTTCATAAAACCGGCCCTAAGTGAAAATACCATGGCACAACAATTTCACTGATACTGAAATGCGAGACATACTTTGTGTTTATATAATTTGGGTTAAATCTTCATATTTACTGTTGAAATATTTCCAATTAGTAATAAATCACCCTGTATAACAATTTAAGGCTGAAAAATTACTAAGCATAGAGTTTTTGTTCTCTTTCAACTTCAATTCTCGAAAGTAGTCTCCTGATCGAGCGTGTCACGTGAATTGACGTGATCCACGCTCGATGACTCACGTGCACATCTCTAGTTCCTATTAACCAGAGTGCATTGTAAATTGATGACCTACTTGCCAAGTTTTGCTATAATAAGAAATAAATACCAATATATTTTTAAATATATTAATTTATTGATAAATACAAAGATACACAATATAATAATCAAAACTCTCATATATACTAGAATGATTTTGTTGCCTAATTACATTAATAATGGAACCACGGGTAATAAAGAACACATCTTTAGAGAATAAACTCTTAGAACGAATGAATACTGCCGTAATACCAATTTCAAAAACAAGATTAGAGTTTAGGTTTCGTTCAGCCGAAAATAATGGAACGTTTTTAATTACATCGTAAAATAAAGTGCTTCATGCCAAAATACAGTAGCGTAATGTAAAAAAGAAATTCTTGGAGTGGTAACTTATTTCCTCGCGCTTTGTAAATTGTAAATGCTTTATTAAAATAAGGAAGCTTCTGGTACTTTTGGCATATAGCATTTTGAAAGACACGTTTATATTTTTTTCTCATTTTTTTATAAAATCTCAAAATTTTCCCCTAAAAACCATAAACCTCCACGATATCTATAACAAATACAAACTTGTATTTTTTATTATTTTAATTTATTTGGTGTCCTATAAGGTTTTTTTTTAAATTGTTATACAATGTTTATATAAAAGCACAAAATTTAGAATATCATCGTTCGATGCCCGTGCTTCAACCCCTCATTATTTAATATTATTTAAAAATTGGCCAGCCGTAATATTCCCTCCCCCAAATGTTATTTAATTTAATTAATTTTTTTAGATTTTTATCAAAAATACCCATGAGATCCCCAAAAATTTATATTTTCTATTAAAAATTTTTCCTTAGCCAACAAAAGCGAACATTTTTCCTAAACTTCGTATAAAACTTCAATTTTACATTTGAACGATAACCACGATGAAACGCGAGAGAGACACAGAGCAACATTTAACACGAAATGAAACTCGTTCAAAGAAGCTAGCCGAAATAAATAGAAAAATCTAAAGCTACTACATAATTTGTTATTTTTTTCCTTAAAATTTAGTACGAATATACAATAATATAATACTTAAATATCAATTTATTTCCTCATTATTATTTTTCTTTTCATTTTAATTGTTTTTTCTCTAAGAAATTAAAACTTAGGGTCACAACAATTAGAGATCTAGGATTTTCTTAACAGGCTAAGGTCGACGACCTTTTAACATTTCTTTTTTGAATGCCATTTCTTTTACAAATTTTGCAATGAATCAAATTAATTAATAAACAATTAAAATTTCTTTAATGTTTATTATCACATGATTAATAAATTTAATGTAGGTGATGTGATAATCAAACATTTATTTAAGAAATATTAACAAAAATTTTTAGAGATTCAATTTTTGATTTTAATTTTAAAACAATAAATATAACAAAATGTGAAAAGAAAATAAACCATAAAATTGCAAACGCCACATAAAATTATGGACTAGGCTTACAGTCTATTGGGACGGTCACGATCCCATCACATCGAGTTTATCAAGCCAAAAAGTCGTGAGGGAACGATTCCCGCCCGGATATTGCTGCCTTCGAGCGATTAAAATACTCTTCCAATTAATTTTTTGCCGTTTTGCATTATTTATTATCTTTTTTAATTGTAAAATACCCTACGTATTTGTGTCGGTATAAAGGAACACACGTCGCGCGTACTCTTAAATTCTTATTTGGCAGTAATGCAGAAGACACCATGTTATTGATATGATTAGAAAAAACGTCTACATATTGCTCTGTTTTACGTTTTCTTCTTAATTTTTTTTCTTCTTTACATGAACACAATCGATACGATATTTAAATTAATAAATCAAATAAATTATAAAATAGAAACGAATAATATTTAGTCTAATTGCGATAATATAAAATAAATACATCTTTGAGTCACGAAAATTAATAAAAAATATATATTAGTATATACAAATTAAGTCTCTTAATAATTTTATGCTCTTTTAAACACCAATGCATTTTATTTATTTATGATAATAAATAAATCGATAATGTTAATTGCAAAATGGACGAGATGAATATTTTATTCTCATTATTATATTCTGCGTTCAATAAAATAAAACCTTTAAGTAATGTTATATGTAGGTCATAGACTGACCAGTTTTGTTAGATTAATTACCAAGACTACTGAAGAAGCAGTTGTAAACACTATAACTTGAAGCCAACGCAAGATATTTGTTTACAAACAACTTTTCTCGAAACCGATAATATGCAGAGATCGATTCACCGGCCGATTATCGCCGAGAACTAACGAATATTAAATATTATTTTATGTTTTAAAATTCATTTTAAACATATGTTGGGATATCTTGCTATACTGTTATAAAACTAAAGAAAGGATGTGGACTTCAAGATACTCCGACATTTAAGTTTAAACATGGAATGAAATTTTGACTACATGCCACTGTCACAATTTTGATTGCGAACAAATGCGTGTGCGATGGCTTCAAATTAATATTGTAAACAAGCATTGGCGGATTAGGTTTCTCTACATTGAATTGCTTTGAGTAAATCTCTTAAAATATGGAGGGAAAGCTATAAAGTAAAAAATGTATCGTCTCCTTGATTAAGTGAGGGAGCGAGATCAAAAAGTCTAGTAGATGGGCAATAACAAAATTGAAAATTATAAGGTATATTCGCAAAGTAATAATAATAACTAATAGTAATAATAAAGGTGTTCGCCAAACGCATAGAACCAACCAAGCACATGATTGCATAGGTAGATAGCTATTCTCAAGGAAAGGGATGTTTTTTCCTGACCATTGTTTAACCTGACCTTAGAAAAGATATATGCTTGATAGACAAGGATGTTATCACCTTGTTATGTAGAGAAAAACTTTACTGTCATGGATGGCTGATCTCGATATGATCTCGTCCTCTTAAATATTTGTGCTGCTTTTTAACAAAGAATAATGAAAACGAAATGATTGAGAAAAAATAAATGCTGGAAGCAGAGGATACGTTAGCCTCTAGCATTTACTCAGGTCATGACATAGAAAGTCGAAAGCGACGTATTTATAGAACATTCTTACGTCCAGTAATTATGTTAGTCTACAAGACATAGTTGCTAACTAAGAAAAAAGTCTCATGCGAATTTATGGCACTTTTCAAGATGGTAACTTGTGATGGTTCCATACAAATGTGTAATAAACCAGTTATGATAAGCAACCCCTTATAACAAACATAAGTAATTTGATTAATGTATATTATATAATACGAAATAAGTAATGCCACTCTTAGATGGCGCGACCAAGAAGCTGTCCTTGCATTTATATTGATAGAATTCTGATGGTCAAGACCTCGTACTTCAGAGAAGACCATGAGCACTCTACAGAAAGACCTGAAAAGGAATTGAGTTAATGCTGAGGCTTTACAGTGGGATACATCACCCCTTATAACCGAACCAAAAAAATTGATCAATTTATTGTGCTTATTGTGTAATGCGAAATAAATAATGCCACACTTAGATGGCGTGACCGTATAAAGAAGGTACTTTATACGGTCATCTACTTTCTAGATGACCATATAAATGATAGTTGAACGCCATGGTAACTGGAATTAAATTAATGGAAGCCACGAGCAGTCAACAGGAAGATCTGCAAAGGAATTGATTAATGCTGAGGCTTTACAGTGGGATACGCAGTTAGCATCATTTTTAACATCATAAGGTTGAGGTTTTAATGTAAACTAACACATTTGAAGCATATGTTTCAAATAGATATGCAGTATGGCACTTCGACATAGTTTCTTGATGATATAAATATTATTGTTTAAGATGAACAAGTTTTATGAGAAGTTATAAATAGCCTTTTTAACGAATGGTACGTTATTAAACTTGGGGAACATTAACATTACATAATATTGATTTTAAAAGAAAAAGAACAGCACTAAAAACATATAAATTCAATGTATAGATAGAACCACAAGGTCGATGATATTTTTGCTAAAATTTAATTAACAACGATTTCCAAAAAGTGGGAAAAAGTAGCAGAACGCCAGGACCCCAAAAACGATTTCCCTAGATATTGACAATACCTAGATGATCCCCTAGATATTGAGCTAGCAGAAATTTGAGCTCGATTAAACGACGTTAACCTGTGCCGCTCGTCGCTCAAAGTTTGAAAAAAAAGATTTTTTTTTCAAAAGCTGACATATGGTGCCATAGCTAATATTGTTCTTCAAAATTTATATTACACACATAATTGTTGTTATTTTAAGTTAAACTGGGTTGCAACAGCCTTTACTCCCAAACGTAATAAATTTATCTTAAATTTTCATGCATTGCCTACTCTAGAAGTCAGTCAGCAATTTAATGAATCAACCTGTATAGGTCTCATTATCAGTAAGTAACAAGACATATACAGTGCTTTTCAAAAGTAATGGATAAATTCGACAAAAGCATTAAAAAGAATTGATGGGAAATCTCTGAAAGGGTTTATTTTTGTACCAATTAAATCCACCTATTTTTTTGGTTGTTCTTTTTGATGTTGGTTTAAATTTTTTCCAACATTTTTAACCGAATGATGACGTCATCGAAATTGTAATTCCCCATTTTTATTACGGAATACAAAAGAGAAGTTCTGAAAAATTACCTTAAAATTTCATAATTTCCATTCAATTGAGATAGAAAAGTAGGAGTAGCCTTGCTTAACCAGTTTTAGATTAGTTTCTTAGGAATAATTAATAATTCTCATCTAACACAATTCAGTAACCAACTGCTTACACATGGTTACTACTATTTGTCTATCTCAAATGAACAAAAAATCATAAAACTTTAAGGCAATTTTTCTTGATTAATACGCTCCAATAATATACAACCAATCAGAGTAGCGATCGTTTAAAATTCTGATCGATCACGTTATTTTTTAAATCGATAAAACTACCTAGTTTTAGAACTAAATAAATCACATGTAATATTTTATCAGCGACTAAAACGTGATTACCATATACAGGTGTCCGGAAATTGCGTCTCAACGCAATTTCATAGTAGAATTTCATAGTAGATTCACATAGTTCTAATTCACTATGTTCTACTACTAAAATCATGGAGAATAATTTATATAGAGTTCGGTTCAAAAATGCTTCCCAAGGGCGCTAGAGCCCTTTAAAGATGGCACTCAGAAAGATTTTTTTAGAGATATCTCAAATACGGGAATGTGTAGATGTTGAAATTTGGTGTGCAAGCATATTTTTATGTGATAAATAAGACAATGAAATGAAAAAGAATAGATTATTTTTTAGGTTCCAAGACAACAGTTAGGGAGCATGTTTAAAGTACCATAACTTATACATCTTTATTTTTTCTGCTGTATTGATTACATCATTAATTTAGCGGAAAAAACTACGTAAAAAAGGTACTACTTCAAAAATTACCTAAAACCAGTGGTTTACAAGAAAAATTGCATTAAACGGTTTACGGTATTAAAATAAATTAAATAGAATTCTAACATCATAGTAGACTTCTTTCACATTATATTTTTTAATGTTAAAAAAATTATGAATGTTTTTTATAAACATTCGGCCATGTTGAGTACTTCAATAGTAAATTTAATTAGAAAATTGGTGATATTATTTTTTGATCGTCTAACAGTGGAAATTGTAATGTGACAGAAGCCTTCGAGGATATTTAAAAATTATTTTAAAATTTATTTTAATACCATAAATCCTTCATGTAATTTCTAGGATACTACTGGTTTTAGGCAATTCTTTAAGTAGTACCTTTTTTATGTATTTTTTCCGTAGAAATAATTGATGTAATTAAAAAAGCAGAAAACTAATAAAATAGTATACACAAAAAAAAAAATATGGTGCTTTAAATACGCCCCCTACCTGTTATCTTAGAACCTATAAATTATTTATTCTCTTTCGTTTGATTATCTTCCTTGCCATTTGATATCGCTAAAAAAACTTTCTGAGTGCCATGTTTAAAAAGCGCCCTTAGGAAACATTTTCAGATCGAGCTTGACTTTAAATCAGAATGATTTTATTTTGAATTCACTCAAATCTTGTTGCGCTTTGGAAAGAATTCAAAATCAAAATCATCATAAAATCGCGACAGGTTTAGCTGGAAAACGTTTGTGTCAAAATAAAATTTTCCAATTAAAAGTCATGCTCTTGTATATTTACCTCAATTTTTTTGTGTATTTAATATTAATTATGACTACTAAATGTAAAAAAACAGTCCTGTTTCGAATTTCTCGATGATGTCAACTCTTTCAAAAATTATGAAAAAAAAATTAAATCTTTAAACTCGTCACAGCGATTTTTGCTTAAATTGTTTTTAAGGATTTTATTAAATTTATCCGTTACTTTTGAGAAGCACTGTATATACTTAATTTGTTTTACTTTATACAAAGTGACAATGATTATAAGATTGCTTAAATGTAGTGATGTACAAATGCTTCTCTAGAAATATTAATCTTTACACCAATAGTGTTAATAAAAAGAAAAAAGAATTTCTTCCAATGAAAAAAAATCGACTGAAAATCAGTGATAATTCGTTATTTAATCAATTAAAAAAGTCCTCTACCTACTTCACAAGATTTAAGCGGTATCTTTCACAATCATTTTGTTTCCAAAAAACAAACCAACATGTTTCATTCATCAACAATTGCATCGCCGCTTTGTATGAGGTAAAGAAGAATTGTCTTCTTTTTCTTAGTGTGAACTACCGAAACATATTTGAAATATAAAATTAAATATACTCATCTCATCAAAATACTCATCATCTTTTATAAATCAGGGAAAGTGGCTGGCCCTTAATTGTGTATACACAAAGTAGTATTACCCCTGAAGTATGAATTGAGAATACAATTTTTCAACAGTTTTGAAGTACCATTATACATTATTTATTAGAAAAAATCATAACGAGACATATCATGACGTGTTAAAGTTGAAATATTTAAATTTGATCTGCATGAAATAATTCATTACTATACGCAGTACTGGCAGTGAAATAATTACATTTTCCTCAAATTGATGAGGAGAATAAAACAAATAATAAACAATTTGCTTTTCAGTCAAAACAGAAAATAGAATTAACAATTAAAATATAATTGCAGTTATAATTTATAATATTAAGTTATAAAACTTAGAACTCAAATTTCAGCACTAACAGATATTGTAACACCCTTAAGTTATGCTTGTTAATAGTTGTGTATCTAATGATGTAATAGATACATTCTATAAAATATACTCATCTCATCAAAATACTCATCATCTTTTATAAATCAGGGAAAGTGGCTGGCCCTTAATTGTGTATACACAAAGTAGTATTACCCCTGAAGTATGAATTGAGAATACAATTTTTCAACAGTTTTGAAGTACCATTACACATTATTTATTAGAAAAAATCATAACGAGACATATCATGACGTGTTAAAGTTGAAATATTTAAATTTGATCTGCATGAAATAATTTGAATTACTTTGTAACGTTTTTTTATATAAAAAATTTAAACAACTCTTCATTACTATACGCAGTACTGGCAGTGAAATAATTACATTTTCCTCAAATTGATGAGGAGAATAAAACAAATAATAAACAATTTGCTTTTCAGTCAAAACAGAAAATAGAATTAACAATTAAAATATAATTGCAGTTATAATTTATAATATTAAGTTATAAAACTTAGAACTCAAATTTCAGCACTAACAGATATTGTAACACCCTTAAGTTATGCTTGTTAATAGTTGTGTATCTAATGATGTAATAGATACATTCTATAATAACTGCATCTTAATGTAGCGATTTGTACACCATGTAACACCTACTTTTATTGGCTTATACTTCATTAATGAATAGATAACCATTAAATATTATTACTTGGCGATTAGTTGGACGATCTTTGCTATTTCACAAAAAATATTAAATTTTATGGAAACATACAAATCATACTAAATACAATAATAAAGTATCAAATAAGAAAAATAACTTCAAAATTACATATTATAACATTTCTTATAGTACTCAGGTTTTATTTTAATGAACACAGCTTTATATTTAAAAACGGCCGTTTATATAATAAAATTTTGATTGATTTTTTTGAGCAGATTCAACATTTATCATTGTTTTTAAATTATAATTAATACCACATATGAAATTTAAATCTGAAAATCAATGACAAACATATCTGCAGATTTTGTAACCACCGCTTTTTTTCCTTTTTTCTCAATTTTCTATTTTTTTATTCAATTCATTTTAAGATAAAAAATTAATTATAAAAAACTAACATCATTTTTAACCTTCGGTGTCTTACAACAAACAATCAAAAAGTAATCAATCCTAGTTTGGACCCAAACATTTTCATTTTCTTTTACTAACATCAGCACAGATTCTTTTTATGCACCTGATTTTCATTTTTCTCATCTTTTACCTACTTTATTTTCCTTCTTTCACAGACAGCCAGCTTTGAGAAAGTCGATTCCTTCAAAACCCTTCATTATTCTTTCTTTTTTTTCAATAAATTTGTACTGTCGGCAAGAGAAACGATCCACGGCCCTATCATCGTGAATCGATTCATTTAAAATAGACCCCATACGCGTCCTGAACACAAATTACTACTACTAATTATTCATCATTGCAACCTTAATATATATATTTTTATTTCGACGATGAGGGTCGCAGACCGTAAATATACGAACAACCACTTTTCAACTAGAGAAAGGAGAAAACTCAACGAGACAGACAACTATTCGTTAATATAAATTACAAAACGGCCTAGATGGAGCGTGCGTTAATTGGCAGAAGGGATTTCACGTTTTTCTGTCGGAGATCTGCTCGCATCCGTAGCTCTAGGACTTCCTGAACCTCCTTGATTCGATGAATCATCATAATAACCAGAATCTGAACTATTGTCGCTGTTGTACATTTTCGATGAAGAATCATTTATGTCGTTCGTTTCGACTTTACATTGAGTTGGCCTCAACTTACATAACTGAACACGGGCGTTACACGCTTTTAGGAATCGTCTATCTACCAAAATTTCTCCATGTTCGCCTCTAAATATTATTCCGCAACATATTGACTCTCTGAAAACAAAATTATCATAAAAAATAACTTTTATAAAAAAGCTTGATTTATAAGAATGTTGATAACTGGTTGTTAAATATTTTCAGAAAAGGTAGAAACTTATGTTTAAATTGACATTTTCACAATTTCGCCTTCTGTTTTGAAAGTTATCAAGTTATTTTATGTTTAACCCAAAGATTGAGATTTAATATTCATAATACCGACTAACCTGAAAAACAAACGTTAAATAATCGTTAAAATAAATTATAGTATTCATCAACCAATGAATTCAAATTTCATTTGATACCTTGCTCATATTAATGGGAATACAAATGAGTTACAGCTTGGGCATTCTGTATGTAGGATTGGGTAATAATCCTACATACAGAATGTTTTCTTTGCTAAAATTACAATTAATATTGATATATATATATATATACAATTCTTATATATATATATTACTTCGATTCAAAATGAAAATCTCGGGAGCGTGTGTGATTATGAGCAACTTTAGTTTCGGCCAAACCCGACATCACCCGATTAAACGGATTAATACTATAGTAGTGCCGAACTCGCTCGTAGTTCGAACGGCATGAAAACCCGATCGAAAATATTATTTTGCTGTTAGCAATTAGATATCATTATGAAACTTGGCATACCATTAAAAGACCAAAAGGACAATGTTGTGTCAAAATTTGAATTAAATTCGTCAACCGGAAGTTTACTTACATACACTCAGCAACAGAAGTTTGCGTACAAAAAACTTGTAATACTTTAATTGAAAAAATAAGAGTCATAATCTAATGTGATAAACTTGATTTTTTTTTATTTTGTATATTAACTACATATAATTCTATTAACAAAATATGCTTCAACAAAACAGAAACAGTAGTTACAGAAAAAAATCAAAACTAAAAATTCTACAAATAACGGGTATGCAAAAATCTGCGTACAAGTTAGGACAGTATTTATAAAAAATTCATAAATGAGATCATTGTTTCTATATTAATATGAGGTCGGATAACCTTTACGTTTAATGACCTCCCTTAAACGTTTAGGCATGGAGTGCACTAATTTCTTCGTTTCGTCCGAACTGATTTTGGCCCATTCCTCAATCATAACATTTTTTAACGTTTCCTTCGACGTTATGTTGTGTTGCCGAATCCTGCGTTCCAGTAAATCCCAGAGGTGTTCGATGGGATTCAAGTCCGGCGATTGTGGAGGTGTTTTAAGTTGCTTTGGGATATTGTATAGTAGCCAAAGCTTAGTGTTATGGGCGCAATGTTTGGGGTCATTATCTTGTTGAAAAAAATATTCGGGCCCCAAGCCCAAGTTTTCGATGCTAGGCTTCAAATTTGCCTAAAATTGCCAAAATGTCTATATACATTTTATGGTCCATTGTCGATGTTATGAAAACCAACCTTCCCACCCCTTTGGTGCACATACACCCCCAAACCATAACTCCACCACCTCCGTGTTTTACAGTCGCTTTCAAATTTTTGGGATTAAGGGCAGTATTAGGTTTTCTCCATACAAGTTGTTTACCCTTAATGCCGAAAATGCAAAATTTGCTCTCATCTGTAAAGAGAACTTTCTCCCAGAATTCAATGGGCTTGTCTAAGAGTTTTTTTGCAAAGGCGATCCGCTTCTGACGATTGACCTCTGACACAAATGGCTTTTTTCGTGCAACGCGACTGTGATAGTTAGTTTTTTTAACGTCCTTCTCACCGTATCTTTGCTGATAGTTTTATGAAATTCTTCTTGTACATTTTCTACTATTTTTTTTGCCGTCAGCCTAGGTTCTTTTCTAACCTGCTGTACAATTTTTCGCTTCTCTCGGTTTGTGAAAAGGGGTGGTCTACCACATCGCGGACGTGAGAGGTAATCTTCAGTGTCTTTATAATTATTAATTACTCTTTGAATGGAAGAGTGTGACCTGCCGACAGTTTCTCCTATTTTTCGAAAAGATTTTCCCTCTTTCCATAACTTTACAGTAATTTTTCTCTCTCCCAATTCAATTTCCTTTCCTTTCGTGTCCATTCTAACTTTTAGCTTCTAAGCCTCTGCTAATATAATTGACACCGATTATCTTTTATTTAAATCGGAAAGCGTACATCGCCAACTACGTATTTAAGTAAATAAGTATATTTTGGAGAAGGCGTCTTTATTTGTACGCAGATTTTGCATACGCATTATTTGGAGAATTTTTAATTTTAATTTTTTTTGTAACTAATATTTCTGTTTTATTGATGCATATTTTGTTAATAGAATTATATGTAGTTTATACACAAAATAAAAAAAAATTGAAGTTTATCACATTAGATCATGACCCTTATTTTTTCAGTTAAAGTGTTAGAAGTTTTTTGTACGCAGACTTCTGCTGCTAAGTGTACACTTTAATTTATTTTCATATAAATTAAGGCTTTAAAGAAGAATATTATTATAAAATGTTGTACAAAATATTAGACTATTTCACATTTTAGCATGAATTTACGTGGCCGATTCTAAAACAAAGAAGTTCTAAAACACACGTATCTAAAATGTTTTATAGAGAGAGTATACCTTCAGCTGAGCTATAGAAGACGGGTCCTTTAGCTCAGCTCCCGTCTTTTATATCCCCTACATATTTTTATGTCAATCAAAATTTTTATATCAACAATATTTTCTAATTATAACCTCATAACAACTCTTAACATTTAAAAAGTTATTTGCAGAAAACTCGTGTTTCATCAAAAATTTTGTAAATATTTCGCAGATTGATATAAGGTAAAAAAAGAAGTCTATCTTCTGAGTGTAGTAGCATTATATCACATCCGCTTGTACCGGAAATGGTGCAAAAATTTGTTGTATCATTTACAATTGTATGGAAAAAATGTTAATATGTTGAATCGAGTTAGTCGTCTGTTATATTATGCTGTTCTGTTTTTATATTATGTTCATTTCTCTTAAAATAAAATTAATATCAATAGTAAACTCGATACAAGTACAGACTGGTAACAGCAAAATAATTTTGCAAGGTCACTACCGCAGATCACTCTTAATTTAAAGTGATGTTGGAGACCATAATTCATACGTTTGAGGCCTACTCATAAGAGAATTTTTACTATGTGGTGTACATGTAACACAATTTATTTTAATTTGAAGAGTCTTCTTCATTTTCTTGGTTTTCGTCCTCTTCATTGTCCTTCTCATCATTATTGTATTCTTCTTCACCATCATTCATTTCTTCATCATCTTTGTTATCATTTTCTTCTTGATATTCCGTCCAATATAATTAAACTTTTGGCATCTTGATTATTTTTTTTTTATTTTTTTTAACTTTCTTGATGGAAGTTACTGATTAACGGAACTGAGTAATAGCCTCTTAAATAAATCTTCATTGGTATGAAGTCTACCGCATTTTCTTATGTAGCATTCTTTAATTTGTTTGTTTTTCACTTCTTGAGCCTCTTTGACAACTGCCGCTCCATAAATTAAAATTTTGTGGACACTAATAGGCATATAGTATCACTCATAAAGGTTAACAAATATTTTCGCAGTACTAAAGCAATATTTTTCAAATTCTGTTTTTTTAGATCATATCCATTATTTATAAATTAATTAAATTTATTTATAAAAAATTTATTAATTAATTAAATTAATTACTCCAAATCGTCGGATTAATTCTGCATCAATTCCTGTTATCAAGTTCGAGTAAGTAATGTCATACACCTATAGTATAATTTGATAACAGCGCCAAAATATAAAAAACCGTAACATGAGAAAATGTAAGATCCATAATTGTGTGTTAAATAATCTTTGACTGCAATTTTTTTTATTTCGGCGCACTTTGCGCAAGATTTCTTTTTTTAGCTATGTACACCATACCTTTAGCAATAAAAAATATTAGCTACAATTGTTCTTAGTTGTTCTTTTACAAGATATTTAACTTAAGAGATTAAATGGTCAAAAAATATAATTTGTAATTTCTTTCAGCAAACTTTTTTTGAAATTTTTAATGGCATAAAATATAGACCTTTCTTCACTTTATAAGAAGCCATCGACAAAAAATTTTCTAGTAGTGGTATACCATATGTTTTTTTTACCAAAGTTGTGTCATTTTGTAGAAAAATTCATCATACAAAGCAAACAAATTTCGATAGCGACTTATTTCACGAAGTAGCTATTATAAAACAGCCAAGTATTCATAATTATAATTTAGAGTCTCTAAACAGTTAAAATGTATGTATTAAAAAAAAAAGCAAAAAAATTTTTTTAAAAAATTATTATCGATAGGGTTTTGAGCGCTTTTGGATCACTGCGTCGGACAGACCAGCATAATATTGAACAATAGAAAGAAACAGATATGTACTTCATTAAGCTGTTATTCTTAAAGTTAAAAAATTAACATCACATAATTTTACATCTATTCAATTTATCCAGCACACAGGTTCATCATGAATCATTCCAATATTTTTTTAATTTTGTAACCTGAAGTATTATATAAACTTACTTCCACTGACTTTAGGAAATATTGATTGTCAAATAAAAAACAGTGGCATAAGTTCAAGATAAAAATTTTCTATATTTAGATGTTTTGAAAGTAAAGTATGAGTAATATGACTATGGCTTTTTCATATCTCAATTAGAGTGGATTCACACCCTATTTTCCAATGCTAATGTAATGAAATGAAATTTTATATCTAAAATTATAATGCAAACTATTTTTTAAATTATTTTTTAATGGAAACAGAATGTTTTAATTCGACATTTTTGATGTCATGTATCATCAACAAGCTATCTTACTGCATTATTAAAATCTAGAATCCTAGAAATATTTTAAATTAATCGAATGTTAATGTTGCATTCATTTCTTCGATTTTGAAAAACTCACAATAAAAATAACTCATATTAAAAAACAAAATAAAAAAAACATTTGAAATTAATTAAATTAAACTTATTTTATACTTTTGGTAATTTTTCCAATTTTTCTTAAAAGTTGCAATTTTTATTTCATAAAATTATTGGTCACAGTAAAATAGATTACAACTTTAAAACTTAGCTGTTTTCTTTTTAACTTTTCAACTGTTGTCTATCTATTCTTAAACTCTAACTGTTCTGATAAACTGTTTTTTAACTATTAATTTTATTAACTTCTTGGAATTTTGAAATTGTGAAGCATAGCTTCTGGTATTATTTTGTTTGAATTATTATTTTGTTTGAATGTGTATTTGATAATTTTCATGATATTTGTTGTAACAAACGGTCAATTAAGTCTGTTGAAATTCATGTCTATTTATGTTTTTGATAGTATAGCTTATCTATCAAAGCTTACTTTGAATTAATCCATTAGAATATTGCATTTAGTCCCACAGCATGTTTAAATATGATCTAAATTCTAAATGAATAAACCTGATTACTTCTGATTACGTAATTTGACTGACATTTAATATTGACATGTTTACATATAGAGGCTTAATAATATTTTCATATATTTTTCTTCAAAATGCCAGTTTATACAAAAATTATGGACCACTTCCGGTTACACTATTCGAGTGAAGTTTACGATATGGATATTTCTCATAGTATTAATTGCTTATACAGTATTTAATTTGTTTAACTCGCTTTAAACAACAAGTTTATATAAAGCAGGTTTAACATGGTGTTAAATAAAGTACCACTTCCGGTTGACGAATATAACACAAACTGGGTATAAATATTACATTTTGTTATTAACAGCCACATGCAAAATTTCATTGCTATTGCTTTTGCTGGGTTTTCGATATGTAAATCGATATGTCTTGGAAAAATATATTTAATTTCTTAATATCCAATATAAAGTAAAATCTTAATATCTAAGTTTTCTTTTTCTCTAACTGATATTGTGATATCATCTCAGAGATTGAGGCATATATATCGCAATTTCATGAAGTCATACTATCAATTTTCATATTGATCGATTTATTACTTTTTGAGGTAGAGTTTCCGCAAAGGTGAAACACATCCTTTTGAGAAACGTGCATTTGAAAAAGAGAGCCTATCTATGACTACTGGGTTCCATCAAGCTTTGTAAACCGTATTGTATAAGGTTGGTCAGCCAGAGGATTTCAACTTATAAAAAGCATCAAGTTAATGAAAAACTTCATCTTGAGTATTTTTAACTTCCTGTAACACCATAGCCCATAAATTAGCGTAACAATTGAACAGTATCATAAAAAACTAAAGTTTCATTCAGAATATGAAATAACAAATTCCTTAAATTTCATACAAAAACTAAAGACCTTGTAATTCAAGAGACGTCACTCTTATTATCTTTTGACATTCAAAATTGATATACTAGTATCAAAATACAAGAAACAATGATTATTTGGAATAACTTAAAAAAAAAGACACCGTACTACAGACAACAATTTACTTGACAACGACATAAAAGAAATTGTGGACCTATTCTGTTTAACATTTCTATCATTAATCATTTCTATTCACAACCTGATGGTCTAGCAATGGGTAGCCCCATTATTGGGCTTCTAGCTAATTTATTTGTTGATAATTTAGAACGGAAAATACATCAATTGAAACTTGGCAAATACATAAAATTTTGGGGCAGATATGTTGACGACATTATTTTTGCATCTGGAATGGAAATCCTAATCTGATAAATGAGTTTCTGCCAGAGATAAATAATCTCTCTTAACTTACCTTTACACGCGAAATCGAAATGAATAGAAGATTTTAACGATCATCAAAGCTTCGGCGTTTAACCATCTATTTAACAGATTACTCCAGACACCACTTGACAAGAGAGATTTTGAAAATGAATATAACATAATACAGTAAAGACCGGTTATAACGAGCAAGCTTCCAAGTCTCGTGAAAAATCCTATCCTGACAATGTAAAAAATCTCGGTTATAACGAGAGCTCGGTTATAGTTTTGCATGTTTTGTACTGTCTATAACGAGCGGATGACGTAAAAATCTGGAAGCATCGGCAGTTGAGTTTATCGCTAGATTTACGTGAATTTGTATCTATACGTCGCTACAAAAATGTAATATAATAAAAAAACTCGAACAGGAATGTAAAAATGTACATATATGTCGCGAATATAAATTAAGTAATTCAACGGTATCGACAATATGGACAAATAGAAATAAATATTTAGAGAAAAAACATACAAATATGAAAATGAAAAGAATTCGTAAACCTGAACGGGTTGATGTTGATAAAGGTCTCATACAATGGTTTTCTTCAAAAAGAGAAACAGCCGCTATTTCTACAATGATTTTACAAAATAAAACAAATGAACTTAATAAAATCGGTGAATCCATTTCCAATCAACCGTCTACTGATTTTATATGTTCTAAAGGTTGGATCGACAGATTCAAGAACCGATATAACATACAACATATATGCATATAACATACAAATAATTGGAAAGAGAACGTTTGGCCTTCGCTTCATCAAAGATACAAAGACTACGACATCTTTAATGGGGACGAAACTGCTCTTTTTTATAAACTTATACCCGACAAGACATTAAAATTTAAAGGTGAAAAGTGTGTAGGAGGCAAGTTATCGAAAGAGCGATTGATGGTCTTCGTTTACGTTAACGTGGACTTATCTGAAAAATTAAAGTTATGTGTCATAGGAAAGCCAAAGTCACCTCGTTGTTTTAAGAACGTTCAAAACCTGCTATATAGTAAATTATTTTAATAATCCCAAAGCTTGGATGACATGTGAAATCTTTAAAAAAATTCTTTTTAATGACGAAAATTTTTTAATATTGAAGATTCATATTTTAGCTATTTCTATGTTTAGCTTATGACTAAAATTGATTAGAAGACTTTTGCTGTGAGAGTGGAGTCATAAAAGGATATTGAAAGAAGATTAAGTGCAATTTGTTTTTTTTTTTTCTTGCTAAAAAACAATGGATTTTGACAACAATTCAATACTATCAGATGAACTACTTGATGTAATTTAGATTAGATCACGTTATTATGATTAAAACTTAATATATTATTTAGGATTTATTCTTTTATTTTTATGGGTCTTTTTGTCTTTTTAATACCTCGCAATATCTATATCTTGGGTAAATACTCCCGAAAATACACCCTGGGAATTTTCCCCTGAAAATAAATAACCGGGTTTTAAACAACACTGTGTACAAATGATCCACTTTAACATTATTGAAGAGGTTTAAATAGAATGTTAAGGAACATTATACAATGCCAATTATACAGTCAACTGCCAACTTTTCCATGGTTTTAATTAAAATTGTTAAAATACGGGTCTTTAGTTATTCGGGTTTTTATGAAAATAAGCCCTCGTTCACAATGAGGAAGAATTTCAAAGAAAGTAAATGTAATACATAATTCCTAAATAGTTGAATAACAGTATTTTACATTGTGATGTTCGCAATGAGCAAACTTAAGAATTACGTTTACGCATAAATTACGAGCACCTGTAACGCATACGTAAAGTTGAACTAATTTCAACTTTACGTTTAGCTTACGTCGAGACATAGGGGAAATTGGTGTAAATTTGGTGAATTTTGGGAACCCTTATTACTTCAAAAAGCCGTTTTTTACTGCCAAAATTGGCAGTAAAAAACACGGATTTAATTTGATTAATTTTGAAAACCAAGCTAACGTCAAAAAACGTTTATTATAACATTGTAGTTGTAGAAGCTTTGTTTTGATTTCTATAAAATATTACAAAACTAATAACGCTTTCGTACATTCTTCTGTAATAAACACTCTTCTGTAAAGTATATTTAAAAAATTTTAAATAATTCAGGGGTCATGCTTGTGTACATAAACCATTCCTCATAATGCATCTTCATTTCCAAAACTAACCTTCTATATTCACCACTTTCTTCACGATTTTGATACATATGTTTTTTTTTAATTGACATTGTCTCTTCCGTTTCTTTGCACAATAGTGACAATAATAATAAAGACGTTATTTCTGAATTCATTATTTAAAAATCTTAAATACAATTTGTATTTAATATGCATATAACCTTTTAATAGACAATATGTACATAGACTGACGTAGATACAATGACATTAATTTTATGTAAATGTTACGTTCTATGTGAACATCATACGTAAAATTAATAATTACGAATTACGTTTTACGTATTACGTTTACGTTCATTGTGAACGAGGGCTAACTAGGTATTTTAAAAAATAGTAAAAGTAAACAAAGCTTTAGAATTAAATTCCACATAAAATGAAATAATAAGATATTAAATCTGCCGACGGATTAAAAAGTCTGTCAAATTTTAGGGTATCGTCATCCCTAACTGATTAATGCCCTTGGTACACTCATAACATATACCAAATTTGGTTTTTCTAACTTAGGGCCGGTTTATTCACCTTTGGTTAAATTTAGCTACTGGATATTTTCCATGGTTACTGTAATTTCACTTGCCATGATTGGCTATATTAACAGTAACTATGGTAAATATCTGATAGTTAAATTTAACTAAAGGTGAATAAACTAGGCCTTAATCCATTACTGAGATATTAATTTTTTTCGAAATTTAAGACTCAACTTTGGCTTGTAACTTTTCAGGGGTACTTAGTTTAAGGCAACTTGCGTTAAATCATCATATTTTAGATTGGTCTACATACCGACACTGCTCTGTGTCGGTTCTTATACGGGACACCTGTATATCTAATGTACAGTCAGTCCCAAAAGTGATCGTACACCAATGATTATCACATGATTTCTAAAATGGTATTGTAAATAATAGTACTTTTTGTGATATCATATATTTAAACATTTATTTTTAACGAATTTATAGGCAAAAGGTGTTAAATTGGCTAAATAACAAAATAAATTGATAATTCTTCATAATAGGCCGATTACAATCTCACTCAAAAATAATCCTACACTTCAAACCTTCAGGGATTTTCCCGCGTCTTTATATTTTAAGTGTGATTTAGCGTGCGACGAATCTGATTTAACTCATATCTAAGTAATCGTTGTACTTTATTTGTCAAATAAACGTTATAGCTCCTCGAAGAACGGAGACAAGTGTAGAAGTACGAAAAGTTGTTATAAAATTACATAATGACGGTTCAATAGGTCAAATCACAAAATTTGTTAATAGAAGTGTTTTTACTATTCAATATACAATTAAAAGGTTTGTGAATAGTGGCTATATAGACAGTGTACCACATACAGGGCGTCCAAAGTTGCTAACACGCCGAGAAGAACGAAACATTGGACAGGCAGTTAACGTAAATCCTCCGACTAGTGCTCCAAAAATAGCAGCAAATCTTCAAAATAATGCGAATAAAAGTGTGAGTGCAGAAACGGTAAGAAGAGTTTGTGACGAGCCGGCTATAACAACAGAAAGAAGCGTATCGAATTTGCAAAAATACATAAGGACATAGATGTGCACTTTTGGAAAAGGGTTCTCTTTATAGATTAATCAAAATATAATATTTCTGGGTGCGATGGTAGAGGGAAAATTTGGAGAAAGTCTGGTACAGCACTAGATTTAAAAAATCTTTTGCCAACAGTGAAACATGGTGGTGGATCCATTATGGTATCTTGAAATCAAATTTAAGCAGAAATGCTATACAATTGGGCCTCGGAAATAATAGGATTTTCCAACAAGACCAAGATCCAAAACATACAGCGCATATAGTTCGCGAATGGCTGTTATATAATGTGCTTAAGCAACTACTTTCTCCACCGCAATCACGAGACGTGAATCCGATAGAACTTGCGTTACAAGAAGAGTATACAAAAGTTAATCGAATCAATGTCAAGGAAAGTAGGTGCGATACTAAAAGCAAAAGGAGGACCGACGAAGTACTAGTACCAATTTGTACTACACAAATTTTATCTTTCGTAGCATAATTTTGATGTATACGAACATTTTTGTGATATTATAATTGAACAATTTCGAAAAAACCTTAGTTTATTAAGTTATTTTGTTAAATTTAAGGTTGCTTTGATGTATAAATTCTTAAAAAATAAATGTAATATGTCAACGAAAAATACTGTTAGTTACAACCCCGTCATTGAAACTATGCAGAAATCGCTGGTGTGCAATCTCTTTTGGGAGCGACTGTATAAACAATGTTCTTATAATTCAAAAACTAAGAACACAAATTTCATAAAATAATTTAAATTTAATAACACAATTTACATAATATGTAAACGTATGCGAAATTGAATATGAACTTAAATTAACAAAGAATAAAACATTTCGATTTCTTTTGTAAACGTCCTCAGTCCTGACGTCAAAGTACATTCCAAAGGCTTTTTGTTAATCATAGCTAGTTGTTATTTGTTCCTTCTGTTTTATTTAACGTGGGTTTTACGCACAACAAAAAATAAACGAGTCACTATAGCATATCATATTGTTGAAATTGAATTGTAGGTAAAAAACGACCTTACAACAATAAATATGTAAATGATAACGACTGTGTGAAATGAATCTGATTATAAACAATACAAATCATTATAAATCCCACACTATAGAAATATAATATGGGAAATCCCCGCGTTATATGACCAAGAAGTCACGTAATTTGAAAATGCGTTATCAAAGTACCGTGTTATAGGAGGAATTACCTAGGTTCATATATTGCTAACACAGATTCAAGTGAGAGAAGTTAGGTTAATTACTAATCATCTCCATTAATCTGATGGGGCTGAAACGTGGAAAATCAACGAAATGAAACAAAGTTATGCGTTAGAATTGTGATGCATTCTGTAAATTTCGTGGACAGCGTGAAGATTGATCAAATCAATTCTTAGAGAAATGAACATCTAGAATAGATAACTTTTTTGTCTTATGTGTATCCTGAATTTTTTTGGGTACGTTACACACAGCAATGATGATAATATGAATGATTGACAATATTAGAAAACTAGAGAAACGATGATACAGAGGATGCTCACTAAAGACCGGATTAAAAGGCACAAAAAAGACGGAAAAAGGCACTTAAAAAGGCATGAAATTTTGACAACAAAAGCATTAAAAAGGCATAAAAATTAGAAATCGAAAAAATTGCTATACCTAATTAATAATGTATTTTAATAACGTTTTCATTAAAAAATACATCGTTAAACTAAACATTCATATATAATTATTAAACCACTAATCACAAAACAACTAATTATTAAATATGTTCCATTGTGAAGTTGTGTCTTCTCTCACTTAACGTATTCTTGTAATCCGAAAAACTTCTCTCCACGTCCACACTTGTAATTGGTGCATACTTGAACTTTGTAATTAATCCGGGATCCATAATAAATCCAGTAACAATTTCACCACTTAAAGTTGATGCAATTTTTTGTAATGTGGCAAATCCTTCATTTTTACACAGAACGTCATTAAATTTATTCTTAATTATTTGACCAATATGTCCTGGTACGCTATATGTGCTGTCTTGAAACTTTTTAATCATTTCTACTGCAGTCACTAAAGGTAAATCCCGTTTTTCAAGTGGTTTTATAAATTCACTTATATAACTGTAATTGCTTTTTATAAATGCCAAATTATTTTGTAGCTCCACGTCTTTTAGGACGGCCTGGCAAGCTTGTATTGCTTTACTACTTATAGCCGGAAATTCATTTATTAATTGTTTAAAATAATCTAAGGCGTTTGTGTAGTATATAGCGGCATCTAGCCATGTTCTCCATCTTGTTAGAACTGGTTGTGGTGGTAATAGGGTATTTGGTAACCTCTCTCTAAACAATTCTACCCTTAAAGGGGCTTTAACAAATATTTGTTAACCGCTTTTTATTAATTTATTAACTAAAGGGAACTGTAACCTTATAGTTTCTGCTACTCGATTAAGCCCGTGTGCTAAGCAAGTACAATGAATTAAATTAGGATAAAAAATCTTCATATTAGACGCAGCTTTTACCATGTATGCCGCTGCGTCTGACACCATCAGTAAAATTTATCATTCGGTACCGGCTCCAGTAAGAAAAAATGCGTTAATTGATCGTGAATAAATCTTGTTACCGTATTATTATTTGTTTTACTTAATTCTTTGGTACTTATAGAAAACTTTTTGACGAATTTTCATCACTTAATACTCCAAGTATTAAATTTGCCACGTATCGTCCACATACATCAGTTGTTTCGTCTACACTTATTCAAATATAATTATTTCCAATAATGTTTTTTATTTCTTGAATAACTACTTTGTAGATTGAAGTAATATAATTTTTGCGGAGATGGCTTTGATCGGGAATATGCATTGTACAATATGTTTGTAAAAAAGTTTTGAAATATTTATTTGTCACTTTATGCATTGGTATGTTTGCTTTTATAAAAACTTTGCAAAGATCAAAATTGAATTTTGATTGTTCAGTGTAGCCGGATGTTGATGCCACAGATTGTATAGCTGTACCTATAGTTTGTTATTTTTTGGATTGAGTTTTAGTCAGTTTTAATTTTTCCTGATGCAATGATGTTTTGACATGCTGAATTATGTAGTATTTCTTGTCACAATTAATCTGTTAACAGTAATTTAATAACGTCAGTATTTTGTAATATCTTCCATAATTATTAAACAATCAATATATTGTTCTATTCATTTTAGTGATCGAAGTACTACATTGAATCAATAATGAATTTTATTTCTAGTGAATTTTGGGACATGCTATTCTTTATAATTTCCAATTCTTACCGTAAAAAGATTTAAATTTCGGTTTTAAATATTTAAAAATCTTTGGTATTATACATAATTTAATCATTATTTAAAAATATAATTAATATAATTAATTGTTTTTACTCCATTAACTCCATCAATACTTACGATTTGAATAGGCTTGGCAAAATAAACTATTGCGTTCATATTTCAATTCCTTGTAATCTTTAATCCATTCTTATACGGTTGGCTTTTGTTTCGGCATTGTACTACGCAATAACTTCACACTGTCACTTGAGTAACTTTAACACAACTAAATGAATTGAACACTCGACGCAAGTCAAACCACATACGGAGAATCCCGTGTAAAACGACACGGCACAACGGGGAATTCCAAAGCTTAAATTCGGATCGATGAAAAACGCGGATCTTACGTTAGACGGCACAACGAGGAAATGTTGCGCAGCGAAATATTTTTTCATAATTCAACCAATTTTTGGGGTAAAGACGCCAAAAAGTTGAAAAAAGGCTTTAAATAGGCATAAAAAAAATAATAGGCATAAAAATTTAAAAAAAGCAAAAAAGGCATAACTAACCTGGTCTTATTTCACTTATTTTTAACTGATTCGTAAAGATATTTAAATATATTTGTAATGCCTTTAATTTTGAGCATAAGCATATTTTCTATAAATCCGGTCTTTAATGCTCACCAACCCAACGTTCAGACAAAATGCAGCTTTTAGTTATGTGGTTGTGCAATTTAGTTCTTATATCTGTTCTTAGCAATTAGATATTTGCTTATACACTTCTTGATATTTAACTACTAAAAACTTAAGATACGTTGAAATTTTAATGAACGTTTTAAATCAAGATTCACTTGATGTTGATACTTCGTTTTACGGTTGAGTAAACAAGGTCCGAAACCGAAATCAATGAAAAGTGATGGCACAAGTTTCTAATAATCAAAATTCTCAGTAATGAGAGAATGACAAAAAGGAAGAAAGTTTAGCTGTTATTCAACGCGTTTATGTACAGGGTGGCCAAATAAGCGTCCAAAATGCCATATATCGGAGACTACTCATTGTAGAAACTTGCGGTAAAAAGTTGTATGACTAAAATGACTAAGAGAAAATGCTGGGAATTATTTTTAGGTTGCTAAGATGACCGCTAGGGGGCGCAGTCGCCATCTTGAATTTAAAAATGTGGATCATCTCGGAATTCTGCTGTATTAGCATAAAATAAAAACATATGTTTCTAAAGTTTAGATAAATTGTAGTATTTTTTATTACAACATTTTTTCTAAAAATAAAGGGTGTTTGAAAATGTTTCTAAACATATGCCAACCATTTCAGAATGCCTGAACGGAATTTTATCTGCTTAGTATCGTTAAAAGGAGCTTCTCTTGGACTATAACCCCATCTTATTTGTGTTGAATGTAATTGGAAATTTAGCCAGTAGGGGGCATTTTCCGGCGTTACAACAGAAATTGTGAGTTTTCTTAGAAACGTTAAATGGGTAGGTTTTACTTTTTTATTAGCAAAAAATAGCAAAACGAATTCCGAATAAACTGTTGAAAACCATGATTCGATATCTTGTTCCTAACCTAAAATATCGATATAAGATTTTATGAGAAAATTCGATGGATTTCGATGGATTACAGCCTCTAACTTTCTTTCTCGAAACTTTTAGATAAAATATTTTCTTCGATGGATATCAATTTATTGTTTGAATATATACGAATACGAGTGGTTATATTATTTCAATTAGAAATGAAAATTGAATTAATTTATTAAAAAACTATGCCATAAATAGGCATAGGAATGTACACTACTCTCCAAAATTATCGCACCACCTAAATTATGCATTAAGTTTAAAGGTATTTTTTTTGAATCAATGAATGGATTGTGATGATTCTTTCTTCACGGTATAGGTTGTCTTTTAAGGAAGAAATGTATTGATTATTGTAATGGGGTGTAAAAAGAAATTTATGTTTTTTCTTCTAATTTTGCAACACCCTGTGGAATTTATCAGAAAGAACCCCTACATTCCATTTACATTACGTTAGAATGCCAACCCTTCTCTACATGTTCATTCAAGAATCATCTCGATATCTCTTTTATCAAGGAAGATACACATTTTTTAAGTTTGACATAATTTTGTTGAAATGTAGTCCTTACTAATGAAATAAGCAGGCTATGAAATATCAAACAGAAGTACGTATCAGACAGAAATGCGCTCTGAGTGCGTTGAGTTACTTTAGCCAATGAAGGAATAACTTGTGAAATAGGGTTGAGATTAGGTGTTTCCCATAAAACAGTATCACGTGCCGTTCAACGATTTCAAGAGACAAATAATCATACAAGACGACCTGGACAAGTAAGGAGAGTCACAAAACTACGCTAACACCGTTTTATTAGATTTCGTGCATTAAGGGAACGTTTTATTACAATGAGAAACTTACAGATATAAGTAGCAGATGTTCATAATATTCGAATTAGTACTAACACTGTACTAATTATGGTAAATTTTGGTACAAAGGTGTCTTGTCGAAGATGATTTACATGCAAGAAGGAGATTGCAATTTCCCAGAGAACATCTTGACTTGGTTTTGTTTATACAGGTCAGATAGACATGTAAGAGTAATTCAACGGCCCAATGAACGCTATGCACAGTGCAATGTACGACCGACAACTTTATTTAATGCATCTGTAATGGTTTGAGGTGGAATTTCGCTTACAGCACGAACAGAACTGGTTTCTTTGCGAAGAGGTTCATTAACAGGTGAAAGGTATATTATAGATATTTTGTCGGAACATGTGGTACCCTTTGCTCCTTACATAGGAAATAATTTTTTATTAATGCATGATAATGCAAGACCTCATGTTGCCCGTGCGGTTCGTAACTATTTGGATGATGTTGATATAGAAACCATGGACTGGCCACCCTGTAGCCCTGATCTCAATCTAATAGAGAATTTATGGGATAATATTGATCGTCAGTTAAGGGTCGGCCCCTTATCCACCAGTTATCATTTTGGACGACATTGCGCTTCATTTTAAGTATGCCTCGTCGCTATGAAGATGTGATTCGTAAAAGAAGCGGTAATACACGTTATTAGGTGATTTTGAGAAAATGTATTAAGGATTATGTAGAGTATTTTAGTTTTCACTCAGATTCTTGAATGAAAATGTAGAGAAGGGTTGCCATTCTAACATAATGTAAATGGAATGTGGCGGTCTTTCTGATAAATTCCACAGGGTGTTATAAAATTAGATGAAAAAACATAAATTTCTTTTTACACCCCGTATATGGGTAAAATGTTGACAATTGTCAGAAACCATCAACACATTTCTTCCTTAACCCTCAACCGCTACCATTAAAAACTGTGTCGCAAACGGTATTTAGCGGTATGTGATACCGGTAAGGGATTATCGGTTTATATAGTAGATAATTGCAAAAGAATTAGTTATATTACTTTATTACGACACTAGTTTATGTTATAAGACTCATAATAACAATAAATAGTAAGAAAACACTATTTATCCAGTCCTTTAATGCATGGATCGCACATTTTTTTAGCGTGCTCTAAACAAATGGGCTTTCCACACATTCTACAAACATAAAATGTTTTTACTTTTTAGTTTATAATCACACAAATAACAGGTTTTTTTTACATCCATTTGCTCGTCGCGAATCGTTTAGCTAGGATCATTGATGTCAGGTATTTGAAGGATACCACATATCCTTGATCTTAATTCTTTTGATACTTTGTTTTTTCTAGTGTACATGAAAGGTGTTGTTAAACTTTTTGCCAATAATTTTAAAAAGTCTTTACGTTCCATTTTTTCTGAATTCTTACAACTTTGATATAATATATACGAATTTACAGTACACATATTTACAAGAACAAAGAATATTGCCATAGGCCATCGACGGGTTCCTCTACTAGGTGAATAGTTTGCACATTTTCTATCTAAACTATCCACGCCCCCTTTGGTCAAATTATAATCGGCAATAATTTCCGGTTTTCCACTTTCTTTGTCATTTGCAATAGAATGGTGCATTGAAGATATCAATATAACGGCTCTATTTTTCTTAGGAACATAGGACATTAGCGTAACATCTTCCTTGAAACCATAAAGAGTGCTGCCGATATCTTTATTTTTATTTGGCAAAAAACAACAGGGAATCTCTGGCCTGTTTCTTCTCATTGTTCCTAGGAATATGAGTCCTCGTTTTTTTAGTTCACAAACAAGTTGCAATGTGCCAAACCAGTTATCAGCTGTAATATTACGATTTGTTTTTTCAATCGGTTTTGCCAATCTGATAACTGATTGTGTAGGAATGCCTAAATGTTTTTCTTCAACAGATAAAGTTTTTCCGTCTGAATTCTTGCCGCTATATATATAAGCATTATATAAGTAATTATTTCGTGCATCTGTTAGACACATAATTTTTATGCCGTACTTTGCAAGCGTTTTTGGCATATAAACTTTAAACCGACATCTACCTCGAAAAGCCACAAGAGATTCATCTACACATACATAAGCCCCCAGCGAAAAATTTCTGTGAGAATTTTCAATAAATTTTTGGAACAATCCGTTTATCGCAGTTCTAGCATCATCTTTCATCTTCTTACCTCTGTTTTGAAAGTCATCAAATCTTAAAGCACAGAGCAACGTCTCAAATCTTCTCTTAGACATAATTCTTCTGGCTTTGGATTATCTCCTAACAAAGCAGCAGGTCCTCTTAGTCCTGGTAAATGTGTAATCAAATTGTGCTTCCTTGTTCTTACATTACGAGGTGGTTCACGTTTTGACCTACAAAGGTATTTGAACAAATATTTTCAAATCGTTTTACTATTTACATATTATGTTATGGGCCTAATGGGTATGGAAATGGGTTGAGGTTGTTTTTGAACTTAGGAAGTTTTGGAAGTAATCCGACAAAATACCATGGCTTCACCTACCATTTAGTTTTATTTGTTTTTTTGCGACCGTAATAAACATTTCTTTCCATTTCTTTCCGTAATAAACATTCCATCATTGTCAGCTGCAGATATTTCTGATTCACTATCGTGATCCATTTCAATAAAATTGTTTACATCTATATTTTCATCTTCATCACTACTTTCTTCCATCAAATATTCTTCAAATTCTTCATCATCAGATCTCATACAAGACCTGCTTTCTGAGCCATTTTACAAAGTTCCAAACAGAAGTATAAACTAATTGTCAACTCACTGTTCAAACTAATACTAAGCACTATTCGAAGTTTCAATATTTCAGTTAATATTTTCAATATTTTTCACTAGTAACAGTTTTTACTACAATTCAAAAACGCAACGTAGAGACTACTGACCGGTACCATATACCGCTAAATCCAAAAAATCTTGTAACACGTTGGTACACGTTTAACGCATATCTCCCACCGATGACTGCTTATATGTAAACTAATATACTAGGTAGACGGACTATGAACTGCGCAGGAAAAGATTTATAAAAGATACGAGCTCATAAACGTTTATAGCGGTATGACATACCGCTAGGTAGGGGTTGAGGGTTAAAAATCAACCTACACCGTGAAGAAAGAATCATCAAAACTCATCCGTTGAATAAAAAAAACCCTTTAAACTTAGTGCATAATTTAGGTGGTGCGATAATTTTGGAGAGTAGTGTATATAGATAATTTATAAAAAATTAAATTCCCTTTCTGATAGGGTTGGCTTGGGTTGGGTTGTGTTGTATAAGACATCCCACCTAAAGTTTTCGACTTTCTAGCCATCAAATATGGAAAAAATATAATAAATATAAAAATATAAACATAATATGAGATACTCTAATACAGCAAATGACAATCCAGTCATACATACCAGCATACCAGCATACATACCAGCATATGAAGAGTAATACAAAAAAAGCTAGATACCAACAGCATTTATCAAAGTTAACATATTTTTTTACGAATAATTAAAAGGTGTAATAGAAATTATAGAAAAAAGTAAAGAACTGATCGAAATTCGTCGAATTTTCTCATAAAATCTTCTTTCATCAATATTTTAGGTTAGGAACAAGATATCGAAGCACGGTTGTCTAGTTTGTTTGGGATTCACTTTGCTATTTTGTCATGAGAAAATACTAATACCAACCCATTTAACTTTTCTAAGAAAACTCACAATTTCTGTTGTAATCCTGGAAAATTCAACACAAATAAGATGGAATTTATAGTCCAAGAAAAGCTCTTTTCGACGATACCAAGCTTATTAAATTCCGTTCAGTTATTTTGAAATAATTGGCATTTGTTTAGAAACATTTTCAAACACCCCCCACCACTTTATTTTTAGAGATATAGTCTGTACCACGAGAAGTGAATGTGACTCATCGATTTCCGTAAGAATTTTGCGCATACGTTACAAATATTATGCTCGAGCGTTGTCGTGTGTTAGCGTGAAATGATTTCTAGCGCGTGCGTCTGTTCCGTACACGTTTAGGCGATGAGTCACATTCACTTCTCGTGGTACAGACTATAGAGGGAAAATGTATCAAAAAAAACTAGAATTTATCTAAACTTTAGAAAGCATACACTTAGCAAGAAGTCTGCGTACAAAAAACTTCTAACACTTTAACTGAAAAAATAAGGGTCATGATCTAATGTGATAAACTTCAATTTTTTTTTATTTTGTGTATTAACATATAATTCTATTAACAAAATATGCATCAATAAAACAGAAATATTAGTTACAAAAAAAAATTAAAATTAAAAATTATAATTTTATTATAATTCTATTAACAAAATATGCATCAATAAAACAGAAATATTAGTTACAAAAAAAAATTAAAATTAAAAATTCTCCAAATAATGCGTATGCAAAAATCTGCGTACAAATAAAGACGCCTTCTCCAAAATATACTTATTTACTTAAATACGTAGTTGACGATGTACGCTTTCCGATTTAAATAAAAGATAATCGGTGTCAATTATATTAACAGAGGCTTAGAAGCTAAAAGTTAGAATGGACACGAAAGGAAAGGAAATTGAATTGGAAGAGAGAAAAATTATTGTAAAGTTATGGAAAGAGGGAAAATCTTTTCGAAAAATAGGAGAAACTGTCGGCAGGTCACACTCTTCCATTCAAAGAGTAATTAATAGTTATAAAGACACTGAAGATTACCTCCCACGTCCGCGATCTGGTAGACCACCCCTTTTAACAAACCGAGAGAAGCGAAAAATTGTACAGCAGGTTAGAAAAGAACCTAGGCTGACGGCAAAAAAAAATAGTAGAAAATGTACAAGAAGAATTTCATAAAACTATCAGCAAAGATACGGTGAGAAGGACGTTAAAAAAAGCTAACTATCACAGTCGCGTTGCACGAAAAAAGCCATTTGTGTCAGAGGTCAATCGTCAGAAGCGGATCGCCTTTGCAAAAAAACTCTTAGACAAGCCCATTGAATTCTAGGAGAAAGTTCTCTTTACAGATGAGAGCAAATTTTGCATTTTCGGCATTAAGGGTAAACAACTTGTATGGAGAAAACTTAATACTGCCCTTAATCCCGAAAATTTGAAAGCGACTGTAAAACACGGTGGTGGTGGAGTTATGGTTTGGGGGTGTATGTGCACCAAAGGGGTGGGAAGGTTGGTTTTCATAACATCGACAATGGACCATAAAATGTATATAGACATTTTAAAAGAAAATTTGAAGCCTAGCATCGAAAACTTGGGCTTGGGGCCCGAATACTTTTTTCAACAAGATAATGACCCCAAACATTGCGCCCACAACACTAAGCTTTGGCTACTATACAATACCCCAAAGCAACTTAAAACACCTCCACAATCGCCGGACTTGAATCCCATCGAACACCTCTGGGATTTACTGGAACGCAGGATTCGGCAACACAACATAACGTCGAAGGAAACGTTAAAAAATGTTATGATTGAGGAATGGGCCAAAATCAGTTCGGACGAAACGAAGAAATTAGTGCACTCCATGCCTAAACGTTTAAGGGAGGTCATTAAACGTAAAGGTTATCCGACCTCATATTAATATAGAAACAATGATCTCATTTATGAATTTTTTATAAATACTGTCCTGACTTGTACGCAGATTTTTGCATACCCGTTATTTGTAGAATTTTTAGTTTTGATTTTTTTCTGTAAATACTGTTTCTGTTTTGTTGAAGCATATTTTGTTAATAGAATTATATGTAGTTAATATAGAAAATAAAAAAAAATCAAGTTTATCACATTAGATTATGACTCTTATTTTTTCAATTAAAGTATTACAAGTTTTTTGTACGCAGACTACTGCTGCTGAGTGTATGCTTTTGTATCATATTATTATAGCGGAATTCCGAGATAATCCACATTTTTAAATACAAGATGGCGATTGCGCCCTCTAGCGGTCATCTTAGAAACCTGAAATTAATTTCCAGCATTTTCTCTTAGCCACTTTAGTCACAAAATTTTTTATCGCAAGATTCTACAATGAGTAGTCTCCGAAATATGGCACTTTGCAGGCTTATTTGGCCACCCGGTACTTGCTTCTCAAAAAGGAACATTAATAATAGTAAGAGTAATTTCAAAAATTTAAGTATATGATGATCAAGGTGTAGTATAAACAAATAAAATTTCGATACATTTTTAAATTTCATAACATGTAAGTAACGCCACTTTTTGGCTTTCCTTAAATTCTTATTGGTAATTACAAACTGACAGTCAATCAAATATGACTATTTATTTATTATTATAATAAAATAGCGTTATGATGAAATTAAAAATACAAATAGTCAATTATAACTTCTAAAACTTACTCACAATGAGTGACATCTACTGTCAATTAAATGCTATCAAAAAATTATTTCTACCTTTTCTAAAAATTTAATGACATTTATAACAATAATAATTTTTTTACCTTTTCCAATAATTAGTGTCAACAAAATCACTAATATCTGGATCATCACCTTGAACACGTCTTTTAGCGTCTCCTTTCCGCCTACGATTGTTGCTACTGCTAACGGCGCCGACACTTTCATCACAATCACTTCCGCCCGGGCTGGATCTTCCGCTTGGCGTTGACTCGGACATAAAATCCATTTCAACCATTTCCGTATCGGCGTTCGGATCGGCTTCGTTATCAGATAAAACTGGGCTATACTCACGTTCGAAATGCTTCTTCTTTCTGCCTACGGTTTTTTCTCCGGTTTCTGATAGTTTCTTGTGCTTACTCTTGAACTTGGTCATCGATTTCATTCCTGGACCAGCGCGTGCATCCACTACCTGTTTTTGATACCACAAATACATCTTGTTCTGAGCGTACATCGCCAGGAAATAATTGATAAATTCAATAATAAACCGGCATACTTAGATTTTAATTATTTAGAAATAAAAACAAACATTTCATTTATTTAATACAAAAACTTACATGACGCCAGTTTCTATCTGATCCAACTGGTAACTTCTTATATCTTTTCACTAATAACACACAAGCATTACATATTTCTCCTTGTCTAGGTGAAGACAATTGGAAGCATTCGACGAAATCACTTTCATATTTCTTGCTATCAGTAAATCTTGAGCTGAAACGATCGATTAATTAGATTTCAAAATTTTTTTTGGCAAAATTAATTTACCTGCTTGATTTTGCTTTGCAAATACAACAACCGGTAGATGATCTGTATACTTTTGGTCGGTGAAAAGAAAACATGATGTTTTGTGATGGGGATGTGCGATTATGTTGGTTACGTCGGATGGTTAACTAATCTATATAAATCTAAAACAAAAATCCAACAATTAACTTTTTTGAGTAAAAAAATGATTCTCACTCTAACTTTAAAAAAATACAACCATTTTAAACGCATTTATTGATTCTATTCTATCAAATGTAATCTTATCAAAAGGTTACGATAAGAATGCGTTAAGCGTAAAATAAAAAATGCAATTTATGTTTAAACTAGATGCATTGAATCGTAAAGATGAATTTATACGTATAAATTTAATGGAAATCTTTTAATATTTTAATCGATAAACTTTGTTATAGAGTTTTTAATATAATCAGCTTAAGGATGCTTCAAAAAATCAAGTAGAATGATATTAAAATTATCAAATAAACAATTTCATTTGTATCGACTTCTACTACGGTTTTTAGTTGTAATATCTGTGTTATTAGCAACTGGGTTTTTGGTTTTTCAAGGTGCTTATATAATTCTTGATATCTGGCTACTCAAGGATTAAGATTACGTTGAAATTGTAATGAACGCTCTATGCTAGGATCCTACTCAATGTTGATCTATACTTGTTGCAATGTCAAGTTCTCGCGATTTAAATTAGCAATTAATAACTGAACTTGACCTTCGTAAAAGTATCATAAATTCGTTTAAATCGTCCTCGTGTAAAGTAGCTTTTTGCAACAATTTTATTTACAACGTGTAAACCAACCGTTTACACGTTGTTTAACCTTCGCAACTAATTAAGTATTTGGAAGAATTATAAATTCGATTGAATATAATTAATTATGATAGATATAAAACGTATCTCTGATATTTATGTTACGCAACTTTGACTTGGAGGTATTATTTAGTTTCCTGTCATTTCTTTAGTCTCTTTGTTAAGTATTGTGTTTTGAGTATTTAACATGTTAAAGTACTTAGTTTTCACATCGTAATACCATGGGTAATCTGTCTATCATTCCGAAGAATTTGACTGGATTTCACATTTGATATTATTTTTACGGTAACGTTTGGTTGACTCACTATTCAACCTTCTTTTTTGAATCTCTTGATAGCATTTATCCTGCTTTCCAGTCTTGCGTAGGGTTGGTTGGGGTGTTCAAGCACTTAGATGTCGTTGATGTTACCGATAAAGTGTGTCCTTATAACTCTTGGCAAATTTATTGATAGATTATGATTTCTTAATCTATTCTTTGCTAAGAGATGTATTGTAACTTGAGCTCGTCAGAGGTTTAGAGCAGGGGTGGTCATACAGAATTCGATAGGGAATTTTGGTTACTGTTTGTAAAGAAAAAATATAAAATAAAAAAGAAGCAAACAAATCCATACCAATAATAACCACTTGGGAGGTCGACACATGATATAACATGTCGTCTGCGTACTTTTCGTACGTTGGGATGTAACTAACAGAGACTCAAACTTGATGACAGATGTTCATCACTTAATCGATATCAGTTATTTTGTTTTAATAATTTTCATTTTAGAAAAAGCAGACTCATATAAATAAGTTGACCAAAACAGCATACTTAGTTGAAGTGTAACTTGCTTTATGCAGAGGTATTTTTCTTTAAATATAAAAGACCAAAAAGTGAAAGAACCATTTATTCTGGTTTTGAGATTGAGGTATACCTGATGTTATTTACAATACACTCATACCTCGTTATATGGCGGTGAATCGTTCTTCGAAAGTCGGCCGTAAACCGAAATGTCGTACAACGAAACTATATGACATATGTACTTGCATATATAACTCAGTTACATACATACATATTTTTTTATTTAAAATACTTTTTTATTTTATTTGATCAATAATGAAATATTTCAAATAATAATCATTCTGGAGAAGATTTTAATGAACAATAAATAACAGTCTTAAAACTAAGTAATTTGTATTATGATAAAAATCTGATAAAAAATAAAATTATTTTGATTCGGCGGAATTGCGTAGTTTTTCAGTTTCCGTTGTTGTTTTCAACCAATATTCGTCCAAAGTTTGTTGTTTTAAAGCCCTTTCCTTTTCTCTTTTCAACTCCCGGTAGCAGCTTACAACTGTGGATCATTTTCAATAAGAAAAAGTTCATAAAAAATGCGTAAGTGCATTGGATAAATTTTTTAAAGTTAATTCTGGGATTGTAGTATCAACCCTTCCTTCCTCTACCTGAAATATTTCGTTCTCTGCAAGATCTATTAATTCATCATTCGAAAGTGGCTGGCGTTCAGCATCCAACAAATTAATGACTGAATTTTGAATGATTGAATTTTTGAAAAAAGATGAGAAGATGATTTCAGGACTAACACAATCGGGCAATACTTTCTTTCATGCGCAGTTTAAGATTGTTAGCTTCATCTCATCCCATGATTCGCCAGGTGTCAATAATAAGTTTTCTAAAAGTTTTCCGCAAGTAATAAGCTTTGAATGTAGCTATTACTCCCTGATCCATTGGCTGAATTAGGGCAGCTGTATTTTTAGGCAGATACTCTATTTTCACATCTTCACACAGTTATCCACAGCGTTATCCAAGAGAAATAGAATTTTTTGACTCACATTGTTTTTTTCGAAGGTATTTTTGCACTTCAACACAAAAGTGGTTATTAAACCAATCTTGAAAAACGCCTTTTGTCATCCAAGCTTTTTTGTTGGATCTCCAAACAACAGGTAATCCAGTCTTATCTATTCCTTTTAGAGCTCTTGGATTTTCGGACGTGTATATTAAAAATGGTTTGAGTTTAAAATCTTCAGCCGCATTTGCCCCAAGCAGCAACTTTTAACGGTCCTTAGACATTTTGCGCCTCTCTTTCGTTCTTGGAAATATGTAAATGTTCTATCAGGCATTCTTTTCCAGTATAGGCCCGTTTCGTCTACATTAAAAATTTATTGTGGAATGTATCCACTTCTTTCAACAATTCATTTCAGTATGTTTGCTTGACTTCAGTATGTGTATCGCTTTTGTTTTTTCTACAAACTACACATTTACTCGTGATTGTCGATAGTTTGAATAGACGAAACAAGGGGAACTACCGAGTTTAAGCCGTAAATCAAAACATCGTAGGCCGTAAAGCGAAATATGGGTACATTTTAAGCAGGCTACTGCCCTAACTAGCGAATCGCCATATGAAGAGCGGCCGTAAACGAGGTAGAAGTGTACTTCACTTTCGACTGAAGAAAAGATAAGATTGAAAAAATGATTTAAAGATAAGTTAATTGATAAAAGTTACGGTATTTTTTAATCTTATCCAATCTGAAAAACTTCTTTTAAATTCTCTCAAAATATTTTTTAATTCTACTGCATAAAACCCACAGGATAATTGGGAACTTGCCCTTGCGTTCAATGACGGAAATTTTTTAAAATCTTTTCCTTTTAGTTCTTTTATAAGTACTTGCAACCTTATTATAAGGGCCAAAAGTTTTCTTTATTGTGCTAATCATATCGAAAATCGTTTTATTTTTCCTTGCAACTACAAATTAATAGTATTTAAATGACACATTACATTTGTTAAGATAGCTAAATTACCAAGCCATTTTTCGTTTCTAACTACCTCAGTAAGAAATCGATAGCAAATTGCCAGAAAAATGACTTTTGGAAACAATTCAATCAATAACATGGAAAAACTTTTTGCCCAATTATGTTAGTTAGGCAACTGTTGTTTTTTGGATCACTTGAAAGATCATGTAAATTTGTTGGATGCTGATCGCAAGCCATCTTTGAGTGACGAGTTAATTGAACTTGCAAAGACCGACAATTAACTGTAATTGATTTTAAAAAGCTATACAATGCAATCACGTATGCTGAACATGGAACATCCATACTTCTTTAGTAAGAAGGAATCTTTAAAGAGTGCGGCGCCAACATTTCTCGTGTTATTACCACAGTTGTAAGCAAATACCGGGGGTTGAAAATGAAAAGTTTGTTAATTTTAGTCTACAAACACATACATTGTACAATTTATACATACACATCGCTCATTTGCTAGAATATAGACACAACTCAAAATCTGCCAGTTTTGGGATATTTGCATCAACATATGCGAAAAGGTATATTCTTATTACACAAAGTCAATTTCGCACATACTTTAGTTACCAGTAAAAAAGGCATAAGAAAATATAAGGACCCATATATATGTCATAAGCCCAGTTTATTCACCTTTGGTCAAACTTAACTATTGAATATTTACCGTGGTTACTGGTTATAGGTGAAATTACAGTAACCATGGAAAATATCCAGTCACTAAATTTAACCACAGGTGAATATATTGGGCCATAATAAAATAAGTAATTTCTAAACCCTTTTAGTTCTTGACATTTTTTGACTTGTAACAAGTTTCATCTTACTTTGGAGGTATGAGTGTATTTACTTAGAAAACGTACAAAAGTTTGTATATATCTTCACCACGAGTTTTTTCCTTCAGAGGAATTATTGTCAAATATTCTTCTTTTGTAAAACAATTTCTATAACTCATAGACTATATTAAGTGAGCCAATATTTTCGCGATCGACTGTTTGAGCAACCCTGGTTCAGGGCAAATATTGGTCCTTGATGAACCTTTACTTGCTCCAAGAAAGAGCATGTTCTGAGTGATAAGACAACCAAAGCTGCATTGTGTAAATGGAGCGGTGTGAAACTGAGTAGGAACCGTCCAACAAGATGTCCGTACTTTTCGTGATGAAAACAAAGCTTACAATTAAGCTGCCTTTAGTGTGAGGGAGAATTGGGTATTTGTGTATCGGGAATTTCGTGCTGATTGGCTGATGGCATCCTGATGGAATCCGAACGAAATATCCGATTCACAAATACCCAATACTCCCTCGCACTAAATGCAGCTTTAGATGACGAAGATGATGATGATGATGGACTGTTTCTAGAATTAGATTGTGATCTAGATTTGTATTGAATTTTTCAAATTACAACAAAATTCCTGTTTAGGTTGACAATTTTGAGAAACGATTGAGATTAAATAGAATTAATACTAGTCTCCATCAATATTTGGTTTTGACAAATTGTTCGCAAAATGTTTTGACACGATAACGTAAATTCTGACAATGTATTGATTACTTTATTAATCTTGTCAGTATCGGTATTTTTATTAATAGATAATCTGAATTAAAATATATCTTATTAATTTCCGAAATTTTATGTTGTAATGATATGGGTGGAGAACCGTATGACTGCCAGATTTTATCTGCCGTATTTAACAAGTTATTTATATCAGCTATACCAAACGCTACTGAAATCGTTTAGGGAAGTCTACGTCTGCATAATTTCAAAAGCTAACGAGCTAAATTATTAAAAAAATAAATCAGGGCGAACTCGGCTAACACTTACTGTAACCAACATTCCTCGGTAAAATTCCGGGAATATGTTACGATTAGTACTCAAACAGATATTGCGCTAATTCTTCTTTTATCTGATGTAAAATAACCTAAAAAAACACGTTAAAAATAAAAACAAGTGCGGAAAAGCGTTAAACTTACCGGAAAATCAGTTAAATTACACACGAAACCAATAATATAAGTATATAAATATTAAATAATTTGGTAATTCGTAATGCTTCACGGATGGAGAAGTATGTGTTTTGGTTGATCCGAGGTATCATCCGTCTCTGACTGCTATGGCCTCTGACCGTCTGTCAACAGGAGATTACGACAAAGCACTGAAGATGCCAAGTGAGATCTTGGCGAAACGTCTGCCCCTGTCCACAGGGATCAACCAAGAAGATGAACGGATGATACCTCGGATCAACCAAAACACATTAAATAATTTCTTTAAACAAAATTAAAAATTATCGATTTACTCCTATTATACATTTTTTTGAGTTAAATACCCTTCTTTCTTATCTACTTGTTCGTGTCGATCTGAGTCTTTCAACGGACCCAAACCTAACCAAACCCAACCCGGAATTTGGAACCCACCGTCTGCTACAGAGTCCATAGCAGTTTCAATGCATAACTTCCGGGTTGGGTCCCAACCCGGTAGTTAAAATCCACCACCTTCTACAGAGTCCAAAATAGTTAACAAGTATTTCATTTCTTTGAGTGAAATATCCTTCTTTCTTATCTTCTTATTCGTATCGATCTGAGTCTTAACCTTTTTTCAAATTTTTTCAAAACCTAACCAAATCCAGCCCGGAAGTCGGAACCCACCGCCTGCGACGAAATCTAAAATATTTAAGTCAATTCAAATATTTGTTTTTTTGCTTGTCAAAATTAAATTTTTTTGGTCTTCATTGTCGAAGCAATATTCGTGGATTTCAACTTCTAGATTGGGTCTTGTTAGTTTAACGCTTTTCCGCATTTTTTTTAATTTTTATCGTCTTTTTTACGTTATTTTACATTAGATAAGAAAAGAATTATCGCAATATCTTTCTGGGTGCTGTCGGTAATATTTGCCAAATTCCGAAGGTTTTTGATCTTCAATTTCAGTTTCCGATGATAAATTGTCTAACCTTTTTTTCCTCACTAACCGACAATCGAGAAATGAAGGTTGTTTTTAAACGATTATACATATTTTCTTCCAAAGGATTTGGAAACTATATCGAAAGGATTTCTTGAAATTAAGAATTGTGCTTCAACCTGTAAAAACCAAATTTCAGGTTTTTCAGACCAGAAGCGTGGTAATTTCAAAGTAGAAATATTTTCAATTTGGATATCGCCAACATCATTTTGTTCACAACTCGTTTTCAAAAATTAATTTTGGTAAATATTATAATTTTAGTTTTTTAAAATGGAATTTAAGTTTTATTTATCGTTTTTTAGTTTAATAATCTGAACACGTTTGAACGAACTCGCGACACAAATGTTCAGGAGAGAGTTAAATTTTTTCGAAAATTTTTCTTCTTTGAGATTCTTATACTTACAGTTTCTTATGTCGGGTTTCTTGTAGACGGGTTTCTTACCGTGGGGTTTCTTGCAGACGGGGTCACCAAATTTTAGTAGCATGCTTCAATTTACGCGATTTCAATTTACGAAAATGTATTGATTAATGCATTATTATTAGTGCATAATTAGAGGGTCAAAGCTGGATGGTCTTTTGATTGACGCATGTGATTTGAGAAATTCTGGATGGTTAAATGCTGGAAATTACATATTACAGGAAAGCTATGCGAACACCCCCAAATCCAAATTCCCTTGCAATCAGAACAAACTTAGAAAACGCAGAATTTACATTGTCCCTTTCAATCTAAATTGGTAAAAGATTCGCCAATCCAAATTAAAAGATTTTTCGTTCAACCTGTACAATAAGACGATATTTCCAAAGCACTGAAGAACATTTCTATTAAAAATGCTGAGTTCAACTTTGCCAATTCTTGCAAACTGTCAGCGAATTTAATAGCAAAATAAGAAATGTATTTATACAATCAGATAAGGAAGGGGAACAACAAACAATCGGCCTATTTTGAGCCAAGGAATCTGTGGTGTTCCGTTGTACACGCATTTCAGAGACAGCCTGTATATTAATTATTATCATATAATATATTATCCAGTATAATAAATCTATAAGTATGTATTTATAAGACTTTTGTTGCAATACCTAAATATGACTTTAATAATCCACATGCTTCCATAATCCGAATGAAGCTAGTTTTAATTGAATCTAATTACATTCATTCATACATGTTAAGAAATTTATTTACAACAAAACTTACATCTTATTTTATTACATAATTTATGTATTTTTGTTTATATTTCTACAAATCATTATTTTATTATTTAGAGAATGAACTTGACCAAAATAGCTCTAAATGATTTATGTTGTTTGATCAATTACAAAAGTATATTTTTACGACATTATTTAAAATCGATTCAAACCACTGACCCAGAATTTCGTTCCGCAACAAATCTGTGTGCACGCGACGTAGTCCCCTTGATCTTGGCATTTTCGACCTGCGGCGACGTAAGCAAAAGCCTCCACAATCACGCGGTAACCACCATCATCGATCGACCTCATCAAGTTCCTCGTCAATTGGGCGAATGCGACCGTCTCGGTTGTCGTCGTCTTTGACCTACTACCGTAGGCGGCGAAAAAAATGAAAGTGTTTTTTTGCCCACATTTGGACAATTTTATGGTGCACTCAACACCGATATGCAAGCCAAAGAAATTTTTGCGCGCCTCGTAATCTTGAAAGAAAGGAAATTGTGTAGGAATTTTCCTTCTTTCCTTTCCGTTTTGAAATGAATTGAAAGCACGATTGGGAATGTCGTTCTTGGATTCTTCGGTGACCGATTACGTGGTAACACCGCATTCCGAGTGACTATTTAAAGAATTGTCAGTCAGATTTTCTTATTGAGTCTATTTTTAGAGGTCGCCCGCGTATGCTATACACGGTGCAAGAAAGGTACGGTAAAGTTCCTGTTGATGACCCAACAGTAAAAGTTTACAGTAAATAAACCGTTGTGTGGATCCTTAAATTTTAAGAAAATCAAATAAAAATTCAACAAAAATATATTTATGATTTATAAATCGTTTCACTTACAAACAAAATTAATGATTTCAAAACATTCAACAAATACCATAACGTTATCCGACTGTCAAAACAGTTTAAAACCTCAACATATTTCATTTAAAAAGCAAACAACATAATCAGAATACGAAACATTTATTTCCACTAACGAACATACTTTTTTATTTTTTCTTTTTAATTCAGGTGTGTCTGTTTAAATAAAAAATTGCGTAAAACCAATTTCGTTTACTCGACATTCTTTCAACATGTAAAAACGACTAACAGATTTTAAGTAGGTTATTGCGACGTCATCATCGAAAACGTGGCGAAATGTAAACAAGACGAAGAAAATTACTAGAAAGAGGAACGTTCTCGATGTCTCGAGGATGGTTACGCACGTATACTATAGAAACCGGCAGAACGAGTAGTAGCTCTCGATTTTACGATAGGAATAAGCCCCTTACGGCAAAATAAGAAAAACAGTAGTAGTTGATGCCGTTCTAAAAATAATATTCTCAACCCGACATCGTATCGTCGTTGTCGTCTTCGTCGTCGTGAACCGTGTCTTTAGTAAAAGGCGCTACTCGAACACGCCTACCATTTTTTGCTTGCTGCTCTTTTGATTCTTTTAGTTCAAGCTCTTAAATATGCATGAATCTATAAATAACTAAACTGAACCTAGATCAATCTGAATCGGGTTCGTGTAAAAGTGAAAACAAATCAAATTTTTAGACACCTATTATTGAAAGTTTTGAAAATTTCTTCATATTAGATTTTGGATTTATCATATACACTATCTACAATCTATTTACAACAAAATATGTATGATATTGATCTTGTCACTTCAAACGGTATCAGCATGGGCCAAATAAACCATGTGATAATAGATAAACAATTTGTAACAAGTGACACAGACGTGAAAGCAAGAAGGACACAACGAAAAAGAAAACAAATTAAATCATAATTATTGAAGAATTAAAAGGACGGAGAATGCAATGTAAATTGAAAGAAGAATAGAACTAAAGATAAAGGATGATTAGTGAAATGTAATGAAGAGATAGGGAGGGGCCACAATGATACACGAATGGAAGAGAAAACAAAGAAAAATAAATACTCTAATTTATAACCGAGACCAACAAGATGAGAAATATAAGAGGAATTATGGAATGAACAATACACATATTTTCCATGCAAAACTAACTTAACACAAACACAGAGCAACAAAAAAAAATTGAACTACTACAAAAAGGAGTTAAATATATGCATTACAAACCATCTCTAAGGAGAACAGCTATTGACTTAGAGGCTGCAACTAAAGTTTTGCCTAAAGATGAAGAAACTTAATGATAGACCTATAATAAATACTCATCACAGAAGACGCAAAAATAAAGGAAGAAACATCGAGAAGAAGAAATAAGAAGAGTGAAGATAGAAAAATATAAGAAAAAAAACTTTACAAGCAATCAAATCCAAAATAAAGAAGACACATTACTGTTACAAAAGCAGATAAAAACGCAGGCTTAATATTTATTAACAAGACAGAATACATTCAAAAGACTGAAAAATTTTTACAGGACAACAATTTTAAATCCATACTAGCTAATTATAACCTAGACTAATAATCTTTTACCAATGAACCCCAATGCTATATTCCATGACTAATCTCCAAGAGAAGAACAAACTATCATTTCATCCAACAACACCACCACTTACAAACTATCAATATTCTTAGTGAAATTCCTGAATGAAGAAATTGAGTTCACACCATTAACAATACAAACAAAACTTCTCAACTCATATATGTTAATATCATTTGATATCGTCAATTTATTAACTAACATACCTACCAGGGTGTCCCTAGAAAACAACAATGCTTCAAAGATAATCAACAATTTATTTACATTTTGTTTTGAACAAAACTTTTGTAATTTTAACACTAAAATTTACACATACGAAAAAGGCCTCCGAATGCAATCACCAGTGAGGGACATGGTGGCCGACATCTTTATGAATCAAATCGATAATGACGATATCATCAAAGATAAGAACCCTTACAATGTTAAAATAATATCATGGAAAAAATACATAGATGCTATTTTAGTAATCCTAAATACGGACAAAGAAGAAATTATTCAGACTACACTCATATTCAATAAATTACCAAATTGGATTTACGATGGAAACAGAGAAAGACAGAAAACTAAATTTTTTAGATGTTATTATAAAGAAGAATCAAAATCAGCTACAGTTTGCATACAGAAAGCCAAATCAGACAGATGGTGTTATACCTTTTGACTCGTTTCATCATAACACATAAAAACTGTCAGCGTTCCACGTCTACCTACACAGAGCTTACAACTTAAACTGACAAGAAGATGAAAGAAATAAAGATATTAATATCATGTTACAAATTACATCTAATAACAAATTTCCTATAAATATAATAGATAAAATGATTACTTAGCATGAATATGATAGACACCTTAACAGTAATACAACCTTAACAAAGAAATCCAACAATGACGAAATAATGAAGTACAGAACAATTCAATACCTAGACTATCTATCTACAAAAATCAATCAGGTAATTCAGAAGAATAACATAAAAATTGCATACAAGAACAATAAAATAATCACCAAACAATTAATAGACAGCAAAGAACCTATTCCGATCATAAAGAAGAATGGAGTATATAAATTACAATACAGAATATACAACGTATTAACGTTACGTATATAGAAGAGACTGGAAGATCTTTAAATACCAGAATAAGAGAACACCTAACAAGAAGCAATTCAAATTGTGGAAAACATATGGCTTCCAGCAACACACATGACTTTGACATAACTAAAACGTATCCGTTATATGCAGCATAAAAAAAGGTTATTTAATGGAGCTGTTAGAGAGATATGAAATAAACTTAAGGAGAACTACAAGAATACAGAATGCCTCAACGATTAGATACAACCAACAAACCGGCCACTATACTCACACCTGAAACAACTCTCCACACCTCCCATTAGGAAAGAACAACATCGTCAAAGTAAGATAGCATCTTGACCGTGTAACTTTCCTAATCTCTTGGCTATCTCCCTTCCACCTCGCCTCCCAATTATTATGTTTTTTCATATTTTCTCCCCACCCTTTATTTCTCCCCTTCCCTTCCATTTAAAACCTTTGCCCATACCTATTCCTATTCCTTTAAACCTTTCAAGATATTTCAAGTCAAGGTAAAAGTACTACGTATAGGAAAATCGGTCAACATAGGAAAATCTCCAAAGACTTTTTATGTTTTTCCTTACCTTGATGTTAGCTTGTTTAGTTTTTCAGATATAATTCAAGAACTATTAACGGTTTCTGACTTTATTTTTCAGGGAAATTGTAGTTAAGGCTAAGAAAAGAATTTCTGTTAATATGTCTATTAATATCTTCAGTAATAGAGGTACACATATGCGCAGGATACGTAGGTGATCTGAATGTGCAAGCGCACATACAAAATTTATAAAGGGCGAAGAACACTACCCCTTCAAACTTTTCAAAACCTTTAATTAATGTTTTAATTTTAATGTAATATTGAGCTTTTTCTTCTCAGTTCAGTAGTACCAGTATCTGCTGCGATTTTTTTTTGCAGAGCACGTATTTTGAATACAGATAATATAATAAAACTAAAAATAAATAAATATCGTGGACAAAATGTTAGGCGAGCACAACTTGTATCTGTCTAAATTTTGTACGTTGGAATATAACAAAATTGTTTTTAAAAAATTATGAAACTTAACATTCTATTGTGTTCCAAGCAATATTATTTTCTACAACTTGTCTTGCTCATTCACAAAGCTCACACTTTCCACAAACGAAAATATTAATAGTCTATTTGGCTAGCCTAACTTTCTTATTTTTATACAAACCTCACACTTTTTCTATATTAAATTTGTGTACGTGCATGACATCGATTCGTCAGTTTTACAAAAAAAAAACGTTATCCGTCTCACATTTGCAAATTAAAGATTAACACAGAAGCTATCTGAAAGATTTCACTATTCCAATGTGAAATGGTAATACATAGCTATTGTGTCAAAATTTTGGGATTTAAATTGCAAAATGTATTTAAATAGTTTTCAAAATTTATGATAACATCATTAAATTTGGTATTTGAAAACAATGTTGTACTTATTAACTGGTCTTAATAAAGATAAAGTTAATAAAGACCAGTTAATAAGTACAACATTGTTTTCAAATACCACATTAGAATAACTGGTAAAATGGATCACAATCTACATTTTAACTTTAACTCATCATTAAATTTGTTTAAAGCAATATTATTTTGTACAGCTATTTTCTTCGTTCACAAAGCTCTTTCACTTTCATTTTTCTACATTAAATTTGTGTACGTGCAAACATCAGTGCACCAGTTTCATCAAACGAAAACGGAAGTAATCTATCTGTTAACTTTCTTATCTTTGAATCTTTTTGAACCGAAGGCAACGATAAAGATGAACAGATATAAAATACTCATCAACAAGACAATGCGGAATAAGTGCTTCAATTTTTTAAGGTATAATTAGTAAATTCGAAGAGCCATTATATCCAAAGTTACTGCTTACGGTGGAAGTTGAGCTTCAAAGCCATGATCAACAACTTTCTCTTTTCTCAATAAGATGTATTGGGACTAAAGTATATGTTTATATGAACACACTCAAGTTAACAGTTTTAGGTTTCTTTTTGTAAGGTTTTTGAAGTGATTGGTCTATATGATCAAACCTCAGTTTCTTTAAGTTCTCAAAGAGAAAATCCGTCAAGAATGCAGGGATTGAAAACTAAAGAAAAACGAAATAACGGTATTAACTAGTATTTTGTAAAGAAACCGAAAACGATTTCGAAAATACCGCTCTCACACGATAACCAAAAGTTTTAGGTAAACAACCGGTTTTATCTGTTTAAAATAAAGTTCTTTTTTATGCTGATATCTTCTTGTTCAGTATTCAAAAAGAAAGTCCTATTTTTTTGAGGAGAGGTTCTTCATAGCAGAAAATTATTTCAGATATTAAAGTTGGAAAATGCTGTCCTTCACACTCCTTGATTCTATCCCTTTGGTTTAAATAATTTTCTAATTCATTGTCGCGTCAGATAAAATTGTTAGTGTACCTATTGGATGCATTTATTGTGTATTTTCTTACTGATTTAATTTGACCACTTGTTAAAACAGCTCTATATGTGGGATTTCTCTCTTTCATGCATATAGTAACTTTATCTGTTTGCAAATGTTGATCCAATTTTTGAAGTTTCGCGTTCGCATTTATACCACTTTTGATAGAAGTCACCGGTTGGCTGTTTCGAAATATTTTTGTCGCTACCTTTATACTGCAAAGGTAATGGTGCTTTAACTAGATTACTTATTGAGCTCCACTCTTTCGCGTAGAGAGTGCTCCTTATGAAATGATGACATATGTACACAAAATTGCTTTAACTCCAGTAGTGTTTATAGCATATCATACGTGCTGTTCTATCTTATAGCACAATGTATTATTGGCTTGGGCAACTTTATTTTATTAAGGCCCACTTTTACCAACCTCTAGTTAAACTAATTAGCGATGGGCCAATTTTTAACTATTAGACATATTTATCAAGATGTGGTAAAAGTGGCCCTAAGAAAGTTTATATTATTAGTGACACGTAGTGCTTTCAAAACCGGATCAAAATCTTAATACCGATTTTCGATATATCTATTATTTTAAAACCGGGATATCGGTATTCATACCGGCATTAGTTTTTTGTATTTGTGGATTTATAAATGCAATGGAATTGTATTCCGTATTTATAAATGCACTGGAAGCAGTAGTTGAAAAGGTTCTCACAGGATTCTATCTTGAAGCCTACTTTGCGGAATGTATTTTTCGATTAAATACTGGAACAAGAGCGAAATAGCACCAATATAAAATTGAGATGGGAGCCTGAGATGTCAGATCAAGGGAGGCACGAAGGACTGGCCTTGTATGACGAGTTGGTAGATATAGTAGACCTAGATGAAGAAGAAGGGGTTCATACGCTCTCATCCAGTCAGGTATGCCATTGTAAAGATACCTTTCGAAGGCTGAAAGATGTTTCTTTTTGCTTATTTTCTTCGTTGATGATGCGAGACAACGGTTTTTGAGAGAACAGACCATCAAAAAAAAGATTGCGAACGACAGGTCAGAGATTGAGTGTAGAGTCAACGGGTCAAAGATTTCGAAGAAAGTCTGGAAGGGTGTTTTCGGTGAAGACAAGGAAAGGAGCTTTCAGTGCGTTTGGGTGCAGCAACCGACAGGGATAGGGACGTCTAGAGACAGAAGAGAGGGATGCTGATAAATGAGTGAAGATCGAACGAGGTGAGGAAAGGAAGAAAACCAGATTCTATTGTGGCAATGAGTAGAGTGCGTATAAGTACTTGGTTAGGTTGGTTATTTACAGCTCATTGTACAAAATTGAAGATGCTTCTAAGCCAAAGTGACAGTTTCGTGTCTGTTCCAGAATGTCTAATTGTAAGACATGCGACGCCCGATAGTGGGTGCCTTTTATTAGGTTTGTTGTAATTAAATTAGAAAAAAATGAAATAATACTGATATCCAAATATCAGTATTTTTGGAACAATACTGCTTTAAATACCGCTCCTAATTCGTACGGGATCCCGATACTAGGAATCATGGAATATCAATATTACAAGCTCTAGTGACATGTAATTTATTAACTGAGTTTCTTGCTTTGGTTAGTATACTGCAAAGATTAAAAAGAACATTTTTAAGAACAATTCTGAATGGTTAGATTTCGTCGTGAATTTACAAAAGGACAATATACTATCTACATCTGCAGAAGTCTAAGAAATAGGCCGTCCGTATAAAACATTTGGTGATTCCAGTGATAGGACAAAGAAAAGAAATTCCACTGGCTTGGTGCAGAGTGAAGGTTTGGACCAATGCCGTCATGCATTTTTGCAAGAATTATGAGCAGAAGGTCAAATAAGGAACGTAAATATTATAGATTGTATAAAAAAATATACAAATCAACGGCATATGATGTCGATAACTATCACTCCAGCAAGTGTCCTTTGTTCCTTTGAGGTTAACCGACGAAACATATACGTTTGCAAAAGAAACTGATGAGAAAACCAGATGTTGAACTTCAAATATAGAATCCCGAATTGATAAGTTAGCGCCGACACTTATAATGGTAGGTGATAAGCAATTCAGTGTAAACTACCAATTATATTTTACTATTATATTTTATTATTTATTAGTATTTAATACTAATTGTAAGTAATAATAAATAATTTAAAATATTACTATACACTTATCTATACATAGCTATTCTTCCTTCTGTATATCATTTATATATATTACTACACGTAAATAATTCCAATTAATATTTGTTATTTATCTAAAAGTTATTGAATTTTGGCCAGCAAAACAGCATTTCGCCACACAATTCACATCTTTTGTGAATTGAAACCATTAATGATAAGACAGTTAGATTTTGTGGGCAATAAGTTGGACGAGTATGCTGTCATCAGAAAGACGTTAGGCACTATATTCATTCTTTTATAAATAATCGACACAGTAGATTTGCTTTTTATGTAATATATATTGAACACAATCAACGAAGAATACATAACTAGTACGTAAGATAACTCGACATCATTACATTTGTATAAAGTGATATTATTTTGCACAGCTTGTTTCCTTGTTCACAAAGCTTACACTTTCACTTTTCTACAGTAAATTTGTGTACGTGCATGACATCGGTGCACCAGTTTCACCAAACGAAAACGTTATTAGTCTATCTGTTAACTTTCTTCTCTTTCTATCTTTTGTGAATTGAAAGCATCAACACAAATGGGGATTGTTACCAAGGTTAGTTGTATTAAGAAGCTTAAAAACTGGATTTAACAAGATGTTATACAAAAACAGATTCCAGTGCTTTTAGCGCTTTAAAAACAACCAACTGATAAAATGATTTAAAAAAGGACCACTTAAAAAGGTTTGTTGCAGTGATTCACCTACTCGTTGTCATTGCACGATGATTCTTTCGGATTGTCTTTTGTACGCCAAGAATGCGACGACGACGTGAGGAAAGTGACTTTGTCTTTCGCGCAATGCCTACTCTTATCCGAAACGTTTAAAGCTTATTACATAAGAACATCTTTGCAATGGATTTTGAATAAAGTTGAAGATGATTCTATCGATGTCATGCAGCTTGGAAACGCTTTACAATTTTGGACTGTACTAATCACATTTTGATCCATAAAGGAATTAAACCATCAATATTAAATAGTTGTTGGAAAAATCGATGGCAGTTGAAAAGGATAACGTAATTGATCCAGATAATAACCAAATAGATGCAATTGTAGAAGTTGCTTAATCTGTGGGAGTGAAAGGCTTTGACGACATGAATGTCTAAGATATTCAAGAATTACTGGTATAAGAAGAAATTGATATGGTAAGTTTGCTGGATGTGGCATCAGAAACAAACACAACTGATTTTGCTGATGATGACAACAAAAACAGTACTGTAAAAGGTATAAAAAATGGCCTAGATATTGCTAAACAATTGGAAAGATATTTTGTCAATGAGGATACTTCCACTAAAACAAGCACAAAATTTTAAAGAGAACTTCACAAATGCAAACAACGAAATTTTTAAAGATCTGTCAGCCAACAATAAACAACCAAAAATAACAGATTTTTTGCAAAAAAAATTATGAAACATCATTTATATTTTAATTGCGAAACCTAATCCTATTTTTTGTATTAATTTTTGGTTCGTATAACAGGAATTTGCATAACACGGCGTCTTTTAGGAACGTGTATACCGTGTTATACGGGGTTTCCTGTAATTTATACAGAACACAATCAGCGAGGAAAATATCTGAAAGATTTCGCTATTCCAATCTGAATTAGGAATACATAACTAGCGTGTAAGATCACTTGACATTATTACATTTGTTTAAAGCGATATTATTTTGCACAGCTTGTTTCCTCGTTCACAAAGCTCACACTTTCACTTTTCTACACTAAATTTGTGTACGTGCATGACATCGGGTCACCAGTTTCACCAAACGAAAACGTTATTAGTCTATCTGTTAACTTTCTTATCTTTCTATCTTTTGTGAATTGAAAGCATCAATAAAAATGGGGATTGTTACCAAGGTTAGTTGTATTAAGAAGCTTAAAAACTGGATATAACAAGATGTTATACAAAAACAGATTCCAGTGCTTTTAGCGCTTTAAAAACAACCAACGGATAAAAAGATTTAAAAAAGGACCACTTAAAAAGGTTTGTTGCAGTGATTCAAAACCGACTCGTTGTCATTGCACGATGATTCTTTCGGATTGTCTTTTGTGCGCCAAGAATGCGACGACGACGTGAGAACAGTGACTTTGTCTTTGGCGCAATGCCTACTCTTATCCGAAACGTTTAAAGCTTATTACATAAGAACATCTTTGCAATGGATTTTGAATAAAGTTGAAGATGATTCTATCGATGTCATGCAGGCTTGGAAACGGTTTACAATTTTGGACTGTATTAATCACATTTTGATCCATAAAGGAATTAAACCACCAATATTAAATAGTTGTTGGAAAAATCTATGGCAGTTGAAAAGAATAACGTAATTGATCCAGATCATAACTAAATAGATGCAATTGTAGAAGTTGCTAAGTCTGTGGGAGAGAAAGGCTTTGACGACATGAATATCGAAGATATTCAGGAATTACTGGTACAAGAAGAAATTGATATGGCAAGTTTGCTGGATGTGGCATCAGAAACAAACACAACTGTTTTTGCTGATGATAACGATAAAAACAGTACTGTAAAAGGCATAAAAAACAGCCTAGATATTGCTGAACAATTGAAAAGATATTTCGTCAGTGAGGATGCTTACACTAAAACAAGCGCAAATTTATAAAGAGAACTTCACAAATGCAAACCACGAAATTTTTAAAGATCTATCAGCCAACAATAAACAACCCGCAAAAAAAAATAATGAAACATCATTTATATTTTAATTGCGAAACCTAATCCTATTTTGTGTATTAATTTTTGGTTCGTATAACAGGAATTTGCATAACAGGGCGACTTTTAGGAACGTATATACCGTGTTATACGGAGATTCCTGTAAGTTACACAGAACACAATCAACGAAGAAAATTTCTGAAAGATTTCGCTATTCCAATCTGAATTAGGAATACATAACTAGCGTGTAAGATCACTTGACATTATTACATTTGTTTAAAGCGATATATTTTGCCCAGCTTGTTTCCTCGTTCACAAAGCTCACACTTTCACTTTTCTACACTAAATTTGTGTACGTGCATGACATCGGGTCACCAGTTTCACCAAACGAAAACGTTATTAGTCTATCTGTTAACTTTCTTATCTTTCTATCTTTTGTGAATTGAAAGCATCAACAAAAATGGGGATTGTTACCAAGGTTAGTTGTATTAAGAAGCTAAAAACTGGATTTAACAAGATGTTATACAAAAACAGATTCCAGTGCTTTTAGCGCTTTAAAAACAACCAACGGATAAAAAGATTTAAAAAAGGACCACTTAAAAAGGTTTGTTGCAGTGATTCAAAACCGACTCGTTGTCATTGCACGATGATTCTTTCGGATTGTCTTTTGTACGCCAAGAATGTGACGACGACGTGAGGACAGTGACTTTGTTTTTCGCGCAATGCCTACTCTTATCCGAAACGTTTAAAGTTTATTACATAAGAACATCTATGCAATGGATTTTGAATAAAGTTGAAGATGATTCTATCGATGTCATGCAGGCTTGGAAACGCTTTACAATTTTGGACTGTACTAATCACATTTTGATCCATAAAGGAATTAAACCATCAATATTAAATAGTTGTTGGAAAAATCTATCGCAGTTGCAAAGGATAACGTAATTGATCCAGATCATAACCAAATAGATGCAATTGTAGAAGTTGCTTAATCTGTGGGAGTGAAAGGCTTTGACGACATGAATGTCTAAGATATTCAAGAATTACTGGTATAAGAAGAAATTGATATGGTAAGTTTGCTGGATGTGGCATCAGAAACAAACACAACTGATTTTGCTGATGATGACGACAAAAACAGTACTGTAAAAGGTATAAAAAACGGCCTAGATATTGCTGAACAATTGGAAAGATATTTTGTCAGTGAGGATACTTCCACTAAAACAAGCACAAAATTTTAAAGAGAACTTCACAAATGCAAACAACGAAATTTTTAAAGATCTGTCAGCCAACAATAAATAACCAAAAATAACAGATTTTTTGCAAAAAAAAATATGAAACATCATTTATATTTTAATTGCGAAACCTAATCCTATTTTTTGTATTAATTTTTGGTTCGTATAACAGGAATTTGCATAACACGGCGTCTTTTAGGAACGTATATACCGTGTTATACGGGGTTTCCTGTAATTTATACAGAACACAATCAGCGAAGAAAATATCTGAAAGATTTCACTATTCCAATCTGCATTAGAAACTCATAACTAGCGTGTAAGATCACTTGACATTATTACATTTGTTTAAAGCGATATTATTTTGCACAGCTTGTTTCCTCGTTCACAAAGCTCACACTTTCACGTTTCTACACTAAATTTGTGTACGTGCATGACATCGGGTCACCAGTTTCACCAAACGAAAACGTTATTAGTCTATCTGTTAACTTTCTTATCTTTTGTGAATTGAAAGCATCAACAAAAATGGGGATTGTTACCAAGGTTAGTTGTATTAAGAAGCTTAAAAACTGGATATAACAAGATGTTATACAAAAACAGATTCCAGTGCTTTTAGCGCTTTAAAAACAACCAACGGATAAAAAGATTTAAAAAAAGACCACTTAAAAAGGTTTGTTGCAGTGATTCAAAACCGACTCGTTGCCATTGCACGATGATTCTTTCGGATTGTCTTTGGTGCGCCAAGAATGCGAGGACGACGTGAGGACAGTAACTTTGTCTTTCGCGCAATGCCTACTCTTATCCGAAACGTTTAAAGCTTATTACATAAGAACATCTCTGCAATGGATTTTGAATAAAGTTGAAGATGATTCTATCGATGTCATGCAGGCTTGGAAACGCTTTACAATTTTGGACTGTAATAATCACATTTTGATCCATAAAGGAATTAAACCATCAATATTAAATAGTTGTTGGAAAAATCTATGGCAGTTGAAAAGGATAACGTAATTGATCCAGATCATAACTAAATAGATGCAATTGTAGAAGTTGCTAAGTCTGTGGGGGAGAAAGACTTTGACGACATGAATGCCGAAGATATTCAAGAATTACTGGTACAAGAAGAAATTAAAATGGTAAGTTTGGTGGATGTGGGATCAGAAACAAACACAACTGATTTTGCTGATGATGACAATAAAAACAGTACTGTAAAAGGCATAAAAAACGGCCTAGATATTGCTGAACAATTGGAAATATATTTTGTCAGTGAAGATCCTTACACTAAAACAAGCACAAAATTTTAAAGAGATCGTCACAAATGCAAACCACGAAATTTTTAAAGATCTGTCAGCCAACAATAAACAACCAAAAATAACAGATTTTTTGCAAAAAAAATTATGAAACATCATTTATATTTTAATTGCGAAACCTAATCCTATTTTTTGTATTAATTTTTGGTTCGTATAACAGGAATTTGCATAACACGGCGTCTTTTAGGAACGTATATACCGTGTTATACGGGGTTTCCTGTAATTTATAAAGAACACAATCATCGAAGAAAATATCTGAAAGATTTTGCTATTCCAATCTGAATTAGGAATACATAACTAGCGTGTAATATCACTTGACATTATTATATTTGTTTAAAGCGATATTATTTTGCACAGCTTGTTTCCTCGTTCACAAAGCTCACACTTTCACTTTTCTACACTAAATTTGTGTACGTGCATGACATCGGGTCACCAGTTTCACCAAACGAAAACGTTATTAGTCTATCTGTTAACTTTCTTATCTTTCTATCTTTTGTGAATTGAAAGCATCAACAAAAATGGGGATTGTTACCAAGGTTAGTTGTATTAAGAAGCGAAAAACTGGATTTAACAAGATGTTATACAAAAACAGATTCCAGTGCTTTTAGCGCTTTAAAAACAACCAACGGATAAAAAGATTTAAAAAAGGACCACTTAAAAAGGTTTGTTGCAGTGATTCAAAACCGACTCGTTGTCATTGCACGATGATTCTTTCGGATTGTCTTTTGTGCGCCAAGAATGCGACGACGACGTGAGGACAGTGACTTTGTTTTTCGCGCAACGCCTACTCTTATCCGAAACAAAACACGTTCAGCGCAGTATTCGACCTTCAACTTTATGAAATGGGGCGAATATTTTTATTACGTTAAAGCAAAATAAAATCTTACAGAAAAACCGTGGCAATAAAAAAACGTTAATTCGCGAATATGCGAAAAAAACCACTAAAAATACATTGTTTGCGATAAGATTAGACCGCAGCCAAAAAAAAAAGGTTCAAATTGAGACGTGCGCAAAATTGACCTACCCGAATAAATAAAATATAAAATTGTATATATACATCTAATGGAATGGCCAGTTTTGTTGTTGATTATGATAACTGATATGTTTGAACAATGCGGGTATTTTTAAACAAAAAATAGATTAGAGTTGTTTATAATACGTAACAGATTGGAAATAAAATTTGTTTTGAAACTGGGGAAGGTTAGTTTATTTCAAAAAAAAGGTAAAGAAGGGTTAGAGTTTAAAATGTAAATAAATGTTGAAGAATTACAGGGCAATAACCCAACAGCATCCACCACGCGCCAGAAGAACCGATCGATGTTCGAGACAGCCATGATGAAAACGCGGTTAACTTGATCGGTGTGCACCCGGCACTTAAATCCGACGCACACCTCGATTCAAACGACATTGACGGTTAATTCCTACAAGGGCGCAAACTTTGAAATAAACAACTTTAATTCCGCGTACTGTCCACGTCCTCAAATCTTTCTAAACGATAAGAAATTTAAATTACTTTGCTTTTAAAATGGATGTCGTTGAATATCATTTTGAATCTTCCTGTTCAATTTTTTTTTAATAAAAACAAACGACTGTCACAAAACAAAACAGTCATCTTATAAAAAATCAATTTATTAAAACTATACGATGCATTCAATGAAAAAAAGATTGTAATTGGGACACTAAATAGATTCAACACGTGCATGGAGAAAGCTGGTGCTACGTGATTAAAACCAGTCGACGTGCAATAACGTACCCTGGACGTTATTTCTTAAAATTGAATTAATAAGCTGTTCAATTTGAATGCAAGATATTTGATTTTTATAAGGACACCCTGACCTGATTATCAAAAACCTTCGTTACCAATACACTTAACGCTTCTGTATGTCGAGTAGATACGTGACGCTACCCGATTTTCGTCTTATTCTAAATTAAATAAGCATTAATTCGAAATGACAATCATCAAAAATTGTTTATTTTGCAGTCGTACGCGAATTCCCGCAAGAATCACCGATTAGTTTGGCGTATTTTTTGAGAAAATCCGAAAATTAAAGAGATTACTCACTTACCAATACAACACAGATGACGGCAGCTTACACAAATTGTGCGTAAGCATTGCGCACGCTCAATACGCGTCCGCGATACGTTAGCATTTTCAAACTAAACTCGCTTATTCGAGATTAATTTCAAATCTTTTTCACCCAACAAATCATTTATTTAATTTTTCACTTTTAATTTACCCTTTAATGATCATGACGAGATTTCATTCAAACTCCAAATATGACTTGCAGTACTTATTTTGACGTAAATATCCTGTCATTATTAACGGAACGTCATTCGGAAGTACCAACATGATTTTGACCGCTTTTGCGGTTACTTTCGATGGATGTTAATTTCTTGTAGAATTTCCCCAAAAATATCGTTTCAATTAAAAATAATATTATTAACCATAAATAATAAGATTTTTAAGTAAATTATTTTTTAATTTTTAAATTAAGTATTCAATTAACCAGCGGCACCTATGAATGGCGTACGAAACCCAACTGACATATCAGTTACGCCTTCAATTTACTTGTCAAATAAACAGCTGATCAAAAAAAGGATTTTTTGATAAAAACCGCATGCAAAATGATTCATTTTAATTCGGATTGATTTCATCGGCGCGATGGCAAATCATAATTTTAAAGTGGTACTTTTAGGAGAAGGTTGCGTAGGAAAAACTAGCTTAGTTTTACGTTACATAGAAAATACTTTTAATGCTAATAATTCCAGCACTGTGCAGGTAAGAATTCGCAGATAACAACACAATTTCGTAAATTATAAAATAAACATCCTTAGGCATCTTTTCTAACAAAAAAATTAAACATTGATGGTGAGAGAATAAATCTTGCAATATGGGATACAGCAGGTCAAGAACAATTTCACGCCTTAGGACCTCTGTATTATCGAAATTCAAACGGCGCCGTTTTGGTATATGATATCACGAATGAGTCATCATTCCCGAAAGTAAAAAGTTGGGTAAAAGAATTGAGAAAAATGCTTGGTGCGGATGTGAACTTAGTGATAGTGGGCAACAAGACTGACTTGGAAAAAGAGCGACATGTTAACTTTGAAGAGGCGGAAAATTACGCAAAAGCCGTCGGGGCGCTTCACTTTCAAACCTCGGCTAAACTAAACGAAGGTATTGAGGATGTATTTTTATCCCTAGCAAAGAAAATGCTTGAACATGAAGAACAACAACAACTCAACAAAACCCAATCATTAGAAAGACAAAATTCTCAAAGACGAAATGTTGTTGTTGTTGAAGATGATGAAATTACGGTGCCTCAATCGAAATCATGTTGTGGTCATTCGTAAAAAAAAAATTTTCTTTTTTAAAAAGAAATTGAGTTAAATACAGAAATGAGAAAGTTATAATGATGAAGTGACGTGATAAAGGAAAATGAAAGCTTGATTTTTTTTGTTATTTTTCTATTTTGCTTTTTTTACGTTATGTGATAATATGATTAATAAAATTAGTTGTTAAAAATGTCCATAAAATAAAAAATCTGTTTATATTAAAAAAGGTTTTTATTTAACATAAAATAAACACATTGATTCATTTAAATATTTGTTGGATCAATTCTTCTGGTGATTTCTGATGATAATAAAGTAATTTAGGGTAATAATAATGCATCAGACGACGTTGATAATGAAGCCAATTTAATCTAAACATAAATTTAAAATTTTAATTTTAACTTAATTTTTATAAGAATCAAATATGGTGCTAACACTAAGATTAGAGTTAGTTCTGAAGCTAGCTGGAGTTGTGTTGGGTTGGGTTCAGTCTTAAGAGTGCTACAGCTAAACCCAAACGTTTTTAGTTCCTTAGAACTACTGTCTAGTGTTAGCTTTAGTTTTGACTACTGGAACTAACACTGGAAAAATTCCAGAAGAATTTACAACAATCTAGAGCTAAATAAAAATTAAAACTAGAATTAACACTAGACCTTGAACTAGAAAGTTTTTGTTTAGCCGCCTTCTCGAAGCATTTCAAGTTTTCTAAAGGTATTCCAAGTCTTCTGGAAGTAATATTACGTCTTCCAGATACAGTATCAAATCTTCTGGAAGTATTTCAAGCCTTCTATGGGCAGCATCAAGTCTATTGAAAGTAGTTCAACTCGTCCAGAGGCAGTATCATGTCTTTTGGAAGCAGTATCAAGCCATTCGAGACAGTATCATGTCTATTAGAACCAGTTTAAGTCTTCTGGAACTATTACAAGTTTTTTGGAAGTAGTTCAATTCTTCTAGGGCCATTACCAAGTCTTTTGGAAGCAGTATCAAGTTTTCCAGAGGCAATATCAAGTCTTTTGGAAGAAGTTCATGTCTTGTATAACCATTTCAAGTCTTCTGAAAGCAGTATCTAGTGCCCTAGATAATAAGATATCTACAATATAAAGTCTTCCAGGGACACTATCAAGCCTTCTAGAAGCATTTCCAGTCTTCTGGAAGCAACATCAAGTCTTCTGAAAGCATTTCAAATCTTCCGAACGCAGAATCAAGCGTTTTGGAAGCAGTTCAAGTCTTCCAGGGGCAATATCAAGTCTTTTGGAGCACACTGTACTCATCTATTCGGCGATTATGCGTATGCGTGCTCTGCACTCATTAACAATTTTGTATGGATGCTTGTGTACCCAGAGCACACACATATTTACCACCTTCTGGATAATTCATTTCGACATACTCCAACACAATCTAATTGTCTCTAATTGAGATTTGTTCTTAAAAATCGATAATCTAGTATACAGACTAACCAATGAGCGGGTGTTAACGCCATTTCTAAACTGACTTAAGCTTTCTATATATCCATTTCGTTAAAATTACCTTTAATAAGTCCATCTTTAAATGGTTTTAATACTTTTAGTAATGATTCTTTAGTTTTATAATGGGTTGCTGGTTTAAAACACATGTTTAAAATATATTTTATTTGTTTAAAACACAATCCTTAAACTAGTACAACAAAATAGTTTAAAACAAAAGAAACTTAAAAACAAAAAATTAAAAAAAGAGCAATGTTAAGAAAGAGAAATGTTTTTTTTCAACCCTGAAATTAAGCAATTTGGGAAGAAATTGAATGAAATCAGCCTGGTATCATGGTATCAACATGGGTTGGGTAGAGCTTCAACATCATACCATGCGTCATATTGAATTGAACTTAGAAGGTTTGTTATTTTGGATTTGAGCTTTTATTATATGAGTAATGGATGAAGCTTACTAAGTTTTAATACTTAATCATTTGAAGTTGGAGCTCAATCATAGAAGAAAACCTTCATATCATCCCTCATATTTAATAGAATGAAGTTGGAGCTCAACATAATCCAACTATAGCAAAAAAAATCATGCAATATTTCTAAAAAAATAGAGGATCCGCTAGATTGGGTTGGATTTAATTCCAACTTCACACTATTTAATATGAAGGATATTATGAAGTTGGAGTGCAACTTAACTTAATCCATAACATTGATTAAAAATCATGGACAACTTTTTATAAAAACGTCTCAGGATATACGGGATGTCCCTCAAAAGTGGCTCACCCTATATATTTCTTTATTTTTAATGATATCAGAAAATCACTTGGAATGCATAATTAGGCTATTAAAACTGATTATTACAACATTAAATTTGTGTCTTTGGACTTCCGGTTATACCAGAAGGGAGTATTAAATTCACTATTTTTTAAAATCAATTTTTTTTTCAGATGGACAAACAACATAATTTTACATCATTTTTATTTGAAAAAATTTTCGAAAAAAAATAGTTTCGTTATTTTTGGCCGTTTAATTACTTTGGGATAATGTGTTATAACTTTTGACGCATAGTAGCTAGGATAATAGCATAAACTACGTTATGTTCCCTTTGATTTGCTGTTTCTCGTGCAGCGATTACTGTTGTGCTTTATTCAGTGATTTGTTTTTAATAGTGGTGTAAATAAACAGTTATATTAATTTAGCTTTGAAAGAAAAATGCAAACAAATAATTTAATCTATAATTTTTTGATTTTTTTTCTTTATTTTTTCTTCTTTTACACTAAATGTTCTGCAGCTAATAGTAATTTATAATGTACTAAGTTCATCATACGTTATGATTTGAATTGTTTACTTTGTTTTAATTAACACTTTTTCAGGTGATTATGGAAAAAACAATTGCTGGCAATTTTACATAACGTTATACTCAAGTAGCGTAACTTAATTAGGATAAAAAAAATAGTCTAAAAGATAAAAAATAGACGTCAAAGAAACGTGGGACTGCTGGCTGAGATTGTGGTAAAAAGGAGCCCAAATTTCATTTTTCATTTATGACACAGATTCAGTGTTTTGCCAAATTGCTACTCCGTAATAAGCTGTTAGATCACCGATCACTTTTGCAATAAAAATTTTCTCTTCCTTTTCCACTTTTCCAAACCTTTTGTATTTTTTAAACGTTCCGTAATCGCGTACGCATCCGTTTTTGAATGCGTCCAATGCATTCTTTTTTCTTATCTCAATATTCTCATATGGGTTTGCAATTATTACACTTTTGTACGTTTTACTATCGTCATCTCCGATGTACGTAATAAATATTTAATTTGATGCTTCTCTTCGGATCGTTTGAATGTTTTGACCTGCTTTTCCTCAACAGATCTGGAGTGATTCTGCCTACACTTTTCATTGTGTTCAGCATGCCAGTTCTCGAACTCAGCTGTACCAGTTTCTTCCAAGTTCTTTCCCCTGACACAGTTAGATGTGATGAATTAGGGGAACATTTCTCTTGGCCGACTGCACGTTGCAACATTAGATCGTATACACTTTATGATGCTTTAAAAATATTTTTCAGATAACTGTAATACACTGTAGTGGCCATTGAATACCCCATATCCATAAATACGCAGAATATTTGTATTCCTTTCAAACCAATTCCAAGCAGTCTCATGATAACAACAATACGGCAACAATACTTTGGCAATAAGAGGACATGAGTAAATAAATTGAGTACTATCGCATTTGCACTGCAAAATTATGTTGAAACCTAGGCCACGGAAACCGGCAGTGTTAAAATGCACATCAGTTTGGCAGTTCTTACAAACGACAAATGCACTGATGGCTGAAAATACTGCGAGAAAATTGGTAATACAATAGCCGTGAACTTTTGTTATAATTAAATCATAGTCACTAGTTTTTCTTAACTTTGCTGCGGATGCACTCGCGAATGAAGATGTATGAGTCTTGATAGTAAATCGATTTCCCTGGAATTTACGCTTTTTCTTATCGATGTGGATTCTTGGAATATTTTTATCCATTTCCTTTATTTTCAAAACACGTCGTTTCAGATACTTACAATTAGACAGACCAACAAACTCACACTGAACGACCGAAAAGATAAATAATCGAAAAAACCGATTTCAAACGTAAATACCAGTAAAGGGGGTAAGTTAAAAAAAACTAAA